>OX336389.2:1240766772-1241439645 GCA_946902985.2 Meconema thalassinum | reverse complement strand
AAGCTTTAAATACTTGAGGCTAATAATCTATACACACACACTCGCTTGTTCTAAACTAAACTGTGTTGCTGTCAGTGCTCAGACAGTAGGCTGATGACAAAAAATGCATTGCTATCAGAAATATAATCATTTCCGGTTGTATAATGTTACCAGCTATCCATTTTATGTTGCAGTGTTAAGCACTTTTAGCTCTTGTACTGGTGGTCTTAACTCCATTTCCAGGTCTCATGCCTAGAACGAGTCAAACTAAGAAACAAGGGCATGGTGGTGTAGTGGTTAAGCTGTTAGCCTTTTCACTAGGGTTCTATTTCAGGTTAATATGCATGTCATAAACATATTAAACAAAACAAAACAGAGATAACGTTCAAAACTGATTGCATTTGTGTCTTTCCAAATTATTACTTGGATTACAAATACAAAGGTGAACTGGGTTTAATATACAGTTAATGCTGTCTATCACACACTAGACTGTAAGAAAGCCAAATAGCAAAAGGCGTAGGTAGAGCAGTGGTAAAATTGCTATTTGTAGAGAACTACCTAGCGGTTTTATGAACTGGCAAAGCTATATCGCATAAACAGTGCAGGATACAATCCAGCAATCAAATGTGTATCTTGTGGAACAGAGAAAATGCACTTTTACCTTGATGGATAGCAAATGAGTGCAGATGAATGACCTATGCATTAGCCTACCATAGGGTTATAACCACGAGGTGGAGGTCTGACTTCTATATTTTATTGTTTAGAGACATGGCTTTTTTGTAACCAGTAGATTTAGTATTTTGTAAATATTAATTTTTGTAATTGTAAAATAGTGGAAACATTTTTTTTTGTAATAGTAAATGTTAAATGTAAACCTAAAAGTTATTTGGGATAAGTGTGCATGTCAAGGATAAATAGCGTGGTTGTATTTGTTTTTCAAAGACAGGTATGGTTGTGTGAATGTATGACTATAGATAGAATGATAGAGAGAGAGAGAGAGAAAGTGTGTGTGTGTGTGTAGCATTTATTGTTCAACCAAAGCAAACACGGCAAGGTGGGATGGTGGGGTAATTAATGTATATAGTAAATGGTAAATAGTATACTGCAGTTTTTTTAACACTTGTGTTTTTTTAAATGCAGCGGTAGATAGGTGTTATTTTGTAAAACAGTCTTACCTACAGTAGTAGTATTAGTAGTAGTAGTAGTAGTAGTAGTAGGCCTATACGTTTTTGGAAACAAACAGAAAGAGAATGCACTATTGCCATGGCCAAGCACTTCCATTAAAATAATTTCAAGAAAATTTTAATCAGCAAATGTGTGTTTTACAAAACTAAACTTTCAGCATGGACTAAATCATAAACGTGTCGTCTGTGATATGAAAAAAAAAATAGGAAATCCATGTTTCCATATCAACACAATTTAAAAAACTTAAAACTGACATTTAAAAAATGTAAATGGGAAATTGACAAATGAGTAAACAACAAAATGGAAAATTCTTGTTTCCGTATCATGAAATCCAAAAACTTTAAACTGACATTTTCAAATCGTGTACATGGAAAATTGACAAATGGCAATGTGTGAAATGTGAAAATGAAAAAAATGAACAAATGGCTATCATTATTTTAAAAAAATTAAAAACCGTCGTGTTCTATCGTTAAAGTGTGAATCAAACCACATCTACTTATTTGAATCACCCGAGACTTAGTAGACCTGTTATAGTTCTAATATACTTTTAAAATTTTATGATAAAGCTCGAATTGAACTTAAGCGCTTTAGAGTGCCAGCTAACTATTATAACAGTTACATCACAAAGACAACTTTACACTACTCTTAATGAACAATAATAAGAAAAAGAATAATAAATATTGAATTTTTTTAAAGAATGAACATGGTGACACTGTTTCTGTTGCACTGTCTGCTAGCTACTAGCCAGCAGCTGGGGTCTTAGAAAACGATACAGTTGACATTTACCAATGAAATGTGACATGTTTCAAAGTATAGTATTATGGGTTGCTGTTGAGTAAAAACTAATCCTGTACAAGGAAGCAAGGGTTCGAACCCCTTACCTAACATTACTATTGCCTGAACATGGTTTGACGACACTGTATTATTATGATACTCGGTACACAAACCATAGATAGAGTGTATTGTTTAAGATCACTTTCTTTCTGAACATAGGTGGAGATTGTTGATGGTTAACAATGGCATTAATATAGTAGGACGTGGGTATAGCAATTAAGAAAAAACAGACAATACCCATACAATATTTTTATTTATTTAATATACGAGGGCAATTCAGAAACTAACTTCCGGTTGATTGAAAAAAATACACCAAGTTAAGTAAAAATATTTTAATATATACATCTTACAACTACATCTTTGCACTATTTTTCGACATAGTCTCCATAACGATTGAGGCACTTATCGTATCTCTTCACAAGCTTTGAAATTCCTTCTGCATAAAAATCACCCGCTTGTGCCTTGAGCCAGCCTGTGACCGCATCTTTGAGCTCTTCGTCGTCATCAAACCGCTGGGACCCGAGCCATTTCTTCATATGCATGAAGAGGTGATAATCGCTTGGCGCCAGATCTGGGCTGTAAGGTGGATGGTTGAAAACGTCCCACTTGAAGGACTCAAGAAGGGCTGTTGTTCTGCGAGCAGAGTGCGGACGGGCGTTATCGTGCAAAAAAACGATACCGGAAGTCAGCATACCACGGCGTTTGTTCTGTATAGCCCGTCGTAATGTTTTTAGTGTTTCACAGTACACGTCTTGATTAATGGTCGTCCCACGTTCCATGAATTCAACCAACAACACCCCTTTGACTTCCCAAAACACCGTTGCCATCAGTTTTCTGGCAGAAAAATCTTGCCGGGCTTTTTTTGGTTTGGTAGGCGAATCTGAATGTGCCCACATCTTTGATTGTTCTTTTGTCTCAGGGTTCACGTACTTAATCCAGGTTTCGTCCCCGGTCACGATTCTGTTTAACAATGGTTCTCCTTCGTCCGCATAACGTGACAGAAAGTCTAATGCAGAGGCCATTCTTTGAGTTTTGTGGTGGTCGGTAAGAATTTTGGGCACCCATCGTGCACAGAACTTACGGTAACCCAATCTTGCTGTCACTATCTCGTACAAAAGAGTCTTAGAAATCTGTGGAAAATTAGTAGACAACTCCGCCATTGTGAAACGTCGATATTCACGAACTTTTGCATCAACTGTCTGAACGAGTTCGTCAGTCACCAAGGATGGCCTACCACTCCTCTCTTCATCATGAACGTTTTCTCGTCCACTTTTAAATAAACGTACCCATTCACGGACAACTCCTTCACTCATAACTTTTGGTCCGTACACGGCACAAAGCTCACGATGAATAGCTGCTGCAGAGTATCCTTTGGCTGTAAAAAACCGTATAACAGCACGCAATTCGCATTTGGCGGGACTTTCTATTGCAGCACACATTTCAAACTGCCACTAAAACTAAACTAGCGCAGGTACGATGTTCACTCGACTACGGCTTGCTGCCGACTGACCTGCTGAGCGCGTGAATGCACAGATGGCGCGCTACTCCCCCCACTACCCGCACTGTGACCAATTGGAGGTTAGTTTCTGAATTGCCCTCGTAAGTACTTGTACAATAGTTACATTCAAAATACATTTCTTTTTTCACTATTACTATTTAGTCATTTTTGATTCTCTTGCATATGAAGGGTAGATAACCTTGTAGTTCAGCCCCTTAAAACAACAACAACAACAACACAACCTTTTGCATAGTTTGTGATGTTGATGACTCTTGAGATGTGGAAGATGTATTAAACATAACTTTTACAGCAGGGGTTAAATGTTGCTCAATAAACACTGCACTATTTTGAGTAGCAACATTTTTTTCTTGTACTAGCTTTTTAGCATTGTCATGATTAATTGTTGACACCAACAGTGTTTCATTTGGTGCACCACATTGATGATCACTCACACTTAAATCTTACCATTTCTACATTTTAGATTGCCTTGACATTTTTTTTTGGACCTGTCTTTTGAGCATTGCCAAAATATTATCCCTTTTACATTTTTGACGATTATAGTTATAAGATTAGCCTTTATAGAGTACACGTTGTTTACCTTTGTTAGTTTTAGTAAGTTCCATATTAGCAACTAACCTGTTAGTATGATTTGCTCACTACAAAGGTTATAACTGTTCTGATAATAAAATCATTTAGCTTTGGCTTTTATATTTAATATGTGCAGTTTGAAGTGATAGCAAAAGTGAGAGCAAAGTGGTAGCATAGTGGTAGAAAATATAACATGTATTGTTAAGAAATAGTTTAAGCGGTTATGTGGATCCATTACATAATAATTTTAGCACGACGAAACTCATTTTCTATATCCAATAGTTCTTCCTCATATTCAGTATAACCAGCCTGTTTATAGACATGCAGTTGCTGAAGCCGCCGGATTAGCTTACTTGGATTGTTCCAGTAGACAAATTTAACAAATGATTTTTTAGGTGTAAACAAAGCATTACCATTATCATTATTATCTTCATCATCAACATCATCATCATCATAACCATTATCATTATCATCATCATCATCATCATCATCATCATCATCATCATCATCATCATCATCATCATCATTATAATCCTCATCACTATTACTATATAGTCCTTTTTGATCCTTTTGCAATATCACATTTTGCACAGTCTGTGTTGTCTTTGATAATGTTGGGAGTTTTTCAGACATTGACAACTGTCCTAACACGACTTTCTGAGGAGATGATACATGCTTCTTAACAAACAATGCACTATCTTGAGCTGCAATATCTTTTTCTGGGACAAGTGTTTTAGCATTTTGAAGAGTTTTTTTAAACAGCAACGATGTTTTATCTGGTACACTACATTGATGATCACTCACACTTAAGACATCACTATTTTTACTTTTCAGCTCACCTCGACAAAGTTTTGAACGATGTTTTGAACAACGCCAAATAACAGTTCCATTTTTATTAGTTCGTTTTTCAATATATGTATATCCATTATAGAATGCGTATGGCATACCATTGCTATTTGTTGATATTTCCATGTCCATTGTCAAGCATGAACTAATCTCTAGCAAAGTTCACTCGATAATATAAATAATAGTTTAAAGTGAGAGGAAAAGTGGGTGCAAGAGTGGGTGCGAGAGTGGGTGCAAGAGTGGGTGCAAGAGTGGGTGCAAGAGTGGGTGTAAGAGTGGGTGCAAGAGTGGGTGCAAGAGTGGGTGCAAGAGTGGGTGCAAGAGTGGGTGTAAAAGGGAGTGCAAGAGTGGGTGCAAAAGTGGGTGTCGCTTATAGTAGGCATGAATTATACTAGAATGTGATTTGAGTAAATGTAATTTCTAAACCCAAGTAGTGAATAGTCAGTTGGTTTTGATCTATGCAAGCGTAAACATGTCACATACACTGGTGATGGATACTCAAGGCTTTAAGGTCAACGAAAACAAGTACAGTATATATTTAAAGAGGTGGCTATCATTGATTGCACAACACGCGGTTTACCATACCTTTTTTCGGACTAGTGTTTTAACATTTGAAGTATTTTTTTAAACAGCAACAATGTCTTATCTGTCACACTACATTGATGATCACTCACACTTAAGACCTAACTATTTTTACTTTTTAGTTCACTTTGACACTGTTTGAAACGATGTTTTGAACAATGTCAAATAACAGTTCCATTTTATTGGTTCGTTTTGCAATATACGTATAACCTTTATAGTATGCATATGGCTTACCATAACTATTCGTTGATACTTCCATATCAATTTTCAAGCATGAAATAATCTCCAATAAATTTCGCTCGATAATAGAAATAATAGTTTAAAGTGAGTGCAAATGTGGGTGCAAAAGTGAGTGTAAAAGTGAGTGCAAAAGTGGGTGCAAAAGTGAGTGCAAAAGTGAATGTAAAAGTGAGTGCAAAAGTGGGTGTAGTTTATAGTAGGCATGATTTTTTACTAGAATGTGATTTGAGTAAATGTAATTTCTAAACCCAAGTAGTGAGTAGTCAGTTGGTTTTGATTTATGCAAGCGTAAACATGTCTCATACACTGATGATGGATACTCAAGGCTTCATGGCCAACAAAAACAAGTATATAGTTAAAGAGGTAACTATTATTGATTGCACAACACTGAATCTATTTTTGAAATTTTGACAAAGGGTCTAAGTGCACTTTTGTTAATATCTCGCGAACCAATAAGACTAGGGCATTGTATGAGGTATTGTTGGACTTTTTGCCGAAGACTGCTGGTAAACACCTATGTTCCCACGACCTTTTTAAAGATGGCGGCTAACCCACGAGGGGTGATTAAAAAGTAATCCAAGCGGCGCTTGTCGATAAGCAAACCAATAATCAAAAGGGGGGGGGGTATGACAGAGCTTGAGGCGATAACCCCTTTTGATTGATCCCTGTTGATTTGCCCCTTTGGACTGGTCCCCGTTGACTACTCCCTCTGGACGGGTCCTTTTTGAAGGGAGTCATTTTTGACGGGGGCCCTGCTGACGGGTCACTGTGGACGGGTCCCTGTTGACAGGTCCTTTTGACTAATCCCTTTGGACCGGTCCCTTTGGACTGATCCCTATGGGTTGACCCATGCATTTAGCCAAATTATGTCAAAGGGACGGGTCCAAAGGGATTAGTCAAAAGGACCTGTCAACAGGGACCCGTTCACAGTGACCCGTCAGCAGGGCCCCGTCAAAAATGACTCCCTTCAAAAAGGACCCGTCCAGAGGGAGTAGTCAAAGGGGACCAGTCCAAAGGGGCAAATCAACAGGGATCAATCAAAAGGGGTTATCGCCTCAAGCTCTGTCATACCCCCCCCCCCCCCCTTTTGATTATTGGTTTGCTTATCGACAAGCGCCGCTTGGATTACTTTTTAATCACCCCTCGTGGGTTAGCCGCCATCTTTAAAAAGGTCGTGGAAACATAGGTGTTTACCAGCAGTCTTCGGCAAAAAGTCCAACAATACCTCATACAATGCCCTAGTCTTATTGGTTCGCGAGATATTAACAAAAGTGCACTTAGGCCCTTTGTCAAAATTTCAAAAATAGATTCAGTGTTGTGCAATCAATAATAGTTACCTCTTTAACTATATACTTGTTTTTGTTGACCATGAAGCCTTGAGTATCCATCATCAGTGTATGAGACATGTTTACGCTTGCATAAATCAAAACCAACTGACTACTCACTACTTGGGTTTAGAAATTACATTTACTCAAATCACATTCTAGTAAAAAATCATGCCTACTATAAACTACACCCACTTTTGCACTCACTTTTACATTCACTTTTGCACTCACTTTTGCACCCACTTTTGCACTCACTTTTACACTCACTTTTGCACCCACATTTGCACTCACTTTAAACTATTATTTCTATTATCGAGCGAAATTTATTGGAGATTATTTCATGCTTGAAAATTGATATGGAAATATCAACGAATAGTTATGGTAAGCCATATGCATACTATAAAGGTTATACGTATATTGCAAAACGAACCAATAAAATGGAACTGTTATTTGACATTGTTCAAAACATCGTTTCAAACAGTGTCAAAGTGAACTAAAAAGTAAAAATAGTTAGGTCTTAAGTGTGAGTGATCATCAATGTAGTGTGACAGATAAGACATCGTTGCTGTTTAAAAATATACTTCAAATGTTAAAACACTAGTCCGAAAAAAGGTATGGTAAACCGCGTGTTGTGCAATCAATGATAGCCACCTCTTTAAATATATACTGTACTTGTTTTCGTTGACCTTAAAGCCTTGAGTATCCATCACCAGTGTATGTGACATGTTTACGCTTGCATAGATCAAAACCAACTGACTATTCACTACTTGGGTTTAGAAATTACATTTACTCAAATCACATTCTAGTAAAATTCATGCCTACTATAAGCGACACCCACTTTTGCACCCACTCTTGCACTCCCTTTTACACCCACTCTTGCACCCACTCTTACACCCACTCTTGCACCCACTCTTGCACCCACTCTTGCACCCACTCTTGCACCCACTCTTACACCCACTCTTGCACCCACTCTTGCACCCACTCTTACACCCACTCTTACACCCACTCTTGCACCCACTCTCGCACCCACTCTTGCACCCACTTTTCCTCTCACTTTAAACTATTATTTATATTATCGAGTGAACTTTGCTAGAGATTAGTTCATGCTTGACAATGGACATGGAAGTATCAACAAATAGCAATGGTATGCCATACGCATTCTATAAAGGATATACATATATTGTAAAACGAACTAATAAAAATGGAACTGTTATTTGGCGTTGTTCAAAACATCGTTCAAAACATTGTCGAGGTGAGCTGAAAAGTAAAAATAGTGATGTCTTAAGTGTGAGTGATCATCAATGTAGTGTACCAGATAAAACATCGTTGCTGTTTAAAAAAACTCTTCAAAATGCTAAAACACTTGTCCCAGAAAAAGATATTGCAGCTCAAGATAGTGCATTGTTTGTTAAGAAGCATGTATCATCTCCTCAGAAAGTCGTGTTAGGACAGTTGTCAATGTCTGAAAAACTCCCAACATTATCAAAGACAACACAGACTGTGCAAAATGTGGTATTGCAAAAGGATCAAAAAGGACTATATAGTAATAGTGATGAGGATTATAATGATCATGATGATGATGATGATGATGATAATGATAATGGTTATGATGATGATGATGTTGATGATGAAGATAATAATGATAATGGTAATGCTTTGTTTACACCTAAAAAATCATTTGTTAAATTTGTCTACTGGAACAATCCAAGTAAGCTAAACCGGCGGCTTCAGCAACTGCATGTCTATAAACAGGCTGGTTATACTAAATATGAGGAAGAACTATTGAATATAGAAAATGAGCTTCGTCGTGCTAAAATTATTATGTAATGGATCCACATAACCGCTTAAACTATTTCTTAACAATACATGTTATATTTTCTACCACTATGCTACCACTTTGCTCTCACTTTTGCTATCACTTCAAACTGCACATATTAAATATAAAAGCCAAAGCTAAATGATTTTATTATCAGAACAGTTATAACCTTTGTAGTGAGCAAATCATACTAACAGGTTAGTTGCTAATACGGAACTTACTAAAACTAACAAAGGTAAACAACGTGTACTCTATAAAGGCTACTCTTATAACTATAATCGTCAAAAATGTAAAAGGGATAATATTTTGGCAATGCTCAAAAGACAGGTCAAAAAAAATGTCGAGGCAATCTAAAAAGTAGAAATGGTAAGATTTAAGTGTGAGTGATCATCAATGTGGTGCACCAAATGAAACACTGTTGGTGTCAACAATTAATCATGACAATGCTAAAAAGCTAGTACAAGAAAAACATGTTGCTACTCAAAATAGTGCAGTGTTTATTGAGCAACATTTAACCCCTGCTGTAAAAGTTATGTTTAATACATCTTCCACATCTCAAGAGTCATCAACATCACAAACTATGCAAAAGGTTGTGTTGTTGTTGTTGTTTTAAGGGGCTGAACTACAAGGTTATCTACCCTTCATATGCAAGAGAATCAGAAATGACTAAATAGTAATAGAGAAAAAAGAAATGTATTTTGAATGTAACTATTGTACAAGTACTTATATTAAATAAATAAAAATATTGTATGGGTATTGTCTGTTTTTTCTTAAGTGCTATACCCACGTCCTACTATATTAATGCCATTGTTAACCATCAACAATCTCCATCTATGTTCAGAAAGAAAGTGATCTTAAACAATACACTCTATCTATGGTTTGTGTACCGAGTATCATAATAATACAGTGTCGTCAAGCCATGTTCAGGCAATAGTAATGTTAGGTAAGGGGTTCGAACCCTTGCTTCCTTGTACAGGATTAGTTTTTACTCAACAACAACCCATAATACTATACTTTGAAACATGTCACATTTCATTGCAAAATGTCAACTGTATCGTTTTCTAAGACCCCAGCTGCTGGCTAGTAGCTAGCAGACAGTGCAACAGAAACAGTGTCACCATGTTCATTCTTTAAAAAATTTCAATATTTATTATTCTTTTTCTTATTATTGTTCATTAAGAGTAGTGTAAAGTTGTCTTTGTGATGTAACTGTTATAATAGTTAGCTGGGACTCTAAAGCTCTTGAGTTCAATTCGAGCTTTATCATAAAATTTTAAAAGTATATTAGAACTATAACAGGTCTACTAAGTCTCGGGTGATTCAAATAAGTAGATGTGGTTTGATTCACACTTTAACGATAGAACACGACGGTTTTTAATTTTTTTAAAATAATGATAGCCATTTGTTCATTTTTTTCATTTTCACATTTCACACATTGCCATTTGTCAATTTTCCATGTACACGATTTGAAAATGTCAGTTTAAAGTTTTTGGATTTCATGATACGGAAACAAGAATTTTCCATTTTGTTGTTTACTCATTTGTCAATTTTACATTTACATTTTTTAAATGTCAGTTTTAAGTTTTTTAAATTGTATTGATATGGAAACATGGATTTCCTATTTTTTTTTCATATCACAGACGACACGTTTATGATTTAGTCCATGCTGAAAGTTTAGTTTTGTAAAACACACATTTGCTGATTAAAATTTTCTTGAAATTATTTTAATGGAAGTGCTTGGCCATGGCAATAGTGCATTCTCTTTCTGTTTGTTTCCAAAAACGTATAGGCCTACTACTACTACTACTACTACTACTACTAATACTACTACTGTAGGTAAGACTGTTTTACAAAATAACACCTATCTACCGCTGCATTTAAAAAAACACAAGTGTTAAAAAAAACTGCAGTATACTATTTACCATTTGCTATATACATTAATTACCCCACCATCCCACCTTGCCGTGTTTGCTTTGGTTGAACAATCAATGCTACACACACACACACACACACACACACACTTTCTCTCTCTCTCTCTATCATTCTATCTATAGTCATACATTCACACAACCATACCTGTCTTTGAAAAACAAATACAACCACGCTATTTATCCTTGACATGCACACTTATCCGAAATAACTTTTAGGTTTACATTTAACATTTACTATTACAAAAAAAATGTTTCCACTATTTTACAATTACAAAAATGAATATTTACAAAATACTAAATCTACTGGTTACAAAAAAGCCATGTCTCTAAACAATAAAATATAGAAGTCACACCTCCAGCTCGTGGTTATAACCCTATGGTAGGCTAATGCATAGGTCATTCATCTGCACTCATTTGCTATCCATCAAGGTAAAAGTGCATTTTCTCTGTTCCACAAGATACACATTTGATTGCTGGATTGTATCCTGCACTGTTTATGCGATATAGCTTTGCCAGTTCATAAAACCGTTAGGTAGTTCTCTACATATAGCAATTTTACCACTGCCCTACCTACGCCTTTTGCTATTTGGCTTTCTTACAGTCTAGTGTGTGATAGACAGCATTAACTGTATATCAAACCCAGTTCACCTTTGTATTTGTAATCCAAGTAATAATTTGGAAAGACACAAATGCAATCAGTTTTGAACGTTATCTCTGTTTTGTTTTGTTTAATATGTTTATGACATGCATATTAACCTGAAATAGAACCCTAGTGAAAAGGCTAACAGCTTAACCACTACACCACCATGCCCTTGTTTCTTAGTTTGACTCGTTCTAGGCATGAGACCTGGAAATGGAGTTAAGACCACCAGTACAAGAGCTAAAAGTGCTTAACACTGCAACATAAAATGGATAGCTGGTAACATTATACAACCGGAAATGATTATATTTCTGATAGCAATGCATTTTTTGTCATCAGCCTACTGTCTGAGCACTGACAGCAACACAGTTTAGTTTAGAACAAGCGAGTGTGTTTGTATAGATTATTAGCCTCAAGTATTTAAAGCTTGTTGTGTGTGTAGCGACCATCTTGTCCCGGTAACCACTGAGCATTTTTGTGTTTTAGCTATCCTCTTTAACCAATCAATTAAAGATAGTCTACTCTTAATTCTTGAATCGATAAATCAGAGTTTGTGTGTACACCGTTCGTCATTTATTAACCCATACCTACAACCTATACTCTCTCTATACTGCAGTTTGATCTGAAAAACAAGTTTCAATGGTAAAAGACTTGTCAATCACTATACATGTAGCCTACACTAATTCTTTCTCTACCTAGCTATGTTTCATCACATACATGGTAAAAATCTCACATGTTCGTATCCGATTATTAGTTTATAAAATCTCAGGTCGATGACCTTGATGTATTGGGTATTTTGGGTAAATTCATTGGCCATGGGAAAGGGTTGACCATTCTAAGTCCTATAACACCTCACATGTTGATATTCGATTATTAGTTTATAAAATATTAGGTCAATGACCTTGCTGTTTTTTGAATCTTTTGGGTAAATTCGTTGGTCATGGAAAAGGGTTGACCATTCTAAGTCCCATGACACCTCACTTGAGCCTCTCTGAATATTAGCTTATAAAATCATAGGTCAATGACCTTGCTGTTTTGAATCTTTTGGGTAAATTCGTTGATCATGGAAAAGGGTTGACCATCCTGAGTCCTATGACACCTCACTTGACCCTCTCTGATTATTAGCTTATAAAATCATAGGTCAATGACCTTGCTGTTTTGAATCTTTGGGGTAAATTCTATGATCATGGAAAAGGGTTGACCATTCTGAGTCCTATGACACCTCACTTGACCCTCTCAGATTATTAGTTAGCGAGATATTAATAAAAGTGCAGTTAGGTCCTTTTGACATAAATAAATAATATATTCAAAAACAGAATGTCACCTCAAGTCCAACGACCTCTCATACAGGTCCCTAGCCTTATTGATTCATGAGATATTAAAAAGCTAATGACCTTAGATCTTTTGGGTAAATTCATTGGTCATGGAAAAGGGTTGACCATCCTGAGTCCCATGACACCTTACTTGACCCTCTCTGATTATTAGTTAGCGAGATATCAACAAAAGTGTAGTTAGGCCCTTTTGACATAAATAAATAATATATTCAAAAACAGAATGTCACCTCAAGTCCAACGACCTCTCATACAGGTCCCTAACCTTATTGATTCATAAGATGAGCAATACATATTTCTTTCTCTCTTCACCTGTGTTCTCTCTTTCACTGACTCTCCCCCCTTCACCTCTCACCTCTGTCAAAACAGGTTGTGACTTGTTAGCTCTTATCGTGCACGTGCACAGGTGAACACCTGTGTTTTAGGTCATATTACACATGAACTTGCATTTTCTCACGTATGAACCAAAACAGAATGTGACTTGTTTCACAAGGAGAATGCTAATAATGACATCTCGCACGTGTTCACATGTATTTCGTCACTTTCCTTTCATATCGTTATCCCATTATAGTAGTAGAGACTGGGGAACAACGTCAGTTCAACACACGCGAAATGTAGTTAGGCCCTTTGACATAATTTAAATAAGTTCATGAGCCAGTCCGTAGGAACCGGTCCAAAGGGATCAGTCCAAAGGGACTCATCAACAAGGACTCATCCACAAGGACCTGTCCACAAGGACCTGTCCACAAGGACTTGTCCACAAGGACTCGTCCACAATGACCCGGCAACAATGACCCGTCCACAGGGACCTGTCAACAAGGAGCCGTCCACAGGGAACCGCTCCCCCACCCTCTTCAAAAGCCATGAGTGGGCATGCTAATTCATAGTGGCTTTCCACCGCACATATGTCTCTTGTGTAGAACAACTTTTCATTCCATATTAGCATTCAAACTCTCACATGTTGCAATTGGAATGAGAGATTCTCTAAAAAAAATACAATTTCACCCCCTAGTAGGGGTAGGTTTTATTTCTGGGGTTGAAATATGTTGTCCATAGGAAAGGGGGTATCAGCCCGAGTTCAATGACACCTCGTACAAGTCTCTAGCCTGATTGGTTCGCGAGATATTGCCATTTTAGTATTCCAGCGGTGGAGCGGTGGTGGTGGGGCCAGAACTCTCACAAAACCACTACTTTTATGGCCAGGCAGTGAGGATCGCCCTTGTATGGCCAGGCAGTGAGGATCGCCCTTGTATGGCCAGGCAGTGAGGATCGCCCTTGTATGGCCAGGGGACGCAGTGAGGATCGCCCTTGTATGGCCAGGCAGTGAGGATCGCCCTTGTATGGCCAGGGGACGCAGTGAGGATCGCCATTAACAACGTATTCTACAATTCCACGTAGTCCTACAGTTTCAGTCAGAGGATAGGAAAAGTATATACATGAAACATTGTAGATGCGAAACTCACAAGAATGGAATTACAATAATAATGTTATTGGTTTTACGTCCCTTTTAACTACTCTGGCTTTTAGAAATGCCGGGGTGCCGGAATTTTGCCCCGAAGGGGATCTTAAACGTGCCAGTAAATCTACTGACACGGATCCCTCGCATTTGCCCACTCTCAAATGCCAGCTGACTGCGCCAGGATATGAACCTGCAACCTTGGGCCCAGCAAGCGAGAAAGTTACCGCTGGCCACGCAGTCATCCCAGTGGAATAAGAATCATGGTCCATAGACATTGGTCTCGAGTGTTTAGAGTCAAATTCGTGGCTTTGCTAACTATTTAAATTCTGGTCTGAGGGCATGAACTGGGTGCAATCAGTTCTAATAAAGCTCGATTCACACACTCTCCATTCCAGATAAGGAATCGATTTTCATGTTCGGATGTACAGTATACAATGTAGTTCTTTTACCTTCTATGCCATACGGCGCTGGTCGTTTGAAGTAACGCTTTCATTAGTGTCAGATTGAGCATCTGCTAGCCGTAAAGGTATAAATCTCTTGTCGTTTGTAGCAATGACTACGTAACGAAGCATGTTACTTGCACCAGAGAAGAAGTACTGTCGCAGACTTTACAACTGTTTACTTTGGGCACTTAAAAAGGACAATGACACCCCAACCACTTTCACTTCGTGGCAGTTTATCCGTTCAATGGCTGCCTTTGGATGACGTAATACGGCATATGCTCTATAATTGATACTTGCATCCTCCATTGTGCTTGCTCTGGATATGCCTTTGACCATTTCACAATTCCAAATTAATATGTTAGCACTGGTACTGCCCAGGTGTTAATGGCTATTACTTTCTTGCCTGTATTCAAGAGTGATTTTAAGATCACCTCTACACGACTGATACATTTGTTATGCAGATTGATCTTAAACTTCGTGTGACTGCCACCACGAAACTGACGAAATCCCAAGTATTTGTAAGTTTCTACTTCGTCCAGACACTCGATGAGCTCATCTATCCCAACATCGAAGCTCTCTGCTGTTTCAAACTTTCCTCCCGTCAAGACAATATTACCTTGCATTTTTTTTAGTGCGAACTCAATCCCTATGTCCAAGCTGAATTTCTGGGTATGGTCTAGGAGCACTTGCAGTTGTTTTTTGGTGCTCGCATGTATTTTAATGGGTGAAAATACTTCTTAGCAGAAAAATTAGGGGTCCCTATCTTAGCACAAACGCTAAATTAAGCAATTTTCTCCCTCCATTATGCCAAACGTTGAAGGGCTAAAAGACCCGACAAGTTTCCAAATTGTGAGTTTTGGAGAGCTCTATCAAACTTAAAATGTCGAAAATATTTTCCAGCCTAAACGCAGTTACAGAAAAACAGCCCAAAATCACTTGTTTCTTTACATGTTTAATTTATGAATCTTCACACCGGAAGTAGTTATAAGTGCATAAGTGAAACTCTGCATTGTCTTATACTAGCGCTTGTAGTGGTTAAAAAGGCAAACTGCTGATCTAATCGACTGGATATGGTTGAGTTTCATTGACACCCACTAGGGTTTGTAGTGGTGGAAAAGGCAAACTGCTAATTTAATCGACCGGATATGGTTGAGTTTCTGATGAACAGTCAGTCTACTGCGTGTCATCATGCCGGCACCTCGTAAGAAACGTTTAATGTGTCCTTTACGTTTGAAAAAGTGGAGAAAACGACGAAAATTAATTACAAATGCACCAAGAATAAGATTGAATGATGAACCGCGTTCGAGTCGGCAACTGGACGAAAATATAATCGTGACCGACAAACAACGAGTTATGGCATTAACCCTTTATAGGGCAAATACTTTTATGTGTTTATACATTTTAATTTATTTTAATAGAATGTATTTTGGTGTGGTTTCTGTAATTTTAATGTTTAGATATTTATTTATAATTTTCAATTTATGTTCATATAATAGTACATTATGCAACGAGCCTATAATGGAAATAATTAAGACACGAGTATGTTTATGAATCGAGCAAAGCGAGTTTTATAATTTCCATGCGAGTGTCTTAATTACCGTTATAGACGAGTTACATACGGCTGTTTATGTTGGAGGATAATTTTAACTTTATTTAATTTAATTTTATGTTCGAACAGAAATAGTCATACATATCTGTCGAGATTCAGTCACTTGAATTTAGTGATCGGAGTGCAAGCTCCGAGTTTGCTCTCTGTGCTTTACAAGTTCTCAGACCCACGCATGCGCTCTGTCTCCTTGGCAATGCCATATGTTTACAGCCTGCCGTCTGCACCAGGATTCACTCAAACTGTCACCGAAGTTGTATGAAAGAATGCCCTGTGTAGAAATTGGAGTTGGGGATATTAAAGTACAGTGCTATTTCTTTTCTCATATTCGCCAGTTTATTTACGCGAACATAATGGGACGGTGCACTTTCCATGTCAGTAATTTATATAGAAGGATGCTGTGCTGCAATCTTCTGGACGAGATTCATGAATTTCTTGCATACGTCATAGTATTTTCTTATTACCTTAAAGGTTCGTGCTGATTTTGTCTTTGTGTTTGCCATTATAACTACAATGGTAGATCGGATATCTTTTACATTGTCAACTTGAAATCATGTAATTCATGTCCGACATGTTAGATTCTGTGTTCAAGTGCGAAGCTATCAAGTACCTAATTGGTCACACATCATACATCTTGAGCTCTGATTGGTTGGAAAAACTGTATCATAATGAAAACTAGTACTTTAATGACCATCATTGTGATACAGTTTTCTGACATATAATATTTACATTTCGACGTCGTCGAACATAAATGTAATTTTGATATTTTATTGAATTAATTAACCAATTTCGAATTAATTTTTACAATTATTTTCATAATTTTTTATAATTATGTTTATTATTTTAATTTTTATATTTATTTTATTATTCTAATTTTATTTTTATGATTTTTATTTCTATATTTATATTTTTTACACTTTAATTGTTAAAGTTTTTAGTTTAAATTTGTTTTGAATTTTATCCAACACATTACGTCAAGTACATACGAATATAATATTTGATTTTTAGAAATACTAGCACTTCGTCATGAAAATTCTCCGAAATTTGGCTGAAAGATTCAACTACCAGTATCTTTGAAAACATAAACTGTCCTTGGTTAATATAGAGACCACTATCCTAAAAGGATTAAATGATGTTAATCATCATTGAGTTGCTTGCCTGAAGTCACCCATGTCAAGTCGATGGGAAACCTTTTGTTTCACCTCGTCTGCACACATCTAAAACCCTATTCCACTTCTGTTCAATTGCCCACTCAATGGGTTCAAGGTCAGATTATTATCATGACATGCAGTGGCGGATCCAGGCCTTGCGGGGCCCACTACAATAGGAAATAAAACAAATATCAAATCAAATGGAAAATTGTTTGATAATAATAATAACATAAAAATAGTTACAATATTTTGAATACACTACAGTACATTATTTTAATAATATGAATGTAACCTTTAAGTCCCCTTGAAGAAGATTATGTAAACTAAGAAATATTAAAATATTACTTTGTGACTTTTTTCCCGGCTGAAGTCTTCTAATCTAAACTTGCTAAACGGTCACGGGAGGTCATAGCTGCACTGAAAAAAGGAATATGAATTATAAATTAGTTTGAAAATTATAATTAATTAATTAATTAATTAACTTTAAAAAATCCATGGCGTGGGGGCCCCCGGACCGCGGGGCCCTGGGCAGTCGCCCTCCTCGCCCTCCCCTAGATCCGCCCCTGATGATATGTTTACGTCACGTGCTCTCCAGTTTCTCCTGCTTCACACAAAGCCACTATAATATGAGCAAGCACTCCTCAGTTTGTAATTGGCGTTATCAAGAGGAGATCGTGTTGGAGCACAACTCTGGCTTTATATTCAATACGACCCTTAATTGAGCAGAAGAACATCTCTGTCGCTTCGTTACCTCTATTAACAACCACCCCTTCCGCCACGTGTCTCAACAACCTTGTTACCTTGTAAGCAATTACGTAAGAAGTTCAGTGTCCGCTCTGCAGTCAGCTATATCAATGGTTCATGTGCGAGATGGGCAGATTATTGAAAAGTAGCAGTTCTCATTTCAGAATGGTATGCTGAAAGACATGACATACATGTTTTTCAAATCAAATACCGTCATTTTATTAATGCAGCCAATGACCATCCATTTTCTTTTCAGGACGGGTCAGGGAAGGGATTTTGGAAGGAAATCAGCCATGAAGCTGTTGAAAGGAACTGTCCCAGCATTTGCCTGGTGGTGAAATGGGAAAGGACGAAAACCATATTCAGGATGGCCAAGGTATGATTTGAACCCTTGCTCTCCCGATGCCAGTGCGGCACGAGCTAGCGTGTTGGCACTCTTGGCCACCATGGCCGGTAAATAATAATAAAAATAAATATTTATATTTCAAAATAGCATCTAAAATGACACGAGAAACACAGTGACATTTATTGCTCCATCTTCTCGAGATCATGAGCCACGGGACCTCCTATTTACGTGGAATCCGAACCACAGGACATTGCATTTCACTTTGAAAATCTCACATGCATTGACCGGGAATCGAACCCGGTCCGCCGTGGTGAGAGGCCGACAGGTTGACCACTGCGCCACCACGCCTCAGTTACTCTTAAAAGTAGACTAAGGATATTTACTGAATTTAACTAGTAATGTGCCACATGGGGAGCTGTATGGGGATGAGCATTATCTTGCTTCGGGTATGCTGTGTGGTGGGTGCGAGTGGACAGTGCTGAAAGCCCTTAGATCGCAACGTGTGGGCAGATACGAAGACTGCAAGCGGGACTCGACGGGACATCACTGAACGGGGACTGTGGACTGTGTAAATAATAGTACAGTAGACCAAATGTGATTTTATTTATTGAGTGAAACCTGACACCCGTCACATTATTATTATTATGATTATTATTACTGTGCCCAATTACGATGTCGTGGTCCGGCGTGAGTTTAAAGAGAGCGCGCTCGTGACGTCAGCGAGTCAAGGTCTAGCTGTCAACTCAGCGCAAGCTTTGAACCGGCCACATGTTCCACATGTAGCTAGCGGATATTGAAGGCATATTCGTTACAAGCTTTTGTTGTAGAAGAAACTTATCTCAACGCTTCAGTATTGTATGGGGAGTAATATGCTTGCTTACTCAGGATATTCTATTGGAAATTACAAACCTTCTGGAGGGTTCTATGAACATAGCCAATTATATGGAAGATCAGGCATTACGTAATGCGAGTTGAATGATCGATATGCGCCCGTGGGACAGTATAAAAACCGGCCTTGACACAGGTCAAATACTCAGTCGGACATAGTATGACCCGTCATCGAACCACGAAGTGTGTGTGTGTCACCGATATAGTTGAATACGACATCAGTATGAGCGAGTGCTCCTTCGAACTAGGCAATTAGTGCGACTTTACTCTGTCCGTTTGGACTTAGCCTAGGTGCGCCGTTGGTGGTGAATATAGCCATAATTTACAGTGCTTCGAACTTATAATTCTGCACCTGATAGAACACTTCAAGACATCAAAGGGTATGTGAGTGCGACTTGTATTTTACAAGTATTTCACTGTGGTTTTGTGTATAGTCCCCACTACCAACAACAAACTGTTAAGAACTGGGACCACCTCATAAGTTAGCAATCGAACATTTGCAAAAGCTAACAGGATACCCTCACAACTTATATTTTTATACGGGGAAATATCAGGCCAGATTCCACTTATATTCACAAAGACATCATCACCTGGAATTATTGTTATTTGCCTGTCCCGTCAGACCAGGGGTGGTCATACTAGTGAACCCCATTATTAAACATGAACATTACTAGCAGCATGCCTTATGCGCATGGATACCAGTCCCTAGGTAAGATAATTTCATTACCCCAGTCCATGGAGATGACTAGCGGCTAGAAGGCAGGATTTGAGGAGACCAGACCAGGATGTCCTTAGGAACGAGGAATAAAGCCACCTGCGGCTGAGGACCGTAGGCCAAGCAGAATGCTGCATCATACCCCAATGCCCTGCGTTTCAACTTCTCAGGTCCGTGGTGCGTGGAGTCGACCTGCACCGGGGGAGTTGAACGCGACATCATGCCCCATGTTAAACTCTTCAGATCAGTGGTACGTGGAGTTGATCTGCATCGAGGGAGGTCTGATAGCCACGGAAACATGATAACGTAGACTTCCGCAAGCTTAAACATTTCAGAGAGCCATGAATATTCCTCCGTTCTGAAGGACCAATTCACTTTCTTTATTAAGTAACTCTTGTACAGTTGGAATGGTTGCATATTTTTAGGCGTAATTTTTCCATATAGTCAGGGTAGACTTGCAGCCAAGGTGCAATCCGCAATGTATTATTTTTGCAGTAAATAATATGAGGATTCCTATCCTAATTCATAAAGCAGCAGATTTTCAATGATTAGATGCATTAAATAATTTTTATTCTGCATGACAGAAAAATATGATGTCTCATAATAATAATAATAATAATAATATTAAGACATATTTTTTCTGAATAAATAATAATAATCTTGATGGAAGTGATATTCCAAATGAATAATGGTCATGAAAGCTACTGATAAAATATTGAATAATAATTACTGTTGATATCCATTTGAATGCTTAATATTTGTTATCTTTTAGGATGTTGAGAATAGAAGTTAAATTGCTAAGGCACTTTGTAAAAGTTGTTTAAAGAGGTCTAGATCTTCGTGTTGAGTGGAGATTAGAGGAGTTGTATCCGAAATCCACCGAAAGCTGTATGCTTTGATAAAAAATAAAATGGGAGTTGCGGGAATTGTCTACTGTCCCATAATGCTTCTGTGTATTCCAAATCCTAAAGATTTCCCTGTGATGTGATAGCTAAAATTATTATGGATTATTACAAACAATATTGTCATGCACATTTTATGGTCATATGAATTCATGGTCATTGCATTAGATCTTTAAAGTTATGAAGGAATATGTCTAGCTAACTCCATGAAACCAGATATGATTATTATTATTGTTCTCAATTGTCTGCTATAAAATTAACTGCTGTGCCCAAGTAATAGTCATCATGACATTTTTGACATAACTGCGTTAAGAAGTGTGTTTATTAAATAATTGAATGAAGAATCGTGTGTGAACTAATCCGTGCTAATGTCAGAACTATTTGTAAATAGTAAAATAGAGTAACTATGAAACATAATAGGGAAAACTTATTTTATGTCATCTCGACTTGTATAAATTAAAGAATGAAGTGTAATTCATAAACATAGTCAAGATATGGACAATTTTAAATACGACTATGGTTTATTTTCATATAAGAGAGACATAAAATCTGCTATTGAATGCGTGTGCTATTTTTGTACTTCTGCAAGAATGCAGGAATTTAATGAATATATATATTTTTTTGTGAATTGGCTCGTCTTGAAACATGGTCTTCAATTCTCAATTGCATGTCATGTCTTTCCTTTTTCCTTTACGAGCGGCATGAGCACAGTGTTGGTAATTATCGCCCAAACCCAGAACGCCCTGAGAGAGATCTCGCGCCAACACTGTGTTCACTGCTGTCTCGCATGTGGTTGTCTGTCGCTCCAGGTGCACAGACGGGCACATTACTTTTATTATTATTATTATTATTATTATTATTATTATTATTATTACTAGGTCTGCTATTGTACCTTATCATCGACACTCTCAGTTATAACTCCATAAGCCTCCCGTATACATAGAAAAATCACAGGGTTGTTAATATACAAGGGCTACCACCCACATGTTTGTTCCGATTTTTATTTCCATCCCACGTTGCTCTTCTTATTTGCAAGAGATTAGTTAGTTGAATATGGCGATACAGAACAACTGTCAGCCATGTGGTGTATGACCTTCACTTTTGTTTGTTTATTTATCTCTTTAATGCTCAGTTGACCAGTCCACAGTGCAGTCAACAGCTGGATTTTATTGACTTCCTAAGGAACATTTAGCCACCTACTATGATCTAGGGGTACGTATTGACACTCTCGTCCCCACGGCCCTGATTCTCGACTCCGCCAAGAAATTGTATTCCGGTCTGAGTGTTGGAATGGGGTACACTGAGCCTCATGATAATAATAATAATAATATCGTACGGCCTTGGGTGCCCGGTGCAAGCTTTGTAATTTGACACCCAGAGGGTAGCTTGCATGTCGAATTTCGTTGTTCCTTGAATCACTATAGCGCTTTCTAGTAGAAAAATGAGGAACTTTGTGTTGGCGGAAACTCCGGAGATTAATTTTGCCATTATGAACTCGGCCTACTGAATTCAAATGGGTTCTTTGACATGCCAACATCGTATGACATGCGTATCGTATTTTTTCCGCCTTTCAAAAATCACTTACCACAGCCAGGGGTAAACCTGCAATCTTGGGGTTAGTAGACCGACACGCTATCCACTCACCCATCGTGGCAAGCTTGCCTCATGATGAAACACTGAGAAGAGGTGGGTTTGCTTCTCACGTCATCGTAGAAGTATTTTATCCTGGTTTCCCAAGCAAATACCGGGATGGCTTCATACTTTCCCAAAGCCTCAATCTACCCACAACCAAAGGATAGCCCTACGCTGTGATGCTACAGGGTACTTAACACTTGTCAACGTGACAGTCGCTCTTTGGATTTGTTCCCACTCTCAGAACTTGTTGTTGTTGTTGATTCATTTAGGGTCTTTGTGACATCGTGGTCATGTAACCCCGTGTACTTGTGTGTGTGTGGGTGTGGAATTCGTCTGATAACCTGCGTTATTGTGATAGCTGTATTGGTGTTTATAGTTGTACTGTAAGTCGGATGAGGATTGGGAAGGAGGTGGCTGTGGCCCTTATGTAGGAACCATCCCGGCATTCACCTGGAATAGAAGTGGGAAACCAGGGAAAACCACTTCCAGGATGGCTGAGGTGGGAATCGAGCCCGTCTCTTCTCAGTTTCGCCTCATGAGGTTTAGTGTTCCCCGTTCAACCCCTCCGACCAGAATTAAATTTCTTGGCACAGCGGGAATCGAACCCAGCCCTCCACGGTGACAGCCAAGAGTGCTAGTCACTACGCAACGAGTTGGACACTCCTAAAACTGTACGTGCTCCCAGAATCCACTGGACCTACCTAGACATAACTGCGTTAGACTATATGAGAGGTAAACATTTAAGGTTCATTTTAATTGTTCAATAACTGAGAGCTAAATAAAGAAACCTAAGCTGCAACAAATCCTTTAGCCTCTATCACAAGGTGGAATGTTAGATTACACTAACCAACAGTGAAAATGCTTTCGAAACTTAAACAGTCATTTCTAGTTCATTCGAACATGGGAAATACGAATATGGCATTTTAAATGATGAGTTAGTTCTATGTTCTGAGATATAACGATATCCCATTAAATGCTAGAGAAGTTGAGGGACTTTCGAAAAATACCAGGTTTTTATTTAAATACATTGTAGGTTGGCAATCCTTAGTACAGGTATCCCAAGTCATTGTCAGCCATATTTTGTTTCTTGTTTGTGAATAACCTTTGTTTTCTTCTTCTCATGGGACAGCAGGCATAGGTCTTCACATTACAACAGAAACTCTAGGTGAACTTTGTGCCCTGGGGGAAAAAAGGTACATCACAGTCTTCTGGTTGACAGAAACAAATTTTCCCCCCTTTAAACATCAAACTTGAACTTTGTAAAGGGGATGGATAAGAATAGTGAAATGTTCAAGTTCCCGGGAGCTAAATTCCCACTTCTCAATTAAGCTAAAGTATAGGAAGGGCTATTTGTTGGTTCGCAAATCCGTGACCTTCTTAAGGATGAACATTTTGATGGAGCCCTCCAGGGTAATGCTAAAGGTGCTCCTTGGGAAGCCTTTAGAGGTGCTGTACAAGGGTTTTTGGGAAATACGAGATGAAAACTATGTTGTAATTGTAAATAACCTCCTAGAGAAGTATAATACATTAAGCTGCAATATGTCAATCAAAATTCAACTCGTCGATTCTCATCTGGACTCATTTCCTCCGAATTGTGGTGCAGTTTTTACTACAGAAGTAGGCCCTACTTGTATCACAAGTAGTGTATCTAAAAAGCTAGAGCTAATAAACAAATTCTAAGGTCATATTAGGTTTTCCTGACCCAAATTTAGTAAAAAACTTTTTTTTGTTAAGGAAGCAAATAAAAAGTTGGTTTTTTGTCGGCTAGTGTTATTGACATGGCTAAGTGCAAGGAACTGTTCAGTTCAATTTAGGGAACAGAACGTGACACGTACAGAATTAAAAAATCGTAGATCCATGATATTGCTCAAGAAAACATATGGTTTCTCAAAACTTTAAAATAAGACACGTCAAATGACAAGGGATGACAACAAATATGCAAGAGAGTGTAGATTACTGACACGCCATACTTTCTTAATGCACCCGGAGGTGCCTCTAATTCGAGGCACACGTTATTAAAATATCGCCCCTCCCAACCGAGTAACGTTAATTACTCTCATGGGCTTCTTCCAGTCAGGTGCGAGGTAATCTCGCCCGTGGAGTACGATTAACACCTAATTACATTCCAGGTGAAATTTAATGCCCCCGAGTAATATGTGATGAAATGAGACGGAAGATCGCTGGAGAGAACTGCATGGTCCCTCTTGGGTTTATGTTAAAATTCGTACACTACTGTATAATCATAATTTGGGGGGACCTTTGTGTTCCGTCTAAAGTTTAATGTTCAAACGTGGCATCTCGGCACACACATTATAAGCATATTATGAACTATTTAAAGAAACGGATAGAAAACTGATTTTTCTCCCACCTGTCGATAGTAAAAGAATTGATCATTCGATTACTGGAGGTGGGAATGATATGCCATTGAAATAGGGTTGTCAGTCTCTCGTTGCGTAATTAGCGGCTGGTTCATAGTATTCTACTGAATAGAAAACAAAAGTGGTAAATATCCATACTGCTACTACAAGAAGAAGACGCTAGCAGTAATTTGTTGAAAGTGGTAATAAATCATTTGCACATTCAGGTACTCTATTAGTTCCTGTCATTCAACACATATGTGTGGCAAGTGCTTTAATAAGTGTGTAAATAACTTATGTAGGCCTATTTTATTTCAGGCACTAGGAAATTAATTGTAACTCTTCGCTCAATCTAATTAAGCACACTCGAGTTGGCCGGCTGAATAGCTCCTAATAATAGATTATTTTGTCACCGCTGCCATATTGCTTCTAATATTTAAACATTCAGGTACTGTGCCTCAATTTGAGTCCGTACGTTGAATATAATAACCGTGTTTACCCACAAGGAACATGATTGGGAGAGGCAACTATATAAAAAAAACTTTCCTCGGCTTTTTCCAATTCATTGGGGTCGCCGGAGCCAACCAGGCTCATATTGGTTTCAAGCGGAGATTTGAGGCCGGATTCCCATCCTGACGCCACGTGATTTTCCAGGTGAAAATGCCACCCCACTGTCACTGGGATTCGAACCCCGGCCGTCCGGGTGAAAGACGAGCAGCTAAGCCAAAGCGCCATCACGCTCCCCTTTGAAGTGGCAACTATATATAGATTTCTGAAATCCAGAATAAATAGCAATATATCGTCACTTAAGCCTCCGTGGCTTAGGTGGCAGCACGCCGGCCTCTCACCGCTGGGTCCGTGGTTCAAATCCCGGTCACCCCAAGTGAGATCAGTGCTGGACAAAACGGAGGCAGACAGGTTTTTCTCCGGGTAATCCGATTTTCCCTGTCAAAATTTCATTCCAGCAACACTCTCCACTATCATTTCATTTCATCTGTCATTCATTTAATCATTTCCCCAGAGGAGTGAGTCAGGCCTCGGCAGCCGGCACATTCCATATCCTCGCCGCTAGATGGGGGCTTCATTCATTCCATTCCTGACCCGGTCGGAGACTGGAAGCAGGCTGTGTATTTTTCATATCGTCACTTAACGTGTAATACCTCGTATCCCACAATGCTCTTCTTTTCCAATAGTTTCCTTATGATTGGTCTCGCCTCCCAGCCGTGTGTGGATGTGTCGTCCCTATATCCATAATGGAAAATGAACCTTAAATACACTGTATTCTAGTTGCACTTAACTACACGAAATACAGAGTGTTTCGAAAGAGTGTCCGATATTGCAACAGGGTTTGGGATTGCTCAAAACAAGAATAAATGTTCTTATAAACATATGACCGGAAACAAATACCTGTTGAGATATGCGCCATTTTACTTGTGTTGTGCATGTACACTTCAGACATTGGACGTCTTCCTACCAGCTATTTCCAATGAACACTTGACTGTCACACACGTTGAACAGAGCACGCGTTGGGCAAACATCCATCCACACCACCAACCAGGAGCTGTGATGATTTCAGCCGGTCTGTCCGCGCGGACACAATCTGCACGTTACAAGAGATGCTCCACATGGTTACCACATGGTTCGCAAGGAATCCCCAACTCGTCCAATCACGCCTGGCTGCTCGCGGATGTGGGCACTCTCATTGGTCACATGCTCTTGTAACATCTGCACATTGTCGATAGATGTGGCATACTCCAATGTCTTTAAATGTCCCCATAGCCAGAAATCGAATGAATTAAGGTCCAGAGAAAAACCATGTTTACCATTTCCCTCGAGGAATACTCCATCGCACTGTTTACGTCATCCACATAGCACGGGGCCAACAGTTTGATGCGGGTAGCGCACTGCACTGCCAGTACAACCGCATACTATGACCGAACATCCGACTCATGCAAAGACCTTCAACGGAAGAACGCCTGCACCACCAAACATAACGCGTCCTCCATGCGGGTAAAATGGTGCATATCTCAACAGATATCTGTTTCCGGACATATGTTTATGGGAATATGTCTTCTCGTTTTGACCAATCCCAAACCCTGTTGCAATATCGGACACTTTTTTTTTTCGAAACACCCGGTAAACATTACTTCAGTACAATGAATTTAAAGCTCATGCTCCTACACAGGAAAATGAACCTAACGAGAATTGTTCTGTTGGATGGCTCATCCACATACGGTGGTAGGCGTGACCAATCGTAAGGGAAATATTGGAAAAGAAGTGCATTGTCAGGTACGAGGTATTGCAAGTTGAGGGACTATATGTTTTAAGTAAAATCTCGTAAGAATGGTACGCATTTCTAGTTTGATTCTCCCTCACAAATATATTGTATTTGACATTCTGCTTCCAAGGAAAGCACCTGAAATCATAATGCATAACAGTAGTGAATTATTTCTGAATTACCCCCACAGCATAGCCGTGTGCGTTAAATCGCTCACCACGACTGCAACGGGCAACTGCAGCAAATTCGCATATCGGAGGTTCGAATCCTGGCACTGACAACGGCTATCCTGAGAGGTTTTCTCCGAGTTTATTCACACTCCCTTAAGTTAAATACCAGGATAATATCTTATTTCAAGTCTTTGGCCCCCAACCCATCCTGGACTTTAATAATCAAATCCACGCACACTACTACAATTCCTACACATGTGTACCACAGACAAATTCAACACACATCCAAGTACACGGGACTGATGACCATATATGCCCCCAAGTACTTAATACAAATTAACAATACAGAGAAATCTTCCTGAATTCAAGGCTTGAATTGCTCGTGTTGATTGAACTATTCAATGCATAGTAATCCCATTCATCTGAAATTCTTACTGTAGATGTTCCACGGCCACTTCGGCTTCGTGATTGGTAGCCAGCAGTGGTTACTGCTGCAAATCCTAGAAACTCGTCGATGTTCTTACATTGTACTGTATTTCATTGCGTGTGAGCAAAGGTGGATTTCCCTCACGTTAATGCGTGAAGCCACTGCGCTTCCTTGAGCTCTTCCAGTGAACTTGTATCTCTTCTCACCACGACTGTTCCCCCAGGGGCTCACATCTAGTGGGACGTGGGTTGGCGACCACGGGGCCCCAGCTGAGTCCGGCATTGCTTCCACTTACTTGTGCCGGCTCCTCTCCGTCTTCTTTCCTGTCGACCTCACTTGGCCAACTCTTGTTCTCTTCCAACCTCGACGGTATTAGGGTATCCGAGGCCTAGGGAGTCTCTTCCTTTCCCGCCTTAATTGGCCCTTGTCTCATCTTTTCTGATACCCTCTTTCTTCGAGGGGTCAGCCTTCTTTATCTTTTCCTGTTATCTCCTGCCTTCTGCTCCAGGCCCTCAAGGAGGCAGGGTGTATGTAGCCCCACCTCTTCTGGTGCACCCTAGATAAAGCTACACCCTCAGGGGCTCACGGCTGTTGAGTTCGGGAGTTGGCGACCCCGAGGGATTCCTGAGCTGGGTCCGGTTTCCCCCTTTTGTCCCTTACCTGTGGGGTGGATCCTCTCCTCTTTCACTTTCCTATCTGCCTTTCATGGTTCTCCTTCCTTCCAAGTCCCTCAATCCTCCTTCTTCGAGGGTTGAGGGCATTTCTTTTCCTCCTGTCCTTTATTTGCCTTATTCTCCTTTTGTTTTCCATTTCTTCTTCTAGTATATAAGTTAGTAGTTAGTTTTAGTTATAAGTTTACATTTAATTTTCATCTTCACGGTCATCCAAACCATTAGGGGCCGATAAGCTTGATGTTAGGCCCCTTAAAACAACAATTATCATCATAATCATCATCACCGTGACTGCAAGTGGGAGTGGGAAGTATGGACAGCCGCCACACTAATTGTCCCCCAGGTTATCCACGCTCAAGGTAATGCTGGGTTTGTACCCCATTTCAAGTCAGAGCACACGTACCACAGTCTTAGATCCTATTACTTCAGTTACGGCCTCCAAGGGGCACAGTGGCTAGCAATCTTGTATATCACCACTGAGATCCGAGTTCGATTCCAAGCTCTGCCAAGAAAATGAATTCTGGTATGAGGGTTTGAACTGAGTATACTACTCCTCGTGAAGTAGATCTAAGAAGAAGTGGGTTCGATTATCATCTGAGACATTCAAGAAGTGGTTTACCGTGGTTTCCCACTTCTCCGGGCATTTTCCGGGAGGTTATATAACTCAAGTCTACGGCTGCCTTCAACCGAATCCTTACCCCAATTACAAATACACACACTAGTACAGATAATGTAATGGCACAGGTTATCAGACAGATTCCACACACCCAAGTCATGGGGGGTAAAATAATGAAGATGACGCAAGACCCTAAAAGAAACAACAATCACTTTTACTCACTATTACAGTCACCATGGAAACACAGGTTATCAAGTAAATTCAACACACACCCAAGTATACGGGGTGATATCCCGAACCCCTTAAATGAATTAAAAGCAACAGCAACTACTCCACCTATTCTTTCGCTCTCTGTGAGTAAGAGGGTATTCACTCGATCATCTCGTGGTGTAGCGGCCAAGTCTTGGCAGAGGTCCGGGTTCGATTCCCGGCTCTGCCAAGAACATTAATTCTTATCTGAGGGCTGGAACGGGATACACTCAGTCTCGCGAGGCAAACCTGAGGAGGGGTGGGTTCGAAACCCACCTCAACCATCCTATTAGTGGTTTTCCGTGGTTTCCCACTTCTACTACAGGCGAAAGCTGGGATGGTTTCTTACTTAATGCCACGGTTGTCCCCTTCTCAATCCTCACCTGAATTTCAGCCATCAAAATAACACAGGTTATCAGACAAAATTCCACACACCTTAGCACACGGGGCTGAATGAACACGATTCCCAAGCCCCTCAGATGAAACAACAACAACAACAACATAATTTTCCACTGGTATGGAGAGGACTGGAAGGAAGGCTTGACTTGACACTTTGGCACAGGTGAAACGCAAGTTTGTGTGAAAAACTCATCTCGCGCATCGACTTGCAGGATGGTCACGGGCACCATATGGATATAGGCTGAGACCAGAATTCTTTTCAATAGGGCTCGGATTTTTAGGTGCTAGCAATCGGGAAAATATTTATTTTTTATGTATTAAAATACCTGAAATATGTGACAAAAAAGGTAAAAATATTTATTATAATTTAGTTTATTAATATGCAGTACTCATGAATGCAATTTATTCAATATCTCACTGACTGCTAGGGGCAGATGACCTCGTAGTTCTTCCCCTTAAAACAACAATAACTAACTAACTTCACTGACTTCTGAAGCATTACAATACACAACGAGATACATCTTCAGGTTGTCCATCACAAATGAACGACGATTATCGTGAAACTGTGACAGTATGTTTCTTGCCCTCGAGGTGTTGTGTAACTTCAGATCGCTGTTCAGCCTTGATTGCTTTCCCCACATGGTTGGCAGAACAGAACGCCCCCATCAGAAGTAAAATTATCTTTAAATTCTGCAACAGACGATAACTTGTAGATGTTTTTACTTTAGGCTTCACAGTGCCAAAAATTAACTGCATGAGAGTGACACTGGTTCCATGTAGCTGGGGGGGGGGGGGGGGGGGGGGAGGTCTAGCACTTGGTGCAATATGGCTATGGACAAGGAAATCCCCGGCTTCCACAGTGAGTGGCACGGGGCGACAAGTTAAGAATAACATGCTCACAGATTCTTCCCCGTTGAAGTAACACAGAACAAAAATGCAATAAACTGAAAGATCTAGCATACTGATTTAAAAATGTAAATATCATGTCCTTTTATGTGTTAATAAGTGAAAAGCAGGAATTTATGTATGTATAGAAAAAATGCTTAACATATGTATTTACATAAAAATATATTTACCTAAAAACCGGGCCCTACTTATCAATGACATTCTGGTGAATAGTTCTGGTGCCAATCCTAACTGCTGCTGTGCACCTGGACATCTAATACGCTGCGTCTGTTCACATAGACTGCGTGAAGGCATCTGCCAACGGGAAGCTTACCAATTGGACTAGGGTAATGCACGCATTTTAAACTCAAGAAATATATTTTCCAATTGAATGTGCAATGTCCATCAATGCACGAGAGTGAATTGCTCTCAGATCGAACACAACACGTGGTAGAAAGCTGAACGGTCAGAGATGAATGACTACTTGAAAGTCGTCCAGAAGGAAGCAAATCCTCTTTGGAGAGGCAGATGACCTCGTTATTCCACCCCCTAAAACAACAATAACTAAAGTACTAACCTCTGTAGATCGTAGGATATTATTTTATAGTTTTATCCTTTTTTTTTTTTTTTTTTTTTAGCGTATGGCTTTTAGTGCCGGGAGTGTCCGAGGACATGTTCGGCTCGCCAGTTTTGTAGCTGCTTCGAGACGGACACCCAATGGGTGAGCTACAAGTACCGTTGGGGAGGGAAGGAGGGAAGTTGGAATGTAAGGACGAGGAGTTGGAAGGTATCGGCTGTGGCCTATAGTTAGGGACCAACCCCGACATTTGCCTGGAAGGAAGATGGGAAACCACAGAAGACCATCTTCAAGGTTGCCGGCGGGGGGATTCGAACCTCCTCGCCTCCCGGATGTGAGCGACTGCCATCAGTCATGCCGTAACCACCACGGCTAACTCACCCGGTAGTTTTATCCTATTATCCCAATACTGTGCGCCTCGTGTTGTAGTGGTCATCACCCTGGAGGCTCGGGTTCAATTGCCCATCTGCCAGGAAATTTCATTCTGGTTTCCTTATTTATACTTCGATACATGCGATTACGAGTTTTAGAGTTCAATTTTTCTTGTTGGTGTTGTTTCATTTGTGGAGCTTGATTTGTGGTATTAAATCCAAACGTTCGAAAAATTGAGATCCAGGTAAGGGTATTCTCTTATCACTTGTTCGGGGCTGTTTTTCAGAACATATTGAACATTGGATGCCAGGCCTCAGAGGTCATGACAGTTATAATTGGTGTTCAATATGCACCACATCCATCTTTATATTGGCTGGCTGTGTGGCTCAGTGGTTACGATCTCACTTGCTGTTCCCAAGGTTGCAGGATCAAATCCTGGCACATTCGGCTGGCATTTGAGGGTGTGCAAATGCGAGGGAGCCGTGTCAGTATATTTACTGGCACGTTAAAGATCCCCTTCGGGGCAAAGTTCCAGCACCCTGGTATCTCTAAAAGCCGCAGATGTTAAAAGGGACGTAAAACAAATAACATTATTAATATTATTATTGTTATTATTTTTATTACTATTTTTATTATTATTATTATTATCGTCTTTATATTTGCAGCAAGAGTTACCATGTATAACCAAACGATGAGATGGCTTACTAAAATGACGTAAATACGTGATACTGTCATGGTCACATCCATCCACACCTAATTAAGCAGTCTGGTGGCTATCTCAATTCACGTACATACATACGTACTCCAGTCCAGTAACTTTGTGTGCAAATTCATAGTTTTACGTTCGGTAACAGCTGGGAGCCAGAATGATTAATCTCATGGGGTTGGCCATCCCACGCTACCATCAAGTCGTGAATCATTCTCCTTGACATCTTGATCATTATCTTAGTTAACCGGTTGTCAGACAAAAAGTGGAGATAAAACATTTATTCACTCACTCATTCACTAATTTATTCCTTAGGGAGACGAATAAACCAGCTCGTTCTTTAAAAATAAACTGCAAAGGACTGAAATAATATTATGCGTTGACAAGAACCTGAGTTATTAAACAAGAATAAAATTCCGTATTACACTGCGACATTGTTCACTCTTCTCAGTTGAAGTTGCTTACGACCACCTTATTGCGTAGTGGCTAGCACTCTTGGCTGTCACCGCGGAGGCCCGGGATCAATCCCCGGCATTAACAAGATATTTAATTCTGGTCTGAGGGCTGGAACTGGGTGCACTCAAACTCGAAAGGCAAAAGTGAGCGGGTTCGATTCTCATCTCAGCCATCCTGGAAGTGGGTTTCCATAGTTTCTCACTTCTACTCCAGGTGAATGCCGGGATGGTTCCTAACTTAAAGCCACGGCCGCATCCTTCCCAATTCTCGTCTCAATTACAAATACACACTCTACGAAAGCCATCACAGTGACACAGGTTATCAGACAAATACTACACACACTCAAGTACACGGGGCTACATGACCACGATGTCGCAAAGCCCCTGAAGGAATCAACAACAAAACGTTATATGCCCAATGAAGTTAGCTTGGGTGTAGATATGACCTACTCACGTCTACTAACCTGGATTACATGTCATTTGTGGACAGCAGTAAGTGAAGTGTACTGACGAAAAGGTTCTTCCAGCAATCAGATAAGTGTTCCTCAAGGTGTTTGCATGTCTATACAATATAACTAAGATTAATACTATAACCACAATAGTTAAACGAATGCTATCACCGTGCAGTGGTAAACCAGTGGCGGTGACAACTGGAATTTTCCAGGAATCAGTTAAGTGGCTCATTTAAGTACTTATGTAACATTACCAAGGTCTTTGCATGCCTCAACAATATAACTAGTCGATATTGAATGGTTTTCGATCGAAGCTGGTCATTTAGGTGTAGTTATTAATCACATTTAAACTTCTTTCAGGATTAGGGAACCACCCATTACAATTGGGTGCATTCGTGTTGACCGACAGAGAAGCATTACATTTCGATTACTAAGGCAACACTGAACAAGTTGTTCCGTGAAGAACTTAACAGCCTATTTTCATATATCCTACTTATGCTAATTGCATCTATCAACAAACAAAGTTTCAGTTTGATTTCTGTAATAAATTCGTAGATATTGAGAACCGTCTAAATATTTCGGATGGTCGCCATGTTGGGCTTTTAAACATTTAGGCCATAGAGTTATGTACAATTAGATGAAGATTATTGCGTAGGTTTATTATTCAAACTTAAATCGCAGGGAATAATAAAAAGGCGAATTAAAATTTCGCACAGCTGTCATCTTGAGGTTATGAAAACAATTGAAATAAATTAGATGTCAGTGGATACAAATTTGTATACGCATTTACCGTACCAATTTTCACTGCGCCTGGATGGTTAAATCGCGAGAAACTTCAATTTAAATATTTAAATTTCGCGTCGCCGCCATGTTGGATTTGTGCTCATCAGGTTATTGAAAGTCCCATATGTGAACTTATGTCAATAACCATTATCAACATACAAACTTTCAGTTTGATTTCTGTCACAGATTAGTAGATATTGAGAACCGTCTAAATATTGTATTTTGTATGGGCGCCATGTTGGATTGTTGTAGACAATAGAGTTATGTACTATTAGATGACGATTATGGCGAAGGTTCATTATTCATACGTTGACTTCGATCGCATTATTAGGACACAAATAATATAAACTTCATTTTAATATTTTGCACAGTCGCCATCTTGATGCTATGTAAATAATTGAACTAAGTTAGATGTCAGTTCATTACAATGTGCATAGACATTTGCTGTACTAAGTAACACTGCGCTCGGATTGTTAAATTGCATGAAAAGTTGATATAAATGTTTCAACTTTGCTTGGCCGCCATGTCCGTTTTGTGCTTAACAAATTTATGACATTTTCATAATGCCCTTTATGACCGTACAACATTTCAGTGTGTCATATGTTAGTCTACTGCTGCGGAGATATTGTGTGCCAGTGAAATATTTCGCGCGGCCACCATGTTGTATTGGTAAAATACATTAAAATTTAAAGCACGGTCAAGGTCGGGCGAGGTAGTAATAACTTGTGCACTAACCGAGTTTCATTGAAATCCTTTCAGCCGTTTAGATTTTATTAGGAACACACACACACACACACATACATAGACAAAAGGTGATCTCATAAGCCTTTTTTTTTTCATAAATGAAAATGGCTGAAAATGGCTTCCAACACGATAATTAACATAATTAGTATTAACAACATAAACGCAATATTTTAAGGAGTGCTATAACACTAACGGAACACAAGTATCAAGAAATTGAGTTGTTGATTCTTTAGGGGCTTTGCGACATCGTAACCCCGTGTACTTGGGTGTGTGTAGAAGTTTCTGATAACCTGTGTCACTGTGATGTCTGAACTAGTGTGTACATTTGTAATCGAGGTAGGATTTGGGTAGGAAATAGCTGTGGACATAGGTTAGGTACCATCCCGACATCTGCCTGGAGTAAAGGAAAGCCACTTCCAGGATGGCTGAGGTTAGAATCGAACACGTCTCTTCTTGCCTCACGAGGCTGAATGACCCCGTCCAAGCCCTCAGACCAGAATTAAATTTCTTGTCTCAGCCAGGAATCGAACCCGGGCCTCCGCGGTAACAGCCACTACGCCACGAGGCGGATATAAACAACTTTCTGCGAATGGATATCTGAATTAAGTACTTTTCAAATATATAATTGCAACCAATTACAAATATTAATCGACCGTAATTTAGAAGTCATAATTGAATAAGTTTTGAATAACAGTTATGAAGCACAGTGATTGGAGCCAATTTCCTTGTGATTATGTGCGTTTGTCTGAAAGCGTTCCGTAGACAGAGTGAACGTGGAAAAAAAAAATTACACAACTAAATTAATTTGGGATTATATTTAACGAATATATTATATTCAACAATCGCATGTCCTGGCCTCGTAGTGGAGGTGCAGTGTCAGTGCTTCCCTTGCCCCAACACGAGGCAGGTGAGTACAAGCTGTGTATTTGGAAAGAAAGTCCCTGTTTTAAAGAGCAAGGAAGCTTGTAGTTTAACGTGACCGTTAATCTCGCGATCATGAGTCACGGGACCTCTTTTTAGTGGAATCCGAACCACAGCCAAATCTTGAAAATCCCACATGCTTTGACCGAGTATCGAACCCGGTCCACCTCTGTGAAAGGCCAACAGCTTGACAGCTGCGCCACCACGTCCCCTGTTCTAAAGAGCGATTACTTGCCTGTTTCTTACGCCTATACATCTGTGACCCGCATGACTGATGTTAAAGGAGTTGCAGAACACTAAGGATTGCACTCATTGACCGCAATAATCTCGTATCAATCTAGCGTAGTTTAAGGGCAGATGACCTCGTAGTTCCACTCCTTAATAAAACAATAACTAACTAACTAATCTAGCGTAGCGCGATTCAAATTCTCAAACCCACAGAACACTTTAAAATGTAAGCCACCGACGGTGAAGCTCTTGAGGTGCATGGGAACGTATCAGAGTACCTTAGTGTAGTGGCTAGCATTCATAGCTGTCATCCCCGAGGGCCAAATAATAGTCCTGGTCAGAGGACTGGAACAAGATACGCTGAGCCTTGTGAGGCAAAACTGAGTAGATGTGGGTTCGATTCTCAACTCAACCACCCTACAATTGGTTTGCGCTGGTTTTCCACTTTTGTCCTAGCCAAAGCCGGGTGACTGCGAGCGCGACCACAACGCCCACGATCTACTCCAGTTCTTTCCATGATTCTACAAGAAGAAATATAAGTCAATTCCTGTGGCACCATACCAAAACCAGGTGGACAGCTTTCCCAGGAGAAATGCAGACGTGATAGCAGCATAAGCTGGAACCATCACGTGGGGAACGTTGCTATGAGAGGAATGGACATCTATCCTGCAATATACTGTTCATTACAAATTGTAAAGTTTCTTTGTTGTATTTGTATATTCTTTAATTATTTCTTTATGTTGTAAAGCGGCTAGTATTATAGGCAGTCGCCCCGGAGGTCCGGGTCAGATTCCCGGCTCTGTCAAGAAATGTAATTCTGATCTGAGGGATGGAACGGGGTCTACTCAACCTCATGAAGCAAAACTGAGGTTCAATTCGCACCTCAGCCATCCTGGAAGTGGTTTTACGTGGTTTCCTCTTTCTACTCCAGGAGAATGTCGGAATGGTTTGTAAGTTAAGGGCATGACCACTTCCTTCCCAATCCGCGCCTGCATTATAAATACAATCACAATTCAGGTTATCAGACAAAATTCAACACTCACCTAAGTACACGGGGCTAAATGACCACGATGTTCAAGTCCCTAACATTAAAAACAACTATTTAAGTGTGTTTCGCACACCTCACGCCAACATTCTTCACTCAGCGATCAATAATTCGTCTCTTTTTCACCACTCGATATTTCTCTCTCCCAGGGTTGCTGGCTTCGGAACGGCTGCTACATGCCCAATCAACCCCAAGGTATCACTGTTGGCTGCCCAGTTGGAATGGTGTGTCTTAAGTGAATGAGATAGTAAAGTCGGGTTACACGTTTATCACGAAATGGTCTCTAAATACAAATTAGGCTCCTTTGTACCTTGTACACAATCACTAATACAACCCAATGGACAAACTGAATGCACCTTACAAAGTACTTCACTTCGGCGTAATGTGATTCTTTATCCTCCCCTCGACTACGAATACGCAATTTTCAAAGGTCATGGAGTTTTACTATTTCATCCATTGGAATCTAAAAATTTCAGTATCCCATGATTTATAGAAATTATTTAATTACACCACAGGCACAAGTGGAAATGTAATCATTGCATTAGCAGAGACATTGTTTCAGAATCTCACGCTCATTTCAGCCACCTCTCTACGAGCCAACTTTGGGCTTACATGCTACCATATCATGGTGATGCAACTAACAATGCATAAAGGAATAATAATAGACTACTATTGGTTTTACGTCCCTTTTAACTACAGCGGCTTTGAGAGACGTAGGGGCGCGGGGTGCCAGAACTTCACCCCGAAGGGGATCTTTTACGTACCGGTAAATTTACTGACTTGGCTCCCTCGCATTTGCGTACCCTCAAATGCCAACTGTGAGCACCAGGATTCGATCCTGCAACCTTGGACACAGTAGGCGAGAACATTACCGCTGAGTCACGCAGCCAGTCTGGATAGGGGAGAACGTTAATTTACGTCGGTTATATGTGATGTTGTTCTTTCATTTCTTCCAGCTGCATTGTCTATTTTTATACAGAAATGGGACTGATAATGAATGTTGCCGCGTTAGAACATCATTAAGAATTGCCATGAAATTAACTCCTAAATAATACATAAATTTGAAATATAATTTAGATAACTATAGGACACAGGTTTCTGCCTACGGCTTCGCATAGACAGAAATCGCTTTTCTGCACATTTATAAAACTGATTAACATTAGAAATTACCTATTGAGAATGTGTTCAACTTTTCATCACATAGGTCGGTTACGTTTACTGTGCTATCTCCCCTCAAGTAGGAATTTATGACCACCGTATTGTTGGTATCACTTTGGAGTATGATACACGACCTGCTGCTCGTGGTAATAGTGCAATTGACGTGGATTAGGCATATAATAGGATGATGCCGAGGACGGGGCTGCTGCGATGATAAGAACGTGCCCTACCGTCACTGGGGCTCACTGGATCTTACGTTTACCATTGTAACTTTCTAAGCATGGGTCGTGGAATTGCTCTAGGTAGGGCCTGCTTACGCTGAGACTATTCTCCAAAAATATCTTTCTGTAAATTTGTTTTCCTGAGAACCCAGCTCATAACAGGCCACTCCAGAATGTACCACACACACCGTTCCAACCCTACGAAATCATTAGCTGAAACTCATGGTCTAGTGGTGAATATAATATCATTCCGCACAGACGGCCTGGATATGATTTCTTAGTGTGTCAAGGAACGATTTAGTCCTCGTATAAGGGCAGGACTGGACTCATGAGGACGACACTTGAAGTGGCGTAACTTGGAATCTCACTATTGGACAGTCTTTAAGTAGTTCACCATCTGTTCCACTTCAACTCTCGGCAAAATGCCGGTATGACCATATTTAAAGCCACTGTCCTCTCCATCGAAATTATAGCCCGAACTATATGGACACACTATGATTGTCTGCACAATATCACGAGTTATCAGATATATTCCACACACCCAAGTTCACAATACAATACAATACAATTGATATAACTAACTGCCTACTAAAACAACACTTCTATACAGCACAGCATCAGAAGTGGTAGAGGTCCCAATAGAAGTGAAACAGTAGAGACGAATTCAGCAAGTGCAATAAAAGTTATGATGGCATCGTACCCAGGACCTGGTTTCTAAAGGACTCGTGAGGAGCCGCATTCCAAATACGAGGGTAGCAGTGGAAGTTCTCTGAATACATACATATGCGATTCATAAAATGGAACATTCAGAAGCAAAACAGAAACTTTTGCTGAAAACAAGGAGCGAAATTGACGAGCGGTGAACGGAAAGGTCAGTGAGTGGAGCATTTGTTAGGAAGTCGTTGCCAACAGGGAGTTATGTAATCCATACACAATGATATACAGGCGTTTCAAGTGAAATGGAAACTCAATATGGCCTACAAAAGGAAGATAAAACATGGCATGAAAGAATAAGTTTAACTCTGATCCCGGTAGAGGTAGGTGGCGGAATACATAAATATTGAGAAACTTTACTGACACATTCGTGGCATGTTGAAGATGCTGACAAGATATACAGGATGTTCCATTAGGGCGTGTCCATGAGAAAAAAAACTTTAATCGTGAAGTTTGTCGCAGCTTTTTCACAGAGGTAAGAATTCTATTTTGAATGACCATTGGAAGACATGCTGTGCCGACTTGTTCAAAAGAATAGCTGGATCACAGTGAACAAGAAGAGCGACACATGGCAGTTAATCTCACGATCATGAGCTACAGAACCTCCATTTTTACGTGGAATTCGAACCACGAGACGTGATATTTCACTTCGAAAATCTCACATGCCTTGACCATGAATCGAGCCCAGTCCGCTTTGGTGAGGGCAAGCAGTTTAACCACTTTACCGCCACGCCTCCTACTCCCTGAAGAGCAAGATACTGTGACCATTTAGATGAGGGCCACTGTTTTTTTTTTGATGAACCAACTGTTTGAAGAACGCGCGGAGCTGAGATATTTCGTTTCATCAAGATGAAACTAGATGGAGAGAGCTTCGATATGAGAGATCTCATTTGGTATATTTACGAGTATTAATGTGAAGAGGTTGAACCACCAAAACATCGGGGGAACGTGCAGTACTCATTACTGGGAAAAATACCGAAGAGATCAAGAGAATCCGTCGTTTGGATCAGAAGATATTGGAGATGAAGAATCCAAGGCGCAAGGATTATGTTTTGCATCGGAGTGGCTGACGGAAGTTAGGCTGCACGCAACATGTGAGGAGGTGAGGCTTGACTGTATGACTACTAACATCGCGCGCTCAGGGTCTACATGCTTGGCAGATCTTGTGTTTGAAGATACCAGTCTAAAAGAGTTGGAAGGCAATCAACGACTATGATGTGGGCCTTGAAATCCATATATCATAAATAGGCCAGATGGGCAAGCCATTGCTTTGGTGTGTGCAAAGCTTTGGGGAATTCCTTACTCATCTAGGGAATCTAGCCTAGAAACTAGAAATGGTACTAGCATGCTACGTAAACCACTCTTAAGATTGTCAGTGTATCGATTCAAACATCAAGGCCATAAGCAAATACAGTACGCGAGGATCGAACCAACAGTTATGGTTGAAAAATGATTTCGGACCCGGTGTAGATATTCTAGAACGGGAAGTGAACCAGTCGAGTTAGGAAGTTTTCTGTGGCACAAAGCTGCAAGTGTTAGATTGGGACTCGAATATGTATAACATTATGTTGCCAGACATGCATCATAGTTGTTTGAAAATGATAGATCGGACCGTCACCATGAAGAACTAAAAGAACTGGAGGTGAGATGTCATGGGATTTTTGGGAACATCTTCCGGAATAATGGAGTGTAGGCGAGGTGGGACGCGGAACATCTGTTCACTGGAAAGAACGTTTGCCAGCCGGCCTACATGGAATCTACGTCAGAAGGATTCTTCATACAACATCTTCACGATGTAAGCCAACTTTATTATTAAGTGGCTAGTGTATTGCATTCTCAATTTCGACTATACTGTCTACTAAGTAGTATTCTGCTTCTGGATATTTATTTGAAGATGTTATAGTACATTTGAAGATTTATCAGCCAATTTATTTCGAATGGATCTCTTTGATGGAAATCTAGTGCGTTTGGGATGTCAACCTGATAAGTTTCGATATAGCAGTAGACTATTGTGTGGAAGATATTTTACACCATTCCACGCCTAAACCTTATGTTAGGGAACTTTGAAATAATATTTGGATTTGTTCAAAATTAAATGGTTTATAATTAAATTAATTTGTTTATAATATTTTCTCGACTTTGTTAGTAGTTTCTCTTTTGAATATGTTGATAGATGAGGAATGTGGGTAGCCACATAACGTTTAAATATTATTCCTTGGGAATAATAGTTCGAAATTGTCTGTGAATTTATAAATTTTTATATTTGAATTTAAATTAAATGTAAAATATTTTTCGTTGTAAATGAAGTTGAGATATGATATCGGAAGGCTGTATGACTGATAGTAAAGCCATAATGATGATAATAATAATATGTAAATGATTATATTGTTTGGAACATTTTCCAATAATAATAATAATTCCTGGTAAAAATAGCGGTTAATAATTGGAGGAATAATGGATCGTAGTTGATAATATGGGAGTTGATTTTGAATAGAGGGACATGCCGAAAGCGTGATCTTTGATACTGGGAGCGGAAGGTCATTCATATACGAATTTTGTATAAAATCAGGACTATGTATTGGAATTATGCGACAGTTTAACAGGAGTGTGTTGGGGGCAGACATTAAAAGTTTATTACACCTATGCGAAAGGCCGAGATATTTAAATTTTGTGAGGGAGAGCATGATCCCATGTGTTGGTTGCTTATAAGGCATTGAACCCAGCCTGCGTAGTTGAGGGGTCATTATAAAAATAAGAATATAATGGTCAAATGTTAAGTGAAAATAAAATATGAATTAATAAAGGATGTTTATATAGTTGAGTTATGAGGGTCAAATAATTGCTCCATGCTCAAATATGATTAAAAATGAGGACAATATAGTCGCTCATATGGGAAGCTAAAGGCCTATCGTCTGTGAAATTCTACAGTCCTAGACTGTTTTATAGTCGCCCACATGGTGTAGTCGTTTATATCTGAATAAGTTGATGTCTCGTCCTAGTTTTTCTGAAGGCCTTACCGTGTCCTATTTAACGTATTGACAGCATGAGAGGCATTTTGTCTAGAAATTGGTTGAAGTATTAAACATTTTAAGCTGATAGCTGGTTGAATTTGTGGATCCATTAATCTTCATAAAATACCAGTTTGGATTATTCTAAATAATATTTTTTTACAATGAATTAAATTGAAAGGATTAAAATAAATAAATTGAATTATATGAATATTATCAAAGAAATTAAATCGAAGCGATTAAATCAGAGGATTTAAATTATATGTGAAATGGTGAATAAAATTTATTTATGGTGACAATGTGGAAAAATGTCGGAAGTTCAATCAAAGTTTAAATTTGATAAATGCCGTCATGGGGTTTAAGATTTTGATTTCACATCGTTTTGGGAATGGGACTTCCCTGAAAAGAGTTTAAGACGTGTGAAATTCCCCGCAGAGGTTGAAACAATTCTGGAAAATTTGATTCAAGTGATACTTTTGTAAATATTAAAATCATGGTGTCAGGATGGACTGATATTTTCCTGCACATCAGTGATAATTGTACAGTTTAAATAATTAATTGAAACAGATGCTGAGATGGACTGATGATTTTCTCAGACATCAAGTTAATATTTTGAAAATAGTGAATTTACTTTTGGTTAGAGGCTGGAAATACTTTATTTTATGCGTTCTAAAATTTGTATGTAGATAAGGGGCCCAGGGGGAGCGTAGGATGTCTTTATTTTTCAGGACTGGAATTTTAGATTTCTCCCTGGGGGATCATTGTATTCTAATAGGACCAGCAGACAGTTAAATTAAACTGAGGTATTTTAAGAAATTGGTGTTATTCACAAATTATTTGCACTGCCTTCCATCCTTTATGAAGTGTGAATTTCGATATCCGTCCGGCTGATTTTTGATTAAAATTTTGTTTTGCTATACTCAGTTTGACCCCGAGATTTTTTCGAGTCTTATGCTCGGCGGATGTTGAAATTCATGCTCGTGTGCACGTGGGACTTCGGTCAAACGGTCACAATACCTAATTTCCGGAGTACCTGAGGCGGGTTTTTAAATAACACGTCAAACAGAGGACCGACGCCTCGTTTTGTAGGCACCAGTGCACTATACCTATCTACGTTCTTCTGACAGAGATATTAGGTCGAGTCATCGTTCTCCTCATCCCACCCCCATGGTTCTGGAGGAAGCAGCCTGGCCACTCCTGTTGTTCTCAATCTGGTCCGGTCAGTCCAAAGCCTAAATTCACGAGCTAGCTATTCGCGTTCGTCGCCTCTTCATCGGATTCGTAAAATTTCAGATTTCCTCTTTGTCACTTCTGTGATGTCAACCCCTTCTCGAGTAGTCTCCACCCGGAGATCAGGTCGGGGGAGTAGTTTACATTGGGATTGGAATTTTACAAGGAAGGAAGCCTTCATCACATGTTTATGCACAGAGTGGTGCATATCCTCGGGAAGAAATTTACGGCTGTAGTTTCCCGTTGCTTTCAGCCGTTCATGAGTAAGCAGCTTAGCCATTATATCACTAATGTTAGCAAAGTCTTCACCGTCTATAGGATAAGCAAAGAGTTGATTAAGTTTGAAAGTCAGAAACTCTCCTACAGAATAATGTAACGATACTATGCTAGACACACTGTAAGATACTGCACTATGTTAACCAATTACGAGACACTGCACTATGTTAACCAATTACGAGACACTGCACTATGTTAACCAATTACGAGACACTGCACTATGTTAACCAATTACGAGACACTGCACTATGTTAACCAATCACGAGATACTGCACTGTGTTAACCAATCACGAGATACTGCAGTGTGTTTACCAATTACGAGACAGTGCACTGTGTTAACCAATGACGAGATACTGCACTGTGTTAACCATTCACGAGATACTGCACTGTGTTAACCAATTACGAGACACTGCACTATGTTAACCAATTACGAGATACTGCACTGTGTTAACCAATCAAGAGATACTGCACTGTGTTTACCAATTACGAGACACTGCACTTTGTTAAACAATCACGAGATACTGCTCTGTGTTTACCAATTACGAGATACTGCACTGTGTTAACCAATCAAGAGATACTGCACTGTGTTTACCAATTACGAGACACTGCACTGTGTTAACCAATCACGAGATACTGCTCTGTGTTTACCAATTACGAGATACTGCACTGTGTTAACCAATCACAAGATACTGCACTGTGTTCACCAATCACGAGACACTGCACTGTGTTCACCAATCACGAGACACTGCACTGTGTTCACCAATTACGAGACACTGCACTATGTTAACCAATCACGAGATACTGCACTGTGTTAACCAATTACGAGATACTGCACTGTGTTAACCAATTACGAGACACTGCACTATGTTAACCAATCACTGTGTTTACCAATTACGAGATACTGCACTGTGTTAACCAATTACGAGATACTGCACTGTGTTAACCAATTACGAGACACTGCACTATGTTAACCAATCAAGAGATACTGCACTGTGTTTACCAATTACGAGACACTGCACTGTGTTAACCAATCACGAGATACTGCTCTGTGTTTACCAATTACGAGATACTGCACTGTGTTAACCAATCACAAGATACTGCACTGTGTTCACCAATCACGAGACACTGAACTGTGTTCACCAATTACGAGACACTGCACTATGTTAACCAATCACGAGATACTGCACTGTGTTTACCAATTACGAGATACTGCACTGTGTTAACCAATTACGAGATACTGCACTGTGTTAACCAATTACGATATACTGCACTGTGTTAACCAATTACGAGACACTGCACTGTGTTAACCAATTACGAGATACTGCACTGTGTTAACCAATCATGAGATACTGCACTGTGTTAACCAATTACGAGGTACTGCACTGTGTTGCCAATTACTAGATACTGCACTGTGTTAACCAATCACGAGATACTGCACTGTGTTACCAATTACGAGATACTGCACTGTATTAACCAATTACGAGATACTGCCATATGTTAACCAATTATGAGATACTGCACTATGTTAACCTATTACGGGGTACTGCACTGTGTTAACCCATCACGAGATACTGCACTGTGTTAACCAATTACGAGATACTGCCATATGTTAACCAAATACGAGATACTGCCATATGTTAACCAATCACGAGACACTGCACTGTGTTAACCAATTACGAGATACTGCACTATGTTATCCAATTACGAGGTACTGCACTGTGTTACCAATTACGAGACACTGCACTTGTTAACCAATTTCGAGACACTCCACTGTGTTGAACAATTATGAGTCACTGCGCTACGTTGTACCATGGAAAACAAACTTCTGGATTGCTGAGGTGAAAACTGATCTCAGCTCGGACTTGAGACCAGAATTTAATTTCTTGGCTGGATGCCCCGAAACCACAGAAGGTGGCTGAGCTTGGACTCACGAAAAGACAATCTTGTATTGAATCAATAGACACAACCATGCTGGTGTTCACTTTCGTTACTATGGGTGAGCGCTGAATCTGAGTTTTTTCCCCCGGATATATCGTACAGCCTAATGAGAAATTTCATTAATGATTTTGGAGGTTAAAATCTTGGCTTATTTTAAATCAAAGTGCTGAAAATGTGGACGTTACCTGGACTTGTGCTGTCTGCCCAGATTTAAAGAAATCATGAGTTAATCACTTTAATGTAGCGACCTTATGACAAGAAACACCATCACTATGTAGTCAACGTTTCAGTGCTAGACCGCAGGAGTGCCACTTGGCATCCATTTTACAAAGGAGCTTCAAAATCATGCAACAAGGACTTGCAGGGTCAAACTTTATTTTATAGCCAGATATAAGACACACGATAATTTCTGTTGAACATAGGCATCAAGCACATATTATTCCAACGGTAATCTAAGGTATGTTTTGTTGTTACTGTAGCTTATTTTGGGGAGTTTGCAACATGGTGGCCCAGTAGCCCCATGTACTTGAGTATATGTGGAATTAGTCTGATAACCTGCGTTATTGTAATGACTGTAGTGGTGTGTGTATTACCAAGGTATGGATGGTATGAAAAAACAAACAGCCTCTAGTCTGTGAAGCCACGTCATGGTGGGTTGCTAAACGGCTGTTTAATCGTCAGCCACCGAAATGGTTCTTCAAGAGAAGGAAATCACTTAACCGGCCAGATCATTGCTCATCTTGCACATCCATCATGTCATTATGAAATTCAGTAAACCAATATCAAACCTGTTTGTGACGTTTGTAAAGTACACCTGAAAAACTTGTGTATTTATTTCCGCTGATGAGATGCTCCTCAGATGCACAAACGGGACCACATATTCGGCCATGTTTCCATGCGCTCGGCCATCTTTCAATTGAAATTGAGAGCGTCTAACGCAACATATGCCATATCTAACAGCTGCATAGTAAATTTGCTTCTTCAGCCTTGCTGGGATATTCGAACAAAAAGGGGAATCTGTCACCCGTGAGGCCATTGGCTATATTTTGAAGCTGCCTTGTACATAAATATGAATTAGAATTCAGACAATGTACCCACATTAGCGCTCGTCAGAAATATCAACTACTACTAAGGTAGACAAGTTTTTGTTGTTGTATTAATTCAGGAGTTGGGATACCTTTAGTCGCCAACCCCGGTACAGTCCCTACTTGATTGATAACCAGTATCATTGTAATGACTACAGTATAGTAGCATATGCATATTGTTGTAGTGAATTCATTGTAGGGGCTTGGCATTTCACCAGCTCCGTGTATTTGGATGTGTGCTCAATTTGACTGATAACCGTGTTTTCTTGTGTGGAAGCATGTGCAACTGTAATATTGTTGAAGTTGGGAATGGGGCAGTTACCCAAGGAATAGAAATAGGGTACCTTCCCGGCATCTGCCAGGAATGAACGTTCAAAACCCCAGTAAAAGCACATTCTGTCAGCGCTGGGCGTGATTCAAACCACCGGAATTGCTATAGCTCCCAATTGCGTTCATGTTGAGCGATTAAACACGCACGGCTACTCAGTGGGATTGTGTGCAATTGTAAATGGGACTCTCCCGATGATTGCTTCAAGTAGCCTACATGAAAACTTATGGAAATCCACACTCAGGATGGCCGCTTTCAGAGTCGAGTTCGAATCTCCAAACTGCAGCTCTCCCATGCAATAATGGACCGCGACTAAGACGCTTGGTTATGCTGCTGTGTTATATTATAACAATTCAGCACTTGTTCAGATGACTTATCCACAACGCTTTTGGGAGTGGACGAATCAGTCTTAAGTCCTAGACTGGGGCAGATGACCTCGCTTTTCCGCCCCTTAAAACAACAAGAACTACCTGATAACTAAGTTCTAGACTGATTCCCATAGCGCTCAATTAATCGGTGTCAGGCTCGTCAGACCATGGAGTGTTAACAAGTTACCTTTAAAGACTGGCCACAAATCATAGATGGAGATTCTGAAAATGTGGATGTCACCGAGACTTACCTTCGGCTTCTTGAATTCCAGTAGGTGTTGTTGTGTCATTAGAGGAACTAGGACATCGTGATAATTCATCCACGTGTACTTGGGTGTGTGTGGAATTTATGTCTGTTAGTCAGTTTTATTCATATTACTGTAGTAGTATGTGAATTTGTTATTCAGATGAGAATTGACAAGGAGGCGGCCGTAGCCTTAAGTTAGGAACCAACCCAACATTTGCAAGGAGAAGAAGTGGGAAACCATGGAAAACCACTCCAAAGATGGCTATGATGGAAATTGAACCCACCTCAGTTTTGCCTCGCGAGGCTGAGTGCATCCCGTTCCAGCCCTCAGCCCAGAATTAAATTACTTGGCAGAGCCGGGAATCAAATCCGACCCTCTGGGGTGGCAGCCAAGAGTGCTAGCTACTACACCAGGAGCTGGTCCCATGGAATACAGTGCTAACCACCATTCTACGACTGTATATCCCAATTTCAGATCTTTAAAATGGCATAATTTATAATGATAATAATAATAATAACAATAATAACAATAATAATAACAATAATAATAATAACAATAATAATAATTAAAATGCATTAAAATATAAGGTCGCAGGACGTAGGACGATGGGGTTTGAACCACACTGTCAGCCATACTTGAAATGGTTTTCCATTGTTTTCCAATGTTAGGACGGTACCTGGTAATAGGCCACGGCCTCTTTCGTTTCATTTCATTTTTCATTTATTTCTTGGGAAGGGCATTCGGTCGTAAAACCTTTGCCACCTACTTTTAGGAACTCATCTCACCTCACTCCGACTCCATGAAACAGGAATAATAAGTTGCAAAAAGTATTATTATTATTATGTTTAATATTAATAATAAATATTGCTTGCCTCTTTCCTGTTTCCAACCAATGGAAATAAAGGACCTTAGTATGCCATTCCTGAGCTTTGTGTTCACTAATTGACTTGACACAAAACTCAAAGCATAGGCGTATATGTGATTGACTCTTCAGTTGACTGGTTTGATGCAGCCCTCCATATCTCCCTGTCCTGAGCTACATTTCATATCTACATAGCTACCACACCTCACATCCGAGACAATCTGTTAAATATATTTTAACCTTAATCTACCCCTACAGTTCTTGTCGTCGACCCGTTCTTCCAGAAGTAAGTTTGCTGTTCTTGGATCTCTTCTCTTGCCGACAGTGGTGGCTACGCTCGCTGAAAGCGCAGCGTTAGGTCATGGGGCCAAGCCCTCTGCAGACTCGGTAGACGCGTGTGTCCGAGCCCCACCGTCGGCCGTCCTTGAAATGGCTTTCCATGGTTTCCCCATTTTCAACACCAGGCAAATGCAGTGATGATACCTTCTGACAGTCCGCGGCCGCTTCCTTCCACATCCTTGCCCAGTTTCATTCATCTTCATCCATTCCATCTCTCATCCCGGTGCGCAGGTCACCCACGGGCGTCGACTAGAAAGACCTGCACTCGGTCTCTCAGGAGGCCACAAGACAAAAGAGAAAACTCTTCTCTTCAGTAGCAGTCGGCAGAAACATTTCTCCTCTCCCACTCGTCTTAATATCTCTTCATTTGTTATTCTATCTACCCATCTGATCTTAATCATCCATCTGTAACACCACATTTCAAATGCTTCTATTCTCCTCTTTTCTGCTGCACCAACAATCCAAGTTTCACTTTCATAGAGTGCCACGCTCCAGACAAAAGCTTTTAAAAATTACTTTCTAATACCTAAATCTCTATTTGGATGTCAACAGATTTTTTTTCTGTAGAAACACTTTCCTAGCCGGAGCCAACCTACTTTTTGTATAATTTTTGCTTCGTCCATCACTGGTTATTTTGCTTTCACGTAGTAGAAGCATCCTACTTTCTTTAGCTTTTCGCCTGCCAATTTGACGTCCATGGCTGCATTCAATTATTTTCGGTTTATATTTATCGATTTTCATCAAGAAATCTTTCCTCAAGACAAAGACCATAGCATTTTAAAATTCATTCAAATCCTCTGGTGATCGGCTAAGATGATAATACCATCAGCTATTCTCTGTGTTGAAATTATTTCTCCATGAATCGCTACTCCTACTTTAAATTTTTCTCTAATTTTCTTCATTGCTTGTTCAATGTAGAGATTGAAAAGTTAAGGTGATAAGTTGCAGCCTTGCCTTACACCATTATGAATACCAGTTTCTCTCTCATGTGCTTCGGCTCGAATAACTGCCGTCTGGTATCTGTATACATTTTAGATCACCCTCCTATCCGTATATTTTATTCAAATCCTTTTCATGTCGACGATCTTACTCCAATCAATGTTGTCAAAAACGTATTCTAAGTCTGCAAATTCCATCAACGTTCTCTTATCTTTCCTTATTATACCTTCCAAGATCAGCCTAAGACTTAGTACAGCTTCCTTTGTTCGTAAGATTCTCCTGATACCAAATTGGTCTTCACCCAACTCTGTTTCTATCTGTCTTTCCATCCTCTTGTAAATTATTCTAGTCAGGATCTTTGAAGCACGATTGATCAAGGTGATTGTACGGTAATCTTTACAACTGTCAGCTCCTTCCTTCTTCGGTATAGGGATGATAACATTCTTCTTGAAATCAGAGGGTGCCTAACCGGTCTCATAAATCCTACGTTTCAAAATGAAACAACCTCATCAGACCCTCATCACTTATGCAGCGTAGCAACTTAGTCGCCATATGATCTATTCCTGGTGAATTATTCCTGTTAAGTCTTCCAGTGCACTAGCAAATTCAGATCTCAATATTAAATCTCCTTTCTCATCCTCTTCAATTTCCTCTTCCCTCTCCATTGTGTGATTTTCTATCTACTTACCCCTATACAAATGCCCTATGCAAACTTTCCATCTTTCAACCTTTTCTTCTCCACCTTTTAGAGGTTTTCCATCTGCAATTTGACAACACTTAATCGTCCTTTCCCAAAAAGTACCCTTAAGCCTTCGATAAGCTGTATCTACTTTACCTACTTTTCAACAATCTTCTATACCTGCACATTTCTCTTTCAGCCATTCTTGATTCGCTTCTTTGTACTTCTTTACCCCATTTCTCAGAAGTCTGGATTCTGATTTCCCCATTTCCTCTCTTGCATTCTTGTGCTTTCACCTTTCGTCCATTAATTCTAGTGTAACTCTAGTTATCCCCGATTTTCTACCTATTGTTTCTTTTCTATCCATGTTTTCTACAGCGGATTTTGTTATTTCATTCTTCTCAAGTGTACATTCCTCTGTAATGGAGTTTTTCAGGGTTATTCATACGCCTATACAGTACATGATCTCAAAACTAATCATGTTATTTTGGAGGGACAGTGACGTGAACGTATTCGTGGGAATCAATGGTATACCAATTAAATGAGGAATTAAAATCCCATTGCTTCACGTGGGGCCAAGAGATAAAGCCCTAATTGGACTTATTTATCTTGATGAGTTTGAGCCGTCGTGCCAGTGAGGTCATCCGTTAATATTGGCTATCTAATTCCAATTGGAAAACACCACCAGCTGTTATACCCACCGGTGATAACCTCTTTATCATACGTAAATCACTTTCCTTTCACGGCCCTGCTGGGAGACCTGAAGATGACGACAAATCAAGCGCTAACCCGGAGGATGGAGGAAGAACAATACTGTACGAGTGTCGTCACGGATAAGAGGAATGGTGTTGTGTATTGCGAATCTTGTCCGTAGACTCATTAACGACAACAATTACTACAATAAACGTAACCTTCAGGCATCCAGTAAATCAACTAGCGTTTCTTCCCGGCGTTGCTCTAGTTTGGAATCTCAATAAGGAGAGAAATTACATTTCAGTATATACCAGCACATCCTTGAAGACATATTCTCAATCCCCTGTACCTACCGTTTCAAGATCCCCCAAACCAAAAATTACTCTAAAATCTCTAAAATCAAATATATTTATAATCTCCGGAGATCAGAGATTCAAATCCCAGCGATCACTGTGGCTTTCTTAGTGCGGATCGTTCCCAATGGCCCAGTCCCAGGGAACACACCCCAATCATAGGCCCTAATGCACTCACTACAGAAACTCAAAAAATGGTGTCATATTCAGTTCTTATTGTTAATTCACTTGGGAACTTCGCGACATCGTGGTCTATTTATCCCCGTGTACTTGGGTGTGTATAGGATTTGTCTGGTAACCTGTGTTACTATGGTGATCGTAGTAGTGTGCATTTGTAATTGAGGCTAGAATGGTCGGTCTTCAGTTAGGAGCCATCCAGGCATTTGCCTGGAGTAGAAATGGGAATTCACGGAAAACCATTTCTGGGATGGCCGAGGTTGGGAATTGAATTCACATTTCCTCGGACCAGAGTTAAATTCCCTCGAAGAGCTAGGAATTAAACCTGGACCTCCGGGACGACAACCAAGAATGCTAGCTGCTACACCACGAGGTGGTCAACAAATTCATCTCACACACAAACACGCGGGGCTAAAGACCAAGACGTCACAAGGCCCTGAAATTAATTGATAGTAACATTAGATATGCGGAAGCCTCCGTGGCTTAGGCGGCAGCACGCCGGCCTCTCACCGCTGGGTCCGTGGTTCAAATCCCGGTCACTCCGTGTGAGATTTGTGCTGGACAAAGCGGAGGCAAACAGTTCTTTCTCCGGTTACTCCAGTTTTCCCTGTCACAATGTCATTACATAAACACTGTCCACTATAATTTCATCTGTCATTCATTTAATCATTGCCCCAGGGGAATGCGACTGGCTTCGGCAGCCGGCTCAGTTCAGTCCCTGACCCGGTCGGTCGACTGGAAGCAGGCTGTGGATTTTCATTTCATTAGATATGCGGACGTACTAGAACCGTATCCGCATTGATTTAGATAATAATCTGAGGGATTTAATCGGAACACAAAACGTATTTTTGTAGGAATAATAGTACCATGCAATGTTGTTCCTTAATACGTAAGCATTTTTCTGTAACTCTGTTGCATGCTGAAGAACGCTTACACAACCATCTCGAAGTATCGGGCAGACTGGTGATCACGTTCAAGCTGTATGTTTTACACATGAAGATGTTATTCCCTCCTTTCTCCTCCTCTCCTTCCCACACAGATTTTCTCAACGATGCTCCATGGCCTAGAATTAACGGCAGCGACATCGTTTAAAATGCCTTTCCGAACAGGAAATACATAACTTGTTGTGGGTGACAGTTCTCACCATTTCACATTGAATGTCAGTGGATGTGTGAGACATCTGCGCTTGAGCGAGAAACACAGGAGCAGCCCAGAGCATAAACAATATCAAAAAGCAAAGCAAAGCCACCTCCGTACAGACCATGGAGGCCATGGGAGTAGTGGAAGGTAGAGGCTTCCACTTTTTGTGACATCGGCACTAGATGGGATGGAGTTGGCAGCTCCATGCCCGGCCGTCTTTGCTTCCAGAAATTACCCTGGTACACATTTCTGGTGTAGGCTGAGCGAACCCCAGGGCTATTTGCGTTTCCGAAAGTGGGAGTTTTGTTTCTAAAATCCACTACCTGGGTTGGGATCGAACCCACTCACTTCCAGTTAGAAGCTCAGCGCCTCTACCGACTGCGCCACGCAGCCCTCTTAAACAATATCAACCTCACGGAACTCAACGGCTGCGACCGCAATGTATTGGCGGACTTGTAACGGTCCAACAGTGGCTCCGAGAGTGAACATTCCGATAAGCCCTCCAGATTGGACCTGACGATTAAAATAGTCCAATGTCTTATTACACTGTTCGACAATGAAATTTTTACATAAAGATAAAAATCCAATTTTATAGATTTTGGTACGCTGAATTCGAAAATGTCAATAATTTTTGTCTTTTAGCTCCCGCTTTTTTTTTGTCTCTAACACAGACTGCGATTGCTTGTCTTGCGTAGTGCTCCATTTTGTTTTATGACGCGAGTTTTTGAGTTACTGTATGGATTCAAGACTGCTGTTATAATGCCCCGCGAATGTGCTAATAACCCTTATTTTTGTTACATATGTGGAGATGCAATTTTTGGACAAAGGAAGCGAACATTGTCACGAGCGGTGAATATTTTATATGCGAAGAACATGAAAGTTTCAATAACTTCCAAACCAGACCTAATCTAGATTTTTCAACTGTAATTTTCATCTTCAACACACTCAAATCCATAGAAATCAACTATTTTTGGCCTTTGTAAAAAACAAAAAGTTAAAATTTGTTGTCCAGTTTTATTTATCAGAAGACCAACAAAATTGTGATTCTTATTATTGTTATATTATTATTATTATTAATAATAATAATAATTTTATACTTATTATTATTATTGCTATTATCATCAACACCTTCTTTATGCCATAATTCTTCCACAAGTATACCTCGCTTGTACTTCAATTATATCCCAATTTTATCTTATAATATGTGCTGAAATATTATGCCAAAAATGTGGATCGTCTACTGCGATACCCTGCATCAATTTTTTTTTTCAAATGTGTCAAATTGCACTAATATCTGCGTTGACATACGTCAATTATTACCTCACTCAAACTATCAGTTCAGTAGAATCGCTCAAATTTATGTGCGTATTATTTTACTCAATTATTCAGCTGACAAATACACTTTTACAATTCCCACTGCTCAGATCCACATTCCTAAATTAAATATCTCCATCTACACTTTACTCATAATACAAATCAATCATTGTAATATCCCACTAGAATTTGTAACGAATCTATAACGCATTATTTCACTATAATAATTGTCAACTTCTTCCACAATTATTATTAATTATTTCACCATATCAGATTATGATTTTCTGTTAAATTATTACATCAGTGAATCAATTATAACAGATCTCACTTCGTCATTTCTATTGTAATAACAAATTGCCTTATTCCAACATCCAACTCACTTCATCACTCAATAATTAATTTAATTAATTATTTAATTAACTATAAAATGTTCGTGTGCTATAGAAGCTCGTACTCGACAAATTCTACTTCTCAAAGTTGTGTGGAAAAAATGTTCCTAATAATCATTCAATAATAACACAGGTAAACATGTATTTTTGTTTGTTTGTTTATGACTCTTGATTTACGTGTAATTTTTTCATCTGAATCCAAAAATGCCATTACTTTTGTCAGGCCATATTTGAAAATAATGATAGTGTTACAAAATGCTGAATTTTTTTTAAATTTTTTTAGTCGTTTACCCTCCAGGTTGGTGGAACCCATGGACTCAGCGAGGTAACTCACCACTACCGCCTCTACGGGCAGTGTCCTAGAGCGGGGAACATCGAATCGGAAGGGATACAACTGGTGAGGTGGGATTGGCACCTCGCCCAGGCGGCCTCACCTGCAAAGCGAACAGGGGCCTCATGAGGGAAGGTAAGGGATGGTTAGGATGAATAGGCAAGGAAGAGGGAAGGAGGCGGCCGTGGCCTTGAAGAAGGTACCATCCCGGCATTTGCCTGAAGACGAAGTGGGAAACCACAGAAAACCACTTCGAGGATGGCTGAGGGGGAATCGAACCCCTCTACTCATTTGGGCCACCCGAGGCTGAGTAGACCTCGTTCCAGTCCTCGTACCACTTTTCAACTTTCGTGGCAGAGCCGGGAATCGAACCCAGGACCTCCGTGGCGGCAGCTAACCAGGCTGACCGCTACGCTACGGAGGCGACCTGCTGAAAAAGAATAGTTGAAATTTGAACTTTAGGTTGGATATTTTAGAAGGTGTGCATGGAAACCGTTCCAAAATTGGCACGCAGAACATCATATTTCAATTTTCAGGAACCCGTACACGACAATGCTACCAACTTGATTCAACGCTTGCTAATAGGTTAAATGTACTGAAGAACAATAAACATAATTCTATACTGAGCCCTTTTAGCATGAAATATGCAAGTCACAGTATGCCAACAATGCTCAAATCGGGCTTTTCGGGGTTATGGTATGTTCTCCCACACTGTGACTAACACATTTTGGACTAAATAGAGGATACACTTCCAAAATAAATAAACAAAATCAACTCCTACTATAAAACATTTAATTAACCAAATATATGGCGCTACAACAAAATAAACAAATAAAATACTGACCAATACTTCTAACTTGTTCAGAGTGAACAAGGAATACATAAACAAACAAAGGTTAAATCATAATACAGTAAATGGTTTCCTATAAACCAACAAACTTACATCTCTTTTCACTTCCATAAAGTATCCCTTTAAAATTCCATAAAATCAAGAGCTCCAAATGGCTCGATGCTTTTTATATACTCTGTGTTATTCTTTTACAACACCTCACTTCCTATTATATGAGTATCTTATAATTAAAACAATATAAAAGTCTCCTTCAAGTACTGTTATTCATTTACTTAAATTTTGGGCTTTCACATGTTCAGGGGTTACCATCTCTCTCAGTCAACAATTCATTACTGTGATTGGGAAAACATCTGCGTACTCCCGAGCTTCAGAAGACTACTTGAACATGTCAAAAATTAAGATCACTCCCGAAATCTAATTGTCTTCACTGAACTCGTGAATTCCTACATTATATTACATTAGGGACTTATCGTTATTTGTCTTAAAAGACCATTATCTCATAATAAATCAACGATCTGAACTTGAAAGCGGTAATCCTCATCTACAAGAAACCTCGGTTCGAAGACCGGGTCGTTAAAACAAACTCTACACTCTTGTGTAATATAACTTCAAACAGACGGCTTTCTAAACCTACCACAACCCGTCAATAACGAGAGGTCTGGTCTGACCACTTAGCGCGATTTATTGCAGGGGAGGCAGACATTACGGTCCTCGCCCTCACGGGACGAACGACTCTTAGCTTACACAGCTGTTTCATTATGTAGTTCTTTGAACAAGCATGGCTTTCATTATACTATTTTTATTGAGGTTCACAAGACCTTATTCTCTTAAACTCGGCATTTATTAATTATGAAGTATCCTCATTGGTGGGTAAGAATAATTCAATACAACAACAAATATTTAAGGGCTTCAATAATAGACGAACCTGGGTTCGATTCCTTTCACTGCCTCGGGAACCATATCCCATACTGGAGGACTTATACATTCACGACTTAGGGCGACCTTTGTCTATAACCTGCGCTCATAATACAACAAATATTTCACACCCTTCTACAATATAACACACGCATGGCCTCGTGATCAGAGGACTTACCATAGCTCAATTACCGCGACCAACTGCCCCTCATAATTAAATTTACCGAGTATTCCAACGCGTTCCTAGCGTGACAAATTTCTTTAATGCGCTTCACAGCGCTTACATGTTACTGAGCCAAGTTGCCTTCAAAGAACTGATAGATTCAACAATACACAATTTATCTACATCTCAATTTTATATTAATCCTCTCCCGTGCCAATAATCGCTTTATCTCAAAACAATGTGTTCACCACAAGTATTAATTCTTTTAAAGAAGCTCGAAAGCTACTACTTTCATATAATTCATCATAAACTTCATCCATTCATATAATTGTTATTATTATTATTACACTTGCTTTCACATATTTAAATCATTTATCAATTACACTGATATTTTATTTCATACATTTCCCCTAAGGGATTTATTTATTTCACATAATTATTTTATACTTTCACAATTTTTATCGTTCAGATCGCGCTATTATTATATTCTTTATTATTTAAAACATCCCTATTCTTTTCGTTCTCAGGTGGTTTGTACGCAAATCCTCCCAACACATAACATAATGAAATGGTTACTCACATGATATGTCGGTCACCGACCGAACTTTCCAACGATGTTTCATTTTTCCCACTAGAATGTGTTTAAGCCATCTTCCCTAATTCCATTTTACACATTAACACTTCTTGATACACAAACATATTATTTACCTTCAACACTGGTAACATATTGAATACAATTTTGTATTCTTTTATCATACACAAATACATTCACTAAAAATTGTAACACTTAAACGGATTTAACTATATTTACATTACACTGCTTTTAATCACTAAGGCTTTGCTTTTTGCCTTTACACACGTGATTCCTTCTTTCCCGTTTCCAAGGGTTGACACTCTTAGACGTTGGCTTCCTATCTGGCAAGATGATGAAAGTCTCAATCAATCTACCCCTCCCTGGAACGGCTATTCCTCAAATCCGGTTTCCTGACGATCGGCTTCTATTTTTATTTGCTCGAAATCGCTTCTTTCTAGACACTATTTAGTTGGTCTAGCTACAGTCTGTTCTGTTACGGCCTTTCGAATATTTTATCGGTGACCTATGATGCCCTAGCACTTATGGCTATTCCTTTAATTAGTTTCGTAGCTTAATGCTTTTACTGTTCGTTTGTCTCCTGTTAGACAATGTCTTGGATTAAATTTTCCCTTCTTATTTTCTTCGGCGCTCGAGTTCCTATCTTTTTGATACACTAGGCGTTACTATTTTTGTCCGACCCTGATCGGGTTCCTTAACTGTTATACAACTGTTTGTTTTTCTATCGTTGGTACTTCAAACGTTACGATACTTTCTGTCGTTTTACTGAACTGTTATTTGAAGACCTATCGCCTGTTCTTTAAGTTCGCAGCCTACTTTGACTGTAATTCGGAACTTTCACTATAAATACTGATGCTTGCTGAACTAAATCCTGTACTAGGATTTTCCTAAGTCTTCACACGGCGATACTATGATGATACTTCTCGGCCACTCCCTACGGGTGCTCGTTGGTGATACAGAGTATCACGACCTCTCGAGGTCTAGTAAGTACTGCATGATTTGCCTGGCACGGCCAGGGCTTTTATACAAAACGGCGACAAAACGATCAAATCCTTGTCTTTTTCATAACCAACTTTTGAAGCAATGGTCGCACACTTTTAAAAATTATATCTCTGGAAAGCTTGTTTTCTAAACGTAAACTGATTTCTTTGCACGTGAAAATCGATCGTACAATTCTGAGATATTAAATGAAATTTACTCTTAAGATACGTGGGTGTTGTAGTTGATTTTTAATCCCCACCACCGCGGGTCTCGGGGAACTTTTATTGACGTAATGCCACGTTTGCACTTCTTTCCTAGGCAATTATTACAACATATTTCCCCACACAAAAATCTCTATTCCGAAATGATTCACAATGATGTATTTCTTTTGTTAATTTTATACTCGCAAGTGGCTTAAATCTAATTATTCTCCTTCTTGCATAACAGCGCGGTTGCCATTTTACTGCAACGCAAGCTCAATTTCCGAAACCGTCTCCCTGTCACTCTGAACGGAAAGTTCCTCTCGTTCTAATTATAGCCATGATCGCTCCTTATCAGTGCGTCATGCATGATATCATTTCCTGGCCACCTGGGCTCATATTCTTGCACAAGATTAAACCAGTCCTCTTGCATAGAATATTTCCAAGTCATTCTAAGGACTGTATTTTTCCTTCCTTCTTTTACCAATAAATGATGGATTCAGCGCTTGAACCAACAGTACATGGGTTCAATACTAGCGTATAATGTTCAATGATCAACTGCATGCATCTGCCATGCTAATTTATCGATTTATCTATATTAATATAATAAAGCTGAAGAGTTTGTGTGTTTGTGTGTTTATGTATTTAAACGCGCTAATCTCTGGAACTACCAGTCCCATTCGAAAAAATCTTTTTTTATATGACAGCCAGATTCATGAAGAATAGTTTAGGCTATGTAGCATTAAGCTACACCTCTCAGGTAACCTAAAAGATTGATTTCTGTTCAGTAAGTCGGTAGAACAAGTGCTCCCGAACAGCTCTATCCGCATGCGCTGGCGTTATGGTTAGTGATACGTACACCTTTTCACCTATCTGAACTTACCCTTTGGAACCCTGATGGTAACACTGTCTACGTGAAATTAATGACAGACCAGTCCAATCCCTGCATTTAGGCCCTTTGGTTCAAATCTACACCTATTCCCCCATCTGAACCAAAATTTGTATACTCACCCTTTGGGACCCTGCGAGTAACACTGTTTACATGAAATTTCGGATAGACCACTCCATTCCTTGCATTTAGGCCCTTTGGCACAAATCCACACCGTTTCACCGATCAGAACCAAAATTTGTATACTTACCCTTTGGAACCCTGCGAGTAACACAGTCTGCATGAAATTTCGGACAGACCACTCCATTCCCTGCATTAAGGCCCTTTGGCACAAATCTACACTGTTTCACCGATCTGAACCAAAATGTGTATACTTACCCTTTGGTACCCTGCGAGTAACACTTCCTACATGAAATTTATGTCAGACCAGTCCATTCCCTGCATTTAGGCCCTTTGGCACAAATCTACACCCTTTCACCAATCTGAACCAAAAGTTGTATACTTACCCTTTTGGAACCCTGGGAGTAACACTGTTTACATGAAATTTCGGACAGATCACTCCATTCCCTGCATTTATGCCTTTTGGCACAAATCTACACCGTTTCACCGATCTGAGCGGCAATTTGTATACTTACCCTTTGGATCCCTGCGAGTATCACTGTCTGCATGAAATTTTGGACAGACCCCTCCATCCTCTGTATTTAAGCCCTTTCGAAAAAATATACACCGTTTTACAGATCTGAACCACATTTTACATACTTACCCTTTGGAACCCGACGGGTAACACTGTCTGCTTGAAATTCCGGACAGACCACTCCATTCCCTACATTTAGGTCCTTTGGCACAAATCCACACCGTTTCACCGATCTGTACCACATTTTGCATACTTACCCTTTGGAACCCTGCGGGTGACACTGTCCACTTTAAATTTTGGACAGACCACTCCATTCCCTGCATTTAGGCCCTTCATCACAAATCTACACCGTTTCTCCCAATTGTACCAAATTTTACATACACTTTGAAACCCTGCTGGCAACACTGTCCACTTAATAATTTGGACAACGCTCTCCATTCCCTGCATTTAGAATAACAGACAAAATGAACTGAAAACCACGTATTAAGGCCCTAGAACCATTCATGTCCATAGTAGTGTAACAGTAAGAGTATTTTAATAAGTCTATTGCAGACGGGCAGTTCGGGCTGCATCACGTCACCACTACCAGTGTTCTGGTGTAGAATTGCGAAAATAGTTGCATCTTGCGCTGTTTATAAATTGCAGTCACGGGGAGTAATTAGTGCAAAATAATTTCTTAGGCCCCTTTAAACAGTTATCATCATGAAAATATTATGCCTCTTTATAAGTGCAATGGTGTTGGTACAGTACATTGAGATTATCAGCTGCAATAAGCGTTGGTGCTTTCAAATTTACCTTAATTTATACCGAAACTTATCGTTAAGCGCTTTGTGGCGATAAATGATACTTACTATTGATACCTCAGTAGCTCGGAACAGCCGAAGATTTCCAAAGAGTTCTGTTTTTTTCCCAACGCCGCTATGCGACAAAAGACGACACTACTGGTCTCTACATTTCTAAGAGCCAATGAGATATAGGCCCTAGGCAGTGTCTTTTATTTCACTTACTCCTCTTTCTATTTTTTTTTGTAAATTTGTTTGTAAATTACATGTGTCAGTGCTGTAGTTAGTAAATAGCTTTTTTCGCATTCATTACGGGAAAATGACCTGAATGTTACGTCCATTATACTGTACTACTTATCACCCCCACTACAACCACCACCACCACCACCACCACCACCACAAAATGATATGTTTTTAAAATATTGTTTTCTGTTAGTTTAAGTATCATGTCCCAGTTCTGTAGTAGTATTCATTGTCATCCATAAAACAAATAAATCCACCGGGCGAAGCCGGACACTACTGATAGTACTTAATATGTTACGTTCAATGTGTGTTTTAACAGACATAACTATGCCTGTTTAAAGAATCCACAGGACTACCAGCTGCCTAGCAACATTCTGAGAATATTTCAGCCCTAGATTCAATATCGTAGAATCGGTTCATATAAACAGTTTGAAACTCTATATAATATCTTAATTTAGCAGATGGGTGTTGAGCAGCTCGTATATATATAATCTCTACTTAGTATAAAACAAATTCCCCGATTCTTGGATGTTACGGGTAAACTGAAGAACCACTGGATGTATTTTGATGCGGTTTTCACCATTCTGTAAGGGATATTTCGAGGATGGTTTCTGTAGAAAATAACTTATTTATGATCAAAGGAAGCAGAGCAGTAACGATTTCAGTGGAAAAGTCGAAAAAAAACTGGCGTCCGAGCTCTTTGTAGGCTTACGCTGGGCAAACCGTTAAAAATATCTAAATACTATGAGTGTAAGAATTGTTCGGCATGAAAAGTTCTACAAAAAAAGTCCGCGAGAATATATGTCTTTCATCAATACATCACCCACTATAAGTGTTTTTACGTTTTAATTTCTTCCAACCATGTCCATTCAACTACTGAGGCGACAGTTTACGAGCTAGCTAAGGGCGAGTCTATCATCCCTGTTACAGCCTAGCTAGCGGGCGTACCTAATGCCCCAGATACAGCCAGCAGTAAACCGTTGAGTCATGTTGAGTTAAGACTTCTGAGGAGGGTGGTTGTGTTTAGAGTTTCCCTGGAAGTGCAACTCGAGTTTTCTTCAATTAGCCTGTGAAACACAGTCAAGTTAAGACCGGACGGAAGGGGGATTTGAGTTTCATTCACCTCGCCATTCCCTGAAAGTGCAACTCTCATTTCGCCTGTGAACTTTTCGTTCCACAAAATCACTGTGAATTTAAGATTGGACGAAAGGGGGATTGTATTATATTAAATTATACTGATTGGCGTATAATCTCTACTTAGTATAAAACAAAGTCCCTGATTCTTGGACGTCACGGGTAATCTCGAGAAGCAATGAAAGGATTTTGATGCGGTTTTCACCATTCTGTAAAGGATATCTCGGTGAAGGTTTCTGAAGAAAATAACTTATTTATGACAAAAGGAAGTCAAGCACTAACGATTTCAGTGAAAAGGTCGAAAAAACGGCGCCCGTGCGCTTTTTAAGCTTACGCTGGGCAAACCGCTTAAAATATCTATATACTATGAGTGTAAGAATTGTTCAGCATGAAAAGTTCTACAAAAAGGCCCGGGAGAGCATATCTCTATCTTCAATACATCAACTTCTGTAAGTGTTTTTACGTTTTCATTTCTTCCAACAATCTCCATTCAGTTACTGAGGCGACAGTTTGCGAGCTAGCTAGGGGCGAGTCTATCACCCCAATTACAGCTTAGCTAGCGGACGAGCTTATTGCCCCAGATACAGCCAGCAGCAAACTGTCGAGTCGTGTTGAGTTAAAAACTTTAGAGAAGAGTGGTTGTCTTTGGAGTTTCCCTGGAAGTGCAACTCGGCTTTTCTTCATTTTGCCTGTGAACGTTTCGTTCCGCAAAATTCAGAGTCAAGTTAAGATTGGACGGAAGGGGTATGTGTGTTTTATGCACCTCGCCATTCTTAAATTACGTCTGACAAGAATTTGTTGCACATGCATCTCCATGATAATAAAATTAATAGTCCAGTCAGTGATTTTAACCCATCATGCCGAGACATAAGACGGATACTGATCGTTGTTCATTGACATTGGGAAAAAAGCGCTTATCACGTAATGCATTCATAACTGTTTCCGGGCGAAGCCGGGTCGGGTTGCTAGTATATATATCAGTGTTACATAAATAATCCTACTAACGTTCATGTGTTCCATGTTGAACTGCAGGAAACTTCCATAAAATTCAGTGTATTGCCCGAATTCTGTATATACAATGAATCCCATAAGAGATAGTTGTGCACATTCTCAGTCCTACCAACTAACCAATAACTCTCCCTGGGTATTTGAGTCGTAGACTCTCAATATCACAGAATTCATGTAAGGAAACCATTTTGAACCTGCTGTACTGTTCTTTTAGGCAAATATTAACGTGCACATCTTGAGCAAATCTTATACTGCTAGTGCTACCAGCATTCTAAACAGGTCTAGTTAGAGGAATAAAGATTAAATCTCAATTTGATGAACAGTAGGCTCTTTAGTTCGTCACGGACTTACTTGTTCATGTTATGAAACCGCTTTAGAAGACCTATTAGAATGTACAATTTAACCGGAATTTATATCCCCCCGATGGAATAGTTTCTCTGTTGCTGGAAAGTGGTGCTGTGCATTATGAACTCACAGAAACAAAAATCACACGCCCCTTAATTAATCAACAAAATGCGCGCTTCATACGAATCATGAAACTTGCTCAATTTTCTAAACGAAGAAAGAAGTGAATAATGGGTTTTGTGGTCACGTGAAATTGTAACGAAATGGTAAGATTGAGATGGACAGATTGAGTTTTTCCTCCGTCCTCTCGGAGTGATGGTGAGGGTGAGATATATAGTAATAATTCTGTGAAAACAGAGAAAAATAAGCTATGTTTTGATTAAATGAATTCGTTAGCCTATAATGATAAAGAAAGCGAACCGACCAACATTTTATTAAACGAGAGAATCTTCTGTTCTTGACCTCTCCAACTCCAATCTGGCAGAAATTCAGCAGCAGCTAAAATTCGTGTACTGTTACCCAAATAAATGTTGGTCAACCGATCACAACAAGGCAACGGAATTCGCACATCTCCTTTTAGGGTATAGAATCTCAAACGTAGCTGAAATAGATGGCCGGCGTGTAATGAGGTGAGCAGGAATAGGGGATTGTGTGGTGGGATGAAAGGAGTGTGTTTAGATGTGATTTGACCACTGACGCTGTCGTCCCAATTACAACAAAAGGTACATCGCTCCGCTCTACTTTCTCATATGTGACCTTCAGGCGACATCACTAGAAGATAATGCAGCCTTATAACAATATACGTTGTTTGTTCTTGTCCGTCTGCTTTGTTCCATTTTTATAAGCAGAACGTTCCGAACTACAACGTTTCGGATATCACTGTGTTCATTTCGGTACGGAGACGATGCAACGTACCGTTTGGTTCCAATCTGCTGTATCGGTAGAGGCTTGACCACCGTTCTACCGTTGCAGTTGCCGAGCATGGTTTCACGTCCCCGAACAGGCAAATATACGTATTGGAACAGATAATGGTAACGTTAACACTTGGAAATAACCTGCGTGATAAATGAATTTCTCCGTTCCGTATTGGCAAGAGTTCCGTTACGCGTTATGTTCTATGTATTTCAGGTCCCAATTTTTGAGAGAGTTCCAGCTTCACCTCGCCGCAGTGATGTAATCTGCTTTACGTCACCTACCCTAGAATGTTCACAGTTGGTATGCTCTATCACACTACATGTTCTTCGCTTATGGTCTCATTCCTTGCGCTGTCATCGGTTCACCTCTTCGTACAACACCGGACATAGTTTCACTAATATAGGAACAGAAATACAAATCAAACACTATGAAAAACCAGTAGTTCCGTGAAGAACTATACAGCCTGTTTTCATATATTCTACTTATGTTAATTGCCCCTATCAACATACAAAATTTCAGTTTGATTGCTATAATAGATTCGTAGATATTGAGAACCGACTAAATATTGCGGATGGTCGCCATGTTGGATTTTTATATGCGTAGGTCTTAGAGTTATGTACTGTTACATGAAGATTATTGCGTACGTGTAGTATTCAAACTTCAATCGCATGATTAGGACTCAAGAAGTAAAAACGAGATTTTAAAATTTCGCACAGCTGCCATCTTGTGGTTATGGAAACAATTGAAAAACTTAGATGCCAGTGGAATAAAATTTGTATAAGGATTTTCTGTACCAAGTGTCACTGCACTCGGATGGTTAAATTGCGAGAAACGACCATGTGAATATTTATCCTTCGCGTCGCTGCCATGTTGGATTTGTGATCACCAGGTTATTGAAAGTCCTATAGGTGAACTTACGTTCATAGCCCCTATGAACATTAAAAAATTCATTTTGATTGCTGTAATAGATTCGTAGATATTGAGATCCATCTAAATATTTCAGATGGTTGCCATGTTGGATTGTTATATGTAAAGGCCATAGAGTCATGTACCATTAAAGGAAAATTATTGCGTAGGTTCATTATTCAAACTTTCACTTCGATCGCATGATTACGACACAAGAAATAAAAACTTAATTTTAAAATTCGCACAGCCGCCATCTTGAGGTTAAGTGAACAATTGAACTAAATTAGATACCAGTGCATTACAATGTGTATAAACATTTCCTGTACCAAGTTTCATTACGTTTGGATCATTAAATCGCGAGAAAGTTCTATTTAAATTTTCAACTTCGCTTGGCCGCCATGTTCGTTTTGTAGTTAACCGGTTTTTGAAAGTCTTATAGATGAACTTCCAGTAGTGCCTTTTATCGCCGTACAAAATTTCAGGGTGATACCCCTAATAGTTTCAGAGATATAGAATGCCGGTGAAATATTTCGCACAGCCGCCATCTTGAGGTTATGTAAACAATTGAACGAAGTTAGATGTTGGTGCATTACAATATGTATAAATATATACTGGACCAAGTTTTATTGCGTTTGGTTGGTTAAATCGCGAGAAACGTCTATTTAAAAGTCGCAATTTCGCTTGGCCGCCATGTTGGTTTTGTAGTTACCAGGTTTTCAGAAGTCACATATGTGAACTTTTAGTAGTTCCCTTTATCACCGTAAAATATTCCAGGGTGATATCGGTAATAGTTTCGGAGATATTGAATGCTGCTGAAATATTTCGCACAGCCGCCATGTAACAAAATTTGAAGGGCACAGTCGGTATCGTCCGGAATAGTGCTATGAACTTGCCGAGTTTCAATAAAATCGCTCCAGCCGTTTAGAAGTTATTAGCGGGGACACACACAATCACACACACACGCACACACCGACAGACACACGGACAAAAGGTGATCTCATAAGCCTATTTTTTCATAAGTGAAAATAGGCTAAAATGTAGGGAACTTAATATAAATAAGGCCATAGAGATCCACTTACCTAAGGTAAACAACCCATCCAGCTTAAACGAACACCCGTTTTTGGAGAGCTCGTCCCTATTCATTACATTATTTGACAGCTTACTCAACAACAATCAGAAACCAACGTAGTGAAAGAGGCAGGCTAAGATAAATTAATGGGAGAAACCGATGATAAAGAGAAAATGTCAAGCGCGATAGATGTACCTTGTACCATATTCTTAATAAACCAAGGCCTAATTTAGAAAGTATTATGCAGTGCAGATCACGTTCAAAAGTCGGCGATTCCCTCCTCGCCATTCTGGAAGTGGTTTTCCGTGGTCTTCCACAAAAATGCCTGGATGGTTCCTAGCTTAATGCTACGGCCACTTCCTTCCCAATCCTCATCTGAATTGCAACTGCACACAATACTACAGTCACCTCAATAACAGAGGTTATCAGACAAATACACACACACACACCTAAGTACACGGCGTTACTTGGCCACGATATCACATAACCCCTATATGAATCAACAACAATACACAAAAAATGAACGGCACAGTATGAATTAATGTGACCTTTCTCAAGAGTGCGCGAGAGAAATAGTAGGTGATGCTTTTACTGAGCATGAAATGGGTAATGTAAGTCGTAATCATCCTTTTTGATTGTTTTTTTTCGTTTGGCCTCCTGAGAGGCCGAGTGCAGGTCTTTCTATAGTCTTTCCGTTTGGCCATGATACCCAGAGGATTAAGTGACTTCTCGGAACTCAACTGACGTCACTCACTCACCCTCCCGGCCCGCTAGCCGGACCGGCCGGTGGCAAACAATGACTCAGTTACTGGCGCTGTCCCACAGGACAAAAACTTTTTTTATTTCAAGTTGAAATTGACACTTTTCAATTTTTTTTGAATTCTACATAAAATTTTAAAGAAAATGAGTCCAAACACGGACTTCTTACTTCTTAAACAGTCGTTTATAGTAACGTTATTTGTTTGACATTTTAAAACAATCATAAATGGCATGTAATAAACGACAGTTTAAGACGTAAGTAGTCTGAGTTTGGACTCACTTTCTTTAGAATTTTATGTAGAATTCAAAAAACTTGAAAATTGTAAATTTCAACTTGAAATAAGAAAAGTTTAGTGCTGTGGGACAGCGCCAGTAGGTGAGTCACTGTTCGCCACTGGCCGGTCCGGTGAGCGGGTCGGGAGGGTGAGTGAGTGACGTCAGTTGAGTTCCGAAAAGTCCCTTAATCCTCTGGGTATCATGGCCAAACGGGAAGACTATAGTCAACGCGACCCGCTCATCGAAATGAGAGATGAGATGAATGGATGAAAGTGGGCAAGGATGCGGAAGGAAGCGGCCGTGGCCTGTCAGATGGTACCGTCCCAGCATTTACCTGGAGTTGAAAATGGGGAAACCATGGAAAACCATTTCAAGGACGAGTGACGGTGGGGCTTGAACCCACGTTTACGGAGTCAGCAGAGAGCTTGGCCCCATAGCCTAACGCTGCGCTTCAGTGAGCGCAGCCACTGCTGTCGGTCTTTTTGAACTGGGACTATATATCGTGTTATGTTTTCAACCGGAGGAAAAATCATAAAAGTCGCTCACTCACGAATATCACACCAATGCATTGAAATTTTCTTATGTTCGGCGTTTGAGGCACCAATAACAATTACTTTCCATTGTGTTTCTTCACGAAGCATAAGCGCTGCTGGATGTTACATTAGTACTGTACCTTCTCCTAACGCAAATGGAGCGTTGTCCTTTATGGACTTAACAGTGGCAAGGAGAGCGCTAATGGATTCCTTCCATTATGCTCACTCATATAAATCATGCAGCGAAATACAAATGTAATAGCGACAACGTGATCAATTATGTAGCGGCCTGTAAGATGCTTTGGGCAGCTCTGCTATCTCGTGAATCATAATAGCCTTTTCTTTACTCTCCCAAGAGACGATACGTACTGACGTCCACATTTCCTTTCTTTCTCTCTAATCCTCCTCGTGGTGTTGGGGCAAGCATACCTGGTGTCACCGCGAAGCTCCGGGCTCGATTCCTGAATCTGCTAAGAAACGTAATTACGGACTAATGGCTGGAACGGGGTACACTTATTCTCGCGAGGCAGAACTGAGAGAATGTGGGTTTCATTCCTACCTCAGTTATTCTGGAAGTGGTTTTCATGGATTCCCACTTACAGTATATTCCTACATTGAGTCCATGGCGGATTTTTACTCGAATCCTAGCCCCCATTACAAATACGATGGCTGTTTTTTCAAGTTCCGATGGACTGTATAAAAATAGCAGATTGACATACCAAAATGATTTTACTACTAAATGTTTGCTTGTTTTATTCTAATGTCTCAACATAATCGCCACAACGATTGAAACATTTGTCGTATCGTTACACCAGCTTTCCAATGCCCTCGGCAAAAATTTCTGCCGCCACTGAGGTGGGTACGTCTGCAGACTCTCCTCAAGATTTTCCTTTTTTGGCGAGGCGTTACCGCCCAACCATACCTTCAATTCTCGAAAAAAAAAAGGTGAAAATCATTCACGACAGCACTGTGCCAACGATACGATAGATTATTCATGGAATTAAAGTATGAAGTTTTGGACCATCTGTCGTTTAGTCCAAACAAGCACTGAATGATTTTCACCTTCTTCGAGAATTGAAGGTATGGTTCGGCGGCAACGCCTCGCCAAAAACGAAACACTCCAGGAGACTACGTACCCACCTCAGTGGCGGCAGAAATATTTGCCGAGGGTATTGGAAAGCTGGTGTAACAATACGACAAATGTTTCAATCGTTTTGGCGATTATGTTGAGACATAAGAATAAAACAAGCAAACATTTAGTAGTAAAATTAGTTTGGTAAGTTAATCTGTTATTTTTATTGAGTCCATCGGAACTTTAAAAAATACAGCCCTCGTACACTCTTATACACAATGGCATAGGTTATCAAAGCAATTCTATACATACCCAAGTACACGGGGACACATGACCACTATGTCCTAAACCCCTAAACGAATCAACAACTTTCTCTCTGGTGCTGTGCGTTACAACACCCGTCCCTTTAGCTTTCTCTACGATTGGAGGTGATATGTTATCGACGAGAATATTTTCTTATAAGAATTTTCTGTAATTTAAGTGATAAGTTATTTTATGTTCGTTAATTAATTTTAGGGTCTTAAGATATCTTGTCCATCAGCCCCGTGTACTAGGGAGTATATTGAATTTGACAGATAATCTGTATTTCTATTGTGACTGTAGTGAAAATGAAAATCCACAGCCTGCTTCCAGTCTCCGACCGGATCAGGAATGGAATGAATGAAGCCCCCATCTAACGGCGAGGATATGAACTGTGCCGGCTGCCGAGGCCTGACGCACTCCTCTGGGGCAATGATAAAATGAATGACAGATGAAATGAAATGATAGTGGAGAGTGTTGCTGGAATGAAATTTTGACAGGGAAAACCGGAGTACCCGGATAAAAACCTGTCTGCCTCCGTTTTGTCCAGCACAGATCTCACATGGAGTGACCGGGATTTGAACCACGGACCCAGTGGTGAGAGGCCGGCGTGCTGCCGCCTAAGCCACGGAGGCTTCCAAGCGCTGTACTAAGCAGGTTAATTAAAATGAAGGTTGAACGGTTTATGGTAACAATTAAACTACTAAAATACTAACAATAAAATGCTATATGCTGGACAACGATGCTTCTCAAGTATACTTTTCTAGTCCTTTGACTTTCTGGTCTAGGGAGAACCCAGTCATTGGTCACATGAATATTGTATTAAAGTAGGTACATGCAGTATCATTTTGATGGCTACTTCAGACTGTAATATTATTAGAAGCTTTTCAGTCGGTCAACACAAATGTGCCTAATTAGATTAAACGGGCAATTACAATTAATTTCATAGTGTCTGAAATAAATTATATGAATTATTTATACTAAATAAAACACCACTCAACTAAATGTGATTGCGGCTATATTGGATGAATAATTTCGTTCGTAAAGCGAACATCATCAGATCCTACTCACATAGGCTTAATTTAGATTCAGTGTATATGTATATTGTGCCCGTCAGACGAGTGTTTCGGGGAGCTGCTGGTCTTAATCAACCCTTCCGAGATCCTCCTCTGGCCAACACACAGGACTCGGGGAAAGAATGTATTCTTAGGCTGGCCTAGCACGAAAAACTGCTCTCAGGGGTGTCGGGACTAGGAGATTTCCATTCTTACGACCAGTCCAGTGGAATACACTCACAGGAAAACACAAAACAACCACGAAGTAATGAGGACAGGCTCATGTTAAAATCACACTAAATTTATTGACAAAATCACAGATCCCTAGCCTACTTCTGAGAGGTGAAAATCGGCTAGTCCGAATCTAAACTGCCCTGAAAAAGAAAGTCAATAATGTCTCCTATCTAAAGTCTATCGTCAGTCTCTCGAAGTCCTATTCACAAAATTAAAAGAAGAAATCGATCACTAAGAGAGAAATGCGTAATGATTCCTTAAGCAATTACATCGGAGATTAAAATAATAATAATAATAATGACAGGCGCGAGTCTACTAGCAAGAAAGGTATTTATTTGTTTACAATGCAAAGTCAGATTTACGTTAATCAATAGCACTATAAGAATATCCAGGCTTTGATGGTATTCTCCCCAACATTTACATTTCCGCTAAATTAAGCTAATCCTGTCTGACGTAAAATACTACTGATATACGAGACGCATTTATCCTAAGAAAGTTAAAAAATTCAAAGCTATGCACATTCTGTTCCTAACTGAATTTAAAAGAAGAAATATCCAAGATATTTACAAGACAGATTTCACAGGTTCAGTACACTCCTACTGGTAATGCAATTGGCATTCCTACCTCCTCAGTTTCCTGCAGCTTGCAGAGAAATGGTCATAAGTGTAAGGAGGAAAAATTACGTTGGCGACTGCTGTGACAAGACGCCACGTCTTATGTCGTTTATCATCGTAACGACCAGGTTTTCAAATTATCCAGTCATTAGATGAACGTCGTCTCAAAATCGGGAATAGTCAAAGTGTATCTATATAACGTCGAAACGCACAAACTGTAAGAAATGGCCAGAAAAGATATTTAATATTAGCATTCATTAGTTTAGACGACATAATTATTTAGTTCTTGATTTAGTTCAAAATTCTATCACTTGATTATTATTATCAATATTAATTCATTATTAATCCTCAACGTGTCATTGTATATTTTTAGTGACCGATAAACGTATGTAGTGTAGCTATAAATTTGTGAGAAACATCTAAGAAAAAACTCATAAATATCAGTGAATCACTGTTCACTAGATTGATAAACACCCTGTGTTCAATATCAATAACACGGAATCGTCAGTCCCAATCATCAGTCAACTTGCCAAAAGCGTACAAAGTTGCTGGAATAATACCACACTCATATACTGGCTCCAAAACATGAGCTCAAAATACTCCCATAAAACGTCACTCCTCTAGACACTACCTAGTACAGTATACAAAGATGTCCCATTCGTGGACTCAACTGCTTATATACACGTAATTTCAGTACCAAGAATTTACTATGAAAAGTAGTCGAAATATCATAGACTTCAATAATTATGCAGTGTCTAATACACTATAGAATGCTGTACTCAAGATCTGCTCTTAACATCAGATCTAGACCTACCTCGAGCTCGTGTTATCTTGCATACAAATATACACATTTCATTCAGTTAGATTATGTCGTCAATTATTGTCGAGAGTAAAAAAAAAGCTTCATCTGCACTCTGGTTATGCGTTAAACAATTTATCAGCTGCGATGACAGAAACAAAACGGGTTCTCAAAATCCACTGCCTTGTAAATTCGTATACAGATTACTGCTACTACAGGCTTACTTCTGAAGCGATCAATACCATGGCCTTCACACAGCCTTGAAAAACATGTGCTAACCTTCAACTGTACGTTATTATATTATAATGTTCTGCATTCTTACAGTCGGCGATCTGCCGTGAAATCACACACACTCGGCTCGTACTAAACTTAGCATTGAATTATTTACAAAGCTATCTTCCTCCAGGTGCTGTTAGAAATTATACGTATGCCCAGATAATTATTAACTAAACATAATATTCCCTACCTATCAGAATGTGCAAAAATCGTAAGACCATCGAATACTACTCCACTACAAATATCCAACCCTGATAGAGCATACGTTGAAGCATTGATCACTTACATTTCGACGTTCATTAGAGTTTCGCCCGGGTCATCAAGACGATTTCATGGCATACCTCTATTGTCATGCCTATAACTCCAGAATTTCCTGACATCCGTCGCTCTCCCAGGTCATGATTAAATTACTCCATGTTCACAGCTTCCATAGCAAAAGGATACTTATTCATTTGGGCTAGCTTTTCGTGACCACGTGCTGTCATGTTGGATGATGCGTATATCAGTAGCGAAATTTCCACATGTTTAAAGAATACTTTCACTGACTCAAGTGTGCAGTATAAGCAAAAATGACCATAACAACCGCCACTGGCGTTAACAATATCATGAAAATGATATTTAGCAACACTAAAATCTGTGTTAGTAACACTCACGTTCACACTACTTGATCGTTCAATATCGCTGCAATCAGCCGTCGTATGAAATAAATATTCACTGTTCCTTCTACCAATATGTTGGATAATGTTTTTCCGTTGTAGTTTGCCGTGGAGATTAATTCTTATACACTCATATATCGTGTTTCACAAATCGTATGACCACGTGTCCATTAGTTTCTTTCTCCTCGTGTACGTTATGTGAAAAATACCGTAATTTGGCAAATATCACCAATATAATACAGAATACTGCTTCAAATAGTCACACAGTTCACTGTACTCCCAATAATGGTTTATAATATCAACTTTTCACACCAATATAACGTGGATTATAATTCTAATTTCCACTGATTCAAAACACGTCCACCTACCATGAGGTTGACAAATCGAGTTTTGCACGTAAAATACGGCTCAAATAAATACCTCACAATGTCTCACTGCACTGGACTCACAGTAGTAATTAAAAATGTCCACTTTTCACACCAATATAACGTGGATTATGCCTTCGTGACTTAGGTGGCAGCACGCTGGCCTCTCACCGGTGGGTTCGTTGTTCAAATCTCGGTCACTCCATGTGATATTTGTGCTGGACAAAGCGGAGACAGACAGGTTTCTCTCCGGGTACTCCGGGTTTCCCTGTCAAAATTTCATTCCAGCAACACTCTCCACTTCTATTTCGTTTCATCTGTCATTCATTTAATCATTGACTAATGTGTTAATGGACTGATTGAAGAGTGCACACAATGAAGGCGCTAGCGCGTCTGCACAATAGTGGAGAATCCGAGCAGGGATTAAGTCTGGACCTTCGCAGCATGGGGGTGAGTTCTCCGTAGGCTGTCTCGAACTTCCTGTTGTAGGAAATGTAGACCGGCTAGGGGAAAGAGAGGGGATGATGTCCTTGGTAGGAACATTCCTTCACTGATGTCAGGTGGAGAGATTTTTTTTTTCGAATTTACAGTTGAATGAGTTAGCTATGTCTTGTGGTTTGGAAAGAGGAAGTCCGTTGTGTTTAAAGCTCTGTGGTGCAGTGTTGCCTTCTTTGCTGAAATAAATGCGCATATCGCCTTGGGATTAAAGTTTAATTTGCCCATATACGTACTGTAAGCTTCAAGGATTGCAGATTTGGTATTATTTCTAGCCAGCTTATACTTTCCCCACCTGCTGTCACTTGGGCATTGTTTCCACTTATTATAGAGCTGATTTCTCTTTCTTATTCTGGTTATTATGTCCTTTGAAATCCAAGTTATTTTTCTTATTTTTATTGGTGACCGTAGGGATCACTTCATCGACGCATTGAAAAAATATTTCCTCCAAGTATGCCAGGTACCATCTATATCTATACTGTTGGTGAGTGAAGGTGTAATGACCGGTAGTTTGTCCAGTTTGTACGCGAGTAATTGTAAACGGTTCTGGTTTGTAATTTTGGATTGGTGTTTTGTGGGTAAATATAGCTAGGAGGGCTTGGTGATCACAGCACCTAGGAATTACCTGTAGAGGCTGAATTGAGGATGGGGAGTTTGTCAGGAAGAAATCGAGGGAAGAACGGGAGGTCTCTGTGATACAGGTAACTTCAAATATGAGTCGATAGAGGACGAAGACGTAGAATGCTGTAAGAACGTTGTTGGATATAGGATTATTTGGGATAGGAGTGGGCTTCTAATCCCATATGATTTGTAGATTGAAATCACCACCAATGTGGACAGTGTCATAATTTTGTTGAACTGTGTGCTCCCGTTTGAGGGAGAGAATTAGTTCATCATTCATCAGCGGGGACGATTTTGGAGTGCGATAAACTGAACCGATTAGATATTTACCATTACCGCGTTCAACCTCAACCCACACAGCTTCAGAGTTAATTCCAGCAGATGGACGCGAGTTGAATTGCACTCAGACTTCACAGCAATAAGAACCCCACCCCCTGAAGTCTGCAGTCGGTCTTTCCGGAACAGCTGGTATGTGTCCGGTAACGCCTCCCGATCTCCTATCACCCCCAGAGAGCCACGTTTCAATGCAACACACAATACTTGGATCTAGAGTGGTTAGTGTACCATTAATGTTGGTTTTTTTTTCGTCCCGGTCGCAAGATGCTGCGGGCATGGAAGGCGAACAATGATGTTTATTTACAAGTGCACTATTCAGGTTATTTATACTATTTACAGAGTCACTGGGAATATCACTGGTATTGTTGCACAATGAGTCGGTAAACGGCGGCATGGCACATTGCCAACATGTCCACGTTTGCATGTCTTTCTTAATGCACCGGAACTCAGAGGTGCGGATTTTAGCACACGTCCTGTGACTCGATGTGTTATAATTACTGCACTGAATATGTAGTTGATTTTTTCGGCCAATTTATTCACATATTGCGCACTGCAACGGTTCAGGGTTGAGTTCTATGTCACCGCCCTTAGAGCAAGCGTTAGGCAGCAGAGCGAGAACCCGACCGCAGGTAGCCTTGTGACACCTCTCTCTCCCGCTCAGTATGGCCGGGTTATGGTGGCCAACCTTCACTGCCACACCATGTCCAGGAATGTATTGTACATTTGTCACTCGCCAGAAGCTTTTCCAGAAGGGGATGATTCTTCAGATCTTGTTCACCATTAACGGCCACAGAATGAACACGTCTTGCCACAGTCACTGCATATTTTACAATTAAAAATACTAAAATTACAGTGAGCACACTTCTCTTCACGCAGTAAAATATTTCGCGTGGCCGCCACTTGTCAATATTTGAAAGACACGTTCGGGGTCGGACAGAGTAGTAGTAAGTTCTTACAAAGTTTCATTGAAATCGTTCAAGCCATTTAGAATTTATGAGGACACACACACACACACGCACACACATACAGCACAGACAAAGGGTGATGTCATAAAGAACCTATATTCATAAAATGAAAGAAAGGCTAAAAATGTAAAGTAGCCTCTTTTGTGGGAACTTGTATAGAGGTATAAATAGGCATATTGTTGGTTGATTTCACAATAACTATGAGAAACCCGGGAACTAATAGGATGGACCACCTCGTGGTCTGGCGGCTAGCGTTCCTGGCTGTCGTCTTGGAGGTCGGGGGTCGATTCCCGGCTATGCCAAGAAATTTTAATTCTGGTCTGAAGGCTGGAACGGGGTACACTCAGCCTCGTGAGGCAAAACGGTTCGATTCCTACCTCAGCCATCTTGAACGTTGTTTTCCGTGGTTTCCCCACTTCTACTCCAGGCAAATCCTGGGATGGTTCTTAACTTAAGGACACAGACGCCTCCTTCCCATTCATATCCCTAATTTACAAATACATTATTACAGCCATCACAAAAACACAGGTTATCATAATAATTCCACACACACATCCAAAAATACATGAGGCTACATGACCACGATAATGCAGCCCCTAGAAATAAGCAACAATAACTATTATTATGATACCAGCAATGGTTGGTATCCAATGCGCCATTCAGTAACTCTCTAACTAACCACATAGACAACCCAACCTGCTTCTCTTCTATGTTCCCCACTATTCCACATACTCTATTCACATGCACCTGAATAATGGTGGTGCAGTGCACAGCTTTCAACTTCCTGGCTTGTATTGGCGGATCGCTCAAAAGAGTGAGCAAGCTTCCCTTTATATACCTATTGATCACAGTCACCACAGAGCTAAATGAGAGGCTTCGTAATATTCCTGGTTAGGGTATCCATTACCATTGAGTGCACTTTACGTAATGCAAGTGCTTGAAACACAATGGCTGTTATGTGCATTTAATCAGTGAAGTAGGTTCACACAGCTGCCACACTGTCAATGCAATATACTAAATGGCCTTGTCTTGAGGCATACCACTATTGAAGGTGCTAGTAGTAATTCCTTTTATCATCGTTGGAATTCCTCACAAACGAGAGAAGTTCTGGATTTTCCAACGATGGCTAATAATCCTTTAAAGCTACGACGGTGAGGTGGCCAAATACTAGTAGACCAACCAGGTTTATTTACCGTATACGTAATAGAGTCAATAAGTTCGTGGACTGGCCACATAATGCCGTTGTGGTACACTATAGCAGACAGATTGCGCCGCAGGATGGTGCAGTGTGAGTCATTGGTTGCGTTCACGGTAGCAAACAGTTGATCAACAGCTCCAAAGCTGATGCATCGGGAGCGGGATCAGGTTTTACGTGTACCTGTGAACGGTTTGCTCCATCTGATCTGTAGCAGCGCGCGTTGTTCGAAAGTGGACAAGGGCGATGTACTATCCTCGAGCCTGCGATGTTGAAATGATCAGATAATCTTGTGAGAGTGAATGCTGATATTAGATCAGTATCTAATTTACCTTTAGTTTTGCAACTCGGAACGAAATTGCTCTGAAACTATGTACCGAAGGCTGTGAACATGTATCAAACCATACCTTGCTCCCGATAATTTTAGGCCTACGTCCGTAAATTTCTTGCCTTTCTGATACGGCATTTATTGTGTTATGCTAGTTTGGCTATGGTAAAGAATACTTAACAGTTTAACGTATGGTACGGTATATTAAGGTGGTATATCCCAAGACTTATGATAATTGAAGTCATTTTAATCTCTTCAAATTGAACAAGGTAGGTTAGGCCTACGTCTCAATAGACGAATATTTATTCAAGAATATCAATATAGCTTTGATTTTATTAATGTAGGGTTATATCCTATGAGAAGGGTCAAGAGTCTGTAAGTCTAGCAGTAAACCTCTTACCAGTCATCCACACATGATGACTTCATTATTTGTTAGCACTGCTTCATCTATCTAATTTGTCCCTAGGTATCCTTCATGCTCATACTTTCCTGCTTCTTATATCTTTTTTTTTTCACTCTAGTTTTCTTCTCAAGGATTTGAAGTTTTTGGATTTATTCATCAGCTTAACTGTGCTGTACAGTTTTTAGTTACTGTACTATACAAATTAATTGTATTTACAAAAAAATCAGGTTAGATTGCAAAATTAATTTGAAACACTACAAGAATGTTCATCACATTGTCCCTACCTGTCAACAAGAGGTATTTATCTGGATCATTACCCTTCCCCTATCTAATAAGGTCAGATGACCTCAAGGTCATTAAAATTATAACCAGCATCTAGAAATAAAATTTCTGGGTCCCTCATTTAAAGCAAAGGAAATCATGGTACGAGCCTGTATTATCCTTGTTATACCGGTACCTTACTTGTTTACACCCCAATATTAGTACTTAAAGAGAAAGGCACAACGTGAACTGTTGATGGATTAACTTAGTCTCTTACTTGGCAGTCCATTCTCCTCCTATCAATACACAACTGGTTTCCACACCATATTCCCTATAGGCTACTGTTCATCTAATGAAAATGAAAAATGTTAGGCTACAGATATTTGGTTGAAAACAGTTGTCTAAAAGATGCTTTCACAATTGATTTTTCAATAGATCATGTCATCAAATGGTCCAGTAACATAGAAAGAATTCAGGAAAATAGGGCATTTTAAAATTATTGCTACCCACGTCTGGACAGTACAGAATGAGGTAGAGGAAACTAGACTGCAAAAATATAAACTGAAAAAAATATATATATATATATACACACATCAAAAAAAGTTTTGCATCACCTCGGTTCCCAGATCTCCGGCATATAGACGTTGACTGTGTATATTGTATCCAAGATACAGTCCCTTTGACTGTTCATAGATGTCACTAAAACTGCTCAAAGATGTAAACAACCATGCATGAGCAGGGCCTATTAGACGGAGGGGGTACGACAGCCGATCAGTTCCAGTCATTCCACCAGGACGAAGGTACGCTGCTCATGTTGTCTGTAGTTCTACCATGCCTAGAAGGTCAATACCGCAGTTCGATCACGTCCGCATTGTTACTTTGTGTCAAGAAGGGCTCTCAACAAGGGAAGTTTCCAGGCGTCTCAGAGTGAACCAAAGCGATGTTGTTCGGACATGGAGGAGGTACAGAGATACAGGAACTGTCGATGACAGGCCTCGCTCAGGCCGCCCAAGGGCTACTACTGTAGTGGATGACCGCTACTTACGGATTGCCGCTCGGAGGAACCCTGACAGCAATGCCACCATGTTGAATAATGCGTTTCGTTCAGCCACAGGACGTCGTGTTTCAACTCAAACTGTGCGCAATAGGCTGCATGATGCGCAACTTCACTCCCGACGTCCATGGCGAGGTCCAGCTTTGCAACCCCGACACCATGCAGCGCGGTACAGATGGGCCCAACAACATGCTGAATGGACCCCACGGAATTGGCATCACGTTCTCTTCACCGATGAGTGTCGCATATGCCTTCAACCAGACAATCGTCGGAGACGTGTTTGGAGGCACCCTGGTCAGGCTGAACGTCTTAGACACACTGTCCAGCGAGTGCAGCAAGGTGGTGGTTCCCTGATGTTTTGGGGTGGCATTATGTGGGGCCGACGTACGCCACTGGTGGTCATGGAAGGCTCCGAAACGGCTTTACGATACCTGAATGACATCCTCCGACCCATAGTGCAACCATATCGGCAGAATATTGGAGAGGCATTTGTCTTCATGGACGACAATTCTCGACCTCATCGTGCACATCTTGTGAATGCGTTCCTTCAAGATAACGACATCGCTCGACTACAGTGGCCAGCATGTTCGCCAGACATGAACCCTATCGAACATGCCTGGGATATGTTGAAAAGGGCTGTTTATGGACGTCTTGACCCACCAACCACTCTGAGAGATTTACGCCGAATTGTCGTTGAGGAGTGGGACAATTTGGACCAACAGTGTCTTGATGAACTTGTGGATAGTATGCCACGGCGAATACAGGCATGCATCAATGCAAGAGGACGTGCTACTGGGTATTAGAGGTAGTGGTGTGTACTGCAATCTGGACCACAAATGCTGAAAGTCTAGCTGTATGATGGTACAACATGCAATGTGTGGGTCTCATGAGCAATAAAACGAGCTGAAATGTTGTTTGTGTTGATCTCTATTCCCTTTGTATTTAACGGTTCCGGAACTCTTGGAACCGAGGTGATGCAAAACTTTTTTTGATGTGTGTATGTAAAAAGCAGGAAAGTAACAGGATGAATGACTCCTAGGAGCAAAGATAAATGAAGCTCTGCTAAAGAATACATATTTTCTGTGATAATTTGAAGCCATTCTTTTTTTTAAGTGTTGCCTATACAAATTGTCTTTGCTGCTTCTCAGTCGGTCAACATGGGGTACAAAATTATAAATATGTAAACACACTCCTGGAAACAATTACATGTAATAGTTGCCCATTGCCCATTTAAGTGTGATAACTAACTAATAAAGTGTAACTTTTTCCAGGAGTGTGTTTATATATTTATAATTTGTACCCGAAAAGCAGCAATGACTACATTTTATTTTGAATTTCAGTACATAATCATTACCAGCTGCTTGATGTACGATACTGGTACTTGAATGGGGCTTGGCTAGTGGGCTCGCACAATTACATACCATTACCGAAGGTAACATTCATGACTCGCCACTCTCTTAAGGGACACTGGGACTGAAATTTTCAAATTCTATATAAACTGAGGTACAGCTTTGAAATTTTATATGGTTATGAATAGTCATATTATTAACCACTGTGGGAAACGTGAGCATTGTAAGTTGATTAGTTCTCCAGATATTAATTATTTTGTACATTTATTGTGCTAATTATTCAAGTTTTATAAAGGTCAGCCACGTTAAAAAAAACAAGATAGTGTAACTTTTAGGTAATATTCTGTTGCACTATAACAATTGGAAGAAACCTACGGATCCGATTTTGAATTGCATTAATGAGGGCCAAGAAATTAATTTTTTTCCATATCCAAGTTTTTTTCTACAAAAAAAATCGTATTTTTTCCAGTTTGAATTTTTTTTGCAGCCATACCAAAAGTGCAATCTAAAAAACGATCCGCAGGTTTATAGTCATTGCAATGAAGATAATAAATTCCCATTTTGAAAGCAATATCATAAGATTTATGACGCGAGTAACATTTTGAATGCCTGAAAAAGTGAATCAGAGAAAACAGCAATTTTCTAAAATGATGCACAATTTACAAGGTTTCAGCTTACCAATGACATTAGGATTGTCCTACAGCATAGGTGACACCCTCCTTCTTCTGTTTTGCAGCCTCCTCCTTCATTTCCGTCAGTTTCACCTTCCGTCGACATGCCTTTCACTTCTCCAATTATGACCGCGGACTTACATACTTCCTGCGACTGACACATCTTTCAAGTGTTTGTGCTGTGACATGAGATACTGAAGTTAGTCTTATTCCTGATTTCAACTCTGTTGTTGCACTACACCCCATGTTGAATTCTGATACAGAATTACTAACAGCAATTTCAAGTATCTTCCGTGAAATAAAAATCTCCTTTGGTCACTTCCTCCAGATAACAGAACGCAGTGACTCATTCTGATTTTCAGTAGCACCACGGATGCATCTGGATAGTAGCTCATCTGATGCCAGCCTTTGATAAACAGGCATAATCTTGACAACTAAGGGTTCATAAAGTTCTACAGCCATTTTGTCATGACTCTGTGGTGTTTTACCAGCTGCGATACTTCGATTGTAGAAACACCAAGACTCAGAACCTTCAGGACACTTACTGTGCTGGGGCGTTTAAAGGACACACCGTGCATTTTAAAGCTACGCCAGGGCTTTAAAAATGGCGGAATTCGGATAAAAACACTGCTATATGATCCGCAGGGGATAGGGGTGTATTAATATGGAAAAACCGAAAATCGACATTTTCCACAAATTTCACTAAAATTTCAGTCCCAGTGTCCCTTAAAGGTATTGATACTTGATTACTAACAATTCCCTTTGTTGCTCAATATGTGCCTGGTAGAGAGATGGTTGGTATGAATCAGCAAACTAAATGTTAAAAGAAGTAATACCTTCCACCTAGGCTCATTACCAGATTGAATACAAATGAAACTACAGTACAGCAGAACTATACAGTAGGTGTAGTTTTGTAACAAACATAGTTCATTCAGTCACTGTACAAGAACATCAGGTCTTCTGTGGTCAGCAGCAAATACTGCTGTGTGATAGAATATGCAGATTATAAAGTGAAGCATCACTGTAATGAGGTGTTAAAACTCAGGCAGGTTGAGATAAGGTAAGGAAATATTGGACAAACTGGGTAGTGCTGTGTTGAACAGTGCTCAGTTTTCTCTGCCAGGGTAAGAAGAAAAATATATTATATATCTTGAGTTTCAGTACATAACCATTACCAGCTTCTTGATGTACTGGTCGCCTACTGCAGTGAACCTAGGTTAGCAAGCCTGACCAATTGTAGCCTATAGCCTACTGTACAGTACCTGTAGGTAATATTCATGACTCCACACTCCCTTAAAGTTTTCATTTTACTAACAATTTCCTATACAGGTTATTAAGCTTGTAACTTAAAGCCTCCTTCCCAATCCTAGCCTCAGTTAAAAATACATGCACATGTCACTGACACCACAGCATTTTGAAATGTATCCTGTAGCCTAGGCTACTGTTAAAATATAGATCAATATGTAGCATACGCACAAGAGAGTGAGTAAAATAAATTAGCCTTATGTCACAATTTCTAAATCCATTCTCATAATGCATTTTACTTAATAGTCAGTTCCTATTTGAGTAGGCTACAGAGACCTAACCTGTCCCCTGAGAGAAAATCATCACTCGTTTGACAAAAGGAAGTCAAGGATGGAAATTTTGGTGTTGGATGAGTTGAAGCATGGACAAAATACAGTATGTGCATATAATAATTGTCACAAAATGTTAATACTCAGGCATGTTGAGATACCGTAAGTGAAGGAAATAAAGGACAAACTGGGTAAGTGCTATGTTGGAGAGTGCCTAATTTTCTCTCCTTGTGTAAGAAAATAAATTTATATACAGTATATATATATTATATCTTGAGTTTCAGTGCATAATCATTCCCAGCTTCTTGATGTACGGTACTGGTAGCCTACTGCAGTGAACATTGGCTATTGAGCTTGCCCAATTATAGCCAATGGTACCAGTACGGTTGGTAATATTCATTACATTGAAAGGAATGTGGCTGTTTAATCTAGACCTGAACAGCAACCGAGAAGCAAGATAACTGTTAAGATAAGACTGCTAATGCCATGAAAAGAAAACTAATGGTTACCGGTACTTGAAATGCTTACCAAGGGAAGCTGGTTTCTTTCAAACATAGAAACATATTTATTGGCTAGGGCCTATACAAGACCAAATTAACTTCATTCAGTCCAAGCTGAAAGCCAGGGGGGGGGGGGGGGGGGGATTTGCGGTCTGATAATGAGCTATGTGAATTTAAAATACCGTACAATTTAGTGAAACATTTACGATTGTTTCAAGAAAAAATATTGGCCTAGTGAGTAGGTTTTTCAGCATTCTTGAAAGGAATGTGGATGTGTAGGCTAATCTAGACCTAAACAGCATCCAAGAAGCAAGAGAACTGTTAAGATAATACCATGAAAAGAAAAATACTGATAGGCTACTAGTATTTCCCAGTCATTACATTCTGATCAGCCAAACACTCAGTTTTCTATTGGAAGAATCACCTAATAATGCAGGCACAGACAGACCTACGGTAATTCTTATATCCTATTGCATACAAATCCTTAACCCAACAAGTACCGGTAGCCTACGGTATTGAAATAATTTATTTTTGAGTCAAGACTCTTGACAATAGGTCTTAGCCTATCAGAATTTGGGGTAGGCCAAGTAGGCCTTACAATGCAGGTATTTTTTATACAGTACCGGTTACCTATGCTTGCTCCAAATGAAAGGTATTTTTTATCCAGTACCGGTACCGGTAGCCTAGAAGTTTGATTCTCTCTATACTGCCTACACAACAATATATTCGTCGAGGTACAGTATTTAGCCCAAAGCATAGGTTAAAATCATATTTTCAGACCACATTACCAAATTACAAGTGATTAAAAAACGCTGAAACATCGATTTAAAAACTTTAAAAATGCACATTGCCACTAAAAAGGAAACCACACACCTGAATTCATATAATTTTTAATACTTGGAACAAAATAAAGGATGTAACATCCGATATGTCAGGTTATGTTGTTTCACACATAGGTTAACATTTGTCGCAACTGCGGTCCGTAAATCGGAATAAAGATATATCACGAATTTAACACAATGCAGGTCATTTTATAGGCTATAGAGGGACTGTGATGTTGTGTTCTTCATTATTATTTCAGTATTCATCAGTTTAGGAACTATTTTGAGCGATTTCCACAATGTTTACATTTGTTTTTAAATCTACTTCATGCTACGCCATGTTGGATTTAAACGTGTTCCGTGGATGGAGCGAAGTTTTTCTACGCTCCATAAAATGGCGTCTGCTCCATGGAACATGTTTAGGGAGCGCTCCATCACACCGCGTTCACAGCGTACTTTCTTCAACAGTTGATCAACTGTTTGCTACCGTGAACGCAACCATTCTGTCGTCCCAGCATGAGGCAGTTGTGTGCATACAGTGTCAATTGAAGTACAGGCTCTGTTGTCAAGGGACATTGAACTTGAGAATGTCGGAGTTTGAGCAACGGGCAAACGTAAAGTTCCGCAAAACATGAAGTAAATCCACTAGTGAACCGTTTGAGATAATCACCACGACGGAAAAAAAAAACACCACGACAAGACAGGTCAAACGACAAGGTGATGATTTAACTGTTTTTTGACTCTTTGGGTATTGTTCACATGGAATTCCTCCCACAAAGAGCAACTGTGAACTGACTCGCTACAAGAAGATCCTTTGAAATCTACAAAATTCTATTCGTCGTAAGCACCCTGAGCTTTGGCGCAGGTAGAACTGGTTGTTGCTATAAGACAAAGCCCCAGCACATTCCACATCCTGGAGGACACCATTCACTTTGATCCACATCCACTAAAAGCCATAAGATTATTCCATTTAAAAGCCGGTTATTTTGAGCACTGTATATTCTTTTATGCCATATTTCACTTGACGCATACTGTACAACATAATATTTACTGATTGGTTTGGATTCCACATCTCTATTTGAACTAAATTCTTAGTCCATCACTAACTAGAAATCAACGGTCTTTCTACTTATCTCAGGATTCGTCGCCCATAGACGCACGATTTTTTGTTCTAATTTTCAAGATTTGGATGTTAGGAACCATCCCTGCATTTTCCTGGAGCAGAAATGAGAAACTACAGCAAACTACCTCTAGGTTGGCTGAAGTGGGAATTGAACCCATCTCTTCTCAGTTGAGCCTCACGAGGCTGAGTGTACATTCTACCAGCCCTGAGACGAGAATAACATTTCTTGAGAGAGCCAAGAATCGAACCCAGAGCTCAGGGGTGGCAGTGAAGAATTCGAGTCACTGCCCCACGAGGCGGACGACTGAATAGGAGTGATACTCTTATCAATTTTTGCGTTCATCGAGAAGTTCAGTGCCGATAATAAAGTCTAAACGGTAGTTGGGAAATGGGTTTCATCGCATTTGACAGACTTATTCTTGTGAATTCGTATTAAGGATTTGGAACAAGTTTGGTCATCAGCCACATGTACTAGGGTTTGTGTTGAATTTGTCTGATAACCTGTTTTTCTGTGGTGACTGTAGTAGTGTGTGTAGCTGTAATTATTAGAGAAGGGGATGGGGTAGGTGCATTTGCCTGAAGGAAGTGTGGAAAGGCTCGGGGAGAAAACACACTCATTATAGCCACTGGAATAGTCTGGTGTACATACTACGATCTGTAATTTTTAGATACACATTTGACACCTTGCACACTATATTAATTGAGGTAGCTAACTTACAACACAAAAAATTTGAAACCAGTGTGTTGAATAGTCAGTAAGAGTAATTGATTTTTTGTTATTTCATTTAAACAAAAATAGTAAAATCATAAAAAATGCTCCTTGCAGAAGACTTTTCGGGGTAGACACTTGGAGATTTTTCGCAAGTTTGGTGTTCTAAAGGACTTCACGGATGCTTTTTTGAATTATGATAATACTTCTGAGAAATTAATGTTTTAAAACGTCTTACATAATTTCTGAGGAAACATTAACAGCATTGAAAAATGAAAATAAACTTTCCTTACCTTTTTCTTGAAAATACGCTGCGAGTTGATGTAGCCTACCAACCGCCAAGTAATATCTATGTAGGTTTACAAGCCTATTGGCCTAAAACTATTTCAATATGAAAAAGTGCTGTAGAAACTTTTGGAGGAAAGCCAACATAAAGTATCATGACAGTTACAAGCTCCTTAAAATCCTCCTGCACCATACGTAGAACCCTCCGTCTATTTCATGAAATAGTCTAGTTATATCTTCTTAAGTTGCAGCTTTCTCGTAACTGTCCAGAACACCTAGCCTTCATCATATAGATGCAATGCCGGTTTCGCTAACTATGCATGTTCCTTACTATGTCGCAGATTTATTCTCCCGAGACAGACTTCCATACCTCCAAGGTAGTTTCACACCCCATGCTGAACTGCCTAATAGGTTAAAACAAGTTCGTAGTTCATCTGATACTTCAAACTTACGTGGTCTTTTACCTATCACAGATTCCAAAGTGGTGAGGATAGGCCTTTTAATTCACCTCTTTTCTCTAACTTTGCTCAATTTGATGGCTAGCTTGGACCGCTGTTTCTTTATACTGTATTTATAACTGCACAGCACTGACACATCAATAGCTTCAATATAAAACATTCGTACCTTCTAATATACTCTGGAAAAAGTAACCACAGCGAATTGCCCAGGTTAGATTCCCGGCTCTGCCAAGAAATGTAATTCTGATCTGAGGGCTGAAACGGGGTATACTCAGCCTCGTGAGGCAAAACTGAGAAGAGGTGCGTTCAATTTCCCCCCATCGTCCATACTGGAAGTAGTTTTCCGTGGTTTCCCCACTTCCACTTCAGGAAAATGCTAGGATGGTACCTAACCTAAGGCCACGGTCGCTTCCTACCCAAATCTTACCTCGATTATAAATACACACACTAGTACAGACATCACAGTGACGCAGGTTATCAGACAATTTCTACACACACCCAAGTACACGGGGCTATATGACCACGACGTCGAAAAGCCCTGAAAATAATCAACAACAACAAACAGATCAAGTCGCTGATGAGCTATGAGCAGTTGCCGAGCAACGAGCGACTGTCAAGCACATCCCATCAAAGACGATATAGGCCAACAGCATTGTACCATCTCTCTCTACACTAACATTGACCAAATGTCTTACATACAGAATAGTGAACATCCACAATGCCTAAACAATTGCATCACGAAGAAGCAGTTGGAACTTCAACAAGAAGCAATTTTACTGCAATTATTGACTGCTTCCTCACTAACAGAACAGTAATATAATATTGTAAATCATGAACTATACAATAGAAGCCTCCGTGGATTAGAAGGCAGCACGTCGGCCTCTCACCGCTGGGTCCGCGATTCAAATCCCGGTCACTCCATGTGGGATTGTGCTGGACAAAGCGGAGGCAGACAGGTTAGTCTCCGGGTACTCCAGTTTTCCCGGTCACAATTTCATTCCAGCAACTCTCTCCACTTTCATTTAATTTCATCTGTCATTCATTTAATCATTGCCCCAAGGGAGTGCGACAGGCTTCGGCAGCTGGCACAGTTCATATCCTCGCCGCTAGATGGGGGCTTCATTCATTCCATTGCCTGACCCGGTCGGCTGACTGGAAGCAGGCTGTGGATTTACATTTTCAACTATACAACAAATTTACAACACCATCGTTTTATAATAAGCTATATACACACAATCAAAGGCAAATGTTACATTATGACATTTCACAGAGGAGGGTGCACAGGAGTAATCTTCAACACCGAAAGCTCCAGCAGCTTTCTTCTGGCCACGCCCACTTCACACGGGAATTTTAAAATGGCGGCCAAGGACGCTTCAACATTCCGAATGTCAAATATAGCAACATTATATGAAGGACAAGTGTTAGGAGGTCATTAAAATGAAGTTTTTTTCCTTCGCATTTTTCATCAATTTATCTCATTTTTACTCCTTAAACAAGCAACAAACAGTTTGAAGTAACTAAAACAAAGCAATGGTTTGTTCTAACAATATTAGAAAAACTGGATACACGTATATAAACAAAAGAATTATTTACTGATACTAACGCAAATGGGTGCAGTTAATCTCCTGGATGAATCGGCTCAGCACGGTGTAGCGAAGGGCACTGAAACACCCCTACGCAACTGCCGGGGTGAGCGGAAGCTATTGCGACGCGCAATGGTGACGACGAGCATTTCAAATACGTAAATTGGCTTCTCTGGCAACTAAATCATCGGAGCACCGTTCATGAAAACCCATGCCTGCGAGAGAAAAAGTATTTCCTCTTATTCTCACAGATTAGCTACTGCTCGGGTCTAAGCTGCGTGAACCTGAGAGGAATGTGCATCGCGGACTATGAGAAGTGGTGGTGACGAGTGATGAGGTTTCTCAGTCCGTGCATAGTACAGAACGAAATACATTGGTCGGTGACTCACTCACTCACTCATTCGTAACACCACAGTGGTGTTAGCAGTATTGGAATAGAAAGGACTACCAGATATCACGGCGGGCTATCGACAGACCCTTCTCTTCTCGCCTTACTCGTCCCTGCTCTTTCCTCTCACCCCGCAAGTTCACGGAGCTTGCACCCGAGCAGTATGTGCGCCCGACCGAGAATTAAGAGAGTTGTTACTTCTTGGGACATATTTGTCATCATCCCCACGTACTTGGGTGTGTATTATGCTGCCTTAATTGGACTATACTCTGCAGTCATAAGTCCGCAATAGGGTGAATGCGATTCTAACACATGCTGCAGATTTACTTTTCTTGACATCTGTACCTGAAGATGCCCATTTATCTGGTTTCACAGTGGAGCCTGAACTGCACAGTTGTATCTTGATTGTTATACAGATCCAATCAAAAGTTCATATTTGAGCCTTGTTGTATTTTCTTACAATGCCATTATTTCTGCAAAATGCGGATCTCCCACACGTGCCATTTTCCATCCTAAACCAGCACTTGACAACCGACTTTATAACATGCTCTATAGTTTATCTCTAGTATGTAGTGGAAGGATGACCATCTTTGTATCATTGATCATTGGATTATACGAACTCTAAATGGGTTTACTGTAATACTCACTTAAATCGATAAATGCAATTTTCCCTGTCAGTGACGGGTAAAAAGAACATAATATGTCAATTCTTTAATATATTAACGGTTTAACTTTTATAGTTATCCCACATTTTTGTCACGTTTCAAGACAGCAGGATATTAATTTAATCAGTTGTCACTGATTGCTCAGGAGCCGTCTGATTCTGGTCCACTATTTAATCAACATTCATGTAGGCCAGAACCACATTAACTTTTCTAAAATGTAACTTCTTAAAACCTCGCTTTTTCCTACGCGACTCAGTTGATGAGCGAGTAAACACGACGCCCATTGAAATTTGAATTCTCCAATACTTCTTGAATTCCTAACTCTGTTCATTGAAGTAATTTAAATACGCTTCAGTTTAAATTCATTTACCTTAAACTTATTGTGTCAGTTAGCTCTATTTGCATGAAAACACTCGTTGAATATAGATTGAACTTGAGGATGAACAGCATAAAAGAGACAAGGAGAATATTTAGAAGAGAAAGACCGTCCACCCAGTTGGGTTATAAACAGATATAACATTCCGATGCAATTGCCTCTTCTGGAAGTGTTGGTGGTGATCTATTTGGAAATGTAAGCTTAATTAATGCACGCCTATATTTCAAGCGGACCGCCACAGAACCACCGTCGAAGTCTTGCGTAATGTATGGTACCTTGCAGCACAGAGAGATCGGATTTGATTCCCGGTTCTACCCGGTTCCGTCACGGAGGATTTTGACTCTGATGGGAGGATGGAACGGAGTATATTGTGACGGCATCGGTCATCCTAGAAATAGCTAATTTAGCCTACCTCAGGGCATATCCAGAGATTTTATGGTACATCAGTGCATGGGGATTCATACGCCTTAATCAATACTAAAGAATAAAATCATGTTAATTAACATACATGTTTATCGTACTAGTTTCGGAACTCAATGGTGCCATCTTCAGCGAACATAGAAAACAAGGGAAAATTAACCTATGGATACATATAAAGTCCAATAAAATTCTTAATTGCTTACAAAAATGCTGACATACACCCTACGAGTTCTACGAAAATCAGTTAAAGATTTGGAATGGAATTCCTTGCAAAAGATGATTTCAATTTTATCAGTCTCTGAAAAGTAATTTACAAGTATAGAGGTAAAACGGAAATCATGGCGGCCTCCTACCCAAATTATAGCCTCAAATGCAAATACAGCCATCACAATGACACTGGTTATCAGACAGATTCTATAGACACCCAAATAAATGAGGCTACATGACCACGATCTCCCAATGCCCATAAATGAATGCACAACAACAACAACAACAACTCACTACTAGTCAATCTATATAATAATCACCCTACTGTGAACTAGGGCCAACGGCCTAGCCGTGTTGAAACACCGGATCCCATGAGAACTCCGCAGTTAAGCAGCATCGGGCGTGGTCGGAACCTGGATGGTATGCCGGTTCTAGGTACTGCGGGCTGTTGACCAACATAAGGAAGAGCGGAAAGGCCCTGGTAACCCTACCGCACGTAAACTTCGGCTGGGGGTAGCCTCATCGGAGACTCGGAACTGCCTTCGGGCAGAATACCAGTTACTTTATTTACTGTGCTGTGAACTACACAAAGTCCGGGCTGTCCTCAAACATGGTTATTATAATCTTGTGCGTTGAAAGGATTTGTTTGAATGTCTCTTTAGATGGATATGATAATACTCCATCGCCTGCTGCATAAATTGAGGAGTTATATGGTTCAACGAAATAACTGACTATCTCAAATCCGCTTGGCCATTAGCTCGTCTTTAACATTCCAACCACACAGTAAGAAGTGCAGACTCTGTCAACGTGGTAGCTTGCGCGCAAGGGACGCCGGAAGCCCGTGTGTCAATGAATAACCACGGATTGCGTGGAATAAAAATTTAAGAAAAAAAAGCCAAACGGAGCTTACGTAAACACATCCTTCCTATATCTTTTCATTTTTCATCAACCAGCACAAGCTCACAACTAGTGGGATTTAGATGATAACCATGAGGCCATAATTGCTTCTACCTAATTGTTCCTAGTTCATTTCTGTTAAAGTAACTAACTGGCGTTACGCGTTCAATCGTATTTTCTTCCGGCATTTATAGTAATAGAAAATGGGACGTATGGAATCTCCTAGTCGATCCAGCTCTAATCTAACCTGATGCCCACATTGTTTGACCAGTCAGTTCTCTTTTTTCCGACCACCTCGTTGTGTTGTGGCTAGCATCCTTGGTATACGCCCGAGAGGTCCAGGCTCGATTCACGGTTCTGCCATGAAATTTAATTCTGGTCTGAAGGCTGGAACGGGGTACACTCAGCCTCGTGATGCAAAACTGAGGAGTGGTGAATTCGATTCCCACCTCAGCCACCCTGGAAGTGGTTTTCCGTAGTATTCCCAGTTCTATTCCAGGCAACTGAAGGCCACGGCTGCCCCTTCTCTATCCTCATCTAAATTACAAATACACTGACACCGCAATAACGCAGGTTATCAGACAAATTCTTCACTCAACCAAATACACAGAGGTAAATAACCACGATGTCCAAGCCCCACAAATGAAACAACAACAACTATTGTTTCGCCTTTATAGGTGGATGTTGGGATCGAGGCTGGGTAAGCAGCCTATTGTAATAGCTCGCTATTAACGTGCTTGCTAGTACTGTATATCACATTCACAGCGCACTCTACGCCAAGTCATTTTACTGAACAAGAATTTCTCTGCGAATGTTGACACTCCCACTTCTTGCTGATATTGCATGGCTCACTGCAATGGCTGGTGGACATAGGTGGCAGTTGCCATATTACAAACAAAACTGTCGCCAGAACGTGAGCATTGTCTCACTTTAACATCGGATGAATACAGAATGAGTTCTGGCGTATCATTTGAAGAGAGTGAAGTGTCTAAATATGCCTTCTTTCTCTCTCTTTCTACTCCATTTAAAGTGTGATTAAAACACTTCTATCTCTTTGATTACCGCCTTGTGGTGTAGTGGTTAGCATACTTGGCTGTCACCACTAAGGTCAGGGTTCGTATCCCGGCTCTGCCAAGAAATTTAATTCTGGTCTGAGTGCTGAAACGGGCTACACTCAACTTCGTGAAGAAGAACTGAGAAGTGGTGGGTTGTATCCCCACCTCAGATAGACTAGAAGGGGTTAACCGTGGTCTGCCCCTTCTACAGTGGCCAAATGCCAGGATGGTTTCTAGTGTAAGGCCACGCCCAACTCTTTCCAAATCCAAATTTTAGTTACAGTTACACACACTACTACAGTCACCACAGTAACACAAATTATCAGACAAATCACACACTGACCCAAGTACACGGGGATAAATAACCACGATGTCTAAGCCCCTCAAGTGCAACAACAACTATTGTTTCACACTGTAGGCAAAAAATGGTACAAATTAAAATTGCAGATGAAAATTTGAGATTACAGGGAGGATTCCAGTGATGATTCCATGAACGTTTCTTCATATATTTTCGTCTATTAGATTCCCGTTTATAGAATTATTATTATTATTATTATCATTATTATATCCGTCAACAGTAGCTACGCTCGCTAACGCGCTGCACTAGGCTATGGAGCCAAGCTATTTGCGGACTCAGTGGACGTGGGTTCAAGCCCCACCGTCAGCCGTCCTTGAAATGGTTTTCCGGGGTTTCCCCATTTTCAACTCCAGGTAGAGCCGACGCAAGGTAAGCTTGCCGAAACTCAACGATGTGCAGAGACCAATATCAATCGGCGTATTTTAATGCTCATTGCGGGGCTCCGGTGTGTCTCCCGAATGCTGATTACCGGGCTCACTGCTCGCTCCTTTCTTCAACAACGCGGCTCGGTCCGAGACGCGGTCTACAGCTGTAATGATGATGATGATGATAATTGTTTTAAGGGGCCTAACATCTAGGTTATCGGCCCCTCTACAGCTGTAAACCAAGCGTAAACCCAGTCACAGTTCAGCCTGCCAAGCCTGGGCAGACCATCCGTTCAGAGCTGCTGCTAGCGAGCTACTGCCGCGAAGTGGGAGGGGGCGTTGTATGCCATCACGGAGCACACCCGAACACCCGAACATGGCCGAAGATCTGCGCAGCATTCTTCGGCAAGCTTTTCTTGCGTCTCCTCTAATTGCTGGGATGGAACATTCTGATAGGACACGGCCACTTCCTTTCATCTCCTTGTCCAGTTTCATTCATTTAATTTCTTGTTAACGCCTCTCATGAGGTTGGTGTCAGGTAGGACAACCGGCCGTAAAATCCTCACGCCATATAGATTTTCATCGCATCTCATCCCCGACCCCGTTGAAATCGGAAATAATAGGGGGTAGACATACAAACAATTATTATTGAAAGTGATTATAAACTTTTGGGACGAATCGAAATGAAAAGCAAGGAATCTTATTCAGCCTTTTTTGAAGTAATGTATAGTAAAAATTATTTTGATTATAGGATCTTCATGAAAGCCAACAAAAGGCATGTTGAAGATTTATTGCACGTTTACAGTTACCGGCAGCTAGCTCTGCTTTTGCCATTCCCCCTCCTCGTGCATACTACTGCAGCGTAAAACATTTGCCACGCAGAGCGGCACTGGCTGAGACTAGTAATGTTACTGTCACGCGCGTCGATGTTCTCAGTCTGGGAAGTATTCGGCACCGATCCCCGCACCGCACCACGCCTCTTTTCTGCCACTGAGCTCTCAAGGTCAAGTTCGCAACTGGTCGGCTCTGAGCTCGTGATCCCTGCAAGGAATGTGCCGCAACACCTGCTTCACATCAGCGGGCAGCTTGACAGGGGCTGTTACCACTACTACTAACGGTACAGGAAACATTTACTTACCAGATGAAGATGTTCACAGTGGAGTTGCTAGTTCAGACTCACATCCAGATTAGACTTCACTAGAAGCCGTGTTTTCAGAAGAACTAGAAACATCACTATCACTCGAATCACTGCCGGTGTATATTGGTACAATGTGACCTGCGCGTCCAATGCTTTCATAACAGCATTGGGAAAAGTTTCCTTGTCTCGCACTCAGCAGCGCTCTCCCTCACACACTCACTCCACTCTACTTTCCCTCCCTCAACCTTCCCCACCCGCCAGGGATCATGAGCTGGGAGCCGTACTGTACTGTTCATCCGTCTTTTTCAGGTGGTCTGGCTAAAGTGGCAGAGAGGCCTAGGCTGATGCCTGTTGTGTACTTTCAGTGTGTCACATACCCAGGGTTGAAATGTATAACAGTATGTGTTTATTTTTTCGGGGATTTCTCAAACTTTCTGTGAGATATGTACTCTGTGTTGTCATATTTGCACGTGTTTAACCATTTACGTGTCATATCTAATCTGTGTTGCCATGTTTGCACGTGTTCAACACTTTACGTGTGATATCTACTCTGTGTTGTCAAGTATGCACTTGTTTACACTTCGTGTTTGATATTCATTCTGTATTGTCATGTGTTTGTTCCCATACATCCAGGTTTGACATATTTCTCTGAGAGCTTCCTGGAATGAGTCCAGCATTTCTGTAACGTGGTAACTCTTGGGCTAGCCCCTCTTGATGTTGCAAAGCTGAAGTTTGGTTTCTGTGGATTACCAAAGCTGTTGAACAGTGAAGATGCGCTGAGTGCTGGAGAGAGATGTGGAATTTGAAGGCTTTTTGGTCGATATGACGTGCCTACTTTACACACAACACCTCAGGCATCAGGGTCAGGCGGAGGAAATTGTTGCAGTAAATTACCAATTGCCGCACAATGGGCACGCTTCGTTTCATAGCTGCTAAATGATCACGTACATCTACTATGATGTGGAGCTCCTCGGATTTTTCGCTACTGTATGCATGTATGTATGTACATATGTATGTATACATGTATGTATATATGTAAGTATCTATGTGTTGTACCCGTTTCACGAATTAGATGCGATGGCCCACATGGCTAATAATATCATTACTCACCAAGAAAAGAGAACGCCAATCGAAAGAATAGAGAGTTTTTATACGCAAAAAATAATTTAGAAATGACAAACAAACCAGCGCGGTGGCTTGAGTTCTAGATATGTCGGGTGTTTAAAGGGATAGGTAGGTGAGATTCATCAAACTTAACTTCAGAACACATAACATCACGGCAATTTCTAGTCTCGGGAATACTCTCAATAACAAAATCCAAAATTGAGATTAAATTCACCATGTTTATTTTTCATGTCCTATAAGATCACGATCCATGTTCCCAACAGAATAGTCAACATCCTCATCAATATTCATCTCTTGTCATGCTCTAATTAATCTGTCAAATATCATGAATAGAGTTACGATCCAGTTGAGTAAATTTCATCATATCACTTAAGATACAATTGAGTTAATTTGTCAAATTATTCAAGAACCAATTGATTTAATGCATCGAATTGCTAACACTTCTGTCAAGAATTCTTCTATTAGAATCCTTTCAGTCAGTCAATACTTGTGTGCCTAAGAAGATTGGGTGTGGAATGACTATTTCCACTGCTGGAAATAAATTACATGAATTATTTATACAAAATAGAACACTTCTCAGATAGGGGGCCAAATTGGAGAGCTCACCCCTACACACAATATAAGCAGATTTCCCAACATAAAACTGGAAGCAACATAACGGACGAGGTAGTTTAAAGAAATAAAGGGGAAACCAATGATTAAGGGAAAAATTACAAGCGGGAAGGATGCACTTTGTACTATATTCTCAATAAACCAAGGCCTAAATTAGGCAGTGTTATAAAGTGAAAATCACGTTCAAAAGTCTGCAGCTCGATATATGGACGATCCGTTTTTCGACTGGCTAACGAAAATATTGTTCTATAATAGTTGAGAAGGTCCAGAACCTTTGCCATACACCACTATAAGTTAGGACGCATAGCCTGCTCCACACGCTTAAGAAAGTAATCTGCAGGATGCAACACCAGAGAGCGTTAGTATCGCCATGTATACTTCGAGGTACAGCGTCAGACAGCACTAGCAACCAACCAACGAGTAAACACGATGGGAATAGACTCGTCGAATCCTACCATGACATTCTTGTTACCATATATAATCGATCAAACGATTCACCTCTATAATATTGTCGAATATATCTCACATCTTCGAAAACGTCCAATTTATTTAAACTATCATATAAATACATAATTTCATTACGCTAGCCAATGTGCGATATAGGCTAACACTTTTTATCATATAAACGTGTTCAGAAATATTGTAATCTGCATTACCATCAAGACAGAAATGTCCTTTCTGGCATAAAATCTTACGTTAATCCACTCATATTCTCCCCCCAAATTCTCTAAACTAATCATAGTAATAATTCATCACAGCTCAGTTCAGGAAACAATTTATCATACTCTCAGTTTATCAAAATGCCCTGTATTGTTCCATTATATTAATTCTACCATTGCATCGCGTCATGACTATTCAAACTTTATTACATCAAGTTCAAATAGTGAGAATTACCTATCATCTAACCATAAAATATACGTGAGAAAAATCATGTATAATTTATCTAACAAAATCATTTTACACCTCTTAAATGCGTGACCTTCGAACGAGTACGTGAGGATAGGGATAGGTTTCTACATATAAGAAAGCAGTGGATAATATTTTCATGTGAAGCTGGAAATCTTTTACATCTGGTCTGCTTGATCTCCAAATTCTCAAAAGTAACCACGTTCATCTTCTGTTGCCCTGAAGTCGTGATTTCAGCTTCTTCTGTTCTTAAGAACGCCTAGCTCTCGCAGTAGAGTAAATCTTCAATCGCATTCAGATTCACCCTGCCATGACTTTAGCAACTCATGATGACAATCATAAACTTAACTACCGGTTGTGAATATCTCCCGTGGATTGACTCAATTAAAACCATGATTTTGAATGTCATTCAAAATGTCACTTGATTGTACGCCACTTTTCGTGGTGTAGAAAAATGAAGATCCATATCTCTTTGAAACTCATCAATATTAATACCGTTGCCAAAGTGTCAGAATTTGCCATGAAAGTTCGTAAGAAAACTCGATGAATCAACGTGAGTAGCTTCTCACTCAAAATGAATAATACGCAAACTGTACTCCAATGCTAAAGACATCATATAAGTGCTCAATAGTGTGTAGCACATAGCTCTTGTACCTATGAATTCGAAGTTCTGTCCGTATACTACATTGAAATTTTGAAGTCGCTTATAGTTCCTCGTAGAAATACAGTATTTTCAGTTTAATTCGTTCACATGCAACGCAGTGTAATATTCACCAACTGCTGAAAAGATTTCAAGTTCAAACTTGCTTCTTTCGACGGGTTCGCAATGAATAGGCTACGATTGAAAAACTGTTGTTAGACCTATTGTTGATTCTTTAGGGGCTTTGCGACATCGTGGTCATGTAGTACCGTGTACCTAGGTGTGTGTAGAAGTTGTCTGATAACCTGTGTCACTGTCATGTCTGTACAAGTGTGTGTACTTGTAATCGAGGTAGGATTTGGGTAGGAAGTGGCCGTGGTCTTAAGTTAAGTACTACCCAGCATTTGCTTGGAGTAGAAGTGGGAAATTACGGTAAACCACTTCCAGGATGGCTAAAGGAGGAATCGAACCCACCTCTTCTTAAAAACAAAGCACGCACTCTTCCCGTAACATGTAACTTGCGGTGGTCAGGTGACAATTATTGTGGAAACTGCTTGACGACTGGTAGTTGAAGTGTAACAGTGTCAACTTTCTACTGCCACATTGTATTCGACTCCCGAATATTCTCAGACTGTGAGATCGTAAGACTTTTCTCGGAATTCAAGAACATGCGAGTGCACGACAGTTCGACCGCACTTGACAACTAGTTAGTTAGTTAGTTAGTTAGTTAGTTAGTTATTGTTTTTATAAGGGGCGGAACTATGAGGTCATCTGCCCCTAGACACATTTGACAACTGTCAGATTTAATGTGTGACTGTTTGAGTCTCAGGACTGTATTGTAAGAAGTATGTGTAGCTCTCTTGCCGCTTCCTCGGAGTAGGTCTCGATGAGGAGGGGCGGTGGGGGTAATCTCCCTGTCTTCCTTCATAATACAGTATATAAAAGACGTGATAATAAATGTCATAAATGTCCCTCGATGAAAGGCTATAAAATGCTTAATTTTCAGACATAATAACTTCTCTATAATTCCATAATTTTGTAATTTCCTATAACTTTGAGATCATTCCCAAACATGTCATTTTTAAGGAGTTCATTGGTTCACATCCCTTGCGACATTGTCCCGTGGGCGTGACAAAACACATCTGTCCGTTCCTTCGTCATGGTGGTAACTCACTTCTAAGCTCTAGATTAAGTCGGCTCGCGGACTAGAACTTTCCAGGTGTTACGAATGAATAACATGACATAATCTATCAGCTGCTCTCTCGGCATAACCGATTACTCGAAGTCAGATCGGGTAGAGTATGTATATAACTTATGTATGCATATATGAAGGGAAATGCGGGCCTGAAAGGCTGCTAGTTACGCTTCTTATCAACGTGACTCGAGGTCTCACATTCTACTCCAGCTTATTGAGTACTTAACCCAAGTTCATCTACGACCTAGGAAGGAAGAACAATCTAACAACTGAACTTGAAGTTAGAAAGTAGGTCAGAGGAGATAGTTGGTTCATATGCTCACCAATTCTTCGTTTTGCAGCTCTCAACAAATTGGTTGAGCACCACTGTCTTATGGAGCATTCAAACTATCTTCGGGTTGGTGACCACTGGCGTTCTGCTAATGTACCGAAATGACATTCTTAATCCACGTTTTTATAATAGCAACAACAATGAAGAGTATCAAGGGGTACAATACTTGGTTTGTTTCAATAGGAAACCTCAATTCACGTAGTGCAGCATGACACTGACATAAGAGACATTTACTTATTTATCAAATGAAAATCCACAGCCTGCTTCCAGCCTCCGACCGGGTCAGGAATGGAATGAATGAAGCCCCCCATCTAGCGGCGAGGATATGAACTGTGCCGGCTGCCGAGGCCTGACGCACTCCTCTGGGGCAATGATTAAATGAATGACAGATGAAAAGAAATGATAGTGGAGAGTGTTGCTGGAATGAAATTTTGACAGGGAAAACCGGAGTACCCGGAGAAAAACCTGTCTGCCTCTGTTTTGTCCAGCACAGATCTCACATGGAGTGACCGGGATTTGAACCACGGACCCAGCGGTGAGAGGCCGGCGTGCTGCCGCCTAAGCCACGGAGGCTTACTTATTTATATATTTGTTTATTTATTTAGTTATTTATTCAGTAGACCATAACCGACAGCCTATGCCAGTAACGCGTAAATGTTCTCTTATCGGCTCTCCCTTAGTAAACATTTCCTCCTTGTGAGACTTGAAGTCTTCATTCTAGGACATCGAATATAAAATTCGAATCGTGTAGAGAAGCGTGCAAACAATTTAAGACACATTTCGTGGACTTTCAGCTCCAAGTGTGAGATGCTTTGTTAATACAAACAAGACGGGGAATACTAAACACTACAATTATTGCTAAGCCAAATCGAAGGAATCTAGCTGTGGAAAAAAAACGCTGAAATCACTAGAAAACCTTGGTACGACGTGTTGCTCAGCAAGTGGATGTTTCAAAAGACTCTGTCCATACGGCTGCTAAACGTCTACATTCTAACCTTACAAAGTGACTATCGTCCGTCAATTAAGACTCCTTACGACGGAAAATGAGTAAAATTCTGTAATTGGATTTTATAAAGCGTTGTTGATCCGCATTTAGTATTTTTTATCTAGTTTTAACTTAAAGTGACCGGTTTGTGTCATAAAACAATAGACACTGGAGCACAAAAGTCCCCAATTTTCATGACGTTCCATTGCGTGATGCAAAAGTTGGCGCTCCGTTCGCTATAACAGCACGACGAATAATGGGATCTATATTTTGTAACGATACGCTAAATTCAGAGGGGTACCTCATAAAAATACTCGTGCAATTTTTTTCCATTGTTGTCTGATTATAACTAGAGAGACAATGTAAATGTACAACAAGATCCTGTCTCAGCCCACAACTTAATGTTAGTCCTGCTGATTCCATGATCGATAGGCCTATAGTGGAGATTTATCTTAACAGGATCATTTATAAACGGTCATGGCTCTCATGCCCCAGCCATGTGATAATTTTATTTGTTGGGAATCCTAAGAAACAAAACGTGTTGGAATAATCCACAAACTCTAGGCGAAAGTTAAGACAATATATCAACAGAAATCAGGAAACCTAATGAAGCGGAACTAAAGAGTGTGAATGGAAATGTCGGGAATATGTAGACACCTCTTTGAACATTGCATGTGACAACATTACAGAATTAGAACTCATAATAATGCGTGCTATTGTTTATGAATTCCCGCGCTGGTGGCGAGACAACATCTATGTTTAGACCTCGGCTCGCTCATCACATTTGCATGCGATCATCCGGCCAGGATGGGAAATGGATTCACTGTACTAGAAAATGACGCAGGCCAGAATCTGACCCTTCGAGTTGCACACATATAATTTACGTTTAACATGGTTCATTTTACATATGAGATACAGACGAAATAGACATAAATGCACCCAGAAACAGCACTAACACTGAAGAGCTGTAGTATAAGATGATATAAATACTTAAATAGAGACGAATACACTTGGTGTTGGCTCATGATGTGAATTCATTTTCATTTCAGCTTGGCTGCATTGAACATTGTTATATAGCATTGGCTTTCTGTCGGGTGGATGGATAAGCTCAATTACTTCTAGAACTGGGGATGCTAGAGCTAACGTATGTCTTGCCTTCATTGGCGAGATCAAGTCAACAGATTGTCAATAGGTAGAACATCCTTTTCGACTGAAACCACCCATGCTATTTGGTACAGCCACCTTCTGTGGTTTCGGGGTACATATTAACACTCTAGATCCGTAGGTCCTGCCTTCGATTCCTGGCTCTATCATGAAATGTAATTCTGGTCTGAGGGTTGGAATGGGGTACAATCAGCCTCGTGAAGAAAAACTGAGAAACGGTGTGCTCGATTCTCTCCTTATCTGTCCTAAAAGTAGCTTTCCGTGGCCTTCCACTTCTACTCAAGGTAAATGCTGGGAAGATTCCTAACTTAAGGCCACAGACACCTCTTTTCAACCATTGCATTGGCAGAGGTTATCAGAGGGGCTCCACATAGCCTACACCTAAGCACACGGGGATACATGACCACGATGTAGCAAAGCCCCTAATTGAATCAACAAGAATCAACAGCTCATTTGGTGCAGTTACATCACTGGACCATTACAGTTCGTCTGATCTTACGAAAGTAGTATTTTACATGCGTGTGAATCCTGTGTGACGACAATGTACTGTTTGATAATCTATTGCTCATGTATCTCTTGGAGATAGGCATAGTTATATGCACTATTCTTTTTTGGCTTCAGGTATATCAAGGAGCATCCCCCGACCTCGAGTTACTTCACCATCTTAAAGAGAGAGTGAGCACAGATCCCACTGCAGCATCATTATGATTTTAGGAGTCGTGTGGATCATGGTGCAGCCAGGCGGGACCTAATGTCTGTGTGTTCAACAATGGATGTTTGAAAGGGATCCAACATTTTAGATGTAATGCAGAAGACTACAGGGAAATGTGGTTTTGAAATTTAATTCATCATATTAAAAATGAAAAAACAAGCTCTTTATTAGATTAATATATTATGAGCCAGGGAACGATGACCTCGATATCCACCTTGTAAAACAGAATTCACTTCATAATATCCCAACTATGTGGCTCAGTTGGCTAAGGCGCAACCCTCCTATCTCTATGGCTGCAGTTTTAAATCCCAGCACTGTCCATTGGTAGGCTACTTGAGAATGGTTACTCTTGTCAGTAGATATACTGGTATGTTTAAGAGCATCCAGAATGCCCAAAATACAATATTAAAATGTTAAAAAATGTTGAGTATACATTATATTCATCTAAGGACTTCTAACGGTATATTTATTTTTAGCCTATTTTAATTCATGAAAAAATAGGCTTATGAGATCACGTTTAGTCCGTGTGTGTATGTATGTGTGTGTGCGATTGTGGGTTCCCCACTAATAAAAACTAAACGGCCGAAGCGATTTCAATGAAAATCAGTGAGTACATACTACTACCTCGTCCGACCTCGACCATGCCTCTGGAATTATAATACGTTTCACCAATCCAACATGGCGGCCGTGCGAAATATTTCACTAGCACTCTATATCTCCGTAACAGTTACAGATATCACCCTGAAATTTTGTACGGTGATAAATCAGTTAAGTACGAAACGGACATGGCGGCCAAGCAATGTTGAAATATTTAATTATACTTTTCTCGCGATTTAACCATCCGAGTGCAATGATACTTCAGTAAATGTTTATACACATTGTAATGAACCGACATCTAATTTAGTCCAATTGTTTACATAACCTCTAGATGGTAGCTGTGCGGAATTTTAAAATTAAGTTTTTATTTCTTGTGTCCTAATCATGAGATCGAAGAGAACGTTTTTTTTTTTTTTGTTTTTTTTTTGCGTATGGCTTTTAGTGCCGGGAGTGTCCGAGGACATGTTCGGCTCGCCAGTTTTGTAGCTGCTTCGAGACGGACACCCAATGGGTGAGCTACAATTACCGTTGGGGAGGAAAGTTGGGATGTAAGGACGAGGAGTTGGAAGGTAGCGGCTGTGGCCTATAGTTAGGGACTAACCCCGGCATTTGCCTGGAAGGAAGATGGGAAACCACAGAAGACCATCTTCAAGGTTGCCGGCGGGGGGATTCGAACCTCCTCGCCTTCCGGATGTGAGCGACTACCAGCAGTCATGCCGTAACGACCACGGCTAACTCACCCGGTGTTTGAATAATGAACCTACGCAATAATCTTCATCTAATGGTACATACCTCAATGGCCTACACATATAACAATCCAACATGGCGACCATACAAAATATTTAGACTGTTCTCATGACAATGTGTAGGTTGATAGAGGCTAATAGCATAAGTTCACCTATAGATCAAAAAATAACCTGGTGAGCACAAAAACAACATGGTGGTGACGTGAATTTTACAATATTTAAATGGATTTTTCTAGCGACTTTTCATCCTAGCGCTGTGAAACTTGGCAGGTTATATCTTAATACAAGCCTTAATATACTGACGTCTAATTTAATGGAAATTTTATGAGAACTTAAAAATGGCGGCTGTGCAGTTTTTCAAAAAAATCTTGTTTTTAACCCTCGTGTCCTATGTAAGACCAGTACTGCGCCAGAATTTATTGAAGGTCATTACTCAAGAACTGATCGGGAGATGAACCAAGACCCCAGAAAATAAATGAGTGGATAAAAATTTTTATTTATTAAAAATTTGAGTAATATGGGAAAAACTGTATGGAAACGAGTGAAATACTATAGATCTTATGCATTTATAAAAGGCAAGGAAGTAGGAATGATTTAAATATGGACATATATTCCATTATACGAAAGTGGGAGGTTCACATTACGAGAAAGATCACGCCACTTGAAGCGAGAGTTACGTCATGAGAGAGGGGAAGAGGCGAAGGTCGAACTGCGGACGGAAGTCAGGAGAGGTGGTAGGAGTTACGTCACACCACGGGAGGAGAGGAAGTGAGACGAAAACTTGAGGAATGCGGAGAGCAGGACGAGAGAGTTCTTTCCAATTGAGATTTGAACGAGACAAGACCTCGAGCATAAACGAGTATCTTTATAATAGTGCTACGGTTCACAAAGGTTGGAAGTAAGGGAGAGTGTAATTTCAGTAACTTGAAAGCAAGCTACAACATATATAGCAGAACGGAAAAGTACAACTATATATTGCAGTGCTTATGCAAAGTGTTCCACATAGCTAGAAACATTTTCGACAAGAAGCTACTCAGTATTTCTACGTATAAAAGCTTATTTGAACATTCTATTGGGAATGCAAGTTATAAGGCAGCAACGGGGAGGTCTCAAGTATTTTATCAAGAATATGAATATTAATATGTGCTAAGTTAAGCATGGGGAAGTTGAAGACTACAAGGATGTCAGTTGAATTCCAGATTCACTAGCATGAAAGACGCTACAAATATCTACGCAAAGCGCAACATCACCGAGCAAAACTCATACTTTTCTACGAGAGTGTTAACACATCTTGAGACACGAAAAAGCTTGCATAAACGACAGTATTACACCGTGATGTCTATTCTGAAGAAAACCGATGTCTATTCTGAAGAAAACCGATGGCTATTCTGAAGAAATGGAGAATCGAAGCCGGCCTACTTGGAGCGGAGGAGAGACGGGGAGTTGGCAGAGCTGTTCACAGCGAGGTCATTCACCGCGAGCCCAGCTGGTGCTATCACAAAACCGGTCTTCATAGCTGTGGACATTGCTATGAACACGACAAGTTTGGTTTGGAAGGAGCGATGCAAGTATTTTCAGCAGTACAGAAGTCAACACAAGGTAGTGAGAAAATTGTCTTTTATGATGTAGAATTGTAGTTTAGTTGTGTGATTATCCAATTGACCAACCGCATATTTTCAACCGCATATATTTTCAACCGCACATTTTTCAATAGCATTTTTCTTAACTGCATTATTTAAAACGTGTAATTTTGTCAAAGTAATTAAATTTGTGTAGATCTTGTTATTGTGATTTTTCATATTTTTCTACGGAGTTATTTGCCGTATTTCTTGGAAAATTTCAGTCACTTGGACGAAATTTTGGCATGATAATGATGCTATTAACACTAAGGTTATAGTAAAGTAAAATCGTGTAAATATTTTCACACTTGCGTTAGATTTAATTTAATTAAATCTGTTTTATCGCAGCGATGGAATATAAAGGAATTGAGAGGAATATAAAGGAATTGTTCAGAGTAACTTAGAACCAATTGTATTAAAGGAATTGAGAGCGTTAAAAAAGGAATACAAATGAATTGTTTAGTGGAAAGCAAATTATTGAAAGGAATTGTATTAAAGAAATTTAGAGCGTTAAAATGGAATGTAGAGGAAACTATTTAAAAGGAATAGAACGTTGAACGAAGTAAAGAAGGAGTGAGATTGTAAATGAAGTAAAATGAAATTTATTGGAGCAAATTTAAGTACAGTATACTTAAGAAGTAACGTCACGAAGTGTAAAGAATATTTCGACAACTCATGATGTTGATTCGAGTGTCAGAAATTTATTATGAACGAAAGTATTACGAAAAGCTTAAACACATATGTCTAATGAAATTTAGAGCGTTAAAAACATAAATGAATTTGTTAAACAAATATTAATGGAATGAAGTCAAACTTATATCTTTTGTTAAGAATATGAATATTTACTGATATTTCTTGAAAAGTTGTAATAAAATGTAAAGCTGAATTTAAACACGTGAAGAGGAAAGTTAACGAAATTAAATCACAGGGTGATCAAAAAGGTGAAAGTACAGAGATTTATTACAGAAATGAAATTACGAGCACGAGGCGATGTTGTATCAATTATAGAGGAGAAATGTTAAGTAAAGGAAGTATATGTATTGAAGTAGAAGTTTATAGTTGAATTACCGTGCAGATTAAGGAGATATGAACGTAAAGGAGTTACGTAAGTTTACGAAGGGACGCAGGGGAGTCCCTTAAATTTTTCTAGTATTGAATGTAATAATTGTGAAGTTATGAGAGTGTAGTAAAGGAAGATTCTGTACAGGGTGTTTAAGAGAGAAAGTAATTGTTGTATAATTATGGAGGAGAAGTGTGGAAACGAAGGTTAATGCCGTGCACTTACAGTATTCACGTTTATCAGAAGATTGTTAACTCAGTAAAGAATTTCAGCACTTATTTCAGAATTTCATGATATATAGATAAAGGTAAAAAGGAACAGTGCTTAGCTTAAATGTTTGTCACTTATGTTCAATGGATTATGACGAGTATTTATTACTTTCAACACGATAGTTGCGGTGTATGTTTGTTTGAATTTGACTTTGATGTTTAAGAGAAATGGAGTAGATGAAAGACTTATTGGAGAAAGAAAATTTAATCTTCGACGTTATGGAGTGTGAAATTTGAATTTCATAAAAGAATGTATATATGCACATAGTTCATGAATAATTTGATTAGATATGGAACTACGGTTCATAGTTGAAGCGGACCTGTATAAAATAGGGCAATACTTAATGTCACGCCGTTTCACATTTTCTTACGATAGTAATGCCACGTACAAATTTATCTTTGCAGTTATTTTTGTTGAAGTGTCAGGGAGACACAATATTAAGGGAGGAAGCCAGTTGTTACATTTGTTTTATTAGCTTAATATACGGCTAGTGCTTTTTAGCAACTTAGTCAAATTTTATCTAAACTGATTCCGTTTTTATTGTCGTCATCGTCGAAAATAGTACTACGAGGTATAGATACAGGCGCTCACTATAGATTAGACCTTATCACCCCTCGAGATTGGAGTTTCTCGGTTGTTCTAAATGTAAATAATAGTAGAAATTTGTACCTTGTCTAGTAGTACTATTTTCTTTACGAATAATATCTATCCTGTATGTTCCTGGAATTCCCAATTTTACTTAGTAGGCATGATAAGCTTGTGAGATGGGTAACTTACATGTCTGCAATCCTTTTTCGGGCTTTGGATATAAGTACTGATGGGTTTCTTCGGGCGCATATAGATAGATAATTATTTAAATGGCATACCCATCCGTGGGGCGTTCGAAAAGCATTCGAAATGCATTCGAAAGAGCACTTGAGAGAAGAAGTTTGGAAGTACTCGAGAGTGAGGCCATATTAGTTTTGAAAAGAAAAATGCCGATCCCAAATTTAATGATTGTTGAGATGAACACAACATCAGAAGATTAGTGGAGTACACTATAGTTGTGAGGCATAATGTGTAAACCAGCTAACGACATTTGTCATGTAATAGTAAATTTAAAAGTAAATTCATGTTGTTAAACATAGGTTAAGTGAGATGATAAAATGAAGCGATGTCAGTTCGGTAAAATGGGACAACAAGTATACGAGACAACTCTCGATTGAAATAGATGTAAGTAGGATTAAGATGTTCTATATATTCCATTACTGGTATAAAATGCATGCGTTGGTCAATCTGGATATTCACTGGTAATTTTTGTAGCCGATACTTCCCTTATTCTCAAGAAAAGAAGAAAGATGTCAACGAATGATATGACGTTCATTCGAACGATGCTTGAAACCATGAAGGAAGGTCAAAGTACATTGACCAAAGACCTTGAAGCCCTCCACCAGTTAACACATAACAACATTAAACAATTGAAAACTGAGATACAGACATCAGTAGCTACTGTAAAATCAGAAGTCAAAGCAGAGTTAGCAGTTGCTCAAACAATTACTACGGCTAGTATAACATTAACACAGGAAGAAGTTAAGTTAGCTTTAGAGAAGGCCAGAAAGGAAGATAGACTAGCTAGAGACAAGGAAAGAGAGGAAATCAAGTTAGCTTTAGAGAAGGCCAGAAAAGAAGATAGACTAGCTAGAGAGAAGGAAAGAGAAGAAGCCAAGTTAGCTTTGGAAGAGGCAAATAGGATAAGAGCAGAGATAAGATTAGCTCAGGAAAAAGCTCGCGAGGAGGACAGGTTAAGTCAGGAGCAGGCTAGATTGGAAGATAGAAAGATCCAAGCCGAAATAAGAGCAGCACAGGAGGAAGTCAGGAAAAATCAGGAAAAAGCACAGGTAATTTTTGAAAGGGCAGGTAAAGCACAGGAAGAATTAAAAGTTTCAGTTAATCAAGTCAAACAGGACATGGCAGGAAAAGTGAAAGAACTAGAACAGAAATTACAGGCTAGCATGAGCTCAATTAAGGAAGACAATAACACTCATCATGTACACATTTCAGGGGCCCAGAAGAAACTCAAGGAGCAACTTGACAATCTAAATGGCACTGTTGGTGAATTGCAGGTCAAATTGGAAGGTCAAAGTAAACTGATTGAAGAGGGTATAAATGTAGATATAAATGCTTCCATTGTAAATGCAGTTACGGACATGAAGGAGGAGGTCGTAACAGTCACAACTCAAATCATATCAGAGATACATCACAAATTAGCAAATGACATTAAAGCTATAGAATTATGTTCCAATATTAATGTTAGCAAAGTACGGGAAGATCTATCTAAGCGGATAGATACATTACAAATTAATAACGTAGCCACGCTGACAGAGATTGTTAATAAAACAGATTTAACTAACTCAAATGAATTTGACAAAATTAAATGTACGGTCGATGGGATAAGCATAGAACAAGCGAAAATTCAATCAAAGCAGGATGAGGATATCAGAGAAATTGAACAGCAATTAAGGTCACTTATGATAGGAGATACTACATTTTCATCATCGTTAAGAACCGAAGTCAGGGAGGACATCAGAAAGGACTTGACGAGATTTTTTCAAGCAAGAGATGAAAAATTATAGGAAGAAATAAGAAGATTAGAGGCTAGGACAGACAGGATAGAAGAGGATAAGGAAAGCGAGATTAGTCAACAGCAAATTCCGAAGTCCAATTTTAACTTCAGTCAAGAGCCATTTCACACTGAAATAGGGGAATTTGGAGGAAATTTTGAACCTTACCAAACTAGATCAAATGCCAATATCGTCGTAATAAAGAATAACGATGAGAAACCGAACAAATTCAGCGGAGTAGGCAATATTACTGCAGTAGAATTTCTGAGAGACATGAGGTCGTATTTAGAAGAAAATAGGATACCTCGTGAAAGACATATGAGAGTCGTGGAAAAATACTTAGATTCAGAAGCATTAGTATGGCACAGAGCTTTCAGATACACATATCAGACATTTGAAGAATTCGCTATAGCTCTGCAAAAACGATTTTGGAGCAAGGAACTTCAACAGGATATACGAGCGGAAATTTATTCTAAGAAGTATGCATATTCCAGTCCTACGAAATACGCAAGTTTCTTCACGAAACAATTAGCACGCTTGCAGTATTTGCAACCCCCTTTGGCGGAAGAAGACTTGGTTCACGCTATTTCATGTCAGCTACCAACAGAAGTTAGGAGACACCTCATCTCGGCAAACGTGAAAACTCTAGAAGGAATGGCGGAAATTTTGAGAAGACTGGATCACACGTCTAATGTATCCACCAACTCAACTGGAAATCAAAACCAGAGAAGTAGAAACCAGGAACCGAGAGAAATACACACCATTCACATCGATCAAATGCAGCAAACAGAGGAGAACAAAAATGGAGTAGGTCCAACGAGATCCGGGTTATATGGGCAGAATCGATTTCGACCAGATTATCAGAGACCTAGAGAAGGAAGGCCATATGAAAATCAAAGATGGAGGAATAATTATTACACCAGGAACAATGATTATCGTAGAGAGGGATATTATAATCGAAATAACCCTACGAATAATTATGGATATCGGGGATATCAGAACTGGAGAAACACGAGTAATTATTCAAGACAGCAACAACAGCAACAAGGTTGGAGGAATGATAACAATGTAAGAAGGTATTATGATGACAGGGAAAGAGAAAGTCAGAAGTACCTAAGGAATCTCAGAGAAAGGAATGCGAGAGACCAAGATCAGGGACAGCATAACCTGAATCAAGAACCTCAACCTGGAACAAGCAGAGACAGAAGGAATGAAGACCCAGGAGGGGCACAAAAAAACGTCAAATTCCAAAAAGTGAAAGGAGAAGAAAACAGCACCGTAACCAGACATGAAATCCAAATTAATGAATTGTATGAAGCCACGAATGAAGATCTTCTATATGAGAGAGAAGAGACGAAAACAGATAGAGTAGCAAGGTTACCGATTATAGAAATCATATCAGAAGGAGAATGCCTGAGAACACTACTAGATACGGGAGCAACAGCATCAATTTTATCAGAGAACTGTTTTCACAGATTGAAGGATGGAAATTCACTTATAGCAATGCCTGTTTCAACCATTAAAGTCAGGGGCGTATTTAACGACAAGACCATGAAATGTAAAGTCCAAGCACTAATGGAATTCTCTATAAATAAACACAGATATGAGCAGATATTCATAGTCTTGAGCCAGATTAATTTTGATGCTATTTTAGGCATTGATTTTATAACCAAGAATGGAGCTGTAATCGATTTACGAAATGGAGTCATAAGATTTAATGAAGGCCTACATCAATCAGAGGATAAGACGAAGGATGAGAATGAGTGTAGTTTGTTTGACGAAACTACAGAAGAAAATCTTGTGAAGATTGTTATGGAAATCGAAGCAGAAGGAATACCTCACTATGGCAGAAAGATTGAGAATTTTGAAGATCAGAGGGAGAAGTTGGAAGAATTAGTCACGACTTATGCAGACATTTTTGATAACAAGCCAGGTATTATAAGAGGATATAAATATCAGATTAAGCTAACTGACGACACACCTTATCAGAAGAAATTGTATCCAATTCCAGAGAAGTATCAAGCTGAAGTGACAGAGCTCATAAAAGGCATGGAAAAGGAAGGAATTATAAGAAAGCAAACCACTCCTTATTTAAATCCACTCACTGTTGTGAAGAAAGCAGATGGTAGTCTTAGACTATGTTTAGATGCCAGGGGCATAAATACTCTTCTGCTGAAAGAATTCGACAGGCCACCGAAAATTAGAGAACTACTGAGGAGATTCAAGAATAAAACCTGTTTCTCAGTGGTTGATTTAACTGCAGCATTTCATCAAATAGAGCTTACAGAAGACAGCAAATGTTATACAGGGTTCATGTTCAATCAAACCTGTTATGTATACCAAAGAGTACCATATGGATTGGTAAATTCAAGTCCAGCACTTATCAGAGCCTTGGATGACAAGTTGAGTGAAGAAGTGAAACAATTTGCTATTTGCTACGTGGACGATATCATCATATCTTCAGAGACACCAGAGCAACATTTCATGCATTTGACGAAGCTATTTGATAACCTTAGAAGTGCAAACATCAAGGTGAAGTTGGATAAATGTCATTTCTTTCAAGAAAAGATCAACTTTCTTGGGCATACTATAGACAGATTTGGTTACCATCCGAAAGAAGACAAGATTGAAGCAATTTTGAAATTTCCAACACCCAAGAAAATCAAAGACATCAGAGCTTTTGCGGGTCTTTGTCAGTTTTTCAGTAGTCATTGTCCACGATATTCAGAAATCATGGCACATCTACATGAGCTTCTAAAGAAGAACAATAGATGGAAATGGGATGCAGCTGCTGAGAATGCCTTTATTCAAGCAAAGGAAATGCTCAGAGATAACATCGAGTTGGAGTACCCAGATTTTGAAAGAACATTCAACATAGAAACAGACGCTTCACGAGTCGGTATTAGTGCAGTCTTATATCAGAAGGATCAAGATGGAAATCCTCATTATATTTCATTCAGCAGTAGGAAGTTACGCACACACGAGCTGAATTACTTCACGACGGAGCTTGAAGCTTTAGCCGTCATAAATGCTCTACAAAATTGGAAGAAATTATTGCTGGGACACAAGATCATAATCAGAACGGATCATAAAGCACTAGAATTCATGTTGAAGTCAGACTTGTCAAGCGATAGGATGACAAGATGGACCATGTTTTTGCAACAATTTGATGCCACGATAGTTCATGTACCTGGAAAAGACAACCTTCTAGCAGATATTCTTTCCAGACATCCGATTCCTGAGAGAGATGTGAGAGTTAATGTTATCCAGACAGATGCTGAAGATCAAGAAACGCTGGATAAGTTGAAAAGAATTCCTCTTTTTCAAAAGAAGCATGCACCATTCAGGAACATTTATCGATTTTTGTCAGGGAGAATGACGAGGAGACACGCCTCATACTTCGAAACGAGAAGGAAAGCTAGACACTATATTCTCGTGGGAGAAACTGTATGTAAATACATTGATGCCAGACATACGAAAGTACGAGTTGCTATTCCACCAGAACTTATTGTGCCACTAATTTGGTTAGTACACAAAAGTATAGGCCATGGAGGAACTGACAAAACATACTATACCATGTTAGAAAAATTCTACTGGATTAATATGAGAGAATCCATAACCATAGTAATCAGATCTTGTGAACTTTGTCAGAAGAATAAATATAATTCTGAACTATTGAAGGAGAGACCTAAAGCGATTATTCCGACGAAACCATTGGAATTGTTTAGTCAGGATATTTTTGGACCTGCACCTAAAGGAGACAGAGGAAACCAGTATGTGTTAGTTACAATGGATGTATTTTCCAAAATTGTAATGCTCAATCCCATGCAGAAAGCAACAACGAGGAATGTTTTATATCACCTGGAGAGGAACATTATTCCAAAGTTAGGAAAACCAGAGAAGCTATTAACAGACCATGGAACGCAATTCACTTCTGCAGAATTTCAGGGAGCGATGGATAGGTTGGATATTGTTCACCTATTTTCATCAGTTAGAAGCCCAGAGACGAATCCTATTGAAAGAACGATGCTGGAATTTTCAAAGTACATTCGCTTGTATAGAGCAGATAATCATGCGAATTGGGTAAAGATTGTACCTCTAGTGGAATTTTGTATCAATAATATGAGACATGAGAGCACCAACGATATTCCAATCATGTTACATTTTGAAGAGAAACCGGTACGACCATGGGACGGAATCTTTAATATTCTGGAAGATAACGAACCACCGATGGACCAGAGAATCGAAGAAGCAAGGATCCAGTTGAACAAAGCGGCTGAGAAGAGATTAAAACGTTTAGAAGGGAAGAGATTCAGTGGACCGTTACGAGAAGGAGACCTTGTATTAGTCAGAATTCCTGTGAAAGCTGACGTACTGAAGAAAGTGTATATCAAATTCAGTAACCTGTTCAGAGGACCATTCAAAGAAGATACAGTCTACGGAAATAATTGCTATAAAATTGTGAGAGTGGAAGATAATAGATCCATTGGAAAATTCAACCATTCCAAGTTGAAAAGATTTTACCCACAGATACAGTAAAAATCAATAAATTCAGTCTCAAGAGCAGAGAAATCACTGGTATTAAAGAAAGTACAGGTTATACTTTACTTTAAATTAGCAACGGGGAAATGCGCCAGAATTTATTGAACTGATCGGGAGATGAACCAAGACCCCAGAAAATAAATGAGTGGATAAAATTTTTTATTTATTAAAAATTTGAGTAATATGGGAAAAACTGTATGGAAACGAGTGAAATACTATAGATCTTATGCATTTATAAAAGGCAAGGAAGTAGGAATGATTTAAATATGGACATATATTCCATTATACGAAAGTGGGAGGTTCACATTACGAGAAAGATCACGCCACTTGAAGCGAGAGTTATGTCATGAGAGAGGGGAAGAGGCGAAGGTCGAACTGCGGACGGAAGTCAGGAGAGGTGGTAGGAGTTACGTCACACCACGGGAGGAGAGGAAGTGAGACGAAAACTTGAGGAATGCGGAGAGCAGGACGAGAGAGTTCTTTCCAATTGAGATTTGAACGAGACAAGACCTCGAGCATAAACGAGTATCTTTATAATAGTGCTACGGTTCACAAAGGTTGGAAGTAAGGGAGAGTGTAATTTCAGTAACTTGAAAGCAAGCTACAACATATATAGCAGAACGGAAAAGTACAACTATATATTGCAGTGCTTATGCAAAGTGTTCCATATAGCTAGAAACAATTTCGACAAGAAGCTACTCAGTATTTCTACGTATAAAAGCTTATTTGAACATTCTATTGAAAATGCAAGTTATAAGGCAGCAACGGGGAGATCTCAAGTATTTTATCAAGAATAAAATATTAACATGTGCTAAGTTAAGCATGGGGAAGTTGAAGACTACAAGGATGTCAGTTGAATTCCAGATTCACTAGCATGTAAGACGCTACAAATATCTACGCAAAGCGCAACATCACCGAGCAAAACTCATACTTTTCTTCGAGAGTGTTAACACATCTTGAGACACGAAAAAGCTTGCATAAACGACAGTATTACACCGTGATGTCTATTCTGAAGAAAACCGATGTCTATTCTGAAGAAAACCGATGTCTATTCTGAAGAGATGGAGAATCGAAGCCGGCCTACTTGGAGCGGAGGAGAGACGGGGAGTTGGCAGAGCTGTTCACAGCGAGGTCATTCACCGCGAGCCCAGCTGATGCTATCACAAAACCGGTCTTCATAGCTGTGGACATTGCTATGAACACGACAAGTTTGGTTTGGAAGGAGCGATGCAAGTATTTTCAGCAGTACAGAAGTCAACACAAGGTAGTGAGAAAATTGTCTTTTATAATGTAGAATTGTAGTTTAGTTGTGTGATTATCCAATTGACCAACCGCATATTTTCAACCGCATATATTTTCAACCGCACATTTTTCAATAGCATTTTTCTTAACTGCATTATTTAAAACGTGTAATTTTGTCAAAGTAATTAAATTTGTGTAGATCTTGTTATTGTGATTTTTCATATTTTTCTACGGAGTTATTTGCCGTATTTCTTGGAAAATTTCAGTCACTTGGACGAAATTTTGGCATGATAATGATGCTATTAACACTAAGGTTATAGTAAAGTAAAATCGTGTAAATATTTTCACACTTGCGTTAGATTTAATTTAATTAAATCTGTTTTATCGCAGCGATGGAATATAAAGGAATTGAGAGGAATATAAAGGAATTGTTCAGAGTAACTTAGAACCAATTGTATTAAAGGAATTGAGAGCGTTAAAAAAGGAATACAAATGAATTGTTTAGAGGAAAGCAAATTATTGAAAGGAATTGTATTAAAGAAATTTAGAGCGTTAAAATGGAATGTAGAGGAAACTATTTAAAAGGAATAGAACGTTGAACGAAGTAAAGAAGGAGTAAGATTGTAAATGAAGTAAAATGAAATTTATTGGAGCAAATTTAAGTACAGTATACTTAAGAAGTAACGTCACGAAGTGTAAAGAATATTTCGACAACTCATGATGTTGATTCGAGTGTCAGAAATTTATTATGAACGAAAGTATTACGAAAAGCTTAAACACATATGTCTAATGAAATTTAGAGCGTTAAAAAACATAAATGAATTTGTTAAACAAATATTAATGGAATGAAGTCAAACTTATATCTTTTGTTAAGAATATGAATATTTACTGATATTTCTTGAAAAGTTGTAATACAATGTAAAGCTGAATTTAAACACGTGAAGAGGAAAGTTAACGAAATTAAATCACAGGGTGATCAAAAAGGTGAAAGTACAGAGATTTCTTACAGAAATGAAATTACGAGCACGAGGCGATGTTGTATCAATTATAGAGGAGAAATGTTAAGTAAAGGAAGTATATGTATTGAAGTAGAAGTTTATAGTTGAATTACCGTGCAGATTAAGGAAATATGAACGTAAAGGAGTTACGTAAGTTTACGAAGGGACGCAGGGGAGTCCCTTAAATTTTTCTAGTATTGAATGTAATAATTGTGAAGTTATGAGAGTGTAGTAAAGGAAGATTCTGTACAGGGTGTTTAAGAGAGAAAGTAATTGTTGTATAATTATGGAGGAGAAGTGTGGAAACGAAGGTTAATGCCGTGCACTTACAGTATTCACGTTTATCAGAAGATTGTTAACTCAGTAAAGAATTTCAGCACTTATTTCAGAATTTCATGATATATAGATAAAGGTAAAAAGGAACAGTGCTTAGCTTAAATGTTTGTCACTTATGTTCAATTGATTATGACGAGTATTTATTACTTTCAACACGATAGTTGCGGTGTATGTTTGTTTGAATTTGACTTTGATGTTTAAGAGAAATGGAGTAGATGAAAGACTTATTGGAGAAAGAAAATTTAATCTTCGACGTTATGGAGTGTGAAATTTGTATTTCATAAAAGAATGTATATATGCACATAGTTCATGAATAATTTGATTAGATATGGAACTACGGTTCATAGTTGAAGCGGACCTGTATAAAATAGGGCAATACTTAATGTCACGCCGTTTCACATTTTCTTACGATAGTAATGCCACGTGCAAATTTATCTTTGCAGTTATTTTTGTTGTAGTGTCAGGGAGACACAATATTAAGGGAGGAAGCCAGTTGTTACATTTGTTTTATTAGCTTAATAAACGGCTAGTGCTTTTTAGCAACTTAGTCAAATTTTATCTAAACTGATTCCGTTTTCATTGTCGTCATCGTCGAAAATAGTACTACGAGGTATAGATACAGGCGCTCACTATAGATTAGACCTTATCACCCCTCGAGATTGGAGTTTCTCGGTTGTTCTAAATGTAAATAATAGTAGAAATTTGTACCTTGTCTAGTAGTACTATTTTCTTTACGAATAATATCTATCCTGTATGTTCCTGGAATTCCCAATTTTACTTAGTAGGCATGATAAGCTTGTGAGCTGGGTAACTTACATGTCTGCAATCCTTTTTCGGGCTTTGGATATAAGTACTGATGGGTTTCTTCGGGCGCAGTACGATATATGAAAATAGGCTATTTAGTTCTTCATGGAACTACGTGTATCATATCTTATTCCTGAGGCTACCTTCCTTGAACTTTCCCACAATCGTACGTCCTATAAGTAACCTAAACCCGCCAAACTACATTTTTATTTTTATATTTATCAGGCAATAGATACAATACACTTCTAGGAAAGAGGCGGCGTTTGAAGCAAGGGTAAAGGTACATGAAACAATAGCTAAATGGATGCCAATGCTTCAAATGGAAGAAGAGAAATCCTATGGTCCTGGGATATTCTAAAAACAGGAAAAATCTTTGATTCCAATATCTCGCGAATATGTTTTTCTAGACATAAAAGATCCATTTTGGCGGAACATTTTAACATACAAAGCTGAATTTTTTATATATAATTCCTCCTTGTATGTGTTATATTTTTCCGACCCCGTGGTGTTGGGGTAGCACGCCTGGCTCTCTCCCAGATTCCCTGGGTTCGACTCCCGGCTCCTTCAGGGATTTTAGAAACTGTCCAGACCCTGGGTTTGACTCCACTCCTACAATTATCAGCAGCGTCGCCACAACCCTCCAAAACCCCCATCTGCTCCTTGGCATTGCCCACTATCACTTTCCCGACACAGATATCGTATTTCACTCTAGCCTGCCAGCGGCCGATGACCACCCGGTACTGCTGAACAGCGATTCCCATTATTTCCTTACACTTCACTGTACGTCCGTTCACCTTGCTTGCTTGGTTGGTTGGTTGAAACTGTGATTTTAGAAACTGACGTGAGGGCTGGAACGGGATGCACCCAGCCTCGTGAGGACAATTGAGTGGCTGACTCATAGTGAGGCAGCGTCCGGTCTCGAAACCCAATATTAATGACCGAGGGGATCCGATGCGCTGACCACGCGCCACCCGAATATCTCCAGGCCAAATGGCTGGGCAGCGGTTGCTTGCTAGTCCTAGGCCCTTCATGGACATATCAGTTTCTTTAATGTATTTTAGTTTAATTTTCCAGATGGAAATATTCATGAAATTGCTGATAATATTATGCAATTTTAAAAGGATTCATGAAAATTAAAAAATACACTTATTTTCAAACAGTCAGTGTCAAAGTAAAGGAGAGCGTGTTTCGGAAATCCCTGGAAAAATCGATTCGTTTCTGTTAATCGTTTCTGAATAAAATAAGGTAAATAAGACATTGGAGATTGGCCTGGGCAATATATGGCATCCGGAGTCACATAGTTCCATCCCTAGAGTTAAATTCCGACACCCCGATATCGTTACAACAGCAGTGCAACAGTTAAGAGGGATTCCAAACCCCTAAGCTATTAGTTCAATAAGCAATGTTAACATGGCTCCTGTACGAGCCTTCAGAAGATCGAGCTCATCCCAAAGAGAACTGTAGCTGTGATATTGTTCATCAGCACTAATAACTGAAATTGGACTTAAATATTGTCTGCTGTAACAAAATCTAATACGTCATAATTCTCACCTAATAACAATACAACTCAATCCACGATCTCTTCACTGCCCCTTTGAAGTTCTCACGGCCGTACTACTACAACTCAAAGGCAATTGTTTGACATGCGTTTATGCTCCACATAGCTTATACAAAGGATTTCGGTGTGTATACAGTCGTGCACACAATGAGGCAAGGTTGATTGGTTACTGAGCTTCCCGATACAGCTCTAGCCTTGTCTTGTCCCCATCATACACGTCCGCCGTTTGATGCAGTTTCATATGTAGTGTATGGTAAGACATACTGTATGTTTGTGATGGAGATATACTGTAGGTACAATTCTCTGTACATATTTACAAAGCAATTTTACGACCACGAATTTCTGTGAATAAACCACCTGACGGTTCGCAACCTAATGTCCAAACCATCTATCCATTTAACTGAAGCTGAGAAAGCACTAATGCACTCTGTCCCTGCTCCACAATAACATTTAAAGATACACCCACAATATCGTAGATTATATTTTCATGAGATAGGACCCCTATTAAATCACATAAAACCAGGTTTTTGCGTTGTGATGGAACATTTCGTGTGAGCCATTTATGTGAACTAGTACAACAAAGAATCCTACATTTCCTTAACTTTCTTTTGCTTGTCCCAGTGTATTGTGGATGCGGAGACTGACACGAGATCTCTTAAGACATAGTCACATAACAGCATCTCATCTGGGCTTCTGGCGAGAGAGAATCTTCGAGAATCTTCGAGAATTAGGCCTACTATAAATCATCTCACGAGCTCGCTCCAGTCAAAGACAGTCATGCTCACAAAGGGACATCGAGAATGTGAATCTTCCGTTCTTGCTGAAACTTGGTAAAACCTCTATGTTGGTCATATCCCACGGAAAACATCTGCGATGGTATGTTTATATCCCAAAAATCCACTTGGATCATCCCCAGAGAGGGTGAAATTGTACATATGGGAATACACACGCAAGTCTTGGAGCAGCTTAGATGGGTGGAATTACTGAGTTCTGATTCCCTCTCTAACCAATTGCACTACGTCAACCATTCCTTAACATCCTAACTACGGCGGGAAGCCTACAAAACTTGTTGTGATAAGTGCTTGTAGCAGTGAGATTGGTAGGAGAGGATATGAGAACACGGCAAGATTGCCCATCTGGGCTGGTTTAAGTCTCACATGCCTAATTAAGTTCACAGGATTTCGACCTTTGTATGGATCACCTAAGTGAATTTGGGACCAAAAAGCTTCATAGATGATATTTTTGTGATCTAACGAGCATTTCAGTCCCGTCGAGGGATTTACACTCACGATGTTCCCTTGTCTGGACAACATCATGTCAATACATCAGTACTTACTAGGCAGGCATGTATGAACTCCTCGGGGGACCGGTTTGAGAAGCAAAACAATAAAAGACAGAATTTTAGTGTGAATATCGAAGAAGCATTAGAGACAATGTCCTTCCCAATAATTCATGTGAAATCACAGCGTGTTCACTTAATGCTACGTGCTAGAATGTGAGTCCCATACCTAGCACAATGATGCAGTGACCTAGGAGATGAGGTGGATGTCTGGAGGTTGCAGGCTTGCACGCCTTCCTTGTAATTGAGTTCATTTTCCATCAGTTCATTCGGCGTTAAAATTCAAGTAATATGCATGATATATGTTTTTCGAATTATATATTTTCAATTTTCCCTTACCAAATAACACCCCTCCGCGGCACTAAAATCATAATGGTTGTTTTTAACGTGCGAGCTCCGTGTATGAGGATACGCAGACTACTGCTTTCTGAGTTTTGCAGGTGTTAAATAAGTGTTAAGTGTAAATTAATTATCTATTCACTGGCAAATATTTCTTATTTTCGTTGTATCGTGCGTTATCATACTTATGACGAACGTAGGTATGGATAATTCCTAGGAAACTGATATTTATATTTCAAAATTATTACTGTTATTATTCTTATCTTTGTTCTCATCCTTATCCTTAAATTTAATCTTAATCGTATTCTTATCCTTTACCTTATCATTATCCTTCTTCTTAATAGGGGCAGATGACCTCGTAGTTCTGCCCCTTAAGACAACAATAACTAACTTTCTTCTTCTTAATCTTATCCTGATCTTTATCCTTATCGTTATCATTAATCTAAGTTAGTTAGTTATTGTTGTTTTAAGGGGTGGAACTACGAGGTCATCTTCCCCTTTATTTATCTCAACCATAATCAATGCTAATGTTAATCATATACTGATTCTCATCCTTAACATTATTCTTATTCTTATTCTCATTTGCATTCTCATTCTTATACATATTCTCATTCTCATCCTCATCATTAATCTTAATTTCAATCTTAATCTTAAATTTATCCTTATCCTTAATCTAATTCTCATCCTCATCTTAATCTCACTCTTAATCTTAATCATAATTGAAGAGGTTATTTCCAAAGTGACGTATATCCGAAATGGACGGTTTATCAGTTTTTTCTTTCATATGCAAGTTTATAGGTTCGCTCAACGTATAGCAAAGGTTTTAATTCGCAATTCGTCTTATATCCCATATTAACAGAGATTTTAAAACGAAGTTTATTTGCAAAGTGACGTAACTCCAACGTGTATTTATTTCCAACGTGTCTTATATCCATATTGACCAATCCGCTGGCTCTCTGCACATCACGTGATATTACGCGGAAACACGGCTGCTTACAGGTGGTAGAGGAAAAGTGTTTCTGACTTCTTGTGCTTCATAGTGATAAATCAAGGCCATGGCTAACTTTTAAAGAATATGTACTATCTTTACGATCATTATGTGAAATGTAGGTATACATTGTTGTGTTTAAACCCTTTAAATGTTCATAAATGTCACTCAGAGCGTATGCCAATATGTGATTTATTTCCAAAAACGTCCTAACTCAAACTCACAGGAGACGATTACTACCATTTCCAATGATAGAAGATTTTTAAAACACTGTGTCTGGATGTGCATGATAGTAATGAATGAAATTAGATTATATTCATAATAATATCTGAATTTAATTATACGAAGAAACAAAAACGCAAATTCTGAAGTTTTGCATTTCATGGATTTCATGGATCTTAATTTTTAATCTTATTATATTTTTAAAATTTTGAAGGCTCTTGTAATACCAATACTATTTTGATAGTCAGAGTATGTTTCCACGTTGGAACAAGAAACTGCAAAAATGACTGTTGGGTAAATAGATACCAGACCAAATACCGGGTGAATTAGCCGTGGTCGTTACGACACGGCTGCAGGCAGTCGCTCACATCCGGGAAGCGAGGAGGTTCGAATCCCCCCGCCGGCAACCTTGAAGATGGTCTTCTGTGGTTTCCCATCTCCTTTCCAGGCAAATGCTACAAAGTCTGTCGAGCCGAACAACGTGTCCATGGACACTCCCGGCACTAAAAGCCATGCGGAAAAAAACAGACCAAATGCATTAAATTAAAAGGAACGAAACTACAAGAAGACAAAACAACAGTCACCGCTATAAGGGATGGGTAGTCACGTGCACGGACAGTGTGGTTGCCAAGACAGTCAACACGGCTCAGGGGCTCGCCAGAAGGACGAACATGGGAAGATTCGTAGTTCGATAGTTATTGTGGTTTTAAAGGTCAGAATAGTGAGGTCATTTGCCCCTTCAAAGAGTCGGTCTGCGAGCGAGTGTACTGGTCAGTTGATGCACACAGTGCTTACATAGTTGGGAACAGGCAACGGGTAGGATTTTGCTAATGGCTCTCGTAATTCGGATCTGTTGGCTACATTCGACCGTACATTCCATACACGTTTAATAGTATATCATATTTTTCGTGTTGTGGCTGGTTCGTGCAAAAAGGAGAGTTATCAACCCTCGTAATATTCATAATAATAATAATAATAATAGTATTAATAACAAAAGTGCGCCGGCAAGATAACAGGTGTGTGTGTGACTGCACTGAACTGAAAGCGTGCAGACTCTGGGGGGAGAAAACTAAAGTGCAGACGCAGCAGCTTGTCGTTTAATCTATGGCACATAAAACAGCTCGGGTCCTTTCATCTCTCATCTGCAAAGAGGATTGAGGAAAATAAAATGACAATCTTCAAAGTGCATGAAACCTTTTGAACACAATAGAAACAGTGGGGACTGGTAGTGCAGTGGGACAGCGCCGCGCTCATCAGTGAAATGACTTCGCTAAACGATCTCCTGCAAGCCTACTGCTGTCTATGGCGCACTGTTAAACGTTCTCTTGATAGTCTACTGCAATCTATAGCGCACTGCTAAACGTTCTCATGCTAGTCTACTGCAGTCTATAGCGCAATGTTAAACACTCACTTGCTAGTCTACTGCAGTCTATAGCGCACTGCTAAGTGTTCTCTTGCTAGTCTACTGCAGTCTATAGGGCACTGTTAAACGTTCTCTTGCTAATCTACTGCAGTCTATAGCGCACTGCTAAACGTTCTCAAGCTAGTCTACTGCAGTCTATAGCGCAATGTTAAACGTTCTCCTGATAGTCTACTGCAGTCCATAGGGCACTGCTAAGCGTTCTCATGCTAGTCTACTGCAGTCTATAGCGCACTGCTAAACGTTCCCCTGCTAGCCTACTGCAGTCTATAGCGCACTGCTAAACGTTCCCCTGCTAGCCTACTGCAGTCTATAGCGCAATGTTAAACGTTCTCTTGCTAGCTTACTGCAGTCTATAGCGCAATGTTAAACGTTCTCTTGCTAGTCTACTGCAGTCTATAGGGCACTGCTAAGCGTTCTCATGCTAGTCTACTGCAGTCTATAGCGCACTGCTAAACGTTCCCCTGCTAGCCTACTGCAGTCTATAGCGCACTGCTAAACGTTCCCCTGCTAGCCTACTGCAGTCTATAGCGCTCTGCTAAACGTTCCCCTACTACTCTACTGCAGTCTATAGTGCTCTGCTAAAAGTTCCCCTACTACTCTACTGCAGTCTATAGCGCACTGCTAAACGTTCCTCGGATAGCCTACTGCAGTCTATAGCGCACTGCTAAACGTTCCCCGGCTAGCCTACTGCAATCTATAGTGCACTGCTAAACGTTCCCCTACTACTCTACTGCAGTCTATAGCGCTCTGCTAAACGTTCCCCTACTAGCCTACTGCAGTCTATAGCGCACTGCTAAACGTTCCCCTACTACTCTACTGCAGTCTATAGCGCTCTGCTAAACGTTCCCCTACTACTCTACTGCAGTCTATAGCGCACTGCTAAACGTTCCCCTACTACTCTACTGCAGTCTATAGCGCTCTGCTAAACGTTCCCCTACTAGCCTACTGCAGTCTATAGCGCTCAGCTAAACGTTCCCCTACTACTCTACTGCCGTCTATAGCGCTCTGCTAAACGTTCGCCTACTACTCTACTGCAGTCTATAGCGCACTGCTAAACGTTCCCGGGCTAGTCTACTGCAGTCTATCGAGTAGTAATAAGCGTTCTCTTGCTAGCCTACCGCAGTCTATAGCGCACTGCTAATCGTTCCCCGGCTAGCCTACTGCAGTCTATAGCGCACTGCCAAACGTTCCCCGGCTAGCCTACTGCAGTCTATGGCGCTCTGCTAAACGTTCCCCGGCTAGCCTACTGCAGTCTATAGCCCACTGCTAAACGTTCCCCGGCTAGCCTACTGCAGTCTATAGCGCACTGCTAAACGTTCCCCTGCTAGCCTACTGCAGTCTATAGCGCACTGCTAAAAGATCCCCTGATAGCCTACTGTAGTCTATAGCGCACTGACAAACGTTCCCCTGCTAGCCTACTGCAGTCTATAGCGCACTGCTAAACGTTCCCCTGCTAGCCTACTGCAGTCTATAGCGCTCTGCTAAACGTTCCCCTACTAGCCTACTGCAGTCTATAGCGCTCTGCTAAACGTTCCCCTACTACTCTACTGCAGTCTATAGCGCAGTGCTAAGCTTTCCCCTACTACTCTACTGCTGTCTATAGCGCACTGCTAAACGTTCCCCTACTAGCCTACTGCAGTCTATAGCGCACTGCTAAACGTTCCCCTGCTAGCCGACTGCAGTCTATAGCGCACTGCTAAACGTTCCCCTGCTAGTCTACTGCAGTCTATAGCGCTCTGCTAAACGTTCCCCTACTACTCTACTGCAGTCTATAGCGCAGTGCTAAGCGTTCCCCTACGACTCTACTGCAGTCTATAGCGCACTGCTAAACGTTCCCCTGCTAGCCTACTGCAGTCTATAACGCACTGCCAAACGTTCCCCTGCTAGCCTACTGCAGTCTATAGCGCAGTGCTAAACGTTCCCCTATTAGCCTACTGCAGTCTATAGCGCACTGCTAAACGTTCCCCTGCTAGTCTACTGCAGTCTATAGCGCTCTGCTAAACGTTCCCCTACTACTCTACTGCAGTCTATAGCGCAGTGCTAAACGTTCCCCGGCTAGTCTACTGCAGTCTATTGAGTAGTACAAAGCGTTCCCCTGCTAGCCTTCTGCAGTCTATAGTGCACTGCCAAACGTTCCCATGCTAGCCTCCTGCAGTCTATAGCGCACTGCTAAACGTTCCCCGGCTAGCCTACTGCAGTCTATAGGGCACTGCTAAACGTTCCCTGCTAGCCTACTGCAGTCTATAGGGCACTGCTAAACGTTCCCCGGCTAGCCTACTGCAGTCTATAGCGCACTGCTAAACGTTCTCTTGCTAGCGTACTGCAGTCTATAGGGCACTGCTAAACGTTCCCCGGCTAGCCTACTGCAGTCTATAGCGCACTGCTAAACGTTCTCTTGCTAGCCTACTGAAGTCTATAGCGCACTGCTAAATGTTCCCCTACTACTCTACTGCAGTCAATAGTGCCCTGCTAAACGTTCCCCTGCTAGCCTACTGCAGTCTATAGGGCACTGCTAAACGTTCCCCTGCTAGCCTACTGTAGTATATAGGGAACTGCTAAACGTTCCCCGGCTAGCCTACTGCAGTCTATAGCGCACTGCTAAACGTTCCCCTGCTAGTCTACTGCAGTCTATAGCGCTCTGCTAAACGTTCCCCTACTACTCTACTGCAGTCTATAGCGCAGTGCTAAACGTTCCCCGGCTAGTCTACTGCAGTCTATTGAGTAGTACAAAGCGTTCCCCTGGTAGCCTACTGCAGTCTATAGCGCACTGCTAAACGTTCTCTTGCTAGCGTACTGCAGTCTATAGGGCACTGCTAAACGTTCCCCGGCTAGCCTACTGCAGTCTATAGCGCACTGCTAAACGTTCTCTTGCTAGCCTACTGAAGTCTATAGCGCACTGCTAAATGTTCCCCTTTTACTCTACTGCAGTCTATAGTGCCCTGCTAAACGTTCCCCTGCTAGCCTACTGCAGTCTATAGGGCACTGCTAAACGTTCCCCTGCTAGCCTACTGTAGTATATAGGGAACTGCTAAACGTTCCCCGGCTAGCCTACTGCAGTCTATAGCGCACTGCTAAACGTTCTCTTGCTAGCCTACTGCAGTCTATAGCGCACTGCTAAACGTTTTCTTGCTAGCCTACTGCAGTCTATAGCGCACTGCTAAACGTTCCCCGGCCAGCTTACTGCTGTCTATAGCTCACTGCGAAACGTTCTCATGCTAGTCTATTGCAGTCTATAGCCACTGCTAAACGTTCCCCTACTACTCTACTGCAGTCTATAGCTCCCTGCTAAACGTTCCCCTACTACTCTACTGCAGTCTATAGCGCACTGCTAAACGTTCCCCGGCTAGCCTACTGCAGTCTATAGCGCACTGCGAAACGTTCCCCTACTACTCTACTGCAGTCTATAGCTCACTGCGAAACGTTCCCCTACTACTCTACTGCAGGCTATAGCGCACTGCTAAACGTTCCCCGGCTAGCCTACTGCAGTCTATATCGCACTGCTATACGTTCCCCGGCTAGCCTACTGCAGTCTATAGCACTCTGCTAAACGTTCCCCTACTACTCTATTGCAGTCTATAGCGCACTGCTATACTTTCCCCGGCGAGCCTACTGCAGTCTATAGCGCACTTCTTGGTGTATTCTTTGGAATACACGGTAAGATAGAGAAAGCTTTTGCTTCTCTTTGCTGTAGTTCATCCCTTCCTTTTTTCTCAAACACCAACAGTCATCTTCTGATTTCTCCTTGTTGGTTATGTCTCTCATATTACCTGTAAGTCTGTTCTAGATATATATCTTCCATGACCCACCTAGCGTCATCTAGCAGCGAATCTCTGAATTTCCACAATTCTTCCCTGTACAAGAGGACTTCCTTTTCAATCTAGCCACCAGATCTCGTCGCCATCGCCAGCTATCATCTCCGTGATCGAGAGAACTTCGTCTACTTTTTCACCCTCCAGGCTGCGCTAGTGACTCCTACTATCAACTCTTTGAAGATCATTTCATCAAGAGAAATTAATATATCAATGTTGGCTATTCTTATATGTATTCCTTTTGTCTCCTACCCCCACTCTTTTCCCTTCCCTGGTCCCTCCAAGCTCCGTTGAGCGTGTTTCACTTGTACGTCGGAAGTCAACCTAGTCAGTCGGAGCTTTACTAAAGCTCGTCTCCTCACCTCGAGAGACAAACTTTCAAATCTTCGCCATGTTGTGAATTCCTGACTAACGGTCACCCAAGGATTCGCCGTTCATCAGAAATGAGCTAAGTACTACTTCTACTTTCTTCAACTTATTTAATTGATTTTAAATAGCTACATGCTTTTTAATGATCATTTTATAGGCTGTGTGAGATTTCTATATTTGGGGCAATAATCATCCTTCGCGGGATTTTCTATGTTGGGCTTTTGTCTATCTAAGCCAATCTTAACATGAAGCAGCATTTCTTATGCTTATTAAATGAGTGATTTTCTCACAACGTGGGACACCATTAAATTACCCACTGTCTATAAAATACTTAGCTCGTTCCACCGCTGGACTAACTTTTGCCCTATTCTGCAGTCATGATTGTTCTGGAATTTTCCATGCCGAACAATTTATCTACGAGTTAAACCTTCTAGTACTTTCCACTCACATATGGGAATACGTTTTCATACTAAGGAATCTTCCTTATTAACTGCTAATCAATATCTAATTTGTCTTCCTCCGTTGGGATTTTTTTCTGTGCATTCAACTATAACCTACAAGTTTCTCAAGCAATAGACTCGCGCATATCTAGTGTAATTAGTTATTTTCCACCATTGCAATAACTTTCTTTGCCATCGACTTTTTGTGCTACTACAGTGAACTTTTCAACTATATCAACAGACTATAGTGAAAACAGTGCTTGTTCAACCTTTCATCCGCGTCGCGCTCGTCCGTGTACAATAAATACGGCCATGAACACTTTTCCACAATCCCATTTGATCTTTCCCAAACCCTTAACTAACAAACCAAAATAATAAAATTGTTACTTTAGGTCTTTTTTCAATGAGGTGTCACTCTCAATAAGTGCCCTCCCTCACGTGTTCCACGTACAACGAATTAATGTCTGTAAAACTTCGTGTCTAGTACACGCCTCAAATTATATTGTTTCTCCCTTCTAATGAGGGAATCTAATTCTTTCAACTCAAAAGTGAGTTATTTCTAGGTTTCACGAAAGGGAAACTTGCCCCATTTTCTCGTGATCCCTACTTAAACATAGGAGTTCTAGAAACTTCCTTTCGATTGTTCTCTTCAGGTTTCACAATAAGTGACCAGCCCTATTTGCATAATCTTCTAGGTATAATCCAACCAAGTATTTCTGTTTCAATATAAGAAGTTATAGAAACTTCTATTTTATTCTTCCTGCTTGTTGTTGTTGTTGTTACTTTCGAAGTTGTTATTCTTTCTAAGATACTTATCTAGAAATCCTTAAAATACACACCTTGTACTTGATTTATTGTTTAACTTTAATTACGTCAGTTATCATTGAATTTTTCATTTATTAATCTTCGTCATTTCAAAATCTTACGAAGATTTTAGTACTTATAAAAGGTTTAAAACCAAAAGAGTTATCAATTGCCTGGCGCAAGCTTTAGATGTTTTCGGAGGTCTGCGACCCCAATTGCTTATAAAAATCAAAATTATATATTTTTTACAAAAACTACTTCCTTTTGCATTGTTAAATAAATTAAATATTTGTTTTCCGCTTTATCATTTCTCTAACATAACGGTTAGGCAAGATCCTGTCTTCCTTGACTCTTCCTATTCAATAAAAACAAATCTATTGATAGGGTTTTCACCTCTTGTTGCATTTGAGCAAGAACTCATAGTTGGTAACTTAGTAAAGTCTCTCTCAGCTTTAATAGCTAATTCTAACTGGCCAGTAAGGCAAGCATAGCTTGCTACGCCAGCTTCCTTCTTGTGGAGATTCTCTCTAACACTTATGGTTGGTTTTTCAAAATATAAGTGTTTCTCATTGTCTAAACTTTTAGTCGGCGCCTTGCTGGGTAAAAGCTTAGCCATTTCTAAATGCAACTATTGGTGCACATACCAAAATTATTCCCAAAGGTATAACTGCTTTTTCCCTATCCTTCTTGGAAGCATTTGGTCGTTCTTTAGGAATTCTACAATTTCAAAAACTAAAATATCAAATCTGATTCAAATTATTGGCATTCTTCAAATTACCTGTTTAGAAACAAACTCCTTTGAACAGATACACAATAAATCCGTTACTCGTTGTCTTGCCAGACCACCACCTTTCCCCATAGTAGGCATATGTATGCTTGAGAGGGAATACGCTAAAGTAACTTACTTACAAACAACCCAAGTTCCAGCTGCGTTTCTTTTAGCTTTGCCCAGGTCCCTACCCACTTTAGGTATCGGAGAGTGGATTTGCAGTGGCAGCTGCCTTTCAGTATATTTAAAGTTAAACTTATAACTTCTGTAGGACTCTCGTCCTATTTCTCCATCCTTTTTCTCCAGTCCGAAACCCACTTCCTTTTCTTTATCATCTTCCCTTGGGGATTAAGTTATTCCCAAGCTAATAATCTACCCACTGCTAAACGTTCCCCTACTAATCTACTGCAGTCTATAGCTCACTGCTAAACGTTCCCCTACTAGCCTACTGCAGTCTATAGTGCTCTGCCAAACGTTCTCATGCTAGTATAATGCAGTCTAGCACACTGCTAAATGTTCCCATATTAGTCTCCTGCAGTCTATAGTGCTCTGCTAAACGTTCTCATGCTAGTCTACTGCAGTCTAAAGCGCCCCGCTAAACGTTCTCTTGCTAGCCTACTGCAGTCTATAGCGCACTGCTAAACGTTCCCCTACTACCCTACTGCAGTCTATAGCGCCCTGCTAAACGTTCCCCTACTAGCCAACTGCAGTCTATAGCGCTCTGCCAAACGTTCTCATGCTAGTATATTGCAGTCTCTAGCACAGTGCTAAACGTTCCCATGCTAGTCTACTGCAGTCTATAGCGCACTGCTAAACGTTACCCTACTAGCCTACTGCAGTCTATAGCGCACTGCTAAACGTTCCCATGCTAGTCTACTGCAGTCTATAGGGCACTGCTAAACGTTACCCTACTAGCCTACTGCAGTCTATAGCGCTCTGCCAAACGTTCTCATGCTAGTATATTGCAGTCTCTAGCACACTGCTAAACGTTCCCATGCTAGTCTACTGCAGTCTATAGCGCCCTGCTAAACGTTCTCCTGCTAGCCTACTGCAGTCTATAGCGCATTGCTAAACGTTCCCCTACTAGCCTACTGCAGTCTATAGCGCACTGCTAAACGTTCCCCTACTAGCCTACTGCAGTCTATAGCGCTCTGCTAACCGTTCCCCTACTAGCCTACTGCAGTCTATAGCGCGCTGCTAAACGTTCCCCTACTAGCCTACTGCAGTCTATCGCGCTCTGCCAAACGTTCTCATGCTAGTATATTGCAGTCTCTAGCGCACTGCAGAACGTTCCCCTGCTAGCCTACTGCAGTCTATAGCGCACTGCTAAACGTTACCCTACTAGCCTACTGCAGTCTATAGCGCCCTGCTAAACGTTCCCCTACTAGCCTACTGCAGTCTATAGCGCACTGCTAAACGTTCCCCTACTAGCCTACTGCAGTCTATAGCGCCCTGCTAAACGTTCCCCTACTAGCCTACTGCAGTCTCTAGCGCACTGCTAAACGTTCCCATGCTAGTCTCCTTCAGTCTATAGCGCTCTGCTAAACGTTACCCTACTAACCTACTGCAGTCTCCAGCGCACTGCTAAACGTCCCCCTGATAGTCTCCTGCAGTCTATAGCGCTCTGCTAAACGTTCCCCTGCTAGCCTACTACAGTCAATAGCGCACTGCTAAACGTTCCCCTACTAGCCTACTGCAGTCTATAGCGCCCTGCTAAACGTTCCCCTACTAGCCTACTGCAGTCTATAGCGCCCTGCTAAACGTTCCCCTACTAGCCTACTGCAGTCTATAGCGCTCTGCCAAACGTTCTCATGCTAGTATATTGCAGTCTCTAGCGCACTGCTAAACGTTCCCATGCTAGTCTCCTGCAGTCTATAGCGCTGTGTTAAACGTTACCCTACTAGCCTACTGCAGTCTATAGCGCACTGCTAAACGTTCCCCTACTAGCCTACTGCAGTCTATAGCGCACTGCAAAACGTTCCCCTACTAGCCTACTGCAGTCTATAGGGCTCTGCTAAACGTTCTCATGCTAGTATATTGCATTCTCTAGCGCACTGCTAAACGTTCCCATGCTAGTCTCCTGCAGTCTATAGCACTCTGCTAAACGTTCCCCTACTAGCCTACTGCAGTCTATAGCGCTCTGCCAAACGTTCTCATGCTAGTATATTGCATTCTCTAGCGCACTGCTAAACGTTCCCCTACTAGCCAACTGCAGTCTATAGCGCTCTGCTAAACGTTCTCATGCTAGTATATTGCAGTCTCTAGCGCACTGCTAAACGTTCCCATGCTAGTCTCCTGCAGTCTATAGCGCCCTGCTAAACGTTCCCTTACTAGCCTACTGCAGTCTATAGCGCACTGCTAAACGTTCCCCTACTAGCCTACTGCAGTCTATAGCGCTCTACCAAACGTTCTCGTGCTAGTATATTGCAGTCTCTAGCGCACTGCTAAACGTTCCCATGCAAGTCTCCAGCAGTCTATAGCACTCTGCTAAACGTTACCCTACTAGCCTACTGCAGTCTATAGCGCTCTGCCAAACGTTCTCATGATAGTATATTGCATTCTCTAGCGCACTGCTAAACGTTCTTTTGCTAGCCTACTGCAGTCTATAGCGCTCTGCCAAACGTTCTCATGCTAGTATATTGCAGTCTCTAGCACAGTGCTAAACGTTCCCATGCTAGTCTACTGCAGTCTATAGCGCCCTGCTAAACGTTCTCCTGCTAGCCTACTGCAGTCTATAGCGCATTGCTAAACGTTCCCCTACTAGCCTACTGCAGTCTATAGCGCACTGCTAAACATTCCCCTACTAGCCTACTGCAGTCTATAGCGCTCTGCTAAACGTTCCCCTACTAGCCTACTGCAGTCTATAGCGCGCTGCTAAACGTTCCCCTACTAGCCTACTGCAGTCTATCGCGCTCTGCCAAACGTTCTCATGCTAGTATATTGCAGTCTCTAGCGCACTGCAGAACGTTCCCCTGCTAGCCTACTGCAGTCTATAGCGCACTGCTAAACGTTACCCGACTAGCCTACTGCAGTCTATAGCGCCCTGCTAAACGTTCCCCTACTAGCCTACTGCAGTCTATAGCGCACTGATAAACGTTCCCCTACTAGCCTACTGCAGTCTATAGCGCCCTGCTAAACGTTCCCCTACTAGCCTACTGCAGTCTCTAGCGCACTGCTAAACGTTCCCATGCTAGTCTCCTTCAGTCTATAGCGCTCTGCTAAACGTTCCCCTGCTAACCTACTGCAGTCTCTAGCGCACTGCTAAACGTTCCCCTGATAGTCTCCTGCAGTCTATAGCGCTCTGCTAAACGTTCCCCTGCTAGCCTACTACAGTCTATAGCGCACTGCTAAACGTTCCCCTACTAGCCTACTGCAGTCTATAGCGCCCTGCTAAACGTTCCCCTACTAGCCTACTGCAGTCTATAGCGCCCTGCTAAACGTTCCCCTACTAGCCTACTGCAGTCTATAGCGCTCTGCCAAACGTTCTCATGCTAGTATATTGCAGTCTCTAGCGCACTGCTATACGTTCCCATGCTAGTCTCCTGCAGTCTATAGCGCTCTGCTAAACGTTACCCTACTAGCCTACTGCAGTCTATAGTGCACTGCTAAACGTTCCCCTACTAGCCTACTGCAGTCTATAGCGCACTGCAAAACGTTCCCCTACTAGCCTACTGCAGTCTATAGCGCTCTGCTGAACGTTCTCATGCTAGTATATTGCATTCTCTAGCGCACTGCTAAACGTTCCCATGCTAGTCTCCTGCAGTCTATAGAACTCTGCTAAACGTTCCCCTACTAGCCTACTGCAGTCTATAGCGCTCTGCCAAACGTTCTCATGCTAGTATATTGCATTCTCTAGCGCACTGCTAAACGTTCCCCTACTAGCCTACTGCAGTCTATAGCGCTCTGCTAAACGTTCTCATGCTAGTATATTGCAGTCTCTAGCGCACTGCTAAACGTTCCCATGCTAGTCTCCTGCAGTCTATAGCGCCCTGCTAAACGTTCCCCTACTAGCCTACTGCAGTCTATAGCGCACTGCTAAACGTTCCCCTACTAGCCTACTGCAGTCTATAGCGCTCTGCCAAACGTTCTCGTGCTAGTATATTGCAGTCTCTAGCGCACTGCTAAACGTTCCCCTACTAGCCTACTGCAGTCTATAGCGCTCTGCTAAACGTTCTCATGCTAGTATATTGCAGTCTCTAGCGCACTGCTAAACGTTCCCATGCTAGTCTCCAGCAGTCTATAGCACTCTGCTAAACGTTACCCTACTAGCCTACTGCGGTCTATAGCGCTCTGCCAAACGTTCTCATGATAGTATATTGCATTCTCTAGCGCACTGCCAAACGTTCTCTTGCTAGCCTACTGCAGTCTATAGCGCACTGCTAAACGTTCTCATGCTAGTATATTGCATTCTCTAGCGCACTGCTAAACGTTCCCATGCTAGTCTCCTGCAGTCTATAGCGCCCTGCTAAACGTTCCCCTACTAGCCTACTGCAGTCTATAGCGCCCTGCTAAACGTTACCCTACTAGCCTACTGCAGTCTATAGCGCCCTGCTAAACGTTCCCCTACTAGCCTACTGCAGTCTATAGCGCTCTGCCAAACGTTCTCATGCTAGTATATTGCATTCTCTAGCGCACTGCTAAACGTTCTCTTGCTAACCTACTGCAGTCTATAGCGCACTGCTAAACGTTCTCATGCTAGTATATTGCATTCTCTAGCGCACTGCCAAACGTTCCCATGCTAGTCTCCTGCAGTCTATAGCGCACTGCTAAACGTTCCCCTACTAGCCTACTGCAGTCTTTAGCGCACTGCTAAACGTTCCCCTACTAGCCTACTGCAGTCTATAGCGCTCTGCCAAACGTTCTCATGCTAGTATATTGCATTCACTTGCGCACTGCTAAACGTTCCCATGCTAGTCTCCTGCAGTCTATAGCGCACTGCTAAACGTTCCCCTACTAGCCTACTGCAGTCTATAGCGCACTGCTAAACGTTCCCCTACTATCCTACTGCAGTCTATAGCGCAGTGCTAAACGTTCCCCGGCTAGCCTACTGCTGTCTATAGCGCACTGCTAAACGTTCCCCTACTAGCCTACTGCAGTCTATAGCGCACTGCTAAACGTTCCCCGGCTAGCCTACTGCAGTCTATAGCGCCCTGCTAAACGTTCCCCTACTACCCTACTGCAGTCTATAGCGCCCTGCTAAACGTTCCCCTACTAGCCTACTGCAGTCTATAGCGCTCTGCCAAACGTTCTCATGCTAGTATATTGCATTCTCTAGCGCACTGCTAAACGTTCCCATGCTAGCCTACTGCAGTCTATAGCACTCTGCTAAACGTTCCCCTACTAGCCTACTGCAGTCTATAGCGCACTGCTAAACGTTCCCCTACTAGCCTACTGCAGTCTATAGCGCACTGCTAAACGTTCCCTGGCTAGCCTACTGCAGTCTATAGCGCCCTGCTAAACGTTCCCCTACTACCCTACTGCAGTCTATAGCGCCCTGCTAAACGTTCCCCTACTAGCCTACTGCAGTCTATAGCGCTCTGCCAAACGTTCTCATGCTAGTATATTGCATTCTCTAGCGCACTGCTAAACGTTCCCATGCTAGCCTACTGCAGTCTATAGCGCACTGCTAAACGTTCCCCTACTAGCCTACTGCAGTCTATAGCGCACTGCTAAGCGTTCCCCTACTAGCCTACTGCAGTCTATAGCGCACTGCTAAACGTTCCCCTACTAGCCTACTGCAGTTTATAGCGCTCTGCCAAACGTTCTCATGCTAGTATATTGCAGTCTCTAGCGCACTGCTAAACGTTCCCATGCTAGTCTCCTGCAGTCTATAGCGCTCTGCTAAACGTCCTCATGCTAGTCTACTGTAGTCTATAGCGCTCTGCTAAACGTTCTCATGCTAGTTTACTGCAGTCTATAGCGCCCTGCTAAACGTTCTCTTGCTAGCCTACTGCAGTCTATAGCGCACTGCTAAACGTTCCCCTACTATCCTACTGAAGTCTATAGCGCTCTGCCAAACGTTCTCATGCTAGTATATTGCATTCTCTAGCGCACTGCTAAACGTTCCCATGCTAATCTCTTGCATTCTCTAGCGCACTGCTAAACGTTCCCATGCTAATCTCCTGCTGTCTATAGCGCTCTGCTAAACGTTCTCATGCTAGTCTACTGCAGTCTATAGCGCACTGCTAAACTTTCTCATGCTAGCCTACTGCAGTCTATAGCTCACTGCTAAACGTTCCCCTGCTAGTCTACCGTACGCACTGAGACTTGATCTGACGACTGGAAAATCACCCTAGTGAAGGTAGGATGTGGTTTCGAATCCTCCCATACCCATCCTAGGTGTGCTTTTCCGTGTTTTTCACCCCACTTCTACCCTTGAAGAATGCTTATTTGGTACCTAAATTAAGGCGACGGCCTTCGCCTTCACAATTTGAACTCCCAGTGAATGTCAGCAGAATAAAACGGTCACCACAGTATCACAGGTGATCAGAAAGGTTTCAAGCACTCGTAAGTACAAGGAGTTGATAACCACAATTTCTGAATCATCTACATGAACTTTCAACGACAGTTTTGAACGGTAGAAAGAAGTAATTGCAAAGTGTGATAGCTAGTAAATATACTTCAACACTGGTCGTATACCGGGTGAATCAGCTGCCCCTAATAATATTGTTTTATGCAGCCCAACTAATGTGTGTTATGAGGAACGACGATCTGCTTGCATCGCGTATGGTACTTATGAACTGCAAGTATATCCTGCAAACGATACTGAACCCTATTATTTTCCCCTCGTATTAATCTGTAGTGATGATGATGATCGTGTGGCCTCCGGAGAGGCCTAGTGCAGGTCTTTCTAGTTGACGCCCGTGGGCGACCTGCGCGTCGTAATGAGGATGAAGTGATGATGAAGACGTCACATACAACCAGTCCCCAAGCTACGGGAATTAACCCCAGGAGATTAAAATCCCTGATAGTTCGGCCGGGAATCGAACCCGGGGCACTTCAGGCCAAAGGCTAGCGCGCTAACCATTTAGCCACGGAGCCGGACAATCTGTAGTCATGTCGAGGAAACAGTAATAGTGTTCATTATCGTTTGCAGGATATGCTTGCAGTTCATTAGTAGGCCTACCAAACTGGATGCATGCGCTAGGTGGGCTGCATAAAACAATATTATGAGGGGCAGCTGATTCACCTGGTGTAATAATTACATGGTGAAGATGACCACTATGATCCTGGCCCTTAAAATTCATAGAAAACAGCAACTATGAAAGATCATTGATGTAGCTAAAGGTCTAATGCACAGCTTGATACCAGAAAATAGTAGTAGTAGTAGTAGAAAGGCGGCAAAAATTACGACACGCATGTGGTGCGATGTTGGCATGTCAAAGAACCCGTTTGAATGCAGTAGGCCGTGTTCATAATGGCAAAATTAATCTCGGGATTTACCGCCAACACAAAGTTCCTAATTTCTCTACTAGAAAGCGCTATAGTGTCGAGAAGCTTTGATATCTAACCTCCTTGATATTCATACTGCGTCAAGGAACAACAAAATTCGACATGCAAGCTACCCTCTGGGTGTCAAATAACAAAGCTTGCACGCGGCACCCGAGGCCATACGATATTATTATTAATATTAGTGGTGGTAGTACTGTAGTTGTTATTGTTGTTTCATTTAGGGGCTCAGAACATTTGGCTCCAGCCTTGTTAACTTGGATGTGTTTGGAATTTTTCTGATAACCTATGCTGAAAAGATGTCTCTAATAGTGCGAGTTGCGCAACTGAGACTGAACGGCCAAAACTGTGGCGTAAATTGTAATAAGCTTGCAGTTGTGACTGGCTACATGGCGCTGTGGTAACATTCTCACCTGATGTGTCCAAGGTTGCAGGATCGAATCCTGACGCAGTCGGTTGGTATTTGAGGGTGGGCAAATCAGAGGGACCCGTAGCAGTAGATTTACTGGCATGTTAATGAACCCCTTCGGAACTGAAATTCTGGTACCTTGGCGTCTCTAATAGCCGCAGTAGTTTATTGGACTTAAAGCCAAAAGCATTATTGTTATTATTATTATCATCATTAACTGTAGTTGTTTAAGTCTATTATTGGAATATTGCTCCACCTAATTTATGAAGCCGCATTTGTTGGTGTGTATGTATGAAAGGCAACTGTCAAATTCCAGACCTACTGAGCTACTCAGGCCTTATGTGACTTAACAGTCTCTGCTACGGAGCTGAATCACAGGATTATTGTTGTTGTTGCTTAATTAAAGGGACTTTGGAGATCGCGGATATACTGTATATATCCCTGTGTACTTGGGAGTGTGTGTATGTAATGAACCCTTTATCCACAGGCTATATAAAGGATTCTAATATTTATTCATCATATTTTGATACATTTCTACAGACAACAGATATGAGAGCCAGACGGTGTTGGGATATATTGAGAAATCAGTGGCCGAGAGGACACAATGGTTTAAGCTCCTGGGGTATTTTAGGAGGATGCGTATATATTCTTGAGACATAGAACAGGTGCAACTTTTAGCGCGAATGTTGGCTTGGGGACGCACACTATGGCTTGTTGCTATGAAGATTGGCGCCAAGGAAGAAATCGAATGCTACATGGTAATTGGTCTATCATCATGTAAACCACTCCCTACGGCAGAAATGTTTGTAAAAACGCGCAAAGACATACAAGAGTCTAGGCCAATAGTATCAAGACGCCTTGACTTAGCGGGAACTCGGCTTGGGAACGCGCATGGGTAGATTAACGCGGGAGTTATCTACAGATTAATTCCACGATCGATTCACGCCGGCTACAGCATAATCGTAACCTCCACACTGCTACGAACTCAATGATACCGATCGCATGCTAGTCTGATAGTTATTATGGAATATTTTTTAATAGATCCCTTTCCACACCTACCCTAGTCTGTGTCATTTATAAGGATCCAAGATGCTTCGAGGAGGACCACTTATTTTGTACGTCTGAGGGCGTAACGTCGACTACTAATTTTTGTTCGTCTGAGGACGGAAGGACCACTTATTTTGTACGTCTGAGGGCGTAACGTCGACCACTAACGTATTACGGAACGTATTACAAATTTTGTACGTCTGAGGACGGAACTCATTACTTATTTATTATAGTGTAACTTCAGTGATTTATTTATAGTCCCAGCACTATCAGTAGGACCAGTTCATCGAAGTAATTCACCAAATAGACTGTCAAGGAATATAGTACTTGACAGGTGAATATAGTAGGAATTATATCGTGTGTGTATCTGACAAAACTTTATTTAATTCAGCACGTGATGACGTCTAAGAACGAGAATGGATCTGGGAACCAGCTGGACATTTGCCTGAAGATGTCGATGACCAGCTAAACATCTTAAAGGAGATGGCTGCAGACGTTTTTTTCCTGGCGCTGTTTTAAAGGATTGAGTACCAAATAAATTTATTTATTTATTAAGTCAGCTACGGTGTTATGGGATATTTTTGTAAATATTTGTTTGCTTTCTTGGTAATGTAGATTATTAGTTTTTGTTTTACTGACACATTAAATATGGGACTAGCCGAGCGTTGCGTAATTTATATATTTTGTGATTGTATTTGGTTTAACTTTACGCAGGGACGCGCAGCCGATGCTCGATCTCCCTTGCGTAAATCGCGGTCAAGCATTATTATTCGGAGATTTGCCTTACAACAAAAATGGAACTGAATTAATTTTGAGATTAAAAAATAGAATTTGGAGGGTAAAAGATTATTTGTGAGTAGAATTTTATGACGGATCAGGATTGTTTTTGATAGTTGCTTTCCAGCAGATTTGAACGGGATGGCACTTTGCACCCGAGTTTTTGTTGTGTGTTTTTGTTAATGTGTCAATGGACGCAGTATTGTTGATCTGTTTGAGCCGACCTAGAGTGAGTGTGTATGAGATTCAGTCCAAGCTATGGGTGCGTATGTGATTTTTTTATGATGTGCTAGCGAGAATATATCATGGTGATTATTCTGACTTGCTCCACGTCAACCCAGTTCATGACCCCGCGGGGCTGAACTCGTGGTATATATTTGTTTCTCGCCATCCAGGGGATGCGTGAGATATGTTGACTTTTCCTGAGGGAAAACTGCACCTAGCTTGCCAGATTGAGAGAGGTATTTGTGGCAGCGTGACTCATACAAGTAGGGGGAGCTCAATCAGATAACATGTCTTGTCATTAGAACAGGCTTGCTTCCTGTACTGCAATTTATGATGTTTTAAATTCACAAAACCTGATCGGTTATAATGAGTATTGCTTGATTAAATGGGAGCCGTCCATAATTGTAAGGTAGCCACCGAAATTCGTGTTTGTCTGGCGTTTCATATAAATGTAAACATTGTTTTTCAGCCGTTAGGTTTGTATTTTGTTGTTGTTGGTTCAATTTATTTGGTGTGTTTATTTTGATGCGTTCTCGACCCGTGTCAAGTTAGGGTGCGCGGAGCTATGTTCCCAAGTTGATGAGAGCGGTTTTTGGCCTATTTCTGGCATGCTTTTTTTAAATTCCGTGTGCTCCTGCACCAGCTAGAATCTCCGGGAGATTCTTCATTCTGTTTATATTATTAGATCTTGCATGTGTCAGTAGTAGTTGTAGTGTATTAATTAAGGGTGGGTCCCATAGCCGTAGTGTGATTTAAAAGATGCACTCCGTAAGCAACATGTCTGTTTCAGTTGTAAACGGACTCGCATCAGTACTCAGTTTCTTATTAACGAACAGTAAACCACACAGTATATGACTTCTTGACCAGAGAAAAATGGACTTGTATCCATATGTTGTGACGAGTGAGTTCATACCGCTCAAATGCTTATGTTATGATTTTATCATTTATGTGAAGCTGCATTCACATTGTCTTGTTGTGACGAGTGAGTTCCTACCGCTCAGTGTTATTATTATTATTATTTATAAAGGGGGTAAAAGTCAGGGAGGATTTGTTTTTTATTTATTATTATTATTATGCACATACTTTTCAGTCATTAAATTTCTTTTATTCTACTTGTTATTCATTTTATTTCTAGTATAGCCTCTGTCATGAACCTTTTTATTCATTAGAGCATGTTGTTTTAAGCGAACTTTGCTGTGTAACGCAGTCAGGACTGAACACGACCCCGTAGACGACTCTGGACAAAACCATGCTTTATTAAAGACAGCATAGACAAGCTGGCGCGCCAAGTGGGGCTAGTTCGTTGCTAGTTAACTACTAGAACACGGTGGATAGACAGCATAGATAAGCTGGTGTCATACCGTGGAGCGTTTCGTTGTTTTGGGCTTTTCTAGCGAATCATAAACAAGCTGTTACCCTACATGTGGTGTTTCGCTGTTTTTGACTGTTTGAGATCGCCGGAAGTGATATTTTGTTAACGTAAATACGGCGATGAGAAGTACCGCCAAGAAAATGGAATATACAGTAGAATCACGAGTTTGCAAGTTAAAATACGATTCACGTTTTGTTTATTGATGTAATTAGTAAAATAATGTACGTGAAATCGGGCGCCCATTGATTAAATATAAAATTATATTTGTTTAGGAAGTCAAACTCATGAATATGTTAGGAGGCTGGTAGCCTTAAATGACAATTAATACTTTGTTAATTAGTCAGTGTTAACATCAGATCTGGATAGTAATTTATGACTGAATATGTGCGGGGTTAAAAATTATTAAGTAAAATTAGAACCATTCAGTGATGATTGATCTGCGGGAGTAAAGGGAATAAGTTTAAATGAACTGAATGTGGTCAAATGAAGTAAATGCATGTCAAGAATTATATATGTGTGTGTCAGGGAGACGTTTGCATGCCATCCTCCTGTCTTCTCAGTGATATATATATATTTTTGTGTGTGAAAATGGCGACAGTCACGGAGATCCAAGCGATTATTGAAAGTGCCACGGCACGAACCCAGAAACTATTAAAAGAACAGAGTGAAAGATTACACAGTAAATTATCTGAACAAAATGCACAATTAGCTGAACAGAATGAGTCATTCCAGACTCAAATGAATGACACTATAAAGACACAATTAGCTGAACAGAATGAGTCATTCCAGACTCAAATGAATGACACTATAAAAATACAATTATCTGAACAGAATGAGGCATTCCAGGCTCAAATGAATGACACTATAAAATCACAATTATCTGAACAAAAGGCACAATTAATTGAACAGGGTAACTCATTACAAGCGCAAGTAAATGAAAATATAAACAAACAATTAGAAGCGCAAGAAAATAGAAATACGAGTCAGTTAGCCACATTGTCCGCAGAGATGAAAGAATACACTACACAGCAGATGGTTCAATTCGCGCTTGATATAAGTAAGAATAATGACAAACAGCTAGGTCATATACAAAAATTAGAGGATACGTTCAACCGTAAATTAAATGATTTGGACGAAATTGTATTAGCAAAACTAGCTCAGATAGAATTAGCATGCACGGTAAATAACAGTGAGGTTAAAACGGTACAGGATGGTCTTGAAAAGCGGGTTGATAAAATGGAGGAGGATTCTACGTTTATCCAGGGACAATTGTCAACAGCAAATGAAAGCATTTCGGGCTTAATAAAAGACATGGATAAATTAGAAATACAATCAGCAGAACGATGGCAAAACCTAGAATCGGACCAGGATAATTTAAAGAGTACGATAGATGAGAATAATCTACGTCTAGAAGACAGGCTTGAGAAGATAGAATCGAATCAGCAGGACACGAAACAGCAGATGGAAGAAAAATTAGGAGCGATAAAAGATAGCATCAGCAAGGATTGGCGCAAGATGAGTTGCGACTCTAAAGAAGAACGGCTAACTATTATAAAGACCGTAGGTGAAAATCATACGCGCATTAAAGTACTTGAGGAGGAAATCAAAAATAAAATGAAAGAACAGTCGGACAGAATCATTAAAGCAGAGTTGCGCTCATTAGGACAGAACACGTTATTTCAAACAGTGCACGCAGATAAGGAAGTCGACCCAACGAGCCAGAGGGCAATTAACGCGGAGAATGGGCACGGAATGACAGGTAGCCCATTAACGACTAGCACAGAGGGATTTCACAACAACGTTGGAGGGACCTCTACCCCTCAACATGGCTATCAGCACCCTCAAGTCGTACAAGTAATTCGATCAAATGAATTTAAACCTAATAAATTCACAGAAAATTCTGGTGCCACACCGAAGGCGTATCTTAAAGAGATGGATCACTATTTTAATGATACTAATTTTCCACCCGCGCGTCGTTTAAGACTGATGGAACGATTTCTTTCGGGAAATGTACTTACGTGGTTCTTGAGCTTCAAGTATACTTTCGGAGGGATCGATGATTTCAAGATTGCGTTCCTTAAAAAGTACTGGTCGGCTTCTCTACAACAAAGTCTCAGAATGGAACTTTATTCGAGAAAATATCAGTCGACTCAGCAGACAAAATATTCAGATTTCTTTTCGCTACAATTGTTAAAATTTCGGGATCTGGATCACCCCTTAGAAGAGTCGGATCTGGTTATGACGATTGCACGGCAGTTGCCAGTAAATGTTCAGCAGGTTTTAGTAGCAGCAAACGTGGACACAGCGGTTCGAGCCGAACAAATCTTACGTCAGATTGACGAGACAACATCTCACTTGCAGCAAAGAGGGGGACGACAGCTGGAACTTGTAAACACAACGGAGGTGGTTAAACCCGCTCAAATACACACCAGGTCGCAGGCCACAAATACAAGTGTGTCAACAACACCAAGACCAGGTCAGGAGGGTGACGAAAATAGGTCACACCAGCGTCATGAAAATAACAATGATAGACATACACAGGGCAACAATAGGTATCAGCAGCGAGGATACCAACAATGGAGAAATAATAGGAGAAATGAGGGACCCTACAGACGTTATGAAAATAACAATAATGATAATCGACAGTGGCGTGAAAGAAGATATCAGAACCAGGGGAACTATCAGAATTATAGAAATGATTGGAATGACAGGCACGCCGAATCGCAGCGCTACCTGGAGGAACTACGCGCTAATGGAGGGGACGAACAAGGACATTGGGAACGTGCCATAAATAGAAGGTCGAATCCTGACACCTTTAAAGAAGAAATTGGAGAGGAAGAAAATATACCAGCCAGCCAGGAAGACGAACGAAGCTTGCCAGTACGGAGTATGAGAGAACGTAGCCCGGTAGGGAAGAGAAACACCGGTGCGGTACGGAAAACGAGTCAATACTAGAAGAAGACGACAGCGTGGAGGAGAAGAAGAGGATGGTAGCAGAACGGAGGAGAAGAAGAAGAAGATGGCAGGACGGAGAAATGGAGAGGACCCTTCTGTATTGTACGGAATCTTGGTAACAACGCATACAGAGTGAAATAATTGAGTACAGGTACAATGTCTGTCTACAACGCGGCGAATTTAAAGTTGTATCATACTAGCGAACCTTGGGAACGCCGAAATAATGCTGCAAATTGAATATATGGACGTCCTTTTTGCACATCCAACTACACGTGGGTCAGTGAGTACGTCAGTAGAACGAGGAAGTAGAGAACAATCTGCTGTGGTCAGACACTAATGAGCTCTGACGATGACAACACAGCGGGAGAGCGAGCGATTGAGATAAGGGCACTGGAAAGGTGAGATACTAGCCTTAGGCGATCAGTCAAGCAGGCTGGTTTACGGAATGTCTGAATGAATGAGGAAACGGGTTGTAAACACGAGGAAGTGTTGTGACTCCAACGACAGTGGCGGCTAGACTAGACTGATGAGAGGGAGATTTTTCTAGGATTGGCAGAAATGGATTACAGATGTTTTGTATTTGTAAAAAAAATCGACTATTTGTTCTGTTCGATTTTTTCCATACAGGGGGGTTGTGAACCCATTATCCACAGGCTATATAAAGGATTCTAATATTTATTCATCATCTTTTGATACATTTCTACAGACAACAGATATGAGAGCCAGACGGTGTTGGGATATATTGAGAAATCAGTGGCCGAGAGGACACAATGGTTTAAGCTCCTGGGGTATTTTAGGAGGATGCGTATATATTCTTGAGACATAGAACAGGTGCAACTTTTAGCGCGAATGTTGGCTTGGGGACGCACACTATGGCTTGTTGCTATGAAGATTGGCGCCAAGGAAGAAATCGAATGCTACAAGGTAATTGGTCTATCATCATGTGAACCACTCCCTACGGCAGAAATATTTGTAAAAACGCGCAAAGACATACAAGAGTCTAGGCCAATAGAATCAAGACGCCTTGTCTTAGCGGGAACTCGGCTTGGGAACGCGCACGGGTAGATTAACGCGGGAGTTATCTACAGATTAATTCCACGATCGATTCACGCCGGCTACAGCATAATCGTAACCTCCACACTGCTACGAACTCAATGATACCGATCGCATGCTAGTCTGATAGTTATTATGGAATATTTTTTAATAGATCCCCTTCCACACCTACCCTAGTCTGTGTCATTTATAAGGATCCAAGATGCTTCGAGGAGGACCACTTATTTTGTACGTCTGAGGGCGTAACGTCGACTACTAATTTTTGTTCGTCTGAGGAAGGAAGGACCACTTATTTTGTACGTCTGAGGGCGTAACGTCGACCACTAAATTTTGTTCGTCTGATGACGGAACGTATTACAAATTTTGTACGTCTGAGGACGGAACTCATTATTTATTTATTATAGTGTAACTTCAGTGATTTATTTATAGTCCCAGCACTATCAGTAGGACCAGTTCATCGAAGTAATTCACCAAATAGACTGTCAAGGAATATAGTACTTGACAGGTGAATATAGTAGGAATTATATCGTGTGTGTATCTGACAAAACTTTATTTAATTCAGCACGTGATGACGTCTAAGAACGAGAATGGATCTGGGAACCAGCTGGACATTTGCCTGAAGATGTCGATGACCAGCTAAACATCTTAAAGGAGATGGCTGCAGACGTTTTTTTCCTGGCGCTGTTTTAAAGAATTGAGTACCAAATAAATTTATTTATTTATTAAGTCAGCTACGGTGTTATGGGATATTTTTGTAAATATTTGTTTGCTTGCTTGGTAATGTAGGTTATTAGTTTTTGTTTTACTGACACATAAAATATGGGACTAGCCGAGCGTTGCGTAATTTATATATTTTGTGATTGTATTTGGTTTAACTTTACGCAGGGACGCGCAGCCGATGCTCGATCTCCCTTGCGTAAATCGCGGTCAAGCATTATTATTCGGAGATTTGCCTTACAACAAAAATGGAACTGAATTAATTTTGAGATTAAAAAATAGAATTTGGAGGGTAAAAGATTATTTGTGAGTAGAATTTTATGACGGATCAGGATTGTTTTTGATAGTTGCTTTCCAGCAGATTTGAACGGGATGGCACTTTGCACCCGAGTTTTTGTTGTGTGTTTTTGTTAATGTGTCAATGGACGCAGTATTGTTGATCTGTTTGAGCCGACCTAGAGTGAGTGTGTATGAGATTCAGTCCAAGCTATGGGTGCGTATGTGATTTTTTATGATGTGCTAGCGAGAATATATCATGGTGATTATTCTGACTTGCTCCACGTCAACCCAGTTCATGACCCCGCGGGGCTGAACTCGTGGTATATATTTGTTTCTCGCCATCCAGGGGATGCGTGAGATATGTTGACTTTTCCTGAGGGAAAACTGCACCTAGCTTGCCAGATTGAGAGAGGTATTTGTGGCAGCGTGACTCATACAAGTAGGGGGAGCTCAATCAGATAACATGTCTTGTCATTAGAACAGGCTTGCTTCCTGTACTGCAATTTATGATGTTTTAAATTCACAAAACCTGATCGGTTATAATGAGTATTGCTTGATTAAATGGGAGCCGTCCATAATTGTAAGGTAGCCACCGAAATTCGTGTTTGTCTGGCGTTTCATATAAATGTAAACATTGTTTTTCAGCCGTTAGGTTTGTATTTTGTTGTTGTTGGTTCAATTTATTTGGTGTGTTTATTTTGATGCGTTCTCGACCCGTGTCAAGTTAGGGTGCGCGGAGCTATGTTCCCAAGTTGATGAGAGCGGTTTTTGGCCTATTTCTGGCATGCTTTTTTTAAATTCCGTGTGCTCCTGCACCAGCTAGAATCTCCGGGAGATTCTTCATTCTGTTTATATTATTAGATCTTGCATGTGTCAGTAGTAGTTGTAGTGTATTAATTAAGGGTGGGTCCCATAGCCGTAGTGTGATTTAAAAGATGCACTCCGTAAGCAACATGTCTGTTTCAGTTGTAAACGGACTCGCATCAGTACTCAGTTTCTTATTAACGAACAGTAAACCACACAGTATATGACTTCTTGACCAGAGAAAAATGGACTTGTATCCATATGTTGTGACGAGTGAGTTCATACCGCTCAAATGCTTATGTTATGATTTTATCATTTATGTGAAGCTGCATTCACATTGTCTTGTTGTGACGAGCGAGTTCCTACCGCTCAGTGTTATTATTATTATTTATAAAGGGGGTAAAAGTCAGGGAGGATTTGTTTTTTATTTATTATTATTATTATGCACATACTTTTCAGTCATTAAATTTCTTTTATTCTACTTGTTATTCATTTTATTTCTAGTATAGCCTCTGTCATGAACCTTTCTATTCATTAGAGCATGTTGTTTTAAGCGAACTTTGCTGTGTAACGCAGTCAGGACTGAACACGACCCCGTAGACGACTCTCGACAAAACCATGCTTTATTGAAGGGTGCAGTAAGTAGGTACAATTTGTGTCATAATTATCAGGTAATAACCTGTGTTATTGTGGTGTCTATAGTCTTGGTAATTCAGCTGAGGATAAGGATGGAGGTGACCGTGACATTATGTTAGGAACCATCCCGACATTTGCCTGGAGTAGAAGCTGAAAACCACTCCCAGTATGGATGAGATGGGAATCGAAGCCACCCGTTCTCAGTGTTACCTCACGAGGCTAAGTGTACCCCATTACAGCTCTCAGACCAGAATTAAATTTCTTGGCACAGCCGGGTATTGAACCGGGACCTCAGGGGTGACAGCCAAGATTGCTAACCACTACACCAGAAGGTGGGCACACTGGATTATTGAATATTATAAGAGCAATACATGGTCTTTGATAGAAATATAGATTACACATACATAAACTACAGCAACTACACCAAGTGATGGCATAGAGGGAGGAACAAATGATAGTTATATTGTAATACAAATTGGGATTTATATTCTTTTACGAGGAAGTATTGATTACTGACACAGGCAAAATAATTCGCATGTGAGGTAAAGTTGAGTCCCCGGCTCTGTGAATATAACATGTCATCCATCATTATGTTAACGGAAGCGCAATATTTCGCGCTGTCGTGTTTAACATCTGGGATTCCGTGCCTTGTAGGCGCAACAGGTGCGCTGTCTCGGGCTAGCGTGTAGGATCAATTCCCCAGAGCAAGAACTTTGTATTGGCCTTTAGCCAGCCATTGTTTTTCTTTCAAGACTTTTAATGGATTTGTGTCTTTCGCGAGTCGAAGCGAGGCGAAGGGTAGAGTAAAAGAAGCACGGACGTACAGCAGAGGATCTATTAATTACTTGCTGAAAGTAACGATCATCATTATAACTTGTTCTGTTTCTCGATTCAACCAATGCCCTACACAATAGTACAGTAGAACTCAAAACATGCAACCAAGAGGCTCATACAGGGCGCCCGTGAATGTTCTCCGCAGTGGGTACTTGCAGCTGTGAGTGGTTGAGTCATGAGTTTTAGTTGGCTGCACTGCACTGTGTCCTTCAAAGCGGGACTTCCCTGAGTGAGCTGTCGGTGTGTATCGCATTAAGCGCGCGAGACTGCATGTCATCAGCGTGTAAGCGAGCGTTCAGATATATTATTATTATTATTATTATTATTGGAAGAGTGCAACACTATACAGGCGGTAATGTTTACTACTGAAGAGAGAGTTTTTTTTGTGGAATACGTTTTTCGCGAAGGCGATCGGTTTGCAGAAAATGTAAAATTAAGATTTCAGGCGCGGTTTCCTAATTCAAAGTGTCCAAACCGTGATACCGTTCGGAATTTGGTAAGTAAATTTCGTGTGACTGGCTCAGTTCACGATGTACCGGGAACAGGCAGGCCTACGCTTTTAACAGACGAAAACCTTGATGAAATCTCCGACATAATGCTGCATAGTCTAAGTAAATCAACACGAAAATGAGCTCAACAAACAGGAATCTCCAAGTCGACAGCACATAAAGCTGTAAGAGACAAGCTTCAGTTGTTCCCTTATAGTGGGCGATGTATGGAAGATAGACATATGCTCTCCCGGACGTTTTTGTAGAACTTTTTATGTTGAACAATTCTTACACTCATAGTATGTAGATATTTTTAGCGGTTTGCCCAGCGTAAGCTTACAAAGCGCTCGGACGCCAGTTTTTTTAATCGACTTTTCCACTAAAATCGTTACTGCTCGGCTTCTTTTGATCATAAATAAATAATTTTCTAAAGAAATCATACTCGATATATCCTTTACAGAATGGTGAAAACCGCATCAAAATCCATCCAGTGGTTCTCGAGTTAACCCGTAACATCCAAGAATCAGGGACTTTGTTTTATACTAAGTAGAGATGATGCAAGCGGCAGCCATGCTACCAACGGAACTGCTGTAGCTAGCTCTCACAGACGCATGTAGGCGCTGCGGAGAACATTCTCGGACTCACTGTATATTGTGTTCTTGCAATAGCTAAGTGACAAATTCATTGAAAGATTTCTGAGCATTGATGCTGGTCAAACGTACAATTGATGGTATGTACAGAAGTCAGTAAGATACCTCATAATAACCAAACCAAACTCCGTGGCAGCAGAGCTATGGCTATGGCCTACCTGGCTGCCCAACCATTCGGCCTAGAGATTGAGAGCTGATGCGTGATCAGAGCGTTGGGTCCCCTCAGGAGTTAATCTTGGTATCCGAGACCAGGGCACTGCCTCACTGTCTGAGAGCTACTCAATTGGCCACATGAGGCTGAGTACACCCGTTCAAGCATGGGCAGGAGTAGAACCCAAATCCACTCTTTTCTCATTTTCCTTCAAGACTTGAGTGCATCCTATTTCAATCCTCATTCCAAGATTAAAAACATCTATGGAATAGCTGAGAATCAACCTCGAGCCACATGTTCAAGATAAGATTATAATTAACCACTGTGATGGTACGGGGATACAAGTCTTAAAACCATGTTTTTCGGTGTTTTCTAGGCAACTCAACTGAAGAGCAAATATATCCCATTACCACGAGCTCAAAATATTCTACACCTTTGTTTGTATGGTAGTGGGGATGGCATCTAACAGAACACCCAAAAGGCCAAAGTTAACAGCACTTCTCTGTGACAAATCATTCAGAAAGGAAGGCGACGAATCAATTTTTGAACACGGCGATCCTGTATTGCTGCACGTGTTGGATTTCTCTTCCAATTGTGTTTGCAAGTCTACGATACTACTCTTCGCCCTCATTCTCAAGACATTCAAGCTAGCGGACAGAACTTGGCTCCTCTGTTAAGTCTCATTGTCCATTGCGAACTGTGTTCAAGACGATATCACCTTGGGCGATAGACTTTAGCCCAATTTCCAACAGTTCAGTTTGAGCTTTCCGAGACATCAATTGCAGCTTCACCACGTATCATATTCTAGTTTGGTTTAGCAACACTATGGGACTTTTGAATTTAATAAATTTTCTACATGAGAGCACTGGTGACTTAAGAATGAGCCAAGATGAACACATTCACAGCGTGTATTACAATTACCACGCTGTGCAGCATACAAAGTAATATTAGAACCAGGTATTCATGTGCGAATTGAGAAGTTTACAATTTAACTACTGTGAGGTACCCATAGGTGGAGATAACATAATAAACACATCACCCCTGCACGTTGTGTCTCTAAGCTTATATCGCCGTAGGTCCTATGCCAACCAAAAAGCTGACACTTTGGCAATTGGTTTGCAAACATACTGACAGCTGTCTGTAGCCCAACGCCACACCAAATAATTAGAGACATTATTTCAGTGGACGTTTTGGCACCAGTAAGGACGAATTAGAGTTGTGATGTTAACAATGTAGTGATCGTCAATGATGACACAATGGACGCTGTCAACATTACATCGGGTACGCACCACTAATTTATGCCAAGAAGAATATTCTACAAGAGAGGTTGGTCGATGTGTGCTTCGACCAGTGTGGTGTGGTTCGAACATGGAATTTGATAAGGATGACGGGTAGTGTGGAGGGCTTTGTCCGTACAGGACATTCACGGTTGGTAACTGCAGTTAATGACCACTGTCTCCAACTTTTGGTTCGGAGGAACTGCGGACTTAAAGTTACGGAACTTTGCTCGAGGGAGCTACGGGACTACGTGTAACTACTCAGTCTGTTAGGAACAGGTTGCAGGGTGCCCATCTGCATTCTTGACAGCCATGGCCAGATCCCGCTTTAACACCTCAACACCCTGCAGCCCACTTGAGTTGGGCAAGAGATCATGTTGTACGGACTCTTAAGCAATGGCGTAAGACGCTGTTTACCGGCTAATGTCGCATATCGTCCATGAAACGGCAATACGTCGTATCCTACAAGACATCAATTTTACAGGGGACACAAAAAACATTGCTGGACTTCAATAGTACATCCTAAATATATTATGAAAGTGTTAAATTGATTCATTCTAGTCTCGTTTGACTGCTACAATACAAAAATGGAGTTTTTTACATTTTTCTTGAATATATGTGGGTTATGACATTTTGAATCAACCAATTTGTACAGAATGTGGGTTGCGACGTTTTGCATGTTGGTACTTTCCTACAAATTTACTGTTTTCAGACAAAATATAAAAGCTAATAACGGTTAATATTGAATATTCTATACACATACTGCTTAAAATAAAGTGGATAAATAATAAAAATTATATTTTATTGAAAATGAACTAATGTACGGTACTGTATCCACGATCCTCTCAAGGTTACTATGTGAACATAATAGGCTAATATTATTTAACCATAGTCAGTAATTAGAGTGTCTTTCAAATAAGAGAATTAGTGTTAGGTAAGTAGACTATGCCAGCCTCGTGGTGTTGGGGTAGCGCACCTGCCTCTCGCCCGGAGGCCCCGGGTTCGATTCCCGGCTCCGTCAGGGATTTTAGAAACTGACGTGAGGGCTGGAACGGGGTGCACTCAGCCTCGTGAGGACAATTGAGTAGCTGTCTGACATGAAGCAGCGCACCGATCACGAAAGCCAAGATTAACGGCCGAGGGGACCCGATGCGCTGATCACGTGTCACCCCAATATCTGCAGGCCAAATGGCTGGGCAGAGGTTGCTTGGTAGGCCTAGGCCCTTCATGGGCTGTAGTGCCAGGGGTTATTTTATATTTATTTTTAAGTGATTAAAACTCTTAGAATGAACACTAATCTGTAATTTGTGAAGTTGTAGGTATATTTGTGCTTTGTGTTATTTTGCTAGTTTTTCCCTACACATCAGGGGCAAACACATTTCAGAAACCTAGTCTGCTCAATAAAAATAACAAGAGAACATACATTACGAAACTGGTAGCAATCTTTTGCACCAGTACGTTTAAGTCAATCACGACATTTAATCATGAGGGAGTGAATCGTAGAAGGCATGGCAGTCTTTTGGAAGACTGATTTCAACTGCTGCATGTGATAATACTTCTGGGAAGAAATTTTCCGTGGTTCGGAGTGGAGTAAAGGTCTTTTCTTTAGTTTTCGTTGTATTGTGCTGTGGACTGAATCAGACTTTAATTGGTGTGCCCCTTTCCAGAAACTTTTGCCAGATTGTTTGCCCGTTCTTGATGACATGGTCTAGCAAAGCATTTGATATAATACTGTTCATGTTTTGATATGTGCACCCATCACTGTATACCATTATTTCCTTATAATTTACACAGTGGCATTTGAGGTAATCAATACTCATAGTAGCAAACGTTGATACTGACAAATCGGTATCGATTTCGATGAACCAGTAACACACACAGTGATGTGCAGTTAGGTTGAAAACTGTTAAAAACTGCCATTACTTTATGGCATGTTAATTTGGTTTTATAATAGAAAGCACTAGCCTGAATGCATGCTGCAACCTTCACTGCTTGTAAGTTCATGGTAATTACAGTGCACTGTTTCTGTGCAGCAAGAGTTTTATCGTCTTCCTTTTCTTTCCGTGCTCTATCTTTCCTAATTTTGTGCTGGATCCAGTCTTCTTCAGAAAGGTTACCTGCCTCATCGTCAGCACACATGTCACAGTGGTCCTTTTTCAGTTTATGTAAGGACAGATTCTTTCCATGGAATACGGATGAAAATTTAGTCCTGCTTACTGGAGTTCCATTATCATGTTAAATTTTCTCACAGTACAAATCATACAGCTGAGCCAAGGAATCTATACTCTGTTCGAGAAATAATTTCGGTGTATTACTCCTATTGTAATGCGAAGGAAGTTTTGGCAAATCGTTCAAGAATTTATTTAAATGCCCCATTTGCTCTTTATAAGCTGCAGGTTTGTCACTCTTCCTGTTTTTCACCGTGACTTCATCTGAAGCATGCATTCCTGCTGAACTTCTATGCTTCCAATCTGTCACAGAATGCTGTCCTAACCCCAACGTAGGGAGGAACATCTTCTTGCACACAGGGTCCTGAGTACCATTCTTTCATTTAAAATAATAAAGGAAGGTAACACGTCTCCGAGATTATTCTTCAGATGTGTATTACCACGTTGGTACTATTTTCTTAACTTTTTTTTTGCGACAAATACCTTTCGCTGCTTCCATGGCATTACTGACCAAAATTCGTGAGATATATAATTTCGCTCCTCCTCAATGTCATTACATTTTTGTTCTGCATATTTCCTACATGATTCATAGTTGCATCCATCTCCTAACATTGCTTCATTTCTGGGTTGGTCCTGTACAACTTTATTCTTTTTAATCCTATAGGCTAACCTATGTATCCCTTCCCTTGCATACGCTTCCTTTTATTTAAATTTCTACTCCAGCACTTACAATTACCCCTCTTTTGCCTTAAAGAAGTATCACGTGGGGAAGGGTGAAATTCTGTATCAAAAGGCATATCTGAAGCATCTGGGTTAGCTGTTATGACAGAAATGTTGGTGTCTGTAGCAGAATTGTGATCTTCCCTAGGTTCTTCCAATTCCCTGAGTGCCCCAGCGAACGGCTTACTACAAAATATCTAAGTAAACAAAGAAAATGGCTACCTGAAATTTGTCGTAACCCTCACATATATGAGGGATACAACATTATGCCATTGCGGGGGTATAAGATTATGCTGAAAGCAAAATGTCGTAACCCTAACAGCATGGGATACAACATATTGTCACTCACAGAAAACATCACCGGGGATACGACATTTTGTTTTCCATGAAAATAAAAGAGAAATATTTATCGGAGGGATATGACATTTTTACTGAAGACGGAAAAATAACCCAGAATCCTGAAAATGGCAAAAAGTCAATTTCACTGAAATTGAGGATTACGACATATTGCCGTTTCATGGACGATATGCCACACCTCTAACGATCGCAGACAATGTGTTTGGATGGGGCCGGGTAACACCGCATGTCTACAATGCTGCGTTATCCTTTTTTTCGGGGGGGGGGGGGGCGAAAAGGTTTCACGCACTCCCCGCGTGACACCCGATCTTACTACTGGTGCCTCCCACATGCAGTTAGTCTACATAGTAGAAGAGAAAGCATAGGGGGTTGGAAAAGGAGATTGCCCTTTGAGGCTTAGCGCCTGTCCGATCGCGATCGCGATTTAACAGGCATCATAGGTATATATTAACATAGGTATATTTTACATATATGCATATATGTAAGGGTTTGATTGTAGGGCCAGGGAAAACCGCATAGGCATAAAGGAAAGATTGCCTATACGTAAAACCTGGCGGCTTGGTTATTGTCACATGCAAGGAAGTGGGTATGGAAATGATTAGGTTTGTTAGTACGGGAGGTGTGTCATGCAACAGTTGTAAAATCAGTTTAGTTAGTTATTGTTGTTTTAAGGAGCGGAACTACGAGGCCATCTGCCCCTCAAAATCAGTTTCCTCGCCGAGATTAGTATACAGGGTCTTTCATATAAAGTAAGAACGGCGAGCGGCGGATTTGTACTCCGTTACTCCAGTGGCCCTGGCCGAGATTGTGGCGCACCACGGTCCCCTGCTGTAGTATTGAAAGGGCGCGCATAGTATATACTTGACCTTGCAATAAGCGTGCAGGTGTTCAGTCGCCAGTCTGAATCTCAGGTGCAAACATGATGAGACAGTCATCATTACAATATCGTATTTTTGTATGTAGAACTTATTTTAAGTACGAGTCTGCTCGGCGTGTACGTGATACATGTGTTCAGCAATTTCCTGATGAAGTACCACCTTCACTAGCACAGATTCACGTACTTGAAAATAAGTTTGACACTACAGCTCAGTGCTCAATAAAAGACATAAAATAAAAGATCAGAAACATTACAGTGGCAGAACTCACTCGCGTCATCCTGAATGTGGTTACCAGATAAAATGCCAGTATGACCCAGGAAGGACGACACTTCCAGCATCTTTTATAAGGCAATGTTTCGTATAGGATTGTACACATGCTTAAAGCAGGGGGCCGTGGCGCGCCATAAGCTCGGCCAAGGCAACCGCAGCATCGGATAACAAAACTGCCGCTTGGCGTTCTTACTTTATATGAAAGACCCTGTATATGGGGAATCAGTTGGCTTGGTACTACTGGGACTAGCGCGTCCGCAATGGCGGGCGGACGAACTGCACGTCCAGGGTTAGGTTCGGAGCACAGTCCGCCCGCCTAGTGCGTCCTAGTATCAAGTCTCCGTGTTCCGCAGAGGGGGAGCCACGCCTGCAAACAGGGGCTTCTTCTCTCATGAACAGCAAAGTGGTAGTACATTGGCGTTCTGGAGTGGCATCACACGAAGCTATCGTACATCTTTTGTGGTTGTTCAAGGCTCTATAAATGCTCAACAGAATGCTTCAATCAATAGTGTAACCTTATCACTAGCAGTTCGATGAGGACTTCATCTCAATGGACCATAATTAACGTGTGCATCATGCAGTTTTGATGAACACGTACATGAAGCTCATTGATATTACCTGATTGGAGTGGCCTTCCTGTTTCCTTGGTGTGAATCCCATTGAACATGTCTGGGATCTAGCTGTTTATGGACGTCCAGGCCAAGGACACAATTTGCAAGACGTACGTTCAATCACAATTGAGTGATTGGATAAATTGAACCAAAATTGGCTTGTCGACCAAACGGATTCAAGCATGTTTCTGTGTTACGTATTGACGCCATCCATGTTGATATGCCACACTCCCAATGGTAAGCCATGGCTGTGATTAGATACGGAAATGATACCCCTTTTGATATGTTTCCAACTACATTATACAGTTATCCCTCAGAACCATTTGTGCACCACCTAGCCATGCACAGTACAATTCATAGGTGATGGAAAATTACTTTGATGTGTGTATGATATTGTCGAAAAAAGACTCACACCAGGATATAATAATATGTTGGCAAATAATAATAGGTCTCTGTGAATCAGAACATAGTCTTCCATGTACTCCTTTCCTTCTTCTACAGTATCAGAGGTACATTATTACCACACGGTATAATTTCTACAATGTTGGTAGACTTTCAACAATTGAGGGACTGGAAAAGTATGTATCTCTTCACCAAGAAAATATCAGGATTTTCCGTCCACTTTCATGGTGCAAACAGAAGCTATTAGGAACATCAACGTACAAAGAATGACGTGTGAGATTGAATAGCTAATCACTTTCCTGTCTGCGCCATATGTAGCGTTATAAGAATGAATAAGGTAATTTTCTAATAATAATGCCGTATCATATAGTCTGTTGAGTATCTTGCACGGCACAAAGACTCTCCATTGGAGTCAATGCTACTCTGTGTTTGACAATCGAATAAAATCTTTGAACCACTCAAGCAAGCGAATATGAGAATCTCAACCCACTCACAATCAGCAAGGCGGAGAACTCCAACAAATTGCACTCCACAGTTGCTCACAATATTGAAGAAAATGTCATTATCTGTGTTCGAGACAGCGACTGGAAGCCTGGAAGCATCTTCTTCAGCTTCAATAAGACGTCACAGACGATTTTTCAATAAGTTTGCTGTTGGATATATTATGAAATTCCCACTGTGGTAAACCAATGTACGAGTATATAGGCTATAGCTCATCGTTTTGCTGGATGGCAGTCTTTCATTGCTGCATCTTGAGTTGAAATCCTGTTTGTTGCATGTGAGTTTTTACTGGACAAAGCGGAAGTGGGGAATGTTCTCTGCTGGATCTCTGATTTCCCGAGAGCTCTACTTCCATAATTGCTCATTGTTATTTGCGGCAACATCCCTAGTCCAGCATATGGGTGAAATCAAATAATTATTTTAGTGGAGCCAAATAGAAGGGTCCACTACAAGCATTGTTGGTGTCATTATTATTATTATTATTATTATTATTACAAAAAGGATTGTGTCACGATCAACTGAGACGTTCCCGGTATAGTGTTCCTCAAGTTAACTCATCCTAATGATCTCCATCTAACATTTCTAAGGACAATTTGGTGTCTCAGGTCAATAATATAAGCTAGCTCTATCACAAAAATATCTTATAACGAATAAAATTTTCTTGGTTTTTATTTATATTTACGTCGAGTATGTCATAAGATACTGCTTAATTCATCACTCATTTCTACATATTCTAGTGTGGTGTGCATATCATAATTTTACAAGTGGGGAGTCGCGGTACATTGACTTGTGAGAATTTTACATTTTTAATGTAAATACCCTAACCCTTCACTATTCCGCGTAGTTTCAATGTATATCATAATGCTGCTGTTTTGAGGGGAAACATATTCTATTTCATGTCACCTTGGTTATATTAATATTATCATTTGTAATTAATGTTCAAATTATTATTACTATTATTATTATCAACTTATGAAAAATGAAAATCCACAGTCTGTTCCAGTCATCCGACCGAGTCAGGGATGGAATGAATGAAGCCCCCCATCTAGTGGCGAGGATAGAATTTGTACCGGCTGCCAAAACCTGTCGCACTCCTCAGGGGCAATGATTAAATGAATGACAGAAGAAATGGAATGATAGTGGAGAGGGTTGCTGGAATGAAAGTTTGAACAGGGAAAACCGGAGTACCCGGAGAAAAACATGTTTGCCTCTGCTTTGTCCAGCACAAATCTCACATGGAGTGACCGGGGTTTGAACCAAGAACCCAGCGGTGAGAGGCCGGCGTGCTGCCGCGTAAGCCTCGGAGGCTGTTATTAACCTTATAATCATTATTATTATTATTATTATTATTATTTTTGTCATATACACTGGTCAAAAAGTTTTGCATATTGCATGATGTTGTATTTTCATTGCAGTATGGCGACATATCGTTCTAACTCTAAGACAACACGTTTGTTTGCACCGTACACTGTTGTCGGACATAGAGTTTGTGCATACAACCTGCAAAAACGGGGCAAGCGGCCAAACCCCTGCTGTGATTGCGGTACACCGAACCAGACCATCAGGGACATTGTCGAAGAATGCAAACTAAGAGCGTACTTAGGTGACCCTAACAACTCTTTCAGTGCTACACCATCGCCTGGACTGGAGAAATAGACTGGACATAAGATTGATATCTGTGCTTTTATGTACTAGTTATTATTATTATTGTTTCATGTGTAATTCCATTCGCTATATCTCTACTTAGAATAAAACAAAGTCCCCGATTCGTGGATGTCACGGGTAATCTAGAGAACCACACGATGGATTCTCATGCGGTTTTCACCATTCTGTAAAGGATATCTCGAGGAAGGTTTTTGTAGAAAATAATTTATTTATGATTAAAGGAAGCCTTGCAGTAACGATTTCAGTGAAAAGGTCGAAAAAAAACCTGGCGTCCATGCGCTTCTTAAGCTTACGTTGGGCAAACCGTTAAATATATCAATATACTATGGGTGTAAGAACTGTTTTGCATGAAAAGTTCTACAAATAAGTCCCGGAGAGCATATCACTATCTTCAATACATCGCCCACTATAAGTGTTTTTACGTTTCCATTTCTTCCAACAATCTCAATTCAATTACTGAGAAGACAGTTTACGAGCTAGCTAGGGGCGAGCCTATCACCCCAGTTACAACCTAGCTAGTGGGCAAGCCTATTACCCCCAGGTACAGCCAGCAGCAAACTGTCGAGTCGTGTTGAGTTATGACTTCAGAGAAGAGTGGTTGCGTTTGGAGTTTCCCTGGAAGTGCTACTTGGCTTTTCTTCATTTCGCCTGTGAACTTTTCGTTCTGCAAAATACACACAGTCAAGTTAAGATTGGACGGAAGGGGAATTTGCGTTCATGCACTTCGCCATTCTTATATTGCTTCTGACGAGAATTCGTTGCACATGCATCTCCATGATAATATAATTAATAGGCCAGTCAGTGATTTTAACCCATCATGCCGAGACGTGAAACGGATATAGGTCGTAGTTCATTGACATCGAAATAGAGGCTCCTATAACGTAATGCATTCATAATTGTTTCCGGGCGAAGCCGGGGTGGGTTGCTAGTAAATAAATAAATCAGTTATCGGATAATGAACGAGAAAGCACGTGTGTCTTGCAATATGCAAAACTTTTTTTGACCAGTGAATATTATTGCAGTACTATATATCCCATTTGGGGCATGGGCAAGTAACTGATCGTAAAACATGAGCGATCAAAGGAAAGAAAATTACCCGGAATAGTGGCGAATTGCACACTGATTTAATTAATATGAACAATTTTTTAATAAACAAATGTTAAAGCAAATAAACAAGACGATATCCCCTGCCAGAACTGTCTTGCGTCAAGCCCGCATAACAGTAAAGCCAGGCCCGTACACAGCTAGCCCCAGCCAGAACTGTGTCGCGTCGAGCCTTACTGTTGTGCGAGGCCATTCCGCAACGACAATGCGAGATTTTAACCACGTGTCCCATCATCATCATCATCATCACCACCACCACCACCACCACCACTTGCTATGGATTCTCCTTTATAAAGATTGTTTTTCTTAAAGAAAGAAAGAAAGAAAGAAAGAAAGAAAGAAAGCGACAACGTGCCACATTTAACAAAGGTCTTTCACAAATACTGGATCACTTCAATCATTTATCCTCGAGTATATTTAACGGTGTGTTCAACTGGAAACATAACACATACTAATGTGACCTCGCCGTGATGACTGCACACGCGCACTAGTGCTAATCCTAATGTATTTTCATAAGGATGAATAAAGAAGATGTCATGGACCAGGATCCACAGCACAGATGATAATGCTGTCCAAATCTACCCGCGGACGTAAAGTGTTGCTCGTGTGTGATTTGCCGCCAAATTTCATGACCTTCTATTTCAAACTTCAGTGAGTCCATAGAGTACATTATGTAGGAGGCAGTGGTCAAAAACCAGGTATTCTCTACCTCACGACTATTTTATTGTTTATTTATTTATATTTATTTATATATATATTTTTGTTCTGAACATGACAGGAAGCCCCAATTACAATGCTTAATACTAACATAAAATAATATACAGCAACATATAAATAGATATGCAACAGATACATTAAACTAGAGATATAATACAGACACACGTGGAAACTAAGATGAAGAAGAAGAAAAGATGGGTTAGGTAAGAGAAGGAAATAATGGGCTGAATTTACGGTATAATCTATTACAAGACATCTTGCAGTTTATCGTAAGTTGCTGCAAACTGGTTTTATGACATACTGAAAATATCTAAATCAAGACGATAAACTTTATTATACTGAGATAATATTCTACTGATTGGTGAGTATTTATGGCAGTTCTTATGAGCTTTCGGAATAAAGAAAATGTTTCTGAATCTACTCGTTATAATAGCTGGGTGATATAACGTAATTCTCTCTCGAAATTTAGCGACGTCAATTTTATTGTTTACTATTTTCTAGAGGAAAATTTGAGATAGAAAACTAACATTGAATGACTGTAATATAAATGTGAACGATTCTCAACAGGGATAATAGCCAAATCTTTTTCAATATACATATTTTAGGAATTTGTTTTGGTTCCTCTCTATAAGCTTATTATGTTTCACCGTGTATGGATTCCATACAACTAAAGCGCATTCTAGTTTTGATGTGATCAAAGCAATAAAGAGCAATAGTAATATCCCATATGAGAAATTAAATGAGTTTCTGATTTCAAAACCCATACATTTATGAGATTTACAGCCAATTATTCTATATATGTCTTGGAAATTTCAGATCATTGGTAAATATAATTCCCAGATCCTGAACATCAGACAAATTTTTATTAATAACTCCCCGTCAATGTCCTAGTGAAATTTTATGTACTTTTTCCTTCTAGTTAAATTAATTTGTTTACATTTACTCATGTTAAATAGCAGTTTATTTTATTCCCTCCATATATTTAGTTCATTTAAATCACTTGAAATTCAATACAATCAGAAGGGTCACGTATTGATCTAAATAATTAAATAATTATATCGCCTGTAAATAATAACATTTCTGAGTTTTGCACTTATAGACATGTCGTTTATAAATAATAGGAATAGTAATGGTCCTGGGTTAGATCACTGAGAAAGACCTGAGTTGATATTAAATGTTTTGAAAAGTTGACTTTTATATTTAACAACATGTGTTCTGTTCTTCAGGTACGAAATCAGTGGATGTAATAGTGGTACAGAAAAACTATACGATGAAAGTACGTTTTGATCCACTTTGTAAAATGTCTTTTGAAAATCGGTATATAGAATATCTACTTGGACTTAATGATTTAGTTCCATGGATACAAATTGCGTAAAATTAATAAGGTTAGTCACACTTGACTGCTTTGACATAAATCCATGCTGATTGGGGGAAATGATGGCTCTAACATGCTGAAATATATGACCATCTAAAATACTTTCAAATAGCTTAGGTCGAGATGACGAAACGGCTGCAGGTCTGTAATTTTCATAGTCCGGATTTTAGAAATGGTGTTACTTTCGAATGTTTCCAATTATCTGGAAATGCACTGGTATTCAGTATACGATAAATATTATAGTCAGTGTTTAAGTAATATATTCATTGCATCCTTTAACACTAGAACCGCGGCTGGGTCATTTGTGACCCAGCTGTTAGTTCTTTCTTCTCTATCTTCTTTGTGTCTCTACCTGAAGTGCTAGATTTTTATGACTTTTCATAAATAAGGGTCTTTAACAACCACACATAATTTTTATTTCCGGGGAGGCAACTCCGTGTTTAAAAAATCCCGATTTACCTAAAACCGCGGCTGGGTCAGATTAGACCCATCATTGATAATAATATGTTAACATCTGTTCTTCCATTTAGCTATTATACCTTCAGTCAATGTGTCACCGGGATTCTCCAAGCATATACTGTGCACAATCTGGCAACATCTCATTGGCTGCGGAGGAAGGGAGAGGTACGAAACCGCTTAGTCACATCTGAACAAATCGCGCAGTTAGGACACTACTCACGCTTTGCTGTGCAATAGGTTGCTAGTTTTGCAGTATCGGTGTATAAATAGTGTGTGAATGGTTGATAATGGCCGCCCGTCGACGACTTACTACTGAACAGAACATTAATGATGCCATAAATGACATTTCCGATGGGGAATCTGAAGGGGAACCCTTGGATTTTTAGTCTGATGATGGATTACAGCTCGTACCTTCAGATTCGTCATCAGAAGATGATGTCATGCAATTTGAAGCTCTAGCAAATCCTGTTAGGGCAGGTATGTACTTCTAAACTTTCATTTCATAATTTATGGACTATTTATCTAGATTCTTTGCAAATTTCAGGCCTAAAAATGTTTAGTTTACAGTTTCTTTATCAATGTGATATTTATGTTCAGGCTATTAGGTTTATGTAGCCCGGTGCATTTTTACTTGCTGTAAATATTATTTTCGGATGGAAAAACTAAGACAAAACATTATCTTTGTATCTAATCAGGTCTTGCAAAGCCAGGGACTTCTTGCGGTCGTCAGAGGAGGCGTGGCCAGGAGCACTGTTCCGTTCTTTCATCGGAAGAGGAGGCCATCGCTAACAGTCAAGGAATTGCACAATTTGACGATAACAGAGGATGCGCCATCAATAAAACAAGGCAGGTTTTGTGTTGAGAGCCTGGTTCAGCTTGCAGCAGTTACAGAAATTGTTTCTCCAGATGGCACGACCTGGAAAGTTGGGGTAATTGGTGATGTTGTAGCTGGAGCTCAAAATGTGTTCAGAGATCGCGCTGGACCTACTGCTCAAGCTAAACGTAATGTGAATGAGACTTGCGTTAGTGCTTGACGACTTATGATCATGGACACAATTTTGAAACATATTATGACATGTACTGAGACCGAGGCACATCGTGTAATGATGTCAGATGATTGGTGTCTAAAGATTGAGGAGATGGAAGCCTTTCTTGCTATAATGTACATTCGCAATGCCATAGGAGCTAAAGGCTTAGGACTGGATTCATTGTGGTCAGAGAAGTGGGGCAATCCTATTGTAAAAGCAACAATGGCTCGTGATAGATTCAGAGAAATGATGCGTTTCTTGAGATTTGACGTTAGGTCTACAAGGTCAGAAAGAATAAAAGAAGACAAATTTGCATTGGTATCAGAAATCTGGTATGCCTTCATTGTAAATGCCCAATGTAGCTATATACCTGGGGCATATATAACTGTTGACGAACAGCTCTTCCCTTCTAAATGCCGCTGTAAATTTACGCAATTTATGACCTCGAAACCAGACAAATATGGGCAGAAATATTGGATGGCGGTAGACAATGACTCCAAATATGTTGTAAATGCTTTCCCGTATCTCGGAAAAGATGATGCTAGGCCAAATAACGAGCGCCTTGGTGATTTTGTGGTAAAGAAGTTGATGGAACCTTATATGAAGAATGGAAGAAATGTCACATGTGACAGTTTCTTCACCTCCTTATCTCTCTCCGAAACATTGTAATCAAATTCAACAAGTCTTGTCGGTACCTTGAACAAGGCTCGCAGGGAAGTACCAGTATGAGTGAAAAAGGCAAAACATAATTTGCACAGCACAGTGCTGCTGATAAAACATGATACTTCTTTGACAATTTATCAGGGAAAGAGCAACAAAAATGTTCTCGTTATGCACCCTGATGTGAATATTGAGCCTGGTAACAATAAGAAGCCAGACACAGTAACATTTTACAACGGCACAAAATATGGAGTAGATGTGGTCGATCAAATGGCTCGCAAATACTTAACCAAGGCACCATCCAGGCGCTGGCCAGTTCATATATTCTACAACTTGCTGGATTTAGAAGGAATAAATGCCTCGGTAGTGTACAACGCACTGAATGAGAAGAAACTGAAACGCAGGGACTTCATTCTGCAGCTGGGTGAAGAGCTCGCTGAGAAATATGCATCAACTAGGATTGCAAATGCCCGCACCATTATTCCAGGTGAGATTCCTGAAAGACAGGAAAAGGGCACGCGTTGTCAGGTAAAGTCCAATTGCAAAGGAAACAAATTGTGAAGTGCCATTCCTGCAAAAAGACTGCTTGCAGCAGGAATACAGCCAAGGAATATTGTGTGTGCTCAATGTGTGTTGAGTGAAGTGCCATTCCTACAAAGAAACTATTGGCAGCATATTGTACATCATTGACATTCGCCAGTAAAAATTCACAATTGTCTAAATGTTCCTTATTTGTATTCTTACTATTCTAAATCTCAAATACATTATCTAGCGCATGTACTGGTATATTCTTTAGTTACCACATCCCCATCAATTCATTAATAATCACGGAAAAAGAGAGGTGGGTCATAAGTGACCCAGCCGCGGTTCTAGGGGGTATATAGATCGCCGCGGTTCTAGTGTTAAAGAGGTATAGGTGGGATGTAGTGGGATGTCAACGCCACTGTGTGAAAAAGAGGGAAGTTGAAGAGTGAGAAAAGGAAGAAGTTGTGGGAGAACAAATATAAGATATGGTTAAATGGAAAAGACTCAGTATGTATTCCAAAAGCAAAAATACAAGGTTTAAGGAACAAGATCTTTTGAACAATTTTGCTTTAAGCATTCAACAAGTTAATGTTAATAGTTTCAGTTATAATTAAAAGTGAATTTGTCCAGATATATGTGACAGAGTACTCTCGCTCTAATACGTTTTCAGCCTCAGAGAGAGATTTACAAACCTACCAAACTAATAATAATAATAATAATTGTGGTTAAGAATACTGGTTACTAAAAGGAAGGAGACTGCTGTGGCCATTGGACAAAATGCACCACTAAGCGAGTAAATTTGAAATGGAACACTTTAGTAGCATCCATTTTTGTGGTGAGCTCGCGTAAGAACTAGACCAGCAGATATCAAATACTACTAAAGAAAAAATAACTAGAAAGATATTGACTAACAATAACTAAGTTACAATTAAGCGGAAGTATGTATAGTAGTATTAGGCATATATCTGCCGGAGCTAGCAATTGCATTAGCTAAACAGCAGACAAATTGTTGGAAAGTTGGCTAACACCCGGGCCAGTGATAGAGCTGTACCACAGGTATACTTGAATAGAAGAAAATGCCATGTGAATTCAAGGCAGTAGTTAATACAGTATATGAGATTAGCTATACAAGAGTGAAATGCAAGTACACGGGGATAGATCCAAGGATTGTTAATAGGCGAGACCTTGATCATATAAAAGCTAACATAATGAAGGAACTTGACATAAGTAGCTTGATTAGCATACTCAATGGCTAGGCTAAATATGCAAGAAGTTTCTAATATCTGATTAGTAGAAAACCACCGTGGCCAGATACAAAACTGGACTACTTGAATATAAACTTGAATATAAAGTGGATGATTGTGAAAAGATGATTGAAATAACAGCATCAAAATCCATGAAATTGAGCTGCATGAGATGGTTGCAATATATACAACTAGCAAAAGGTTTAACGAGGGTTACGTAATGTTATATGAGGCCAAAGGGGGGAACCCTATATTTAGGAGTATCAAGATTACAAAAGGAAAATTAATCAGGATAATTAATAATATTCAAATGACTGGGTAAGAAATGTTGGTGGAGAAGAGGAATTGTGTTTCACCATTAAGAGTCTCTTCTTTTCATAAAACCTGTTGCACTATGAACTTGGAAAAGTCTATCTTCAGTTTAAACCCACATGTTAGTTCAAGATAACAGCTTCTTTAAGAAAAACAAAATGTCCCTCGTGGGGCTTTTTATTAAAAGCCTTAAAGGTATCCAAGGTAGCAAGACATGTAATTTTCCTCCCTTTTTTTTGTATCCTTTGCCATAAATAGTGGCGAATGAAATGCAGCAAATAATTTTCCTTAGAGAAAGCAAATAGCTTCATTAAAATGTCCGATAGCTCATGAGAGTGAAGTATTTTGAACAGTAAGAGATATAATGGATCCGGATAGTTCTCCCGCGTAGGGTTAGAATTTAACCAACAAAATTATCCCATGATGGAGGCTAATAGTTAAAAAGAAAACCTATGTAGGTGTATTCCTGTCCTGCAGGAGAAAATTGGCTCAATCAGATACGCCACTTAAAAGTCTTCGTTCGAATTAAACAAAATGTGCCCCATTTAGAAGATTGAAGTTATGTACACAAGCAATGTATTACTTAACTTTTCATGATGTTCTTGTAGAAGATAAGAGCCATGGAGGAATAGGGTCGAGCAAGAGAAATTGCTAGCAAGCCATTAGCACGATGATTACTCCCTCCATGAAGTACGAGGTGAAGTGAAAGCTCGGACTTTGCACTCAGTGTGACTGATAAACAAAGAGTGTGTCGGTTGGCGACATTGGCAAGGGGTAAGTGGGGAAGAAAGAGAGGGAAGAGGCGAGGGGAGAAAAAACAGTAGGGTAAACATTAAACAAAATAAATAACACTCAATGCTTGAAATTCTTCGTTCTTCATGTGAAGCTGGTAGCAAAAGTATGAAGTTCGGAGAACGACCTCTGTTAGCTTGTTGTAAAAGTCTTTGCTGGAATGAAGCATCTTGATATGTGCTGGAAACACAGGAACGCCGACAGATGGAGGCATTTGCGCTAACATAAACTCCGTGTATACAGTGAGAGGCGACATAGATGCCATAACTAACCAAATAACTGTAATCAGACTAAACAAGAAATAACTACGTGGGCTCTGCAAATTTGAATGACTAATAAAGTAAGAGAATGCATCCTTTGGTGGTTTAGAGAAAAAATTGAGGAAAAACACTAAGAAGAAGAACATTTCACAACGAGGAGATAATTACATGATCCGGATGTACCACCATGGTAGCAACAAGGGGCTCCTTTTTTTAAATTTAGTGGGGGATATAATCATGATAGTTTTTACTGACTCATAGTGTGAATTGCTGCGCTGCATAAGTGATGAAGGTTTGATCAAGTTATTTCACTTGGTGTATAGGATTTATGAGTCCCGTGAGGTACCCTCCGATTTCAAGAAGAATATTATAATCCCTATACCGAAGACAGCAGGAGCTGACAGGTGTGAAGATTACCCTACACTCAGCTTGATCACTCCTGCTTCAAAGATCCTGGCTAGAATTATTTACAAGTGGATGGACAGACAGAAACGGAGTTAGGTGAAAACAAACTTGGTTTCATGAGAAACTTAGGAACAAGGGAAGCTGTACTAAGTCATAGGCTAATCTGAAAAGGTGCAATAAGGAAGAATAAGAGAACGTTCATGGCATGTGTAAACTTAGAAAATACTTTTAATAACGTTGATTGGAGTAAGTTGATTAAGAGAGAAGCTGGTATTCAGAATGATGTAAGGCAAGGCTGCAACTTATCACCCATTCTTTTCAATTTGTATATTGAACAAGCAATGAAGGGAATTAGAGAAAATTTTTCAGTAGGAGTAAATATTCAAGGAGAAATAATTTCAACTCTGAGATTTGTTGATGACAATGTCATCTTAGTAAATTCACTAGAGGATTTGAATGAATTTTGAAAAGGTATGGACTCCGTCTCGAGGAGGGAATTCATGATGAAAATTAATAAATGGAAAACAAAAGCAATGGAATGTAGCCGAAAGAGATCAGAAACCCATATGTAGGCCTACGTCAAATTGGCAGGTGAATACATAAAGGAAGTACAGTAGGAGACTTGTGTTTCTTAGGAAGCAAAATAACCAGTGATGGACGAAGCAAAGAGGATATAGAAAGTAGGTTGGCTCAGGCAAGGAAGGTATATCTACAGAAAATGAATCTGTTGACATCGACATAGACTTAGATATTAGGAAGTCATCTTCGAAAGCCTTTGTCTGGAGCATGGCACTGTATGGAAGTGAAACTTAGAGGAAAATAGAAGAAATTGAAATGAGGTGTTACTGGAGAATGAAGATCAGATGGGAGATAGAGTAACAATTGAAGAGGTATTAAGACGAGTGGGAGAGGAGAGATGTTTCTGGCGACTGCTAATGAAGAGAAGAGATAGGTTGGAAGGGCACATACTAAGACACCCAGGATTAGCAAAGTTAGTTATGGAAGGAAGGGTCGAGAACAAGAATTGTAGGGGTAGACCAAGGTTAGAATATGTTAAACAGATTGTCTCGGATGTATGGTGTGGTAGCTATATTTATATGAAACGATTAGCTCAGTACAGGGGGGCATGGAGCGCTGTATCAAACCAGTTAAAGGACTGATGACACAAACACACAATTGTTCGATTTGAATAATAAATTATGTTAAGTACTATAATTAGGATATTCTTTCCCAGCCTATATTCTTACTGCTGATTTCTCAAAAGTACTTGACCAAGTTTCAAGTTACTAGCAGAACAACTTCATAATAGTGCAGTATCTTCTCATAGATTCCTAACTTAAGTGTACATTCATATTTAAGTTAGGGAAAGAATGAAACACCATTTTTCTGTACAAGGTTGATACAAATGTAGTGTACTACATTTAAATCCGTCCTTTTGTAAAATATGTGCCGTAGGCTTTCACACGTTCGCATACCACTTCTCAAGTCCTCTTTGCATACGTAAGTTCAATATACTTGTATGCAATTAGGGTATTAAAAATGTCAACATTCAGTTTCTTGGCTTTTCTCTTGCTTGTTTTTCAAATACGAAATGTATTAGTTTTACATACAACTATTTGGTTTCTAAAATATTTGGATTGTGACAGTTCCTTTTCTTTGTCATTCTTTAACTACCAAACGATATCCAGAGGTGTTCAAAGTGGAATGTCTTTCGAAAAACGAATAAGTTAATTGAATGCTTCATGAACCGTAACTCTTCTTAGGAGGAGGATGGCTTATGCGTAGAAAGGGCAAATTAGATCGGAAAACTTTGTCACATTTCATGCTCACTTGCACCCACCTTCTCAAGTTTTTCTTACACAAAGCCAGCTTTATTACAAACTTAGGCACCACGGAGAGGGACAAGCAGAAACTATCAGAATCACTAGCGAACCAGATATTTGGCTCCATTAGGAGATTATTGTAGACTTGCGTTCCAAATCATGCCAACTTCAAATTTACAACAAATCAGGAAAGAGGAAAACCATAATAACTCTTTTGTGTTTATTGGTATTTTTGTAGATTTTTCTTATATACCGGCAGGGTACTAACCACAAAACATTAATTTCAGGAAACGAATACGTTTTTAGTCAATTATTTCACATACAAAAATTAGCATGATTTAGTGGCAGACGCTTACAAATCCTGGTAGGTTATGTTCTAAGAACTCTCATAGAACCTGTCGGCAAAGAGGGAATCAGTCATTATGTTGTGCATGTGTCATTTAAATTTGTTTGTGGCATACTGATTACATATTACAATCCGCAGTACTTGTTTCTGTCTGTCTGTACCGTCTTGATTAGTTGTTTACCATAAACAAAGCTTACTTCTCACTTCATAAAATTCATTCAAACAATGTTCAGAACTATATACTGAGTCATAATGATTTTCTACCTATAGTCACTTCCATACTCTTATTCATTACCGCCATCATTAGGGAATCATAGAACGATCTGTCCTCTTTTAGATTAAACCGTATGAGTTTTTGAATAACCTCAAGTTTTTCTGATTTAATATACAGAGAATTCATACATGCCCCTCTCTGGAAAATATATGTTTATTGTTTCGTTTCTCGGTCATAAAGTATGTGAACGTGTTACAGATATTGTTGAAGACACCTGGATTTATTTCATGTCATCTAAAATATTTCCAATTTTTTGAACTTTGAAATACTGAATGCCTCCTTGCAACAAGGGATCATGCTAACTCCTTGGATATGGCATGGTTTCGATTTCATATGAAGATTCATGGTTACGTTTCACATAGTGTTGAGCGGGAGGTAAATTGTTCACTGATCCATGATTACTTCAGATGAGAATACTCCATTATATAAACGTCCGTAGTTTGGTACGAAATGCGTTTTCTACGTTTTACTTTGCAAGTCTCATAAAACGATGAGTCACTCTATAATTATACTTGGAAGTATAATTTAATATCTTGTGTCGCTGCTTCAATACTACATTTCGGTTACAAATCCTCGCTTATAATAAACCCCCGTGTAGAAATAATACACCTCTGGCATTTATCATTCCATCTTGTTAAAAGCTCCAAATGTATACAGTTAATATGTTATTTTGGGCATTTGCTGCTGTACCCTTCAATGTTTTCTAGGATGCCGACTCTAGCTCGGGTAGTGGTCTGTTCGGTGTGGCTCTAACTTATTCTAAACATCCTAGGAATATCGTCAAGGACCACAGGAGGCTTAACTAAAATCAGTATGTCAGAGAACTCCTAATATAAAATAATGTTATTCACAAAAACATCATCTCCCATTTACTCCCATCCATAGACAATAAAACAACAAAATATACTCCCTTAAAATTATTCTAATCAACAACATCAAAATGCAAAGGTAAATTAATCACACTGGCTGAAACCAGGAAAAGAAAAACAATCTATTTCACTGCAGTCCACTGCTTCGAGTTCAAAAATAAAACGTCAACAGACTTAATTCATCAAAACTATGGCCTGAATAACCCAGCCATTCTATCAAAAAAATATGCTCACTCATGTTTATAACTTGCAAAATTGGTTTTTGGGGTTCGGACATGTTTTTCTCGTACAATCATCATCCTTCCTCACAAGAGTAAGACAATGAAGGCATTAGACTTATTCTATGCCACAGGCATGTGTGCACGTTCTAGCTTATAAACAATTAATTCACTCAGAGCCATGACTCTGTTCATTACTGTAAAACAAACAAGTCAATATACATGAAGCATCAAATAAACACTTCGGCGACCGGTGCCCCGCTACTATTAATAAACAAACAATGAATGCACTCAAAATGACAATACAAGACATCGCTTCCTAAAGCGGTACAAAAAAAAACCTGGGAAGCCATACTACCTTCCCTCAAAGAAAACAAATACCATCCAACCTGGTCCCTCGATCTTATGACAGACATCCTCACACCATAATACCCAGCTGGTCGGGCAATAGCCTTCACTGCCACTTTCAGAATTCAGACGGCTGGCCGCATCTTATACCTGCTCCCTAATGACTACCTTGGGTTCGAGCTGTACATTTACCTTTTCGACGGAGCTATAGCACACTCTCATCAGACAATGAATTCAATCATTTCACTTACCAATTATATCATCGTAGAACACGGGAATACCACCTCCGTTATTAATTTCACTTACCATTTTATGTCATCGTAGAACACGGGAATACCACCTCCGTTATTAATTTCAGATCAACCCAGGATCAACTCTCAACCTTTTCTGAATATTATATTATCATCCAGCCATTTTGTCTTACCTTTCTTTACCTTGGTGTGATTATCAATTACCATGCTTACTGTTCACATAATTTCAGTGTCACTACTGGTCTTTGTCACAATATCGAGCTGTCTTCCCCCTATTAGCTTTTACGTTAATATCGTGCGTGAGCACTATCAACCCAATTATTCCCTTAATTGTCCATTCAGCAAAGTTACTGACACCCTCAAACAAAACACATTTAAACAAATTTTGATGCTCATATACTATTTTCGTTATAAAACACACAAAATAATCATGACTGACAAATACACACAAATCTACACAAAACATGCCTGCTATGCCCAAAATATCCATTTTATCATAATTGCTTACGGCAAACATGCCCCATACAATTTTTACTTATCTCGTATATATCCTGATGGTGCTCTGGTCCTTGATATCAGTCTTCTGGATCAATTGGTTCATCTTGCAAGGAGGATAATTTACACACGGTTTCCAAAATTCACCAAAGCAAAGGTCCACTGTGAATTATTATTATTATTATCACAATGCACGGTTCTCGCGTATGTAGCTTCTACCTCCTACAGCTATCATCAACCTACTCAATTCAGCTGATAGTTCAATAGCTTCCTAGATCACTAACTTAGCTACTAATAGCTCGTACGGCTATCTCTATCATATAACTGTGCCGTACTGTCACGGTATGCACTGTTCCAATTCGCACTCGCGAATACTTAGCGATATTCAAATGCCCAAAGATAGAACTGCTTCTACTTATAAAACTTGTAAAATTGTTACTTTTCTTAAGGCTGCGGGCTTGGGCTTTCGCCTCTGCAGCGCCCCGATATGAACTTATAAAAACTTGTAAAAATTATTAATATTCTTAGTGCTACGGGCTTGGGCTTTCGCCTCATGCAGCGCCCCGATATGAACTGTTTTCACTGCGTCTCCAGCTATTATTTATATGATTTCTCTTAGGAGTACTTGGAGTGGGGAGTTTTTAGAATTTATTTCCATAATAACACTCGCATGAATATGCAAATTAGCTCCTTTGAACGTCCTCATTTCTAATGTCTCAATGACTTCTTTTTTATCCAAAATCCGATCGTTGGATCCTTATATAATGAGCTCCGTAATTTCCTTCATTGTTCCTTAATTTTGGCGGGATTTGGTCGCGTCTCGCGTCCCTCGCTGCTATTGGTAGTTTTAAATCCACCCCCTGATTTCATTTTACTTCTGGCAAAAATCACAGAATGATCCAATTTAAATTTTGACGATACTTCTGAGAGGCTGGGATTGTCCCCTATACGATGGTGTAATTCCTGTTTCTGTATTTTAATTACTGCTCCAATTTCTCTCAAATGGGCCGGGTTTATCTAGTGAGTGATCTTTGAAATTTTCGCATTTACCCGCTTAGTTGAAACACCGTTTCGCGCTGTCTGAGCGCATGTGGCTTCCAGATGTTGGCTTTCTCTCCCTACCGTCATTGTCCGTGCTGGGTGAAAGTTACATTAAGGCACGTACGGGCCTCCCTTTGTTATTCTCTAGTTCACAAGCAACGTCATTTCTCGCACCAGCTTTGAAACATGAATAAACTCTTGTTGAAATAAATATGTAGAATTTATGCAATCACATATGCATAAAGGTTACACTGCATTTGTTTTATTTAGTCAATTTACCCTCTAGGTTGGTGGTTCCCACGGACTCAGCGAGGGAACTCACCTCTACCGCCTCTATGGGCTGTGTCCTGGAGCTATGAACACCTGGTCGGGATGGATACAACTGGGGAGGTGTGATCAGCACTTCGCCCAGGCGGCCTCACCTGCAAAGCGAACAGGGGCCTCACGAGGGATGGGAAGGGATGGAAGATTGGGATGGATAGGCTAGGAAGAGGGAAGGAGGCAGCCGTGGCCTTACAGTAGGTACCATCCCGGCATTTGCCCGAAGACGAAGTGGGAAACCACGGAAAACCACTTCGAGGATGGCTGAGGTGGGAATCGAACCCCCTCTACTCATTTGGACCACCCGAGGCTGAGTAGACCCCGTTCCAGTCCTCATACCACTTTTCAAATTTCGTGGCAGAGCCGGGAATCGAACCCAGGACCTCCGGGGCGGCAGCTAACCGTGCTGACCGCTACGCTACGGAGGCGAATTGCATTATAAGGTTAAATGTTAATTTTGTCTGTACATTGCTTCAAATCAGAAAAAGTTATGTTTAAAATGCATTTTATACCAAAAGAGTGTAGATGATTGCATTGGCTCAATTCCTGGCTGTATATGTGTATGTCTGTGCGAACGGCTGCATACTATTTTATATGGATTTGTATTTGTGCCCAGGGATAGTAGGGTACCAATCTAGGCTAGAAACAATTATTGTTGTACGTGGGCGAAGTGGGGCTTTGGGGAAACTCATTCTAGGCTTTTGGCTTTATCTTCGTAACGTTTCTCTTCATGAAGAAATTGCAAATGCCAAAATTATTCAAAATATAATTTTAAGGATTTTATGTTTTAAATGCTTCTCTCTTAGAACTACGCGTTAAAGAGTTACGATGTTAAAAGTTGGGAAGATGACCGGTCAGTATAGTGCAGGATATCACTCGCTTTGTTACGTCCTAACGTTTACTAAAAGTTTCTAACTGCTATAGTCCTTCAGTTTTTCATTCTCGAAGTTCCATTATTAATCGTTTACCAACCGGCAGTGAAAGGATACGTAATCTACGAATCCAGAAATGTGGATGCAAAAGCAATGAATGTTCACTAATTGTCCCATTTGCCAATAGTTAGAAACCTGTAATTTGGTACAGATTAACAACAGAGGAACCCTAGGAAAACCCATAACCCATAACCGATCGCTTCACTGTAGTGACATCTTGCAATCTAATGACGTTGCACCTCAGCCTTTCATCACCTTTAAACAGAATACATATGGGGCCAGTCATAGGATCGACATGCTTGTCACCCCACCTGGTTTAACACCCAGTCCTAGACATCCACAGTCCGATAAGGTAGCGTATTATCCTGTTGAAACATTCCATAATTGACAGGGAAACTGAAGTCCTTTGACTGCTGAAGATGGTCACCAAGGAGAGTTTTGTTGCACTATTACAGAATCTCCACCAGCCTCCATGGCACCCTGTTGACAAATAGGTTGCATAGCCTCATTACGTTTGCACCATAGACTACCTGAACCATACCATCAGCCCGAAACGACCTGTATCGTTATTCATCGGTTCAGGCCACATATTTCCAGTCATCCAGAGTCGAATTAGCAACCTCACGAGCCCAAGTTAGGTGTTGTAGTCGGTGTAACGTTGTTTAGAGGGTCACTTCGGTGAGTCGTCAGCTTCCATAGCCTATCCCATGGAAGCTAATGAACGTTGCACAGATCTGCTAGTTACCCGTTTGACACCTACTGAATAGACTATTGCTGTCATTTGAGCAAGTGATCCTGTTCTGTTACCACGGACGATTCTCCCAACCCCTCGCCGGTCACGATCTTCAAGTAATTGGGCGAGTACTGCGTTGTCTACGGTGCATCGCAATGCCTTGATTTTGATATTCCCTGTACAGTCGTGACCTTGTGGATCGAGGAATATTGGAATCACACACAACGTCTGATACTGAATGTCCCATCCTTCTAGTAGCCACAAGCATGTTCTGTTCGATCTCTGATAACTTACGTCGCCTTGCCGTAAGCATGTAAACAACAGTCGATGCGAATGGCACAACCTCCTGTGTACAATTTAAACCGGTGGAAGCCGTGCAACATCGTCTGCTGTGGTGGTACCAATTACATAGTGCTTTAGCTCTTCAAATTTCCACTGGAGATAAACATATAGCCTAAATATTGCTATGGTTTATACACATTGAGATGTAGTCAGTCCGACATCAACGCAGCGTTCGTTTCCAATAATTTTAGCGGCCTCCATAGCCTATCCCATGGAAGCTAATGAACGTTGCACAGGTCTACTAGTTACCCGTTTACACCTACTGAATTGACTATTGCTGTCATTTGATCAAGTGTTCCTGTTCTGTTACCACGGACTATCCCTCTCAGCCAAGGGGCAGATGACCTCATAGTTCCGCCCCTTAAAACAACAATAACTAACTAACTAACTAACCTCTCAGCCAATGCCCCGGATGAACTGACTCACGATTTGAACTTTTCCATTAACTTTACCTTCTTCATTTTTGTGGAACGCATATTTCCTATTTGAGTATAACTTGATAACCATCCTCACCATTCACATATTGATTGTCACTAAATTAAACCTTCATCCTCAATTTTCCTATTTTTTCATGTTATTTCCGATACTTTCTTTTTTCCACAACGTTTAATCAGTAGTTCTGAAGGCAACTCTACGCTCGTTGTCTGAAGACGTCTTCTCCATGCGTCAATTATAGGGCCACGTTTTATTAGCCACTGTATCAACATATTTCAGAGAGTTCCTCATTTGTTTCAGAAATAGAAGAGTTTCTGAATGATTTATGTTACAATGGTCCTGTCGAATCGGATATGAATCTTAAGCATACAAAGCAGTGTGACACAAAGTTATATAGAAATACCTAGGTAATCTTCCTTCATTCATATCTTGAGGTAGAAAGGTTTTCTAAGAGTCTTACACCCTGTGAAGAAAACACCAGGTCTGTCACGCGTTGCCATGCGAACAAATGGCCACGTAATGTACGTCGCCTGGAGAGTTGAGATGAAAGCAAACATCCCCTCCATCATTCACAGCTGCAAAGAAACAGCGAGAATTCAAATGTTTGGCAGTGATATAATATTTCTCCCACACACAGGCCTACCGACCTCGCGAAGCATAAATCACAACGCCAATTATAAAATGAATTTTGACATCAAATAATTGCCCTCCATGTCCTTATATAGTTAATTAGTAATATAGGCACTACGTACCCGCTTTGTGAACAAAGATAAAAAGAGAGAAAAAATGTTTCAATTATTGGCATTGCATTAACTGCCGCTTTGATGTTAGCTTGCCAGCAGACCTCACAGACTGAGCGACACCACACCACAGAAAATCACACATATCATGTTAACCCTGCTAAATTCTCATTTACGAGCGAGGGAAATGTTGACAGTGCTACTTTGAAAGAAGGACATATTTTAGAACAAATTCTGGAAATGCATGTGACTGGAAAAGAAAGAAACAAAGACACTCATACACAATTTTACGAAGACATTCTTCATCGAGGTTTTTTTTTAGCGTATGGCTTTTATTGCCGGGAGTGTCCGAGGACATGTTCGGCTCGCCAGAATTTTCTAGCTGCTTTCTATACGGACACCCATTAGGTGAGTTACAAGTACCGTCGCCTGTGGAGTGTTGTCTGAGGGAGGAAAGTTTGAATGTAAGGACGAGGAATTGGAAGGTAGCGGATGTGGCCTATAGTTAGGGACCAACCCCGGTATTTGCCTGGAAGGAAGATGAGAAACCACAGAAAATCATCTTCAAGGTTGCTGGCGGGGGGATTCGAACCTCCTCGCCTCCCGGATGTGAGCGACTGCCTGCAGCCACACCGTAACGACCACGGCTAACTCACACGGTTTCATCGAGGTGAACAAATGACACAAGTAACTTCATAACATATGATGTTGCATAGTTTTTTGTAAGAGTGGTCCACAGTGCCATCTGAAAACAGGGCTCTTTGTACCTATGCCTGGTATTCCTGATTTGATTTCCTCTGGCGGACAAAATACTAAGGGCACCTATGTGATTAACTATTGAACGCTTTCAACAACATGACGACAAATACAGTATATAAACAGAGCCTTTTGATAAAAACTCTAAATAAAACAATTGTTTTATAGCATTATTTTAACTGATGCTAACAGTGTCGGACATTAGTAAAGGAAATGAAGCTTATAGTTTAACGTGACCGTTAATCTCGCGATCATGAGCCACGGACGGACATTAGTAAACAATAATACTTAGAAAGCTGAACATTAATGAGATTATTCCAAGTTATAATACAGTGTGGTGGACCCGGCGTACCCTCTAAATTCATTTGAATAATATCACAGACCGACGTATGATCTCTATAGAGTGCATGTAGGCCTAATTAATTCTCTGCTGGAATGTGCTCAAATAGTGTAAAATAACTTGATCATCTCTATCTTTAATACATCGCCCACCATAAGTGTCTTTACGTTTTCATTTCTTCCAACAATCTCCATTCATTGGAAATTTAAATTACTAGCTTCGGAGCGAGTTTATGAGCTAGAGAGTGAACCTATCACCCCAGCTTCAACCAGCATCAAACTGTCAAGTCGTGCCGAGTTAAGATTTCTGAGAAGATTGTATGTGTTTGGAGTTTTGCTGTTCACCTCGGATTTTCTGAATTGCGTCTGGGAACTGCCGTCCGTGCGACTTTTAAGCTTGTGCTGGGTAAACCGTTAAAGATATCGGGCGAAACTGGGATGGGCTGATATAATTGTATAATATATGATATCGAAGAAAAGTGGATACTTTAACACCGTTGCAAATAATGAGAGAATAATTGTTTTTCTAAAAATTTGGCCACGTGTGTAGGTTTATTTTAGGGCTAGGTACCTTCAACTTGCTCCAGTAGTAGCCCCATGACAAACGACTAACAATAATTGGTCATCCGGGATGAATACAAAGATTTAGTCGAAAATTCCAAATGTTCAGAAAGGAAGCTTGCTTTATTTACACAGCGAGGTCCTTCTCTATAGAATAGACGCTCGCCCTGTGGCGGTCGCCGCACAGTGCGTCAAAATAGAAATCTAGGGGGAAAAAATTACTTTTACGTTTTAATCATGAATTTAGAGTGAATGCAACGTATATAATTTGTTTACTTCATAATAAACATCAGTTAAGACCTGTTTTCAGCTTCATCTACACATGCAAGAAATTGTCTATGACTATGAGTTGGATAGAGCATTCAGTTATCTCTTCAGAACAATTTTCTACCCCTGATTTACTTAAAAAAAAAGTCACAAAGTTTCACTTTTGAGACAATCGTCGAACCCAGTGCTCAAACAGTTGTAAACGTGTGAGAACTGGTTGCGCGGCATCTTCTAAAACGTAAAATAACTAAGTAAGTTGCAAAAAGGAGCAAAAAATCTTGTAACAGACGCAAACTACAAGACTTTATCTACATTTTAACATTAAGTAGAAAGTGACGCAGAGTGACGCGACATACTAAAAATCTAAGTTAAAATATAATTTTAAAAATAATAGTTAAATATTATATAATGCAAATATAGCTAAAATTACGTAACAATTACGCCCATTAATAACTGAAACACGTTACAAAGAGCATACCTTTAGCTGCATGTTCCATCTTAAAACATCTCACTAACCACAAAGGCAACCAAACCACAGCCACTTACATTCACCCTCCAATTCAGACTGCTCGAACAGTGGTGACAGATTTACACTAAGATGCGTTTATATCCCAGAATAGTGAGCGGCAATTGTGTGAGAATGCTGTAGAAGTAATAAATTTTGATTTTTTTAATTATGAAAATAAATAATTTTGTCCTCCTACAGTAGATTTCGATTTTGAGCCACTGTGCGCCGGTCCGTCCACTGTACATTGCAGCGTGTCGAGCAAGGCACTGGCGCTAGCTGCAGCGTAGCGCGCAATTAGCTTAACACATTTACACTTTTTAACTTATTTCATCTTTTAACTTCCATGTATTTCCAGATGAATAAACACTCATGTGTTGAGTTATATATCAGGGCCCCTAATCAATTTAACGTATTCTCTCTTCTTCTATTAGTTCCATATAGCCTCCTGTATTACATATTAACCGACAGCGGTAACTACACTTGCTAACGCGCAGCGCTAGGCCATGGGGCCAAGCTATCTGGGGACTCTGTAAACGTGGGTTCGTGCCCCACCGTCGGCCGTCCTTGAAATGGTTTTCCATGGTTTCCCCATTTTCAACTCCAGGAAAATGCTGGGACGGAACCTTCTGATAGGCCACGGCCGCTTCCTTCCACATCCTTGTCCAGTTTCATTCATCTTCATGCATTTCATCTCTCATTAACACCTATCATGGGGTTCGTTAGGAAGGGCATCCGGCCGTAAAACCATCCACCACGTAAGCATTCATCGCATCTCATCCCCGACCCCGTTAAAAACGGGAATAATAAGGGGTAGACATACATACATACATAGTTACTGTATAACATATTACAATGGGTTACATTTTTCACACGTGTACTCAATGAAGTTTCCTTCAGGAGGGCAACCGGAAAATAATATTGTGGGGGGATAGTGCATCTAGATGTAGGTAAGGACTGCCTTACATAGTAACTGGCTAAATGGCCTATCACCTGGGGAGACAAATGATACTTTTAGGGGGGCTATGTCCCCTATGCCCCCTCCTTGGTATGGTAGACTCTTAGAATCACCGCCACCCTAACTACGACTTGGTCTGTTGTCAGTCATTACAAAGCAGCGCAGAGAATTGAAACATAAGTCAAACTTGAACAAATGAATTCGCATCACCATAGAGATTAAAAATGGAAAGTCAATGGTTCTATGAACTATCACAAAAGAGCAGGTAAGTTTACTTACAAATAACATTACCTCATACAGCTGGAATGCGGAACTAAAAATGCCGGGGCGTGTCGACGAACCGTTTCGTCAATAGCACTCTGAAGGTTGTTAATAGGGCTACTCATCATTACTTACATGAATTTCAAGCAGTTGTTGAAAATGCTGTCCTTCATTTTCTAAGCACACGTTGCACCGACGCAACGTAGGAAGTTTTGGTGCAGTCGCTGTAATAATTCATCCTCACTGATACAGTATTTCAGTGGAGTTATTTCGTTCTTGAGAGCCTCCCGAGTACGCGGTTTGTTTCTGTATACAATTTGTTTGAGGTTCCCGCACTAGTAAAGAATGCAAGGCGCTGAAACTACCGAACTTCTTTACTGTAAGACTTCTTCTTGAGAAGATACGTTTACAACGAGGAAAATTCAATGTTTTGTTCTATACCTAACCATGTTCACGGGATATGAGATAGGGTACAGTGCTTCACCACAAGTCCTAACTCTCCCAACTAAGGTATCTTGCCATCTGCGTATGTAAACAATGCTATGACAGCATCCGGTGCTTCCCGATCCACTGGTGTGTAATCGGTAGATGCTAGTCATCAGGCCGTAACTCATCGCTCTCCACCCATCACACGGCCCCGGCGAGGTTCCGTTTTATAGCGAAGGACCACACTGTAGAAGAGAGTACCCCCTCAAGATACTGGGGCACTACTACAGTTATCGCAGGAATACAGGCTATCAGACACGTTCAATACACACCGAACTGCACGGTGCTGATTACCAAGATATCCTAAAGCCTCGAATGAAATTATTACCAACAATAAGAAAGAAACTGGGGTTCCCATCTACGAGTTGACTGACTTAAAACAATCTTTACATAGAATGCAACTAGACAACGTTGATAAAATGCCATGACTTCCATACCTGTTGTAACAAACTTTATCCCGTAATGCTTCTCTTTATGAGAATATGAAACGGATATTACTCGATATTCAGAATCACAAATCCTGGATGGGATATATTGTGCCGCTGCGCGCTGCTGGGAAAGGTTGGGGGAGTAGGAAGGAAACTACAAAGCCACCGTGGAATGTGCAAGCAAGTCTGCTTTGAGGACTCTGCCATGCCAGCAATAATGATGTACAAAGCTGGGGTTTATACAGGCAATATACAGTAATACACAATATTACAATACCATATTATAGACACACCAGCAGTCGTGATCCCGTCTAGCATATTTCATGCATGGTGTAGTTGGTAGCATTGTTGACTCTCACTCTGAGGTCAGGGTTGGAATCTAGGTTCTGACAAGGTCTGAGGGCTGGAATGGGGGTCCACTCATTTCACTGAGGTAATCTAAATCAGAGGTTGGTGCGATTCCTACCAGAGCCATCCTAGAAATGCTTTCCATTTCTACTGCAGGCAAATGCCGGGATGTTCCATAACTGAACACCTCATTCCCAATCCTAGCCTTAATTACTACAGGCACCACAAAAACATATGTTGTCATATAAATCATGGCGTACACATACAGTACAATTTTAATTCTTGGCAATGATTTCACTCAAAATTAATCAGTGCAATATATTTGAATTGTACTGTACAGAGCATATTAAATACTACTGTACATGACATACGGCTGTGAGTTTGTGACCTGTTATTTTTTTATGGTATGACTTTTAGTGCCGGGAGTGTCCGAGGACATGTTTGGCTCGCCAGAGACTGTGGCTGCTTCAAGCGGACACCCATAGGGTATGCTACAAGTTCCGTTCAATTTCAAGTAGTTCTGACATTCGTTACCAGATGTCACTGATACCTAGTGCTGAACGTTGGAACTTTGATAGAGCATTCCAACGAAATCTAACATAGAAATTTAGCTTCATACAAGTTTAGTCTGTGGAAGGATCTTATAAATCTATGACATGGGACCGCCGGCTTCCTCCCCTCCAAAGGAAGGCATACTGAAATATTTTAACGCTCTTATAAACTCCGACGACTTCGGCCGGGTTTGAACCCGCTATCTTGGGCACAGCAGTTCAGCATGCTACCAACTACGCCAACGTAAAGAATGGAAAACTGTTGATTTTGCAACAATAATAGAAATATTATCATTGTTAATATTATAATTATGATTACTGGCCACGGTGGCATAGAGCACTGACGAGCTAGCTTGTGCCTCACTGGCATCGGGAGAGCGTTGTTTCGAACCCCACCTCGGTCGTCATGAAAATGGTTTTCGTTATTTCCAATTTTCACCACCAAGAAAATGCCGGGACAGTTCCTTTCAACACGTCCACAGCCAACTTCCTTCCAAAATGCTGACCCTTCCTTAATGAGACCCATGTTAGCGGTCGCCTGTCACCATCTCCAGTTGTATCTGCTGACCAAGTGTGTTCAGCTACCTGACACCGTCCTTGCGACAGCAGAGTAGTGAGTAATGATCCCTCGCAGAGTCCGAGGGTGAAGCCGAGCCGGGAAGATAATCGATTTAAAAAAATGTTATTCCCGGAGGTCCTGGGTTCGATTCCTGGCTCTGCCACGAAATTTGAAAAGTGGTATGAGGACTGGAACGGGGTCTACTCAGCCTCGGGTGGCCCAAATGAGTAAGAGGGGGTTCGATTCCCACCTCAGCCATCCTCGAAGTGGTTTTCCGTGGTTTCCCACTTCAACTTCGGGCAAATGCCGGGATGGTCCCTACAGTAAGACCACGGCCGCCTCCTGCCCACTTCCTTGCCTAACCATCCCAATCTTCCCATCCCTTCATCAGGCCCCCTGTTCGCTTTGCAGGTGAGGCCACCTGGGCGTAGTGCTGGTCACACAACCCAGTTGTATCCCTGACTCAGAGTCTCAAGCTCCAGGACACTGCCCTCAGTGGTGGTAGAGGTGGGATCCCTCGCTTAGTCAGTGGGAAAAGCCGATCTTGGAGGGTAAAACGATAGCGAAAAGAAAAGCGAAAAATGTTATTAGCCTATTACTATTATTATTTTAAATTTTCTTTTTGTCGTGTGGCCTCCTGAGAGACCGAGTGCAGGTCTTTCTAGTCGACGCCCGTGGGCGACCTGCGCGTCGGAATGAGAGAGGATATTTTATTTTATATATATATATATATTTTAGCGTATGGCTTTTAGTGCCGTGAGTGTTCGAGGACATGTTCGGCTCGCCAGAGTTTGTAGCTGCTTCTATGCGGACACCCATGGGGTGAGCTACAAGTACCGTCGCGTGTGGAGTGTTGTCTGGGGAGGAAAGTGTGATTGTAAGGATGAGGAATTGGAAGGTGGCAGCTGTGGCCTATAGTTAGGGACCAACCCCGGCATTTGATTGGAAGGAAGATGGGAAACGACAGAAGACCATCTTCAGGGTTGCCGGCGGGGGCTTTGAACCTCCTCGCCTCCCGGATGTGAGCGACTGCCTGCAACCACGCCGTAACGACCACGGCTATCTCACCCGGTAGAGATGAGATGAATGGATGAAAGTTGGCAAGAAATTGGAAGGAAGAGGCCGTGGCCTGTCAGGAGGTACCGTCCCAGCATTTGCCTGGAGTTGAAAATGGGGGAAACCACGCAAAACCATTTCAAGGACGGCCGACCGTGGGGTTCGAACCCAGGTCTACCGAGTCAGCAGAGAGCTTGGCCTCATTGCCGAACGCTGCGCTTTAGCGAGCGTAGCCACAGCTGTCGGTACTATTATTGCCATTATTGGCCATACTTACATATTGAAACCGACCATGCTAACTACGCTCTCTAAGGCGGGAGAGCACGGTAGTGGGGCCAAGATATAGCCTATCTGGACTCGGTAGACGAGTAAGTTTGAAATTCACCTCCAGTCTTCCTTGAAATGGTATTCCGTGATTTCCCATTTTTAAATCCAGGCAGATGCTAGGACGGTAGTCTACCTTCTAACTCCTTGTTATAAAGCATTCATCTTCATTCATTTCATCTCACATTAACATCTTCCATGAGGTTGGCTTCAGGAAGGGCATCCGGCCTTGAAAACCACCCGGAACATAACTATTTATCACGTATCATCCCCGACCGCGTTTAAAACGGCAACAATAAGGTGTAAACAAGCACATATACACACACTTACACGCTGAACAGATGCGTCTGTGCAGAAGGTTAAATAGAGCGAACACATAATGTTGAATGTTTTCATTATGGGCCCGACGTGGAAATTTTCTATGCGTTCTCTAAATTATTCACTAACGCTTTCTTCCCTGTGTACAAAGTTTCCACTTCATTTTACAAATACTTGCGAGCTAAAAGCAAGCAGTTCCGTAAACACATACCAGGAGTTAAAGAGTTCCATTTTGCCTCAGAATTCTCCCTTTGTCTAAACTGAATGCCCATATACTCTACCCATTTACTCCCGAGTAAAAGCAATTAATGTTTAGAATAAAGTATATATCCATTGATTAACACGTATCCTATATTTATTAAATTTAGTCTCATTGGAGTCAATTCAAATATACCAATCATCATTTTCAACAAATATTTCTAGCAGTTTCGTGTGTTTCTAGGAACATTGCATTAGATACTTTTATCGTAGAAAAATAAACTTATATTAATTAATCACTGCATACTTAAATACTACGTCAGTAGAGAACATGTAGTTTTCAGAAAAATTACCGCTTACTCCACCAGCATTTTGTGAATAAACGACTACACAAGTGAATTAAATATTATTGCACTGGTCTAAACGTTAACAAATCTGCCCGCATCATTGCGTAGTGTCTAGCATTCTTGGCTGTCACCGGGCAGGCCCAGATTCAATTCCCGGCTCTGCCAATTAATTAAATTCTGGCCTGAGGACTGGAACGGGGTAGGCGTACACTCGTGAGGCAAAACTGAGAGGAGGTGGGTTCGATTCCTACCTCAGCCATCCTGGAAGTGGTTTTCCGTTGTTTCCCACTTCGACTCCAGGCAAATGCCAGGTGGTACCTAAGTTAAGGCCACGGCCGCTTCCTACCCCAATCCTACCTCAATTACAAATAGACATTCTACTACAGACATCACAGTGACACAGGTTATCAAACAAATTCTACACACGCTCAAGTACACGGGACTCTATGACCGCAATGCCGCAAAGCTCCTAAAAGGAATCAACAACGTTAACAAGTCTCATCCTAAAAAAGTGCTTCAGCCTTGCCTACTCATGCACGGGGATAAAACATTCAGCGCTTCCAGATATTCTTTGGCAGAAATAGCTATCATCTGCCGTCTAAGGGTACGCATTTAGACGCCTATATCACAGGGCCAGAGTTCGCTTCCCATCTATTAGGCTACAAGAAATGTAATTCTGGTCTGAGGGTTGGAACGGGATTTGCTCAGCTTCGAGAGAACAATCGAAAAGAGAGTTTGATTCCCACATTGCCACCGTTAGAGCCGAGATTTGTGTCACCGATCTTCGGACTTGCTGCAGTCGTGGCGCACGATTTAACGCTCACGGCTATACCACGGTGTGTTTGGTGAGTTGTCGTTGTTGTTCCATTTGAGGGGCGTGGACATCGTGGTCAGTTATCCCCGTGTATTGGGGTGTGTGTATTTAGAAATATCCACGGTAACCTATGACAAGGTTAACCGATGGTGGGGATCAAACCCACTCTTCTCCCATGTTGGGATGTAGCCTGGCCCCATGGCGTTGCGTGTTAACGTGCAACTATCCACCGTGTTCGGTTAGACTCTCACAAGTGTAGCCTACCACCCATGTTTTGAGAATACTTGCATATAATTGTGCACTTACATGTAAATGACTTTTATTTGGCGGGTAAAATAATTAGATAATAGCAATGATAATAACTAGAAAATGTCAACGCTCACATTGAAACAGTTGTTACAAAAATTTTAGAAAAAGTTTTTAAGCCTTACCCGTTGTACGGAAGAAACAATTCGTGCCAACTGTAAACACCTGCACAACTCACTTACAAAATCTTAATAATGCACCTTGACAAAGCAATATTCTATTGGTAGAAAATTGTCGCCGAGAGGTGGAATCGAACCTAAGCACTTTCGGTTTGGAATCTCTTGCCCTAGCCTCAACTACTACGCTATCTTCATCACCCGCTGCCCGGAGAAAATAGTCCCTAACTTCACTAACAAAAAACAAAAACAAAATAGAAAATAAATCAATCTTGCACATTCGCACATGTTGTTGTTTCATTTTAGGGGCCTTGCGACATCGTGGTCATGTATCCCCGTAATGTAGAGATTTGAAGCCATTCTCTTTTTTTTTTCAATGTTGCCTATACAAATTGACTTTTTGTAGCTTTTCAGTCGGTCAACACGATCGTGCCCAAAAAATGGGCGGGGTACAATATATCTCTATCTCTACTTAGTATAAAACAAAGTCCCCGATTCTTGGATATTATGGGTAGACTCGAGAACCACTGGATGGATTTTGATGCGGTTTTTACCATTCTGTAAAGGATATCTCGAGGATGATTTCTGTAGAAAATTATTTACTTATGATCAAAGGAAGCCGAGCAGTAACGATTTCAGTGGAAAAGTAGAAAAGAAAACTGGCGTCCGTGCGCTTTTTAAGCTTACGCTGGGCAAACCGTTAGAAATATCTCAATACTATAAGTTTAAGAATTGCTCAGTATGAAATGTTCTACAAAAAGCTCGGGAGAGCATATCTCTATCTTCAATACATCGCCTACTATAAGTGTTTTACGTTTTCATTTCTTCCAACAATCTCCATTCAGTTACTGAGGCGACAGTTTACGAGCTAGCTAAGGGCGAGTCTATCATCCCAGTTACAGCTTAGCTAGCAGACGAGCTTATTGCCCCAGATACAGCCAGCAGCAAACTGTCGAGTCGTGTTGAGTTAAAAGCTTTAGATAAGAATGGTTGTGTTTGGAGTTTCCCTGGAAGTGCAGCTCGGCTTTTCTTCATTTCGCTTGTGAACTTTTCGTTCCGCAAAATTCACAGTCAAGTTTAGATTGGACGGAAGAAGGATTTGTGTTTCATGCACCTCGCCATTCTTAAATTACGTTTGACAAGAATTTGTAGCACATGCATCTCCATGATAATATAATTAATAGTCCAGTCAGTGAATTTAACCCATCATGCCGAGACGTAAAACGGACATTCGTCGTTGTTCATTTACATAAAAAAGCGCTTATAACGTAATGCACTCATAACTGTTCCCGGGCGAAGCCGGGTCGGGTTGCTAGTAAAAATATAAAACACTCCTCGAAAAATTACATGTATTAGTTAATATTCACAATTAAATTACGCAATTTAATTGTGAATATTAACTAATACATGCATTTTTTCCAGGAGTGTGTTATATATTTATATCTTGTATCCCGCCCATTCACTGGGCACAATCGTGTATCCCCGTGTACTTGGGTGTGTGTGGAATTTGTCTGATATCCTGTGTCAATGTAATGGCTGTAAAAGTGTGTGTATTTGTGATTGAGATGAGGATTGGGAAGGAAGAGGGCGTGGCCTTTCGTACATGTACCTACTGCTAACTGTATTTTGTCGCCATTAAGGACTTGGTTGATGACCGTCTTCTAATACACGGAAGAGGTAGAATGGGCGCGTGCAGTTATTAGTAGGGTAGTGTCTCGGTCATGCTGAATGGCAACAGTCAAAGATTTCTACGCGAAAGGGAATTTTTTAATCTTGAAAATACATTTATTTCCGTTGACTTGTCAAGAAATGTAAGATTGTTCCTGCTCAATTGAGACGATCTGGAAAATTTGGTACAAAGCGCACCTTCTAACTCTCGCTCTCTCTGGTTTAAGAGAAACATAGCCTACACCTTTGCAAAAAGATGGTATATTGGCTTTCACGGCCGGTGAATTAAAACTCAGCAATTCTTCTAGGTTTGTGCCGTGTCTTGTGTGGGGTTTCGCCTAGGACACCAAGCTGGCTCATCGGCGGGCTCTTGGTGTCCCCGCCCGGACCCCCACAGGAGTATCGAACTGCGCGAGGGAGGTTGAGGCTGCTTGAGCTTTTGGTTCTCGCAGTCAAGGAGTGCAGTTGCACTCTATATAAAGGGAGGTATCGCGCAGTTCGATACTCCTGTGGGGGATCCGGGCGGGGACACCAAGAGCCCGCCGATGAGCCAGCTTGGTTTTCCTAGACGAAACCCCACACAAGACACGGCACAAACCTAGAAGAATTGCTGAGTTTTAATACACCTTTGCGTTTTATAAGTAGGCTATATTATAATAATAGGCCTACTGTAATAATATGGATCGACGTTGATTTGATATGATGTGACTATAGAGAATCAGGGGTGCCAAAAATGTATAGGAAGGAAACATTTACACGGCAGTAAATTTACCGAGATGAAATTGTTGCACTTAAATACCCCTTATGCCATCGGCCTGAGAAATGAATTGAACCCACTATCAAGATGATCAACCAAGCCCAACAAACGTCATATACGTAAACAAAGAACCAACTTGCAAATTCTGTCGCACGTATAAGTATCCCGTTGCTTTGCATATTTCCTGGCTTTGATATTGGCATATCTTTACGATAATGTGGTAGACAGACATCACGTATGTTCATTTCAACAAAGTAAATCATTGACTCGTTTAGGGATTTTGTGGCATTGTGGTAACGTAGTCCCGCGTACTTGTGTGTATTTGAAATCTATCTGATAACCTATGTCATTGTGACGGCTGAATTATTGTGAGTGCTTTTAACTAAGGCTATAATTCATAATGTGGCAGCCATGGCCTTAAGTTAGGAACCATCCTGGCATTTGCCAGGAGTAGAATTGGGAAACCACGGAAAACGACTTCTGCGATGTCCGGGGTTGGAATCGAACCCGCCTCTCCTCAGTTCTGTCTCACGGAGCTGAGTGGACCTTACCCGTTCCAGCCCCCAGATTAACATTACATTTTATTTAGAGCCAGGAATCGAACCCAGAACCTCTGGGTCTAGTGTCTCAATACATACCGCGAGACCAAATAAGTCAGAAGCGACGATGCAATAATAACTACTGTATATGGAGTGGATTTTATGTGTATTCCCCCATGAAGGTGGTATAGTGAAGGAGATAGCGTCATAGAGCAAGTAAGTCAACACTTTTGAGTTCTTTATTGTCATTATTATTATTATTATTATTATTATTATTATTATTATTATTATTATTATTATAAATAATCAACCGACAGTAGTGGCTATGCTGGCTAAAGCGCAGCATTAGGTCATGGGGCCAAGCTCTCTGCTGACTCGGTAGACGCGTGGGTTCGAGCCCCACCGTCGGCCGTCCTTGAAATGGTTTTCCGTGGTTTCCCATTTTCAACACCAGGCAAATGCTGGGACGGTGCCTTCTGACAGGCCACGGCCGCTTCCTTCTACATCCTTGCCCAGTTTCATTCACCATCATTCATTTCATCTCTCATTAACTCCTGTCATGAGGTTGGCGTCAGGAAGGGCATCCGGCCGTAAAAACCATCGCCACAAAGACTTTCATCGCATCTCATCCCCGACCCCGTTGGAAAACGGGAATAATCAGGGGTAGACATACATACATTATTATAAATAATAATAATAATAATAATAATAATAATAATAATAATAATAATAATAATAATAATCGCCTATCCTGTCAGCTCATTGCACCCATGGATGCTGCGTGGGATCGTTCCTATACCGTCGCAAGGACGGTGTCTGGGAGCTGAACATTTTTTCAGCAGATACAACTGGGGATGGTGACAGGCTGATCGCCCAGGCAACCGCTAACTTGGCTATACTTAAGGAAGGGTCAGGGATGGGTTTTTGGAAGGTGGTCGGCCATGGAATCGTGCCGGCATTTGCCTGGGGGTAAAAGTGGGAAGCCACGAAAACCATTTTTAGGACGGCCGAGGTGGGATTCGAACCCACGCTCGCCCGATGCCAGCGAGGCACGAGGTAGCGCGTTTGCACTATCGGCAGGGCTTCCATCCACACATTCGTCCAAAAATAGTGAAATAGTGAGTGATTTTTCTTCAAAAAAGTGAAAAAAGGTGAGTTTTTGTATGAAAAAATGAATAAATAGTGAGTAAATTCATAGCAATATTCGCATTTATGGCCGTGTATCTGGTTCATAATTTTCACGTTTGTTCATATCTGTAGGCGCAATTAGGGGGGGGGGGGCTTGGGTGGCTAAGCTCCCCAAAACCAACCATAACCTCCCCAATAATGTGACAAAACTGTATTGAAATAGACAAAAATTTTAAGAATGTGTATCTCCCCCCAAAAATGTCAATCAATCAATCAATCAATATTTATTGTCATTTAACAACTTATCGTTGTATTAGACTACGTCACATTGTTAAGAATACATTTTCAATTTACAATAAAATCACAAAGTTATGTATAATATATTACTAGTATTATTACCAGCTTACTGAATTCTAAACAATTACTGAATTCTATAAAATAAAATAAGAATGAAATAACACGAATACAGTAAGAAGAAGAACCAACCAAATTGCACCTATGTTAATATCTGTGAGTACTGTTTGTGATTTTTCATGTAGTTAGAGGACACCTGGAAATAATGGATAATCAATGCATCACTCAAGAAATTTAAATCGTAAAACAAGAATATAAATGTGAACTTTCATTAAAAAACGCTTTGTTAAAATTTTTGGCGATCGCTGCATGGCTCCGGCCACCTGGCACGCTGCCGGCAACGCGCTCAGGCACCGGTGGCAGGAAAATGAACTACCCATTCATGGGTATATTTTGGGTCGTTTCTAGCTATCTGATTGTGCATGAGACAATTTTTAACACAGAATGTGACCATTTTTGTAATAAAAGGTGAGAATAGTGAGCAATTTTATCAAATAGTGAGAAAAGTGAGGCTGCTTTGAAAATAGTGAATAATAGTGAAAAAAGTGAGTCGCTGGAAGCCCTGACTATCGGCCACCGCGGCTGGCATTTTTTAAATTATTATTATTATTATTATTAATATTATTTCAGTAACGATGTAATTCGCCGGTTATTCCAGTTCTCAGCTCTTGGGTACAATATGATGACAAGTTGAGTAGAAGAACAAGGAGCTAGTGTAAGGAAAAGGAAGAAAAGAGTATAATATAAGACACGGTTTTTTCATATTCGTAATATTTATGTACTAGCACGCTTGAAACATCTTGCTAGTCGTACCTCTTCCTTTCCCCGCCTGGGGACTCGATTTATAACAATGAATAAATTTTACGAACTGTTGCTGTACGAAGGTTATAAAATGAGCAGAAACTGCTCAGCGTCACATAGCGACTCAAGGTAAATTGGATATTTCAAATACAAACAGCACGTTGTCCACCAACGAGGAAATCGGTTACATTGGAAGGAAGGAAGGAAGGAAGGAAGCTTGTAGATCTACGTAACCGTTAACGTGACAATCATAAACCAGAAGACCTCTTTTTTTATGTGGAATCTGAACCTGCGGGCGTGGCATTTAACCTCGAATATTACACATAAATTAACGGGGAATTGAAGCCGGTCCCCCTTCGTGGAAGACAAGGAGCGCCATTATGCACAGAATCGGACACATATCATGTAAAACTATGACTTGCCAACTTTCTAGAGTATACCACCCATCGTGTAAGCAATGCACCCATTTTATCGAGACAAAAAATGGAAGTAAAATAAAATAATTTCTTCAGAAAAGAACATGTAACGTACTTTTTCCTAAATGTATGGTTATAACTCTTTTTCCCTAGCAAGGAGTATAATTGAATGTTCTACCGGGTGAGTTAGCCGTGGTCGTTACGGCGTGCTGTAGGCAGTCGCTCACATCCGGGAGGCGAGCAGGTTCGAATCCCCCCGCCGGCAACCTTGAAGATGGTCTTCTGTGGTTTCCCATCTTCCTTCCAGGCAAATGCCGGGGTTGGTCCCTAACTATAGGCCACAGCCGCTACCTTCCAATTCCTCGTCCTTACAATCAAACTTTCCTCCCCAGACAACACTCCACACGCTACGGTACTTGTAGCTCACCCCATGGGTGTCCGCATAGAAGCAGCTACAATCTCTGGCGAGCCGAACATGTCCTCGGACACTCCCGGCACTAAAAGCCATATGCTTAAAAAAAAAAGAATGTTCTTATGATGAACGTTAAGAGTTGTACCCTGTATATAAGACTCCCCGTTTACTAACTTTCGTTGTAATTCCACTTTTGCACCCAAAGGAATGGTTACGTCTTGTGGCTCACAGAGACAGCACCGGGACATACTGTAGGAATGAGGCTGTGACAGTGGTGTAACTACGGTGGGGATGGGGATGATTAGGGGAATCAATCCCTCTCTAGAGCAAAATAATGAAAATATTAAATTTGATGAAGTTCTTGATTTTGAAAAGAAAAAAATCTTCGGATTAATGGGAAATTGTGTTTGAAATCATTCTTTTCACTCGTGTAACATTTCTAGTGTTGCCCTTACATAACATAACACTTCCTGAATGAGCAAAATGGTCAGCTGTTCAGTAGGCCAGAGGTGCTACAGTAGCACTATCTTACCTCTTCCCTTTCCAAAAAATGCACCAATTGTCAGTTGCCACTCTGTTAGTTTCCGAGTGTGAGTGTCATTATGGAAAGTGAATAGCCTAATATTGAGTTTACTTGTACTTGCATTTAAGTTAAACTTAAGTTGTCAATTGCCGTTTAATAATATTTATAGAGTGTCGGGAAATAGAAATGGCCAGATGATTTCGCGAAGGAGACTGGACTTGAAATTTAATGCGTATCAAATGCTAATGAAATCAAACACGAGAAACATATAGATAGGAGGTTTTGAAACTTTGGGGCTATATATTAGATTTCATGTATTGTCTCATTATGACCTACCCACTCCCCCTTCCCCCTCCTTCCCCAAATGTAATTTTGACTCAGCTCATCCCCGTCCTTGTTATGCTACTGGGCTGAGGGACCCCATTTTGTGTAGACCACACCCAACACAATCATGAAGTAAAATGATGCTCATTTCCACACAGGTTGCATTATCCAACAGGCTCTGAGGACTCCATTCTTTGGACTGCCAAGTCTCCCAATTTGTCCTATTGAACACGTACCGGTATGGGATATGATATGGTGGCCAACCACCTGCCCAAGCAATAGTGAGCTGTGGCAGGAAGAATGATTTATCGTGTCCGCCACCTGTACGATATAGCCTACTGTAAGTTAATGCATCGTCACATCGCACCCGTACTCATATTGAGTTTGTGCTTTGAGAATGATAAAGCCTCCGTGGCTTAGGCGGCAGCACACCGGCCTCTCACCGCTGTGTCCGTGGTTCAAATCCCGGTCACTCCATGTGAGATCTGTGCTGGACAAAACGGAGGCAGACAGGTTTTTCTCCGGGTACTACGGTTTTCCCTTTCAAAAATTTCATTCCAGCAACACTCTCCACTATCATTTCATTTTCATCTGTCATTCATTTAATCATTGCCCCAGAGGAGTGCGTCAGGCCTCGGCAGCAGGCACAGTCCATATCCTCGCCGCTAGATGGGGGCTCCATTCATTCCATTCCTGACCCGGTCGGAGACTGGAAGCAGGCTGTGGATTTTTTTTTCTTTGAGAATGATAATCAACATTTTAAATATATTGTTGTTATTATTTCATTTTAGGGGATTGGAACATCTTGTTCATCAACCACGTGTAGTTGGGTGTGTGTTGAAATTGTACGATAACCTGTATTTATGTGAGAACTGTAGTAGTGTGTGCAACTGTATTAGAGACAGGGATGCTGTAGGCGTCCCGGGACTTGAAGTAAGATACTATCCAAGCATTTTCCTGGAGGGAGTGTGGAAATTCCCGGGGAAAACCACACTCAGGATAGCCGCTGTCAGCACCGGAATTCGAACCTACGATCTTCGGACTTGCTGCATGGTGCATGATTTAACGAGCAAGGCTGCACTGCGGGACTGTTGAAAGACTAATCGTTACTCATGTGTACTCTTTAGTTATCTGTGATAATTGAATAATGATTTAAGAACGGAATTAACGTTTAGTGACTTCTGCTCCAGTAGTGTGTAATGTAACAACTCGTGCATTCCCATCTCGTTTCAGTACGATGTAAAAGAGGCCGCTGCTCTAGGAACTGCTTCCTACTGGAGTTTACCTGACGCGATCTGTCGTGTTTGTCCTGACGAGCGACCCTAGCACAAGTTCCATTCACAAGAGCAACTAAAATGGCCCGCAGGACATTGCTGCACGACCTCCCTTCATATCTAAAGAGAAATACTTTCAAAAAGAACGTAAGAAGTCGTCTTTAAAGCGCAGCTAGAATTCAAGGGACGCTTCAGAAAAGTCGATTGTATACACAGCCCCTGGCAACATGTCCATGTGGAAAGTGTCGTATATCACAGTGTCGCACATTACAGTAAGTTACATGTGCCGTCTGGGTGTTAAATGGACGCATGAATTTTATTTGATCAACGTTTCATTAATAATGTTATTGGCTTTACGTCCCTTTTTACTACTCTGGCTTTTAGAGACGCCGGGGTGCCGGAATTTTGCTCCGAAGGGGATCTTTAACGTGCCAGTATATCTACTGACACGGTTCCCTCTCATTTGCTCACCCTCAAATGCCAGCTGACTGCGCCAGGATACGAACCTGCAATCTTGGGCCCAGCAAGCGAGAAGGTTACCGCTGAGCCTCGCAGCCAGCCATCAACGTTTCAATGCACTCATGACACTAAGGGGTTGGTAGAATCCTGAACACCTTGGGTCCTCACAATTAGTGGGATGTGGATTGGCGACCACGGGATTCAACTATTCCAGGCACTGGTTGCACTTACTTGTGCTGGGCTCCTTTCCTTCATGTTTTCTGTCGAACTCCCTTGGTCAACTGTTGTTCTCTTCCGATCCTGACTATATTTAGGTACCCGAGGCTACATGTGTCTTTAATCTCCCCATCTTATTTGCCCCTTGTATTATCTTTCCTGATACCTCCTTTCTTTGAGGGTTCAGACCTATTCTATATCCCCATGGCATCCCCTGCCTCTTGGCACAGTCGACTCAAGGGACGGGGGCTATGGAGGCAGCTGACTGCACCGGGATTCGATCCCGCAATCTTGGGCACAGCAAGTCTTATTGCGAGGGTTCATTATTGCGGGAAAGCCGTGTCAGTGAATTTATTGGCATATTAAATACCCCCTTCAGTAGTTGAGAATGACGCAACCCCATTACATATTATTATTAATTGTTCTTGTTGTATGGAGCCCACCGTGCATGTTTCATCCTGGGTAACACTAGATGGTCTACACTCTCAAGGGCTCACTGCTAGTGAGATTCGGTGTTGGCGACACCTAGGGATTCTTGAGCTGGCTTTTTTTTTCTCTTTTCCAGTCATATTGGGGTGAATCCTCTGTTATTCCAATATCTTTGCTGCCTTTCATGGCTCTACTTCCTTCCAAGTCCCTCAATCCTTAATTTTTGAGATTGCAAACCAATTATTTTATCTCTCTTTTATTGACTTTGTCTTTCTTTGTCCACTCCTTGTTCTATTGTAGCGAGTTAGCTGTAGGTGAGTAGAGGTAGTACAGTACCATAGTAATAACTAGGGCTCGGATCGATATGCTCGATAAAATCTCCAGATATGCTCGAAAACCATATGTTTAATGCTCGATATGTATGCTCGAAAAAAACATTATATGCGGTTAAATATGCAGATTATGCTCGAAAAATGCCGTAAAAACTATAGAAAGGAAAGTGAAACGAAAAAGCCAATAGCATACTTTTATATACGAGCTTTATTTTCTAATTGCATGTATGATACACTGCAATATACTCGCATTCAAGTTTTTCAAGTACAGTAGAGTCTCGCAAACTCGGCCTAATGTGGACCGAAGGGTGGCCGAGTTCGCGAAAATGCCGGGTTATCGGGAAATGTGTTAAAAAGACGAAATAAGCTGTTTGTTTTGGTTTAAAAGTAATGCAATGCAGTACATTTATTTGTTTTAAACAGAAACACAAGTTTTAAAATTATTAACCACTACAATTACAGTACTTGAATATGTACAAACAATTCCCGCAGGCAAATAGTTTATTCACTTAATGAAAATTACCATTTACTTTTTTTGCAAAAAAAAAAAAGGAAGTAATGTTCATTTGCTTTTCGATTTGAAACCTGTTTTTTGAAGCCTCGTCACGAAGACAGCGAAGAAAGAGAATTGCGGAGAATGCGCAATCAAATAAATACAACGCTCTGCGCGAGAACCGTTTGTTTACTTCTTACTGCCAACAGTTTGTGCATATACAGGGTCTTTCATATAAAATAAGAGCGCCAAGCGGCGGCCTTGTTACCGCCGCTGCGGTCACCTTGGCCGAGCTTGTTGCGCGCCACGGCCCCCTGCTGTAATATTGAAAGCGCGTGCATAGTACATACAAGACCTGTTTTTTTTTGTTTAGTTCCAATGGACTGTATAAAAATAACAGATTGACATTACCAAACTTGACCTTGCAATAAGCGTGCAGGTGTTCAATCGCCAGTCTAAACCTCAATTGGTAACATGGTGAGACAGTTATCATTGCAACATCGTATTTTTTATGTAAAACTTATTTTAAGCACGAGTCGGCTCGGTGGGTACGTGATGCATTTGTTCAGCAATTTCCTGATGAAGTGCCACCTTCACTAGCACAGATTCACGTAATTGCAAATAAGTTTGACACTACTGGCTCGGTGCTCAATAAAATACATGTCCGCACACGAACAGTTTTAACAGAGGATGAGCTAGATGACATTGGCGAGAATCTTGAACGGTCTCTCTCTATCTCTTCCATGGTGGCTTAACGCTCGGAGCATCAGTCCAGATTTTTTTTTCATATAGAAGGTGTCAAATAGGTATTACGACGGTCTTGTGAGGTGCTATTGGATCACTGAAGTGAAGGTGATCTGTGAAAGTGTTAGTGAAGTGAGCGTGAGTGTAGTACGATATTTATAGTCATATTGGAATTTGTAAATCGTCACTTTGAGGTTAGTCATGGCGGGAAACAAAGACGAAAGAGACGCAACTCGCTCTTCAAATGTTAGTGTAAAGAAAAGATTCCAGCCAAGCGCGCAGCTAGCTCGTCAGCTCTTTCCGGTGAGGTCTCATCCCCTCAACAGGGAATTAGCAGCCAGCGCTCTCCCTTAGCGACCAACGGTACTACACACAGCCCCTCTGACAAAGCAGCTAATGACATCTTATCACATGATAACATCGGACACTTGGTGCAAGGTATCGTAAAGAACTTATTTCAAAACAATGACTTCCTTCAGCCCCTTGTGACAGTTCTCGCTCAAAAGGTATGCGAGGAACTAAGGGAATCAGTGGCTTTCAGCAATGAGCTGAGTGCAGAATTAAAACATGAGCTCAAAGCTCGCGAAAATGACATTCTTGAACTGAAGTCCTCACTTCACAACAAAATTGAGGAAACAGAACAATATTTAAGGAGGAACAATCTAAGAATCTTTGGTGTGCCTGAAAAGAGAAGTGAAAGTACAGACCAATTAGTGCTCAATGTTGCTGCAAAGCTTAACGTCCCGTTGACCGTGGATGATATTGACCGTTCGCATAGGGTTGGATCCCCGGGGGGTGGAAAGCCTAGAGCTATCCTGTGCAAGTTTGTTTCGTATGGACGTCAGATGGTACGTTAATTGTACTGCGAGGTGACATCAAACACCGTGAGAAACGCAACCGAGCTTAAAAAGCTCACCCCCTGCTAAGTTCCAGGTACAATGAAGATAACTAGCGTACTCATATTACTCACTCTTTTTCCTCCTTTTAGTTTTTAAAATTTTATTTTAAATTTACTTCACATATTTAAATAATTATGCAACATTTCTTTTTAGGACCATCTTTTAATATTTAATATTTCTGGAAACTCTGTGTCTGTAGTTAGTAGGCATACAGCTGAATTCCACTCCCCTCCTTCCAGACATACTTTCCGCTATCAGCCTGAAAAACACCAACTGCCTAAAAATTGCTCATATCAATGCTCAATCATTAGTTGACTCCTCTCACTATTCTGAATTTTGTCACGTCTTTGGTGGTTCGTCTTTTGACATAATTGCAGTAAGTGAGTCCTTTTGCAAGCCCTCAATTCCAGATGCTGCTGTCTCTCTCACTGGCTATAAAGTCATTAGAAATGACAGATTAACCGTCGGTGGAGGTGGTGTTGCAGTTTACCTTAGGGATAACATAAAGTATAGCGTGCTAAGTCAGTCTTCTGGTGAATATAATAAGAGGCCTGAATACATTATACTTGACATCTCTCTTACCGAAACTAAAATTCTCTTTGCTTGTGTGTACTGTCCACCGAAAGCTGGCTACCTAGATATTTTTCTGAATGACATGTACAGGTACATTCTTGATTATAAATATGTTTTTATTGTTGGGGACGTTAATGCTCGGTTTGGTAGTGGAGCTTTTGAAACTGAACATGTATGTGATGTGCTCTGTTCTTGTAATGTTGAATGTTTACCATTCGATACTACATTTCACACAGCTACTTGTGACAGCTCTCTTGATATAATCTCTTCAAACTGTAATGACCTCGTTGTTGACTACGGACAAGAACCAGCTGCTGGATTCTCAGCCCATGATCTTCTGTACGCAGTGTTTTCTCTATCTACCCCGAAACTTCGACCAAAATCAATCTTTGTACGTGACTTCAGTAAATTTAATTTAAATGATTTTAAAACGGATGCAGAATTACTCCCTTGGCAGAATTTCTACCAATCCACTGACATAGATGAGAAAGTGACTCTATTTAATGATTGTGTAAATGAACTATATGATATGCATGCACCGCGAAAGAAAGTGGATATAAAACATAACTCTGCTACGTGGATCAGTAAAGAAATCAAAACGCTTTTAAAGAAACGCGATAAAGCACGTAGAACATTTATTAAATCTAAACTTACCATTGACTATGAAGAGTACAGAATTCTGCGTAATAAGACAAAACAAACAATCAGGAACACAAAAGTGAAATATATGTTCAACCTCTTCAGTGACTGTAAAACCACCTCCGCCAGATGGCGTGCTGCGAAATCATTGGGAGTTGGTGCCAGTTCAGCCACTGATGTTGAGATGCCTGTCTCTGCATCACAATTAAATGAACATTACTCAAATGTTGCCTCAATTGGTGATGTATTAAGAGTATCAGAGACCGTCACGAAATACACATCCATCCCTCCCCCTGCCCATGAAAAAAATTTCTTTATGTATGTTTACCCACACCAGATTGTGAAAGCCATCAAATCAATTCGTACAAAAGCAAGAGGCCCTGATAGCATCACAATTTCTCTTATTTCTAACTGTCTTGAAGTAATTCTACCCCCAATTATCCATCTATTTAACTTCTCTCTACAAAGTGGAGTATACCCGTCTCTTTGGAAGTGTGCTAACATACGTCCAGTGCCAAAAAATAAAAACCCCACTAGCTGTAGTGACTTAAGACCAATAAATATCCTTTGTGCCCTTAGTAAAGCGCTTGAGAGAATAGTTCATGAACAAGTATGTGAATACCTAACTAAATTTAATATCTTCAATCCTTACCAATCTGGGTTTAAAAAGGGTCATAGTACCACCACTGCATTGGTAAAGGTGAGCGTTGATATACGCTCAGCTATGGACAAGCGTCAGCTTACAATCCTATGTCTTTTCGATTTCAGTAAGGCTTTTGACTGTGTGAACCACAATATACTTCTTGCAAAGCTGAAATCTTTTGGCTTCTCTCAGAGTGCTCTTTCATGGTTCAAATCCAACCTTTCCATGCGTACACAGAGAGTGGTCCTCGCGGATGTCTCCTCCTCAGACTGGAAATCGGTAGAAAGTGGAGTACCTCAGGGATCTGTCTTTGGTCCACTATGCTTCTCGCTATATATAAAAGATGTTTCTAATGAATTCCGAAATAGTTCTGTTCATATATACGCTGATGACCTCCAAGCCTATTTTCACCTCACGCCTAACACTGCATGTGATCGTATAAATCTGTTTAATGAAGACATTGACAGGCTTTGTGAATGGGCCCAAAATCATAATCTTAACTTGAACATATCTAAAACACAACTTATATCCATTGGATATACAAAACTTCTAAATTCAGTAGATTTTAACTCACTACCACCCATCAAGATACTAGATAATAATATTAAATATAGATAGAAACACTGTCAATAATCTCGGATTGATATTTGATAGAACACTGTCGTGGGCAGAGAATACGTCTAATGTGGTAAGGAAGGTTGTATCAACTATGCATCTCCTGAAAAGAACTGTTTCTTACACCCCACCTAACATACGTAAGCTCTTCGTCCAAACTCTCATCTTTCCAATCATTGATTATGGCTCTGCTGTATACAATGATTTACCAGAAACACAGAACATCAAATTACAAAGAGTCCAGAATGCATGTGTTCGGTAGATTCTGGATGTAAGGCGAGATGAACATATCACACCTTACTACGTGCAGCTGAAATGGCTGAAACTCCACGAGCGCAGGCAGTTATCAGTTGCCATTCTGACACATAAAATATTACATACCAAGACCCCGTTATATCTCTACAATGCCTTTACACCAATGCATCCTGTTCATAATCGAGAAAATAGATACACAAAATTAACACTCTAGATTCCTATACACCGAACCATGAAGTTCAATAAATCTTTTGTTTGCACCGCCTCACGCCTCTTCAACACCTTCGATTTATATAAGTTCGTCAACATTGCAAGCACTGCAGCTTTCAAAAGACATCTTTCATCATGCTTCTTGGAGAAGTATACCTCTCACATTTGATTACTGTATTATGTTAAAATACTTTTTTAAAGTTCAATTATAACACAAGGACAATAGCTGACAACCTGTCTACTACAATAGCTCTTCTTGTACAGTATATGGTGTTTGTTTTTCGGGCTGATAGTCTGTATGCACTCTCACTCTTTTGTATATAATTTTTCAATTATCATTAGTAATATTATTATTATTGTATTGTTACTATATTTTTGTTACTATAATTGTTAGACTATGATTATTTATATTGTGAATGTAGGTGAAATGTTTTATTTTTATAAGCCCTAACCTTATTTTATGTAGGGCGCTACTGTAAAGGAGCTCTTAAGCTCTAAGTGTAGCAGTGAAAATAAATCAAAAAATCAAAATCAAATCAAATTAGCACAAGTAGGGGTTTCGGTTTCATCAACAATAACTAACTAACTAACTAACTAACTAACTAAAGTAAGATTTCAGTCTTGTACACACGCTAGCAAGGCCGCTGCATTATACAGGATTGTACACACGCTTAAAGCAGGGGGCCTTGGAGCGCCACAAGCTCGGCCAAGGTGACCGTAGCTGCGGTTAACGAAGCCGCCGCTTGGCGCTCTTATTTTATATGAAAGACCCTGTACAGTACTGTACTGTACAACTACCTGTATTTATCAGGTCGTCGTTACTCTTCTTACTATGTACTGTAGGTTAACTTGTTTCGCGTCGTATTTAACTGTCGATAATTCCATTGATGGAGAAGACGAAAGAAAACATAATAACGCTTTGTGCGGAAACACAAAAACAAACTAAAATCATGATTTTTTTCTCCTGTTAGGGTGGCCGAAAAATCCGGAGTGCCGGGTTACCGAGTGCCGAGTTTGCGAGACTCTACTGTATATATGAGAGAAGTTTTCTTATAAAAGTTACAGTTTAAAAGTTCATTTACAAAATGTTCAGAATTAGGCGAGTCAATGAAGTAGATCTGCATTGGTCTGTACAACAAGATTTTTTCTATGTTTTCAGTTTCGAATGATTTTCTTAAATCAGTCAATAAAAGTTTCAATGACGAGAACGACCTCACTAAAGGTTAAAAACCTGCGGTTCTATTATTCTCACCAGATAGGCTTTTCAATAATTATTTCTGTTTTCGAACCTTAAGGATGGTCAGGGCCCGAATTCGAGGGGTTTTTGAAGAAAAACAAGATATTTAGACGAAAACCACAAGAATATGCATTTATATGCTTCTATTCTGAAAACCGCGGTTTATGCATTTATATGCTCGATAAATTTCAATTCTGTTGGTCCCAGAGAGGTGAAAATACCACCGAAAGGCTTTTTTCAATGTGTACTATTCAAGAAAAAAATATGCAAATATGCTCGAATCCGAGCCCTAGTAATAACCATCCTTCTAATCACAGATAGAGTATTCCAACGCTTAAAGCAACAATCACTTCCACCAACCATCTTGGCTAAACGTGTCAGTTGTAATCCTACATGATACTTTAAATCCAATGTTAAAGACCAAACTCTGGAGAGAAAGGCCATGTCGCTCCAATCTTCATCCCTGAAACAATAATGAAGGAATCTTAGAATTATATTCCTGTTAAATTACTGTTACGTGCCACCCCCTAGTGGCACTTTTGTTAACTGGATTACGGTGGGAGTACAAAGCACAACACCAATTACTGCTTAAAGAAATAATTAACTTTATTGCGGCCAGAAAATTACACTAATCAGCAAATACAAGCAATTAGGAGCCTTATTCCAGTTTCCTCAAGTCTCTTCCTTGAGCGCTCTTGGCCCTTCCACTTGTCAACAGATCACAGAATTTAATCCTGCCGCTAATGAGCCTAGTGGCCTTGACAGAACTACATGCAACTTCTTTCTAATGTGCGCCTACTTCAGTACTTACGAGCACTTGCTGCGCGCTGTTCACCAGCTGGGAGAAACAATGTCACTGGATTTCGACACCACAATATCTGACACTCAGTGAAAGCACACTTACTCAGAACACGGCAGTCCCCTGTATGTTCCTCACTTCGCCGCTACACTAGGGGTTTCGCAAGTCACCACACTTCTGTCGCTCAGAATAAACGCTCACACTAGCTCGTAAAACACAACAACAACAACTGCTTCACGGGTCACTCTTATATAGCAGGCCGGTGACTCAATAAATGGTTCTAGATCCATCCAGGGCCCACGGCTTCTCGAGGTTTCCATCGCTGGTCCAGTCACGAATCTTCTGGACTATCCCTTTGTCTTAGTAGCCCTGTTGCATAAGGCACACGCAATACAGGAGGCATGCCACAGCCCAGCCCCTGGGGCAGTTGTGACTCAAGCGGCGAGCGATGACACAAACTCACAGCCGTAACACCACCCCCTTCCTAAAAAGGCTGATCGTCCCGATCAATCATTGGTCCGTCTGTGTCCCTCCGTAGGCTGCCAGGCGATCTCGATGCACGATCTTCATCTTCGCCCTCGGGTTTCGCTGGATCCTGTAGACGACATCGTTGATCCGTTTCACGACTCGGTACGGGCCCTCCCAGGACTTCTGAAGTTTGGGTGACAGGCCTTTCTTCCGTAATGGGTTGAAGAGCCAGACCAGGTCGTCCTCGTGGAATCCTCCGGCATCCGTCTGCTGGTCGTATCGGGTCTTCATTCGGTCGGTCTCGATCCGCAGTTTCCTCCTCGCGAACGCGTGCACGTCCTCCAGTTGGTCGACCAGTTCTTGACAATACTGGCTTACCGGGATCGGATCATTCCCAGGTCGGCCGAAGGCAAGATCGAAAGGTAGACGGAGCTCCCTCCCAAACATGGCCCGGGCTGGTGTGCACCCGGTGGCTTCATGCACGGCGGCGCGGTAGGCCAGGAGAAATAGTGGAAGATGTTTGTCCCAATCCCTCTGGTGCTCGCTGATGACTATTCGGAGATGGTTCTCGATGGTGCGATTGAATCGCTCTACCATCCCGTCGGACTGAGGGTGTAGCGGCGTCGTCCTTGTCTTCCGGATTCCCAGCAGCTGGCATAGGTTCTGAAACACCTGTGACTCGAAGTTCCTCCCTTGGTCGGAGTGCAGCTCCAGGGGTACTCCGTACCGGCTGACGAATTCTTTCACCAGGGTCTCTGCAATCGTCGCGGCTTCTTGGTTAGGGAGCGCATACGCCTCCGGCCATTTGGTAAAGTAGTCGCTGACGACTAATATGTAGCGGTTCCCTGCCTCGCTTAACGGGAATGGCCCAGCAACATCGATGGCCACTCTCTCCATGGGGCCGCCCACGTTGTAGGTCTTCAGTGGACCCCGTCGTCTTCGTCCTGGGCCCTTGCTGGCTGCGCAATCGTGGCACCTCGCGCAGTGGTTCTCCACGTCTGTTCGGCATCCGATCCAGTAGAACCGCTCTCTCAGCTTCTCCAGGGTCTTCTTTATCCCTAGGTGTCCACCAGAAGATCCTCCATGAACTTCCTTCAGGACTTCCTCCGTCATAGCCTTTGGAACGACGACTTGTTCCCGAGATATCTTCCCGTCGGTGCTCTCCCAGGTACGGCAGATGAGGCCATCCCTTACAATCAGCGAGTCCCACTGTGCCCAGTAGGACTTAAAGTTTGGGCTGCAGTCACTCACAATGTTCCACCCGGGTCTGGGGACACAGGCCCTCTTCCATTCGGCTATCAGTCCCAGGTCATCATCCTCTGCTTGTGCCCGCGTGAAAGATTCGCGGCTCCAGTTCCCTTGAAGTTCCACAGTAGTCCGTCGGCACAGTATCCCGGTGTTCTCCTCCCTTCGGGCACAGAAGGTGCAGTCTTCGGGGCACGGTCTTCGTGACAGGGCGTCGGCGTTAGAATGCAGTTGGCCTTTCCTGTGCTGAATCTCAAAGTTGTACTGTTGAAGCCTCTCTAACCACCGCGCGAGTTGACCCTCGGGCTGCTTGAAGTTCAGGAGCCACCGCAGGGATGCATGGTCGGTCCTGATGAGAAATTCTTGCCCGTACAGGTACTTGTGGAAGTGTTCAATGGTCTTCACGATGGCGAGCAGCTCCTTCCTGGTGACGCAGTAGTTCCTTTCCGGCTTTGACAAGGCCTTGCTGAAGTAGGCCACTACTCTCTCCTCGCCGTCCACTACTTGCGACAGGATCCCCCCTATGCCAAAGTCGCTGGCATCGGTATCGACGATGAACCTTGTTCCAGGTCTGGGGTAGGCCGGAATAGGCGCGGTGCACAGAGCCTGCTTGAGTTGCTCGAAGGCATTGTGGCATTCTGCTGTCCGCGTGAAGAGTTGGTCCTTCTCAGTCAGTCGATGTAAAGGTTTGGCGATGTCGGCGAATCCTCTCACGAAGCGACGGTAATAAGTGCAGAGTCCCAGGAAGCTTCGTAGTTGGGACTTGTCCTTCGGAACTGGCCACTCCCTCACAGCTGCGGTCTTCTCTGGGTCGGTGCGCACCCCTTCCTCGGAGACGATATGCCCAAGGTACTGGACCCGCTTCTGGAAGAGCTGACACTTCTTGGGGCTCAACTTCAGCTGGGCAGCCCGTAGCTTCAACAAGATCTCCTTCAGATTGCTGTAGTGCTCCTCGAAGCTCCTTCCCAGAACGATGACGTCGTCTAGGTATACCAGGCAGGTCTTCCAGTGTAGTCCCCTCAGAATGGACTCCATTAGCCTTTCGAAGGTCGCAGGGGCGTTGCAGAGACCGAATTGCATGACGGTGAACTGCCAGAGCCCGCTGCCCACAGAGAACGCCGTTTTCTCGCGGTCCTTAGGGTGGACCTCCACCTGCCAGTAGCCACTCTTCAAATCCAAGGTGGAGAACCATCTCGACCCTGATATGGTGTCCAGGGTGTCGTCGATCCGGGGTAGAGGGTAGCTGTCCTTCTTCGTGACGTCATTCACCCGCCTGTAATCCACGCAGAACCTGGTGGAACCGTCCTTCTTCTTCACTAGCACGACCGGAGAACTCCAAGGACTATGTGATGGCTCAATCACCCCTTGCTCCTTCATCTCTTCTACCATCCGGTCGACTTCGGCTTGCTTGGCGAGCGGGACACGTCGGAATGGGGCCCTAATCGGTGCGCTGTCCCCAACGTCGATTCTGTGCTGAACCAAGCTTGTCCTGCCGAAGTCTTTGCTCCCCATGGAGAAGACGTCCTGGAATTCGCGTAGCAGGTCCTGAAGTTGGCATGATTGTTCCTCGTCTAGGTGGTCCTGGGATCCTAGGTACAGCTTCTGTAGTTCTTCTGGCAGTGTGCGTCTTCTTCGGTTGTCCGTCTGCAGTTGTCCGTCTGTCGTATCTGTGATGCGGGCAATCCAGGTAACGGGCTCGCAGACTCCTAGGTTGGTGTCCCGGTGAACCGTAATGTCGTAGTCGTTCAGGTTGGACAGGCGTACGTACGGCCGAGACGTCGTGTTGATGAGAGTCTTGGCAACTAGCAATCCTTTTGTCTGGATGTCCTCATATTTTGGCTCGATAACAGCCGCCACTCCCTCAGCAGTTCCGTCGACAATTACGGCAGCGCTGACCTCCGTCCTGGCGGGAACGATGACGTCCTCTCTCAGCCTTACTCGTCGTGCGGTGACGGCCTCGTGTGCTGGTTGCAAAGCAAGTTCCTCACCTCCGAAGTGCAGAGTGTTGGTACTCAGGTCCAAGATGATGTTGTTCTGGTCCAGGAAGTCCAGTCCGATGATCACTTCGTTCGATACGTCTGCCACAAGCACTGGATGCTTTATCACCCGTCGACCAATGACGAACTCCAGTGATGCTTCGCCATGTACCGGCGCGGTCTCTCTGGTCGCGGTTATTAGCTGGAGGTTCCTTTGTGTGGGTTGAACTCTCCACTTCGGGATCACGGTGGGACTGACGATGGTCCTCGATGCTCCCGTGTCGATTAGCATGGGCCAGCTCTCTCCGTTGACGACTACGTCGACCATCAGGCTGCTATTATCCTTCCGTAACTGCGTCACACGAACTTGGACTGCCGGGGCTTGACGACGGTCACAAGCCAACCTTTGCCCCCCTAGGCTGGCTGATACTTGCTTTCCTGGGCCGCGCGGTTTCCCTACGACTGACTGTCCCGACGGAAACCCTTGGCGGCGGCGATCACCGCAGTCCTTGCTCAGGTGGCCTCTCTTACGGCAGGTCCAGCAGGTCGGTAGTCCTCTTCCGGGCCGCCTCTCCGGATGTCCTTCGGCTACGTTTTTGTTGGTGGTACTGCGATTCTTGAAGAAACGGCTTAGCGCCTCCATCAATTCGTCGGCCAGGGGCTTGGTCTCGTTGGTTTTTACTGGTTCGTCGACGTCCACTTGACGCACCCGCGCGTGCATTCTGGATGCCTGTTTTGCCGTCTCGAATTCAAGTGCGTGGCTCAGCGCATCTGCCAGGGTCTTATTGCGCGCGAGTCGCAGCGCCTGTTGAGTGTCCGAGTCCCGTAGCCCGTCGGTGAAAGTCTGCGTCGCTATCTGCTCCAGAAAGTCGGCCGGCGCTGTTGGGTAGGCGAGCCTTACGAGGCGTGCGATGTCCATCTCGAACTCCTGCAGGGTTTCCGCGTTCTTCTGTACCCGGGTCCGGAGCTGCATCTGGTAGGCCTGCTGAAGATGGCTATCTCCATATCGGGACTCCATATTGGCGATCAGGGAAGCGTAGTCCTGGGATCCAGTCGGGATGGCCTGAAGGACGTTAAGGGCGTCACCTCTCAGCGCTACAATGAGAGCTGTAGCCTTTTCTGTGTTGTTCCAGTTATTTATGGAGCAGGCTGCCTCGAACTGACGTAAGTAGGTGCTCCACGGGACCTTTCCGTCGAAGGTTGGGGGCGTCACTCTGCTATGTCCCGTCCCTGATATTCCCGGTGTAACGGTGGGCGGGCGTTGGCGCAGCTCGGCAACTTCCTCTCGTAGAGCGTTGAATTCTTCTTTCACCCCCGTCAGTGGGCGTTGGCGCAGCTCGGCAACTTCCTTTTGTAAGGCGTTGAATTTCTCCTCCTCCCCCATCAGCGGGCGTTGGCACAGCTCGGCAACTTCCACTTGTAATGCGTTGAATTTCTCCTCCACCCCCATCAGCGGGCGTTGGCGCAGCTCGGCAACTTCCACTTGTAAGGCGTCGAACTTCTTTTCCACTGCCGTGACTTCCTCACGCAGACCCAGTTCTAATTTCTTCAGGTCCTGTGTCAACTTATTCTGACCGTCTTCCATCTTCTTCTGGCCGTCCTCTATCCTCTTCAGGTCCTCCGCTAGTTTCTTCTGGCCGTCTTCTAGTTTGGCAGTTAGGTCATCGGCTAACTTCTTTTGGCCGTCCTCCATCTTCTTCTGGCCGTCCTCCATCTTCTTCAGGTCCTCCGCTAACTTATTTTGGCTGTCCTTCAGGTCCTCTGCTAACTTCTTCTGGCCATCCTCCATCTTCTTCTGGCCATCTTCCATTTTGGCAGTTAGGTCCTTGGTTAAATTCTTCTGGCCGTCTTCTAATTTGGCAGTTAGGTCCTTGGTTAAATTCTTCTGGCCGTCTTCTATGCCATTTAACTTTTCTAGCAATGCTGCCAATTGCGCCTCCATTTTAGTTGTTTGCCTTGTAAATGGCATGCACTCACAGGAAAATTAGAGAAAATGACCTGCTCGGGTTTTGAAACCAGGACCGTCAGGTGTTGTGCTTGAGTTCGTAATCCGGCTTCTGACACCAGTTGTTACGTGCCACCCCCTAGTGGCACTTTTGTTAACTGGATTACGGTGGGAGTACAAAGCACAACACCAATTACTGCTTAAAGAAATAATTAACTTTATTGCGGCCAGAAAATTACACTAATCAGCAAATACAAGCAATTAGGAGCCTTATTCCAGTTTCCTCAAGTCTCTTCCTTGAGCGCTCTTGGCCCTTCCACTTGTCAACAGATCACAGAATTTAATCCTGCCGCTAATGAGCCTAGTGGCCTTGACAGAACTACATGCAACTTCTTTCTAATGTGCGCCTACTTCAGTACTTACGAGCACTTGCTGCGCGCTGTTCACCAGCTGGGAGAAACAATGTCACTGGATTTCGACACCACAATATCTGACACTCAGTGAAAGCACACTTACTCAGAACACGGCAGTCCCCTGTATGTTCCTCACTTCGCCGCTACACTAGGGGTTTCGCAAGTCACCACACTTCTGTCGCTCAGAATAAACGCTCACACTAGCTCGTAAAACACAACAACAACAACTGCTTCACGGGTCACTCTTATATAGCAGGCCGGTGACTCAATAAATGGTTCTAGATCCATCCAGGGTCCACGGCTTCTCGAGGTTTCCATCGCTGGTCCAGTCACGAATCTTCTGGACTATCCCTTTGTCTTAGTAGCCCTGTTGCATAAGGCACACGCAATACAGGAGGCATGCCACAGCCCAGCCCCTGGGGAGGTTGTGACTCAAGCGGCGAGCGATGACACAAACTCACAGCCGTAACATTACTTTAGAAGTGGAATAATTTATTCATTACTATGAAGTAAAGTCTTCTATAAAGAACCTTGTAGTGTCTATCATCCCAAGTGTGGCTTTTCTTTGGGTTATTCCGCACTTACTCCAGGCGAATTGCCTATATGGTCTCGTTGAATCTACTGCAGGACTAGAATCAAATACCCTAATTACAGTTACGCATCCTGATCTATTTTCGTGATATCAGAAATATGTACACGTCAAGTACTCGGGGTTGATGACCTTCATGCCCCAGACCCTGAAATATTGCGGGGACAAATGTAACACCTGTTTGTCTGTCTACCTATCTGATACAAGTAGTGAGAGTCAACCTTTGTAAGTGTAGTTTGATATTTTGTTTAGGTTAATTAAGTCTTTACTGAATTGAAACGATATTTTCTTTCTGATAATCTGGGGCCAAGTTACCACCTATCGGAGCTCTTCTCTTTTTTCTGACACTGTCATTCATCGAGGCAACGGAACGTCTCATTATTTTGTTAGACATTTCCTTTTTCCGATATTCTCATTCATCGAGGCTTCGGAAGGTCTCGATCTTTTGTTAGTCATTTGAATTTTCTGATATTCTCATTCATCGAAGACGCATAAATGTAAATAAAGGGAACTCCATATATACACAAAAAAATACGAGCCTTACAGTAGTCGCATATGATGTGTAACATCTGACATAGAAGAAACCTCACGTGAAATTGTTGATACACCGGTATTTTATACTATAATTGACACAAATATTAATCTATTGTAAAAGGGAGCGTTTTACAGATATTGTAGTTTATAATACGGAACTCATTTTATTAGATGATTTGTAGCTTCCACCAGCACTAGCCTAAATAAAGAATACGATATGGATCAACTAGATTAACAGACGCGACACCGCTCATAACCTTAAATTCCTTATAAACAGGTCCTCTTGATTCACAGACCAACACGTAATTTCATATGGATTCTGTTAAAATAAGTCATATTGATATGGTAAATATCGTTTAAAATGATAATCTGGTAGCAAAAATATCAACCCGCCCAGGATTCGTACCCTAGATTCACAGTCATACGCAATAACCCCACGGCTATTTCGACTACGCAAATATTATTTATTTATTTATTTATTTATTTATTTATTTATTTATTTATTTATTTATTTATGTCTTTTGCAGTGGCGAAGTTAGGACTCGTGGCCCTCTCTTACACTTAACCACATAGTTATAATAAGATACACAAATACTACCATTGAATAAGATACGTAAAATAGAAATTAAGTTAGAATAATACAGGGCATAAAAATAAGATAGCAATGCACATCAAACAAAGAAACATATAAAACAGTTACGTGAAACAATAATAATAATAAAAATAATAATAATATTAATAATAAGTAATGGTGTTAGATTGATCTAGTAAATAACTGGGTATTTTAATTTAAATCGACAAAGTTATTTATACCATAATGGCACAATCATGCTGTCTATCATCCATCACCAGTCACACGAAACAGTCAGCGGTGTTCAAAAGGAAATCCCTGCAAGCAGTCTTAAATTTTGTATAGGTCTTGCATTTCCTTACGTCAGCTGGGAGTGTATTCCAAAGTCGCGACCCAGTCACAACGAAGGATTCATTGTACTTGGAAGAGTGGTTAACGGGAATAGCTAGGGAAGAGACAGATCTAGTATTAATATCATGAAATGAGGTCAGGAAATGAAATTTCGAAGAAATATACAGTGGGAGATTTTCGTCTAGGGTTCGATATACCGACGTCAAAATATGAAAATGTCGACGCCCTTCAGGTTTCAGCCAAGAAAGAGCTTTGTAGCTAGGGGTTACGTGAGAATCGTAATTCAAGTTGAAAGCAAACCGAAGACTAGAGTTCAATGCTCGTTGCAGTTTTTTAGTTTGTTCGCTAGTTGCATCAACAAGGACCACGTCGCAATAGTCAAGTATTGGTAGTATCAGAGTCTCAATAAGTTTTATCCTCACGTCTTGTGGTAAAATGTCCTTATGCCGTTTGAGTGGGTGTAGCATCACGTACATCTTCCTGCAAGTATTACTTTCATGTGCAGACCAGTCAAATGTTTCAGTCAGAGTCATACCGAGGTTTTTCACTGTTTTACTAACAGGGATTACGGTTGCATTTTAAGTCACAGGAGGGATAGTGTAGTTTTTATACATGGAAATCAATAATCCCTACGAGCCGAATATAATAACTTGGGTCTTTTGGGGTTGAGAAGGAGAGCGTTATCACTAGCATACACGCTGAGTTGTTGCAGGTCGGTGTTTACATCTCGTATCGCGTTCGCTATACCTTCGATACCAACGTGACAGTAAATTTGGAGGTCATCCGCGTAAAGATGATATCTATTATATTTTATTACGGAGGAGATGTCATTAATATAAAGGACAAACAAAAGAGGACCAAGAACGGAACCCTGAGGGGTTCCAGCCTTCCTGAGTCGCCACTGTGAAGCAGTATCTTGTGTTATTACACGTTGCATGCGATCTGAAAGATATGCGGTGAAAATTTTTAAAGCCTCATTACCGAAAAAGCATGCAAGTTTCTTCAACAATGTCTGGATATGTATCGTGTCAAAAGCCCTACTGAAGTCAAGGAGTGTGAGTATTGTCACTTGTCTTTCGTCCATTGCTTGTCTGATATCCTCAGTCACTTTGAGTAAGGCAGTTGCTGTGCTATGGCCCTTCTTGAAGCCAGATTGAAGTGGATCCAGAAGAGAGTGAGCGTGCAGGTATTCCAGTATTTGAGTATGTACCAACCGTTCTAACGCTTTGGAAAGAGCGGGGAGAATAGAAATTTGACGGTAATCGGATAGAAGTTTAGAACCTGGGTTCTTAGGAAGTGGGATTACGTTAGCGTACTTCCAAATTGCAGGTAATGTGTCGTTTATAAGACAGTACTTAAAAATATGGGTGAGAATGGGTAGAATAGCGCCAATGATATTATGTATGAAAGTTATAGGAATATCGTCGACACCACTAGCTTTCGATTTAATAGAATACAAGACTTTCTTAACTTCATTAGTGCTGACAGTACGAAAAGCAAAGCATGGGCGATTTTGTGGGACAAATGATGGGTCATTATTTACATGAGGTCTGTTAAGCGGATTAGACTGAACTCTCTCTTCCGTGAAATACGTATTTACATCGTCAAGTGGAATGTCAGGTACCTGAAGCTGTTCCCATGTTTTGCCTATGCCCATGGCTCGGAGATGCCTCCAAGCACTAGCCGTATTTAGATTCCTTGTTGATTCACGGACATATTTAAACTTAAGATTGCGGATGATTTGTTTAGTTCTATTCCTCATTATTCTATAATTTTCATAGTCACTTACTTGGGTCTTGGGTACGTTTGTAATGTCGGTAGAGTGTATCACGTTGAGACATCATATGTTTAACATCAGAGGTTAACCATGGATTAGGTTTGCGTGATAATCTTATCTGTCTTTTGGGTGCATGTTTGTTGTATAGACTGTGTATTAACGAATTAAATTTATTTATTTTTGCATCAAGAGTTTAGTGCTTTTCAGTCGGTCAACACGAATATATCTCATGTAATTTATTTCAGGATTAGGGCATAACCCATCTCTTTTGGGTATATTCGTGTTGACCGACTGAAAATCACTAAACTCTTGTTTACTAAGGCAACACTGAAAATATGGCTTCAAACACCACAATGTATTTTTGCATCAATGTCTTTCAGATTTAAAATATCATTCCACGGAAGAATGTAGGCATCGTACCTTAATTCATACTTATCGATATCTTTCATATTCATGCACGTTATATACCTAGGTTTATATTTTGAAACGCGTAGTGAGTAAGCCAGAAATATAAGATCGTGGGAGGACACGGCCGGTACTGAAATCTGTCCGTGAGTTACCACTTTCTGAGGGTTGTTAGTCACTTTGAGATCTATTAAGGTGTGGGAAATGTTGTTGGTAGTATGTACATGGTTAGTAGGATTTGAGGGAAGGATAGTCAAGTCACATGAGGAGAACATGTCTTCTAATTTCTTAGTATCGTAATTCTTCGTAAGTAGATTAGTGTTGAAATCCCCTAATATAATGATAAGTTCGTACGTTGGTAGCAAGTTAAGTAGATACGTTTCAAACTCGGCCATATAAGATACTTTAGGTGGTCGGTAAACCACTCCAATAAGTATTTTCTGTCCACTAGCAACTACTTCAACGAACATGAACTCCGTCCTCGGCAAATCGCCGGTCGATGAGGTACAAATGACACGGTTCTTCAGGTCATCTCTACAGTAGAGAACGATACCTCCTCCCCTCTTATTAGTGCGGTCATGACGATGGAGATTATAACCATCAAGTTGAACCATGCTGTTTGGAATTGAAGGCGATAACCAGCTTGCACTCATTCCTATCAAATGGACACTAGTTTTGCTAAATATAGCCTGAATTTCGTCAAAGTGTGCGGGCAAACTTAGGCTGTTTAATTGACAACACTGGAGGGTGTGAGGATATGGTGAAAGTTCGTATTTCAATAAGCTGCTGGCGTCTATGGTGGGGAGAGGGGTGAGGAGAGTTCTATTCTTAGAGCTAAGGTCGTTGTCATTGGAAAACACCGTAGCTACCTGACTAACGGACATACTTTAACTGAGACAAAAAAAATCTTACCTGGATTTCCTGGCGAACTGGACCGCTGGCTGGTTAATATACCACACACACACACAATCACACACGTAAACCTAGTAATAATGATAATAATAATAATAATAATAATAATAATAATAATAATAGTAACAATGTTTAGTAGGCACATCACAATGTTCTTATCGCTCTGATAATCCACCTAACCACCCCATGTGAAAGTTAAATTCATTAGGTGTGCTAATGTTTAGCTTCTTCCCGTCTTCTAAATGGACGATAATGCGGCCATCCTGCGTTGAAACCCGCCGCATACCCCAGAAGTCTCGTGCTTTACGCAACACTTCCTTCCTTGTGGATGTCAGAGATTCGGTAACGAGTAGTTTGGTACTTTTAAGAGCTCGCTTGGCACGCCAGATGCGGTCTCTCTCATGGTACCTGAGAAATTTAATGATGATAGGCCTATTTCCTGCGGATACCACCTCTGCAGTCGTCCTCTTCATACGGCCCAGTCTATGACATCTATCTATACTGTCCATAGACAATTCGATGTTCAGTCTGTTTTTTAAAGTTCCCAGTGCCACAGTGTAGGTGTCCTCGCCAGGGGTCTCACTTACTCCATGAAGGAGAAGGCAGTTCCTTCTGCTATACTGCTCTGCCTCGTCAATCTGAATGTCCTGCTGGTCGATACGTTCCTGCAGATGGTTTACTTCCTTCTTCATCTCGCCTAACTCACTTGATATAACTTCATGAAAGTCCTTAAAGTCTGAAGCGAGGCCGGTGAGTGCGTCGCTGGGGTTGGCGGCACTGGTCGCACTAGCAGCCATGGCTTGTTCCAAGCTTGCTTGGAATTCAGCCATTCGCTCTTCGAACAACTTAGTTATTCGTTCATTTACGGCCTTCAGCGTCATAGCACTTCACTTTTATTCGAGTAAACGATTAAGTATAACACTAGCACGCCCACGAATATTCAAATAAAACTTATCTTGCTGATATGACAGGTGAATTGCGGAGCAGTTGACTTATTCCCACGTTCCAATAATACTGCATCACGGAATTAAGTTTCATTTATATTTTGCGTGTTTCGATAATGTTCCTGATTGACATTGAGTTTAAAATGCCTTATGCCAATGCAATGCCGACTACTTACAATGTTTGATATTAAGGCATTTTACCATTTAAAAATACTGATACGAAGACTTCGAACATGTACCATGTCATTTGTTTAAATCACTTGACACCAGAGTTCGCAAGAGCGTTTTCCGTTCAGTATGTCATATACATTCCACATGGCCGAGAGTGCGTCATGGTATCAATTTTCGACACCGCGCGCTGATTGTTTCTCTTAACAGTGCCAGCTGGATCGATCGATCGAGTTGGCAGCGCATCTTATACTTCCGTTCGATCCACCACTGCCAGCTAGGGCACACTTCCATTCGATCGATCGAGCGGGCAGTGCATACTTCCGTTGTCCACCACTGCCAGCTATTACACTTCCGTTTGATCGATCGAGCGGGCAGTGCATACTTCCGTTTGATCCACCACTGCCAGCTCGATCGTTCCGATCCACTTCCGTCCCCAATTTTCAAAATCACTCCCACAAAGCTATCCAGCAACCGAGCGGAAAGATGTTACACATCAATAAACTAGAATAATGTTAATGATAATAATAATAATAATAATGTTTTTTGAAATTTTATGGGCATATTCTCAAATGAGTGATCACAGACTATAATTATAAATCTTACTTTCTCGGAGAAAGCTAAGAACAGCTGTGTTGCTGGAAGTTGAAATATACCTTCAGGAAATAGACATCTCCAGTGATATGGTACTAGACAGATCTAAATTCAGAGAATTCGTTGACAATCAACACTTTTCAGACCACCCAAACATTGCGTCCAAAAGACCCTGGGTGAAGAAGCGCAGGAAGAGCCGTAGTGAGAAGGTGAAGAGGTTTTGGGAAGACGAGAAAGCACGATCAGCTTGATGGGTTTAGTCGCGCTCCTTAGACAGGCATAACGATGTTAAAAAATAATGGTAGTAATGGAGAATTCTTACAGTTTGATGTGACCTTTCGTCATTTAGCCATTTGTTCTTTGGATGTGTATGTATATATATAGAGTATACGGCATAGGCTATATAATTTTAGCCTACTTTCGGATTTTGTAATACATGCAAGTAGACTTACGAACGACTGGAAAGCTTCCTTTAATAATGTTACGTGCCACACCTAGTGGCACTTTTGTTAACTGGATTACGGTGGGTAGGAAGCACAACACCAATTACTGCTTAAAGAAATAATTAACTTTATTGCGGCCAGAAAATTACACTACTCATCAGCAAATACAAGCAATAGGAACCTTACTCCAGTTTCCTCAAGTCTCTTGCTTGTGGAGAGCTCTTGCCCTTTCACTTGTCAACAAACCACAGAAGTTAATCCTCCCGCTAATGAGCCTAGTGGCCTTGACAGTACTACATGCAACTTCTTCCTAAAGTCCGCCGACTACAGTTACTTACGAGCACTTGCTGCACGCTGTTCACAAGCTGGGTGAAACAATGTCACTGGATTTCGAAACCACAATATCTCCGACACTCAGTGAAAGCACACTCACTCAAAACACAGGCAGTCCCCTGTATGTTTCTCACTTCCCCGCTCCACTAGGGGCTTCGCAAGTCACCACACTTCTGTCGCTCAGGATAATCGCTCACACTAGCTCGTATAACACAACAACAACCACTGCTTGACAGGTCGCACTTATATAGCAGGCCGGTGACTCAATAAATGCTTCTAGATCCATCCAGGGCTCACGGCTTCTCGAGGTTTCCATCGCTGGTCCAGTCACGAATATTCTGGACTATCCCTTTGTCCTAGTAGCCCTGTTGCATAAGGCGCACGCAATACTGGAGGCAGGGCACAGCCCAGCCCTGGGGCAGTTGTGACTCATGCGGCGAGCGATGACACAAACTCACAGCCGTAACAATAAAATAAACGAAAGGTTAAAGTGTTGCCGCATGCGCTAAAACTCGTTTTTTGATGACCTTTTTTAACAAACAGGCAAAATAGTATCCTATGTTCATTTTTATACATTCTAATAAGTATGCCACATAAAATATCGCACTAATATTAACAGAAGATTTATCTTTTATTCGAGCGCAGCCGTGCTTCTTAAATCATATACCACCGCTGCATGGGCAGCTGCAGAATGTCCCGATATCGTAAATTTGAATCCCGGCGCCGACAGCGGCAATCTTGAGTGTGGCTTTCCCCCAGGTTTTAACCATACTCTCATCAGTTAGTTGCCGGGATATTACTTAACTTCAAGTCCCAGGGCACCTACCCCATCCCTGTCTCTGATACAGTTACACGCACTATTATAGTCACCACGGCAATACAGGTTATCAGACAAGTTCAACACACACCCAACTACACGGATGTGATGACCAAGATGTCTCAAGCCCCTAAAATGAATTAACAACATCTTTTTACTCCGGAGTTTGACTGGCTTCGTGGCTCAGCGGTAACGTTCTCGCTTGTTGTGCCCGAGGTTGCAGGATTAATTGTTATTTTATTTTATTTTCATTTATTAATCAAAGCACAAACTACAGCTATGCTAGCCCTTCTCGCTTGTACAAATAACAACCAAATAACAATTTAAAATAAAATATAAGACAAAATTTAACAAGTCACCAAACAAAACAAGTCCAGATCAAGAGCCGGTAGGATGTCCTTGCTCGTAGCCGTGTCGTCAGTGGCCAAGATGACAGTTCTAAATACAATTTAACTTCTCCTTCGCCTGCTTCAGGAACGTCCTCTTGTTTGTGGATATGTCCAACTCGCGTTTCCTTGCAATGCTATTGTACAGGAATGATATGCGGATTTGGAAGGATTTTTGGATTATGGAATGTTTTTTGTGTGGAATGAGCAAAATATCTTTGAGCCTGGTAGAACGGGAAGGGGCTCTTAGTTTTAAAAGTGACAGCAGGTGGTCCGAACGGTAATGGCGATTTAAAATAGAATGTAGGAAGGACAGGTCAGTTACCTGTCTTGTCGTGTTGAGGAGAGGGATGTTTATGGCTGAAAGTACCTGCTGAGTGGTAACGTGTCTAAACCTTGGCATTCTGTTCCTTTCAATGGCAGCAAAGAAGGATTGAATTCTGTTTAATTTAGCTATGTTTGACGGGCAAGAAGTTGTCCAAATGGGAGAGCAGTAGTTTGCAATGGGCTGGATTATCGAGAGGTAATAGAGGTGAAGGGTTGTGGGATTTGATATTTCTGAGAAGCGGTAGAGTATGCCAAGGAATTTCATGGCTTTGGATCAAGAATGTTGTATGTGTTCTTTAAAGCTTAGCTGGTTGTCGAATATGACCCCGAGATCTCGCTGATGCGTAACTGCGGTAATGGGCCTGGCAAGTAAGGAATATGTTGTAGGTACTGGCATAGTCAGCTGGTACTTGAGGGTGCGCAAATGCGAGGGAGCCGTGTCAGTTTTACTGGCACGTTAATGATCCCCTTCGGGGCAAAATCTCGGCACCCTGGCGTCTCTAAAAGCCGCAGTAGTTTAAAGGGACGTAAAACAAATAGCATTATTATTACACTGGCGGAAAAATATATCCCAACACCAAGAAGGGGTTGTGCTAGATTAACCAGACGAAGTTTTTTCAGCTGAGATATACAGATACAGTGCGGAGGAGTAACTGCATTTATTACTACTTAAATACCCCCTGTTAAAACAATTTTTCTGAGCTGTTGTATTTGAGAAAGCACATTTATATTGCATTTGAAAAGGCTGTCGACATTGGTAAAGTATACACCTATCTTTCCTTTCTCTCCGCGCTATCAAGGACTTTTTTCCCTTTTTCCGTTCTTCAAGATCACCCTCCACTCCCGTGGGCACGATGTCTTGCATAGTTCTGGATGTCTCACGTAAAATAGGAGAATTCTGTCGCCTTTTGAATGCTAGACGTCGCACTGCACTTTCCCTACAGTCAGTCAGTGGCTTTATCCTATTACGAGTTTCTTGAACAGTATCATTCACTACGATTGGTGGTGAACGTTGTGAAATATTGGATTGGAACTCCAAAACACTGTTATGGCCAGTATCAACACAACCAGAAAGAAGAAGATTGCAAATATTGTTTCCAGTACAATAGTCAAAACTTACGTTACTATCATCTCAGTAAACCCCGAATAAATAATCAGGGAATAACTGACCAATACAATGTAATTCAACATGGCCAGCATACTGTATTCCCTGTCCAGAGATAACAAATGTTCGTAGTCAGTTGAATTATTAACGGCCAGTCTGTAGGATGGGTCACCTACATTAAAATCTTTATAATATTTCCATGCAGTTTCAATTGTCTGAGCAACCGGTAAACGTATTACACGATGCCGTTCCTGACGATTGTACAAACAGTGTAATACAGACGGAAATAAACAGTTTCCATCAGCGACTATTGGAATAATTCGGCGTTCCATGGTTATACCACGACGATGAACTGAAAATAAAACCTTTTTATGACCATATACAGATCGCCCTAATATGGAGAAAAAATCACAACGAAGGGTGAGTGAATAATAATAGCGACAATGTACTAATTTGTACTAATCCTTTGCAAGGTCAGAGAACAGCAGTGGGATTATTTCTCTACACACCAATACTGAAATCGCCCGTGGACAGAACACGCACTACTTTATAAAATCTAAAGCCTGGAGTTAAGGTTTCATATCGTCACCAATATCTTTTGATCACATGCTGGAATGCAGTGGTACTGCCGTCTGATGGCAGGTATTGAAACTGCTTTGTGGGGCCAAGAGGATGCTTTGTCTGAATAATGGCAAACTCCTTTGGAGTGGAATATATAAATTAAAACAAGAAGTTCCGTGACGAACTAAAGAGCCTACTTTTCATGCCAATGAATATTCTACAGTATATGAACCTATCTAGAATAATGACGAAATTAAGTTGCTAATATCGACATTTCTAATTAGTTCGAAATACTGTATACCTGGCATAATGTAGCCTAATAGAGCACTACAGTTGGCAGCCCTGATGACTGAATATATTCTTAGTTCCATCTCTTAAGGTACAGAATACAAAATTTGGTTGAAGTCCAATGAATAGCATGGACGTTACATGCAGTTAAACATTGGATCTAACAGCGCGCGTAAAATCATGTTGGCAACAATGTCATGCATGTATTGGTCAGAAATAATCTGAAATAATATGATCTATTGTTGTGCCAATTTTGAATGAAATCCATTAGTTAGTATAGAAGTTACATGCATTTTAAAATTGACCTATCGGCAGGCTTAGAATCATATTGGCAGCACTGACGTATATTAGTTACTGCAAATTCATCTAGAATACCAGGTACTATACGTGTGCAAAGTTTAGAGCTATTGGCTTGCATACTTTCTAATATATTGATATTAGGGTAACAAAAATAGGGACAGCACATATTAACAGTTGGCAGCCCTGGTTGCTCTTAAGAATACGCATAGTCATATCTGTTATGGTACACATAGCACACACGAAATTTGGTTGAAATCCAAATGCTAGTATGGAAGTTACATGTATTTAAATTTGGACCTATCAGCAGGCCTAGAATCATATTGGTAGCACTGACGTATATAAGTTACTCGAAATTATTATAGAATGTCAGGTACTATACGTGTGCATAGTTTAAAGCTGTCGGCTTGCACACTTTCTGATATATTGGTATTTGGATAAAATAAATTAGGAGCATTTATTAACAGTTGGCAGCCCTGGTGGGTCTTAAGAATGCGCTCAGTCATATCTGGTTATGTACACATACAACATACGAAATTTGGTTGAATTCCAATTGATAGTGTAGAAGTTATATGCATTTAAAATTGGACCTATCAGCAGGCTTATAATCATTTTGGCAACACTGCCATGTATGGTCTCCTGGAAATTAAGCTGCAATATTATTATCTATACGTGTGCCAATTTTGAAATAGCTCCCATTCATACCTTCCAAGATATCCAACATGGAGCTCAAATTTGAATTGCGATTTTTTAGCAGTTGGTAGCACTGGCATCATTTTCAAATATGGCCGTGAGATATTCAGGTATAGATCTTTACTCCTACCAAATTTTGTTTCGATTGCTCCAGCCGTTTAGGAGTTGATAGGGGGACACACACACACAGCCAGCCAGACAGACAGACAGACAGAAGGACAGACAGACAGACAGACAGACACACATTTGCCCGATCTCATAAGTCTACTTTTTCGTCATTTTTGCAAAATGTGAAAAGTAGGCTAAAAATACCGCAGTGACGAAGAATATAGGAATATTAATAGCGACAATGTATTAATGCTTTACAAGGTCAGAGAACAGTAACTTAGTGGAAAAATCTCTTTACACATCAATACTGAAACCAGCCGTAGACAGAACATGCATTAATTTTTGAAGCCTGGAGGTTGAAAACATGTTGGAATGCTATGGTACTGCCATCAGTTGTCAGTTACTGGAACTGATTGCAGGTATTGAAACTTCTTTTGTGGGGCCAGCAGGAAGCTTTCTTGATCACTCGCTGGAATGCAATGGTGCTACCGTCTGTTGTCAGTTACTAGAACTGATTGTAGGTATAGTAGCCTCACTTTCCTCGTTAACGACCAGCTCGTCTTTGAAACCTAGCTGGACGGATGTTTACACTCCATAGCTGTGAGGTGCCGAGGCATTCATGGCTTATGGCCGGTGAGCAGGTAGACAGGACTGGCGGCAACCCCTTGTCTGCATTCCTCGTGGACAGATGGAGGAAGCAACTTATTGGTCAAGAACCGTCAGGTATTTGTCAGCCATAAATAATGGCTATTGTCGGCTCGTGTTAATGTTTAACGTTTGAGTCGCCGGTCGTTAACCAGGGAAGTGAGGCTACTATATTGAAAGTGCTTTGTGGGGCCAAGAGGAAGCTTTGCCCGAATAATAACAAACCCCTTTAAACTGGTATCTCTAAACCGAAAGAAAAAAAAACGTAATGATGCGGAATGTAGAAATACTTATCTTCAATTTAAAGCAAACAGCATGGAAATCGGCCTGGTAGAAGTCGCTGGCGGATTGTAGATAGAAAGCATAATTGTCGGTTGAATAGCATAATGAGCAAGTTAATTTCATGAAATAAAATAATAATAGTTGAAATAAAGAAAACAATAGTGATGGCACATATACATATAGGTACCTGTCAACTAAATCAGATTTCATGAAAATCAGTCCAGTGGGGAGTTGTTGGCGAATTGCAAAAAAAGCCTTGTGCTTTAAATATATAGATTATTTATTGATGAGTTTACAGTAAATGTCAGGTATGTATTTCGGACATTAAAACAATTAAATACCTATTTGCAGTCACAATTTATTGAAAATGTTAGTATTGTCAATTCATTTTAGAGGCTTGGAACTTCTTGGTCATCAGCTTCATGCACTTGGATGTGCATTGGATTTGTCTGATAACGTGTGTTTCTGTGGCGACTGTACAAGTGTGTGTAATAATTGTATAAATTAGGTGCAGGGATTGTGGTAGGTACCCCGAGCCTTAATACCAGGTACTGTCATAGGAATTTACCTGAAGGGAGTGTAGTAAAACCCAGAAAATGACAATGCTTAATATGGCTACTGTTAGGGCCTGGATTCGAACTTCTTACCTTCGGAAGTGTTGCAGCTCCCCATCATGGTCAAGGTGTGTGATTTAACGCACGCGGCTACGCCATGGGGTTTCTTGAAGATGATCAACACCCAAGTATATGGGACTGATACCCGAGTTGGGGTAGCGCGCCTGCCTCTCACCCGGAGGTCCCGGGTTCGATTCCCGGCTCCGTCTGCCTCGTGAGGACAATTGAGTAGCTGTCTGACAGTGAGGCAGCGCCTCGGTCACGAAGACCAAGATTAACGGCCGAGGGAACCCGGCGTGTGGCTGGGCAGTGGTCGCTTGGTAGGCCTAGGCCCTTCAAGGGCTGTAATGCCACGAGGTTTGGTTTGGTATATGGAACTGATGACTCAGATGAATTCACCCCTATTAAGAATTAACAACACCCTGATAATGAAGGCACGTTGTAGTAAAATATCAATTAAATGAGAAATATTAATATAGCACTCACGTGACCAGAGATCAATAGGCTACGTCACTCAGGAGCCAGCTGAGACATACAGTACGTACCTGAAATGTAACAAATACACATAGTTAGAGCGTAAGATGCTCATTAAGTCGCTCACCAATAAATTACACAAAATTTCCCAAAAACAACACATGTATGACGTAAACATTTCAGAAATTAACCTTAAATGACTTTAAAATATCCTGAAGAGAGTGTGGTAAAACCCGGGATAAGACCACGCTTAGCATGGCTGCTGCCAGGGCCTGGATTCGAACCACTGATCTGTATAGAGTACGATAGATATAAATAGTTCGAACCAGTCAAAACATAAATGGGATACCGATTTGTTTGACATATAAATTATCTAATCTTGTTTCTGAAAACAAATGCGTGCATAACCTAATTTGTTGTACTGGGCTATGCTTGTCTACATACTTTGTAGCTTTCCTAAACGTAATAATTTTCGTGAGAATTGTATCCTCTCATGAGGAAAATGGCTTGCAACACGATAATATATTTTTCATTATAATAACTTTCTAGTCAATGCAACAGGGATGTCTCATGCAAAGCCCATTTTCACTTAGTTTTTGGTCATTGCTCGAATACATTTTGATTTATCGATATTCATATTTAATAGTATGCATGACCACACCACCTTGAATATATGAAATATGTGCGCGTGTGCCTGCCTTCATGATATTAAATTTTTCTATAGAATATTAACTTCCTGCCCAGTTTTGAAATTACTCATGCGTTTATTAGATGCTGAGAGATCAATTTTATAATTTTATATATTCAATATGGCGGCTGTGCGGTATATTCAGTGCGATAGCCTTGTGCCTTGTAAAACTGAGATCACTCATAAATCATTTTCACCACTTTTCGTGACAACTGTTCAATTAAATCTTAATCCTAATCCTGTGTCATTTGTATCTCTTCAGTCGGTAAAACGAAATTTTCCAATGACTGGGCGGGATACAAATTATAAGTATGTAAATACATTTCTGGAAAAAAATTCATGTAAACAAATGACAGTTTGTATAGGCAACACTGAAAGAAAGGCTTCAAATCTCTATATTACTAATTTATCTTTGGAAGATTCACTGCGTGTTTACAATGTTCAGAAAAATATCAGAACTTATGTAGACCATGAACATCCTACAGAATCAATGTAAAACAAGACGACATGCCAGTACGGAGAAAAAGTTGACTCTGTTGCTATAATTGTTATTATTATTATTATCATCATCATCATCATCATTATTTCACAGAGGTTACAACTTTATTATTGTTCTCTAGTTAAATAATAATAATAATAATAATAACTATATACAGATAGCCTATAATGATATGGACAATTGCCACCTTCTGGCCAAGTACTTCGAGAATCTCCTTAACTGTGAATCACCTGACACATTCTTCACTTATCAAGACACCATCAGGCAACCAAACTCTCAACCACCAACCAAAGAAGAAGTGATAGACATCATCAAGTCCCTGAAAAACAACAAAGCATCAGGTGAAGACTCAATTGTAGCGGAACTATGGAAACAAGCTGGGAATAGAACTATAGGCAAGTTGACAGAAATCTTCCATGACATTTGGGAGACTGAAACTTGCCTAGTGACTGGACCTCTGCTTTGATTCATCCCCTACATAAAAAAGGAGACTTGACCGACCTCAACAACTATCGAGGAATCTCGTTAGTACCTGTGACATACAAGATCTTTTCTAAGGCCTTATTAAACAGAGCTGAACCCCAGCTAGACCCTCGACTAGGAGAATACCAGGCAGGATTTAGAAAAGGACGCTCTTGTACGGAACATATACTGAACTTGAAATCAGTGCTACGGGAAGCAAAAATGGCCAGTAAGAAATATGTCATCATTTTTGTTGATTTTAAGAAGGCGTATGATTCGGTTGACAGACCTACTCTCATGAAGATCCTGCAAGAACTAAGACTAGACGAGAAGACACATAACCTTATCCAACAGACTTTAAAGAACACCATGTCACGAGTGAAGTTCAGAGGAACCCTCTCTGAAAGTTTTGAAATTAAGTCAGGAGTAAGACAGGGAGACGGTCTCTCACCTCTCCTCCTTAACTGTGCCCTGGAAAAGGTGATAAGGGAGTGGCGAAAGGAGCTAACTAGTCAGGGGGTACCATGTGGTATCACTTTGGGACACAAGTGCAATGGGCTCAGTGTTGATTGCCTGGCATTTGCCGACGACCTGGCACTTCTATCTCATTCAATAAAAACGTCTGTGAAACAACTTAATGTTCTCACGCAACAAGCAGCTAAGGTAGGACTATATTTGTCACTTGTAAAAACACAGTACATCACAAACATCAGTGAATCTCCTTGTACACTGCATTTGGACCAGGGAGAGATCAAGAAAACTGACAGATATAAGTACCTAGGAGAATGGCTTGAACCGAATCTCTCGGAAGTAAGGGCATTATCAACTCGAGTTAACAAGTTAGAAATGGCTTATCAACTAACCAAGTACACATATAATAAGAAGTGTCTCTCCCGAAAGACTAAAATGAGACACTACCAGACAGTTATACGTCCTGAAGCCTTATATGCATCAGAATGTCTAGTATTCAACCGGAAGGGACTCACGGACAAACTCGAAGTACAGGAGAGAAAGATAATGAGGAAGATATTGGGAACTGTTAAGGAAGGTAATGAATACAGAAGGCGGCCTAATCAAGAGCTCTACACGTACTGTGAAAGAATCACGGATGTTGTTAGAAAACGACGTCTAGCATTTTATGGACACGTCTACAGGATGCATCCTACCAGGTTGACCAATCAGCTCCTCGGTTACTGGCAAAAGCGGAAGACCAAGTCACCATGGTTGTGGGAAGGGAGCAAAGATCTGCAAGAACTTGGAGGGACGGAAAGAGTCTTAAAAGACCGGACATCTCTCAGGAAGATGCTTCAGCAATTGAGGTTCCAGGACAAACCGCCAAGAAAGAAATCAGGTGCCCTCTGGACCCAGGAGAGGAGGGAACAACACAGCCAGAGGATGCGTAACTACTGGGCAAACATCAAAGCCCACTCCAAATGTAACAGTTGAACGTCGTGGTCCATAGATGGCCTATTCGAAACGAGAAGAAGAATAACTGTATAATTTCACTGTTTTCACCAATAAACCCGCTACTTGAATCATATTTCACATACACATTTTCTGAAACGGCCAGATTCCTATGACATAAATTTACAGGAGAAATCCTTGAACCTGCCTCGCTGTTGTTTGAGGTTATGGGAGAGGCGAGCAAATACTCACTGCTCCTAATAGCAACAGAGGCAACCTTCTCTCTCAGCAGGCATGCCTTCTTGTTTTTACATTGATTCCCACGGCACTTCCTTGAGCCGAATGTTTTTATCGTGGGCATTTTGAAAATAAACACTGGAAGTGTAGGTGAAGATACATCACAACATGCACAAAACTAATTGAATGTAAACAATCACAGAGGTATAACACCGTTGTTGACAGTAGCACCAATAGCTTAGCAACGAATTACCTTCAAAGCGTGGCTATGGTCTCAAATGCACCTGTAATTCCTCGTGCATTGGGGGGGGGGGGGGGGGGGGGAGACAGGACGTGGCACATATAGATGGTACGGGCCTTGGAATATTGGGGATACTCAGCTCAATACGCAGTATTAAGGGATTGATGGTAAACATGATAAATGAAGGGAATGGGTTACAAATAATTAACATAGAAATTAAATGACTACACATTTGTGACACAAATTCAGATATTAACATTTCATCTGCCTTGGGTTGTCTAAATCATCTAATACTTATAATAACGTTTTCGAAGAAATTTAAATTTACAGTAGTAATTCTTAAGGATTTTTGTTTAATACTAGTGGTACTAGGGCTAAATATGCGGTACCTTGTCTAAATCCGGGATTACTGCCTAATAATAGACTATGGTTCATTACTACCACTACGGCATCAACGAAATACATGAGATTTTATACATACTTCACAAACAAATAACACAGGTTTTCACGATTTAACCATTAGATGGTAGCATTTGCCGTTTACAATATTCATAGCCTATGGAAATTAGGTAATCGACTCAACACAACTGGTGAGTTGAACTCGTCTCTTGCACTGAGGTAACCTTGCAGAAAAAGTCTATTTCAAATACTGCGGAATTCGCCGTACCTCGGAGTTAGAAAACCTTCCCTACAAATTATAATGCGATTCAGCTGAAATAAAAACTGTACCATGTCGTATACATGACAAAGAAAACCAATTAACAAATTCACAAAGAAATTTGATGAAATGGTCCGGCTAGCTCAAAACAGTTGCCAGATAGCTCAATCGGACAATTTTACATCCTGTTTCCTTCGGGAACAGATATTTCCAATAAAGAAAACCAAGGTACTTTAAAACGAAATTCATATTGTTTTGCGAAAATTGAGGTACGTACTCCCCTTAAAACTATTTAGGTTCTTTTGTACCTCTAATCATACTTTTGGTCAAGTTCCTAATGTGCAGGCTCTGTACCAATTACTTTATCCGATCACAGAATAGAACTCCTGGCTGCTGCCATGAAGTTCCAGTCATTAGAGTAAGTTGAAACAATTCATCCATTCCAATTAATTTTTCAGTGGATAAATTCGCTTTGAGGCTTTTTATAAATTGTGCTTTGATGTTACGAATATAAATACAGAAGTCGAGCGGATTAAATTAATTTAAATCCTGGGAGTGCGCTGATGACGAGCGCAAGAGAATATAGAGCGAGGATATAAAATTTGTATTATGATATGCAATTCAAGGAATAAATAATGCTGTCAATATATTAAACAAGTGTTGCTTTTATTGTTTGTCATACATGCATACATAAATTCGTGGAATAATAGTTCAAACTTTATCTATGTACCGAAGCCATACATGAATGATCTTCGGTTAACTTTATGATACAGATCATACCTTTCCCTCACATAATCATTCGGAGTGATCAGACAACTATACAGCAATGACTTGTTATTGTTAATTCATTTTAGGGTCTTGGGACATCTTCATCATCAGCCTCGTGTAGTTGGGTGTGTGTTGAAATTGCCTGATAACCAACAGTATATTTATGTGATGACTGTAATAGTGTGTGTAACTGTAACAGGAACAGAGCTGAGGTAGGTTCCCCCGGACAAGAAGTAAGGTACTATCCTGGCATTTTCCAGGAGTGAGTGTGGAATAATCCGGGGAAAGCACACTTAGGATAGCCGCTGTAAGTGGCTGCGATCCCTGGACTTGCTGTAGCTGCACTCGCAGCCGTGGTGCACGTTTTAACGAGGAGAGCTACGTCACGGGAATTATACAGCAAAGAGCTGGACAGCACGGCACAATATGGGATGTGTTACAGCACCTCTTCTTGAACGGGTTACTTAGCAATGGTGTCCTTACTTGAGGCATTGTTGGTCGTCAGGCCCTTGAACTACCTCTTAGTGGCCGCGATGGGGAGCAACAGCAAGTCCGGGGATAGCAGGTTCGAATCCCGGCACTAACATCAGCCACCTTGACTGTGGTTTTGCCCGAGTGTTTCCATATTCCCACCAGGCAAATTCCGGGTTAAATTAATAATAAAGTTATTGTTTATTGCCTCGAAGGGGTTCTTTACCGTGCCAGTAAATCTACTATCACGCTCCCTTGCATTTAAGGATACTCAAATGTCAACCGACTGCTCGAGGATTCGATCCTGCCATTTTGGAAACAGCAGGTGAGAACGTTACCGCTGCACAACGCAGTCAGTCTAATTCCGGGGTAGTGCATTATTTCAAGTCCCGGAGTACATACACCTAACAGTTATACACACTACTACAGTTACCAGAGAAACATAGGTTGTCAGACAAATTGAACACACATCCAAGCACATGGGGCTGATAACTAAGATGTCACAAGCTCCTAAAACGAAAAACAACAACAAACTCAGTGAAATTTGCAGTGCTTGGTATTTCTCTAATAACTTGTGTAATTGTGGACTGTAATAGTGTAAGAGCATTTGGAAACACGAGGGCCATGCCAGGAAGAGGTTGTCTCATAACTTTACCATTAAGGAATTTGGCTGTAATAGCTCTCAGGATAGCAACAGTCACCACCAGGATTCGAACCCTCACATCTTCTAGTTTGCAGCTCCCCAATGTTTTTTTTAACAGGCCGAGTGCAGGTCTTTCTAGTCGACGTGCAAGGAAGACCTGAGTGCCGGGATGAGAGATGGAATGGATGAAGATGAATGAAACTGGGCAAGGATGTGGAAGGAAGCGGCTGTGGCCTGACAGAAGGTACCGTCCCAGCATTTGTCTGGTGCTGAAAATGGGAAAACCACGGAAAACCATTTCAAGGACGGCCGACGCTCGGGCTAGAATCCACGCGTCTACCGAGTCAACAGAGAATCCCATGACATAACGCTTCGCTTTAGCGAGCGTGGCCACCACTGTCGGTCCCAGTGTAGTTGTGAAGCATAACTTTTACGTAGGTCTACTTGACAAAGATGGACAGCATGACACTAAAGGAAGTTGAGTGTTGTTGTTGTTGATTCATTAGGGGCTTTGCGACATCGTGGCCATGTAGCCCCATGTACTTGGGTGTGTAGAATACGTCTGATAATCTGTGGCACTGTGATGTCTGTACGAGTGTGAGTATTTGTAATTGAGGTAGGATTTGGGTAGGAAGCGGCCATGGCCTTAAGTTTGGTATCATCCCGGCATTTGCCTGGATTAGAAGTGGGGAACCACGGGAAACTACTTCCAGGATGGCTGAGGTAAGAGTCGAACGTGCCTCTTCTCAGTTTTGCCTCGCGAGGCTGAGTGTACCCAGTTCCTGCCTTCAGACCAGAATTAAATTTCTTGGCAGAGCCGGGAACCGAACCCGGGCCCTCCAGGTGCAAGGCAAGCACCCAACATCAAGGGGCTGACTCGTAGAGGTTATAGTTAGCTGCAAATTTGCCATCTCCCTCCCACTGTCCACTAATTTCTGTTGCACGCTCTCGTGTTTGTCGCCCTCATTGTCAGACATACAGGGTCATCGAAAAGGGTTGAAGCAATTTCAAAAAATCATATCTCAGGACCTTAAAACGAGTGTCTTTTGGTGTTAAATTCACCAGCGCAAATAGTTTTTTTCATACCTTATAATGCATCTATGTGCACTCCTTTGGTTGCTCTGAAAACGTCCAGTCGATAGTCAATTTCGGCCCAAGTGCGCTAGATCATCTCAGGCGTGATTGTAGTAACAGCAGCGCACAGTGGGTCAAAATCGAAATCTAGGAGGACAAAATTATTTATTTTCATAATTAACAAATCAAAATTTGTTACTTTTACAGCATTCTCATACAATTGCCAGTCACTATTCTGGGATATAAACGCACCTTAGTGTAAATCTGTCACCACTGTTCGAGCAGTTTGAATTGGAGGGTGAATGTAAGTGGCTTTGGTTTGGTTGTCTTTGTGGTTTGTGTGATACTTTAAGAAGGAACATGCAGCTGAAGGTATGATCTCTGTAACGTATTTCAGTTATTAATGGGCGTAATTGTTATGTAATTTTAGCTATATTTGCATTATGTAATAATATTTTTTTAAATTATATTTTCACTTAGATCTTTAGTATGTTGCGTCACTCTGCGTCACTTTCTACTTAATGTTAAAATGTAGATAAAGTCTTGTAGTTTACACCTGTTATAAGATTTTTTGTATCTTATTTGCAACTTACTTAGTTATTTTACGTTTTAGAAGATGCCGTGCAACCAGTTCTCACACGTTTCCAACTGTTTGAAGCACTGGGTTCGACGATTATGTCAAAAGTGGAACTTTGTGACTTTGTTAAAAGTACATTAGAGGTAGAAAATTGTCCTGAAGAGATAACTGAATGCTCTATCCAACTCTTAGTCATAGACAATTTCTTGCATTTGTAGACGTAGCTTAAAAAAGGTCTTAACTGATGTTTGTTATGAAGTAAACAAATTATATAAGTTACGTTGCTTTCACTCTAAATTCATGATTAAAACGTAAAAATAATTTTGTCCCCCTAGATTTCGATTCTGACCCACTGTGCAGCGGTGGTGTGTTGTGTTAAATGTTGCAGATCTCTGACTGGTTCACTAAATACAATGTTTTTTTACGTATCCCCATAAAAGAAAGTATAGGTGTGTCCAGTCATGGCTTGTAGTAGGCCATTAAATAGGACCGACCCTACCAAACCAACCATCAGGAAGCTGCTACGCCACTGTTCAGTAGTGTACCCGTTCGTCCTGGGGATGCGATGACCCATCTGCTATAACATCGCATTCCTGGAGTTCCGGGACAGAGCGGAGTTAAATGAACCTCTAGTCAAATAAGGAATGTGTCGGAAATTCAGCTGAGTTCTCGAAAAAGCAGTGGGTATCACGAGACAAAGTATCTCTAGGGTCGTTACGGGCTTAAGTTTAATAAAAATAATGCAAATATAAATGGGCGCCATCAACTGAATTCCTAGCAAACCACTTCCTTTCCGGATAAGCCTTACTCAAGACAAGGAAAGAAAAAGGAACATCACACCATCATCAGATCACAACTAAGATAAAAACAAATTTATTTTACTTTGATAGTCAGACAGACATTTTAAATATAACTCCTACCTAAGAGTATGGTCGAATGCCAAAGTTAAATTGTCATTGTCCAAAAATCGAACCATCTCTTTTCTAATCCAAAATTATTTTTATCCACATAACAAGAAAATTTATAAAGTTCTCTTGGGTTCTCAGGATCACTGTAGCACTATGTCTTTCGTCACTGACATTTGTGAAACCTGAGACCTAATTTCTCTTTAATTTAACATCAATGTGGATTTAAAAATATTTTTAAGCTGTCTAAACATACACATATAATAATCACACATATTAAATATCACGTAAATCATGGTTTGCATGGCATAATTTGAATGTTGAACATGTTAATTAAATGCTCCTAAACATCGAATAATTAATTTACACTATTTACATCGTCATTAACAATCTCTTATCTGTGAATTACAGAAAATTCAAATTCTCATTGGTCATCATTATCGTCATCATCAAAATTAAATATTTCTCACATTAATTCTCACTTCAAAATCCTACATCTTCCTGTCAGAATCATTAATTCATCACCATAACATCATTTAAATTCTCAACTCAAGTTGCAATTCCTTCAAATTATCTCTCAATTAAATTTATTTAATTCCATATAAATTCATTAATCATCAGCTTCTTTAATTAATTATCACCTTCTAATTCAGTTATTCATCATCATTACAATCGTCTATTAATTTGTTTCAATCAGTTTATTTATCCAATCTTTAATTCATCCATTTATTTAATTCATCGATTTATTCAAAAATTTAATTTATCAACTTATTTAAATTTCAATCATCTGGTTATTTAGTTTTTCATTATTTCATCTAGTCATTCTGATTTTTATTTCATTAGGTCAGATCGTTAATATGCTTAATTCTCAGATTATTATTTCGTTAATTATTATTTTCAGAAAATCTTGTATTATCAACTTTATTTATTTGTTTAATTTCCTAACAAATTGTTTAATAAGGTTTATAGAACGTTGTCTTACAGTTTTACCACTTCCAAGTTATATCTCGTATTTAATTTATCATGCCAAAATATTATTATTGCCTCCACGACATCACGTTGGATCTAACTATCCACAACGACATTACATTTCTTCAATACTTCAAATATCACATTTGAATACAACAATTACTCCACAAAACTCCCTAAATATTCAGCACATACAGCATGAATCTCAACAATTACGCTAGACTGGGTACGACGACCTCATGTCAGCCTCAAAATACATTATCAACGTTGCAACTATCACATGGCAACTTCCACAAAATGCCTATCACAAACTTCACTTAACCATGTTGCATGATCTACAAAAAATATATAACTGGCTTCAAATTATCAACGCACACAATCTCCAATAACTGTAATTAATCTGATCACATCTAGACAACTTCTTAAACAATTGGAAAAATATTACTTCAGTAATTTAAGATCTGCTTTCAAATAGCATAAATTCTCTTACAAATTTCATAACTCACATCACAGAAAAACATCACTGTGCTATAATCTCTCATATCAAAATCTGCAATACTGATCTGCCATAAAATAATTCTGACCATTAATGATTAATCTTACAAGATTCAATTACTTTAAATCCTTCTCAAAGGTATCAAACACAATTATAACAATCATCAAAAGCATCAGCTGTAACAGCTGTTAAATTGAAATTACTCTCTAAAGAGTATAGCAACAAAATATTGGATTGGCAAACAAGAATTACTAAATGCAATCCTGTTGACATTTATCGTTACTTTATTTAACAAAATTTCGACTGATATGTGACTAGTAGTTCCTTGTTTAATTCACTTACATCTCGTGTACATTCGGATGATAAAAATGAGTCCCTCAATGGCGAGTAAGATGTGTAACCACCGTACAGTCGTATAAATACGAAAGACCTCGCCCCGTCGACTTGGATGATAGTTCCCTGAACGATGGGTAAGATGAGTAGCCACCATACAATCGTATAAATACGAAGGACCCCATCTCGTAGGCTATATGAGTGAATGTACCAGATAGGAATCAACAAGTTTCTAGTTGTCATATAAAAGCGATGTTCATTCACTAAAGTGAATAACTTCTTAATATCTCCAAACAATCCAATGGAAAAAATCCCTACTGATGAATAATACACACTCGCTAGTATGCAATGAACTGACGAAGTAATTTTAGATAATCAATTGCAGATCACGAGTTCGAAATACTCGTTATACAAAAAAAAAACTATTCATGAAAAATATCCTAGCTGGAAAAATGTCTAAAAGACCAAACATCTGCTTAATAAAGCCAATCAATGGTGAGAATTTCGTATAATGATGCCTGCCATATCATATGGTCACTCCATATTCTAGCAAATTCGAAGTATATAAATTCAAACCATGTTTTAATAATCATATCACTCCTATTAGAAAAATATACATGTGTGCCCAGTATTCATGAAAATAATCGTATCAGGTAGTTATGACTCTTACAGTACCTTTCATAATCAGCTGTAATTAAATTTCCAAGATCGTCGATTTTCCCTACATAAAGAATTTCTCGAAAGATCGGCGTGAATATCATTCCATCCATGAAATGACGATTGCCTTCGAAATCCCAAGTGAATCAGCTGGTGGACTCCTCTCGTCAGGAATCGAATCCATCGCTCTGCGGTGCCATCTTGTCTCTATTTGCGTCTACTCGGACATGTTGAACTTCGGATTACCCATAGCGGATATTGTCCAACTCCTTCTCGAAAAAGTTCATGGAAACAGCGGACCCCCTACTCCTCTTCTAAGTTACGCCACTGTTCCGTTAAATGCTCAGTTTGAGTATTGCAAGTTCAATCTCAAATGACTGCTAAGTCCCACTTGAGTAAAATAAAATTTTACTTGAGAGTGTTCAAGATTACGAAACACCCTGTAGTTGTCTGTATTAGGTAATTCATGAAAACTGCATAAGAAATAAATCTTATTAATGCACGATCTAATGTTCATCAGTGCCTATGCTAACAACATTCCGTTTACTTGAAATAGTTTAAGTAGCTTTGGATGTGTTATAGAACAGCATAGTCATAAAGTTATTCACAAAAGGCTATGTTCAAACTGCGTCGAAATGTAGCTTGAAATAAAGCCTTCAACTACTTGCAGTGCGGTTCTGACATATCCCGGCCGTCTGCGATTGCTTCCTCGGCCAGCCCGCCTGGATCAATGACCCGCCTGGCCTTAGCTGCTCGGCGATGCAGGAACTGTCGCCTACACTTTGCTGTGACAGTTTCGGTATGTAACGTGACCTTCACTGTGCGTCTCGCTTGCGCTATAGAGCTGCTCCTACCTGCTCGTCTCACTGAGCTCAACTGAACTTGCTTGCACTGTCTTCTTGCTTATGTGCTCGGCGCAGGCACGTGGTGTAGTCCCCCACCACTGTGCTCTCGCGTCACGATCATAGTCTCGAACCCGTATCATCTCGGCTATTCCGTTATAAAATAACTTACTTCCATAAAATTATTTCCACATATAATGCATGTTATATATCCTCTTCTAAGATGTTTAATTACTATAATCCCATAAATATCTCAATAAAGCTTCATATCTCTATCCATAATTCCATCTTCTCACAGATATCAATGCCTCCTTGATTCTAGACCTCCTACGTCATCTTGACATTCTTCTTGACGCGATCGGTACGCTATCTTTTCCTAATTCTTCCCAAAACCTCAACTACAGCTTAATGTCTGCTGGCGTAGCCGATAGCCTAAACTAGGTATCGGGTACATCTCTCCCGTACATCTCCTTTTTTTTTATCAGGATTGAGAAAAAAAATACACTCTCAGGCATTCTACATATAATACATGTACACGATAGCTCTACAACTCCCTTACTCAGCATGATGGTACTTTCTGACTCTCAATAATGATGATGATTTCCAATGATTAGCATCTTGATTCCGTGTTATTCTGACGTTTATTTCTTCTTTCTTCACTCGTGCTCGCTCGATTGACATCTCTCACTGTCTCCTCGAGTGGTGCACTAGGCTGTCTATCTTCTTGCCTCGACCTCTCATGTCCACGATTATCTTGTCTGTCGTTAGGATCGTTTCTTCGGCCATCCTGCCTGTCGTTCCTATTATACTGTTGACCTTGGCTCCAGTTATTTCTGCCCCGATATCTATTGTTATATCGATTCCTGTCTTGATATCTGGAATTCTGGTTATAATTCCTATATCGGCTATCTCTCGCTTCTTGATCTATGGCCTCTCATATGGTCCTCTATATCGATCATTTCCTCGAGCGTTACGGATGTTTCCTCGATTCCCTTCGTTCCGTCGGTTTTCCCAGGAATCCCTTCTGTCCGTTTGAGCTGCATTGTCTACGACTACCGCATTCACTTCTTGCGTGTTTCTGTTGTCGTTTCTGTTACTTCTAGGCGTAACCTGTGCGCTTGTATAGTCCAATCGCCGTAAAATGTCGTCGTAGTGCTCCAGTGTATTGGCTCCCGACGCTATCAGTGATCGCTGTACCTCAATCGGTAACTGTCTCGCTATAGCTTGCAAAAGCTCTTCTTCTGGCAATGGAGGAATAAGGAACTGTAATTTAGCCAGCTGTGACGTGAAATAGTTGGCATAATGCGTCGGATGTGACGTAGAATAGCGCTTTGAGTACATCTCCGCTCTTACGTTAAGTTGATCCTCGGCACTCCAAAATCTCCTCAAGAAAGCCATGGCAAATTGCTCCATGTTCGCAAAATTGCTTCTGAACGCTCTAAACCAGGTAAGCGCAGATCCATCTAAGGCGCGTTCGACTATCCTTAGCTCTCTTTCTTTGGCTACCCTATGTTCCGCCATGTAGTCTCGAATATCTCGCAGAAATTCGACTGGTGTGACTCCTGTATTTCCCGAAAACTTTCTCGGCTTGTCATCCAGGTTCCTAATAATGGTGACTGGACCTGAGTATCGTTCGCTTGGACCCAACGTACTCCTATTCGAACTTGGATTATCCTGAGGGGTTGAACTAGCCCTTTCGAATGTCACATTCGGTTGCATTTGACGGTCGTCTCCCATGCTCGCTTCTTGATTCGTCATACTGCGGTCTATCGCTGTCTGATTTATCAATGTTTCCCCTGATGTGATATTCTGACTGGTGAAACTGTTAAACATGGATTCTAGTTTAGTCATCCTGTCTTCTGCTAATTTCTTCACGGTCTTGACCTGCGTTTTCAATTCATCTAACGATGTAACATCCTGCGTTTTGTTACTCTCGTCTAAGTCGTTTCTTAACTTGTCAATTTTTCCTTCGCACGTGTTCTTTACTGACGCGACTTGTTCCTTTAACAGATCAACATCTGTTCTAAATAGAGTTGAATCTATCTTCATCGCTTCCTTGTTTTCCGTAAACCTCGCTTCTAAGTTTGCCATACCTGCGATTAATTTTTCATCTAACCCTTCACGTTTCTCTTTTGCTTCGGCATCGACCTCACTATACCGTTCTTCCACAATTGCACCGACTCTATTTTTAAACAAAGCTAAGTTTTCATTAACCTTTTGCTCTATATCGTCGTCTATCTTCCTAATATCTTTCTGCAATTGATTTTCTAATGATTTTAAATTAGAATTGACCTCTCCCAAGACTTCCTCTTTAATGGTCCCAATTACTGTCTTTAAATCTTTAATCTCGTTACCTAGATTCGTTTCTAGACCTTTAATTTTAGTCTCGAAAGATACTTCGGTAGACCAATCTTGAATTTTGCCTACATCTGCCACTAAACCATCGATGTCGAATCTCAACTTCGATACATCTGATTTAATGTCTTTCTGTATGGACATAACGTCTGTTCTTAAAGTAAAAATATTTTCTTCTCCTCTACTTTACAATTCAATAATATTTTTTTTTAATATTTGAACATTTTCCTCTCCTTTCATGTTTACTGCAATTATGTCTAATTGTAAAGTCTTCAGCATCTCATTATTCTTTAAAGTTAAACTATTCTCTAATCTAGTTAACTTGTTTTCTAATTCAGTGTTAGTTTCTTCACTACGAGACTGTAATTTCTCTTCCAATGATTTGAAATTATCTTCACTGTTTGACTGTAATTTCTCTTCTAATGACTTAAAATTATCCTTCAAGTTAGCTTCACTATTTGACTGTAACCTAGTCTCTAATGACTTTAAATTATCTTCAGTACTAGTCTGCAATGATTTTAAATTTTCTTCATTACTAGTTTGTAATGCTTGTACATTCTCTTTACATTTAGCTTCTAATCTAGCTTCTGAATTATTAATTTGTTCATTAACTTCCGTTTCCATCTTAGAAATAGTTTCTGCAATACCAGACATACCCGTCTGTAACTCTCCTAACACCTTAGCTAAATCTTCCGGCAACATAATTATATTTTCAATATAGGTTTTATATAGAGACGTTAGACAACAACACATCACAATGTCTCAATTCCTGCATTCACTTGGGTATAGGAAAAATGTCTTATAACTAACATGATATTACTAATACGAATAACATGAACACTGGATTGGGCACACAAGTATTGTCTGACTAAGTTTAATAAATTTTGTAACACACTTAAATGAACTTGAGATCAATCTCTCAGTAATCTAAATCTGATGTGATTCCATAGAATAAACAAAATCGAAAAGCCCCACTAGTTGGATAAAGCCAATTCTCCCTCTCTCTCTGTACCCGTTCGTCCTGGGGATGCGATGACCCATCTGCTATAACATCGCATTCCTGGAGTTCCGGGACAGAGCGGAGTTAAATGAACCTCTAGTCAAATAAGGAATGTGTCGGAAATTCAGCTGAGTTCTCGAAAAAGCAGTGGGTATCACGAGACAAAGTATCTCTAGGGTCGTTACGGGCTTAAGTTTAATAAAAATAATGCAAATATAAATGGGCGCCATCAACTGAATTCCTAGCAAACCACTTCCTTTCCGGATAAGCCTTACTCAAGACAAGGAAAGAAAAAGGAACATCACACCATCATCAGATCACAACTAAGATAAAAACAAATTTATTTTACTTTGATAGTCAGACAGACATTTTAAATATAACTCCTACCTAAGAGTATGGTCGAATGCCAAAGTTAAATTGTCATTGTCCAAAAATCGAACCATCTCTTTTCTAATCCAAAATTATTTTTATCCACATATCAAGAAAATTTATAAAGTTCTCTAGGGTTCTCAGGATCACTGTAGCACTATGTCTTTCGTCACTGACATTTGTGAAACCTGAGACCTAATTTCTCTTTAATTTAACATCAATGTGGATTTAAAAATGTTTTTAAGCTGTCTAAACATACACATATAATAATCACACATATTAAATATCACGTAAATCATGGTTTGCATGGCATAATTTGAATGTTGAACATGTTAATTAAATGCTCCTAAACATCGAATAATTAATTTACACTATTTACATCGTCATTAACAATCTCTTATCTGTGAATTACAGAAAATTCAAATTCTCATTGGTCATCATTATCGTCATCATCAAAATTAAATATTTCTCACATTAATTCTCACTTCAAAATCCTACATCTTCCTGTCAGAATCATTAATTCATCACCATAACATCATTTAAATTCTCAACTCAAGTTGCAATTCCTTCAAATTATCTCTCAATTAAATTTATTTAATTCCATATAAATTCATTAATCATCAGCTTCTTTAATTAATTATCACCTTCTAATTCAGTTATTCATCATCATTACAATCGTCTATTAATTTGTTTCAATCAGTTTATTTATCCAATCTTTAATTCATCCATTTATTTAATTCATCGATTTATTCAAAAATTTAATTTATCAACTTATTTAAATTTCAATCATCTGGTTATTTAGTTTTTCATTATTTCATCTAGTCATTCTGATTTTTATTTCATTAGGTCAGATCGTTAATATGCTTAATTCTCAGATTATTATTTCGTTAATTATTATTTTCAGAAAATCTTGTATTATCAACTTTATTTATTTGTTTAATTTCCTAACAAATTGTTTAATAAGGTTTATAGAACGTTGTCTTACAGTTTTACCACTTCCAAGTTATATCTCGTATTTAATTTATCATGCCAAAATATTATTATTGCCTCCACGACATCACGTTGGATCTAACTATCCACAACGACATTACATTTCTTCAATACTTCAAATATCACATTTGAATACAACAATTACTCCACAAAACTCCCTAAATATTCAGCACATACAGCATGAATCTCAACAATTACGCTAGACTGGGTACGACGACCTCATGTCAGCCTCAAAATACATTATCAACGTTGCAACTATCACATGGCAACTTCCACAAAATGCCTATCACAAACTTCACTTAACCATGTTGCATGATCTACAAAAATTATATAACTGGCTTCAAATTATCAACGCACACAATCTCCAATAACTGTAATTAATCTGATCACATCTAGACAACTTCTTAAACAATTGGAAAAATATTACTTCAGTAATTTAAGATCTGCTTTCAAATAGCATAAATTCTCTTACAAATTTCATAACTCACATCACAGAAAAACATCACTGTGCTATAATCTCTCATATCAAAATCTGCAATACTGATCTGCCTTAAAATAATTCTGACCATTAATGATTAATCTTACAAGATTCAATTACTTTAAATCCTTCTCAAAGGTATCAAACACAATTATAACAATCATCAAAAGCATCAGCTGTAACAGCTGTTAAATTGAAATTACTCTCTAAAGAGTATAGCAACAAAATATTGGATTGGCAAACAAGAATTACTAAATGCAATCCTGTTGACATTTATCGTTACTTTATTTAACAAAATTTCGACTGATATGTGACTAGTAGTTCCTTGTTTAATTCACTTACATCTCGTGTACATTCGGATGATAAAAATGAGTCCCTCAATGGCGAGTAAGATGTGTAACCACCGTACAGTCGTATAAATACGAAAGACCTCGCCCCGTCGACTTGGATGATAGTTCCCTGAACGATGGGTAAGATGAGTAGCCACCATACAATCGTATAAATACGAAGGACCCCATCTCGTAGGCTATATGAGTGAATGTACCAGATAGGAATCAACAAGTTTCTAGTTGTCATATAAAAGCGATGTTCATTCACTAAAGTGAATAACTTCTTAATATCTCCAAACAATCCAATGGAAAAAATCCCTACTGATGAATAATACACACTCGCTAGTATGCAATGAACTGACGAAGTAATTTTAGATAATCAATTGCAGATCACGAGTTCGAAATACTCGTTATACAAAAAAAAACTATTCATGAAAAATATCCTAGCTGGAAAAATGTCTAAAAGACCAAACATCTGCTTAATAAAGCCAATCAATGGTGAGAATTTCGTATAATGATGCCTGCCATATCATATGGTCACTCCATATTCTAGCAAATTCGAAGTATATAAATTCAAACCATGTTTTAATAATCATATCACTCCTATTAGAAAAATATACATGTGTGCCCAGTATTCATGAAAATAATCGTATCAGGTAGTTATGACTCTTACAGTACCTTTCATAATCAGCTGTAATTAAATTTCCAAGATCGTCGATTTTCCCTACATAAAGAATTTCTCGAAAGATCGGCGTGAATATCATTCCATCCATGAAATGACGATTGCCTTCGAAATCCCAAGTGAATCAGCTGGTGGACTCCTCTCGTCAGGAATCGAATCCATCGCCCTGCGGTGCCATCTTGTCTCTATTTGCGTCTACTCGGACATGTTGAACTTCGGATTACCCATAGCGGATATTGTCCAACTCCTTCTCGAAAAAGTTCATGGAAACAGCGGACCCCCTACTCCTCTTCTAAGTTACGCCACTGTTCCTTTAAATGCTCAGTTTGAGTATTGCAAGTTCAATCTCAAATGACTGCTAAGTCCCACTTGAGTAAAATAAAATTTTACTTGAGGGTGTTCAAGATTACGAAACACCCTGTAGTTGTCTGTATTAGGTAATTCATGAAAACTGCATAAGAAATAAATCTTATTAATGCACGATCTAATGTTCATCAGTGCCTATGCTAACAACATTCCGTTTACTTGAAATAGTTTAAGTAGCTTTGGATGTGTTATAGAACAGCATAGTCATAAAGTTATTCACAAAAGGCTATGTTCAAACTGCGTCGAAATGTAGCTTGAAATAAAGCCTTCAACTACTTGCAGTGCGGTTCTGACATATCCCGGCCGTCTGCGATTGCTTCCTCGGCCAGCCCGCCTGGATCAATGACCCGCCTGGCCTTCGCTGCTCGGCGATGCAGGAACTGTCGCCTACACTTTGCTGTGACAGTTTCGGTATGTTACGTGACCTTCACTGTGCGTCTCGCTTGCGCTATAGAGCTGCTCCTACCTGCTCGTCTCACTGAGCTCAACTGAACTTGCTTGCACTGTCTTCTTGCTTATGTGCTCGGCGCAGGCACGTGGTGTAGTCCCCCACCACTGTGCTCTCGCGTCACGATCATAGTCTCGAACCCGTATCATCTCGGCTATTCCGTTATAAAATAACTTACTTCCATAAAATTATTTCCACATATAATGCATGTTATATATCCTCTTCTAAGATGTTTAATTACTATAATCCCATAAATATCTCAATAAAGCTTCATATCTCTATCCATAATTCCATCTTCTCACAGATATCAATGCCTCCTTGATTCTAGACCTCCTACGTCATCTTGACATTCTTCTTGACGCGATCGGTACGCTATCTTTTCCTAATTCTTCCCAAAACCTCAACTACAGCTTAATGTCTGCTGGCGTAGCCGATAGCCTAAACTAGGTATCGGGTACAGTAGTGAGTGTGATTGCAATGGCGACAGTTCAGCAGAAAGCATAGTGAGTGTTGTGGATAACAGAGTTTAAATCTGTTATATCTGTTCAGCGCACTTTCCGACGTGTTTATCATAGGGATCACTCTCATGCTAATAGCATTAGATGGTGGTTTTAACAGTTTCAGAAAACATGCAGCGTTGACTGCTTCATTCTGCGCATCGGATGAAGCTCACAAGCGGAGTACAGTCACATCTGGAGTAGATGGTTTAGATACGTGGTCCTCCACGAAATGTCTCTGCCTGGTGCTAACAGGCTTGGACATAAGGGTGCACTTTTGTACGGAAACCATTTAACCCATCGAATTGAAAGCGGCACGTCCACCAACCGTTTATGCAACTTACTGCGGGAATATCAAATAATATTGTACCCATTAAGCATAAGATGAGGAAAGCAATGGCTAACTACCTCACTCCTCTTGTTGCCTAGTACGCCTCAATATAGCGCTGCCTTCGGTTTTTGTGGGTATCTACCACCATAACCTAATGGTGGTGCTTTTTGAGGATCCAACCAGCCTTCGGGCTGACTACCTAACAGACACAAGCCTAAGAGGCAATGGTAAACCATCAGAGGTTGAAAAATCGCTTATTCAGGCTCGCTTGTCTGGCAGCTCAACATGTATGACTACCCCTTATTATTCCCGTTTTCAACAGGATCGGGGAAGAGATGCGATGGAAGTCTATGTGGTGGGTGGTTTTTATTGCCAGATTCCCTTCCTGTCGCCAATCTCATGAGAGGAGCTAATGAGAGATGAAATGAACAGAAATACATGAAACTAGGGTGCAATAGAGCATGGCAATGTTCACTCGCGAAGCCTACACATATCAAAGTGCACAGAGCTAAATGACCGCAATGCCGCAAAGCACTTAAAAAATTGACAACAACAGCCTATTTTGTACCAATGTCTTGTGATCATGTCAGCTTGAAGGCCTAAAATCATTTCCATCCTTAACTTGGGTTTTGATATTCATTTTGCCTCGTTGAGTAGTGACTATCATTCTTGGCTGTCACCGCGGAGGCCTGGGTTCGATTCCCGGCTCTGACTAGAAATGACTGAGGGCTGGAACGGACTACACTCAGCCTCGCGAGGCAAAACTGAGAAGAGGCAGGTTCTATTCCCAATGCTCTTAAAAAATAACGACTATTATAAACTGACAAATCTTGACAAGTTGTGCAAGTGGCCTATATACAGTAACTAGCAGTAGTGACCGGCTTCGCCCGGTGGATTTATCTGTTTTATGGATGTTAATGAATACTACTACAGAATTGGCACATGATACCTAAACTAACAGAAAACAATATTTTAACAAGAAGTTCCGTGAAGAACTATACAGCCTACTTTTCATGCCAATGGTTATTCTACAGTATATGAACCTATCTAGAATAATGACAAAATTAAGTTGGTAATATAGAAATATCAAATTAGTTCAAAATATACCTGGTATAATGTAGCCTAATAGAGCACTACAGTTGGCAGCCCGGGTGACTGAATATATTCTTAGTTCCATCTCTTAAGGTACAGAGTACAAAATTAGGTTGAAGTCCAATGGACATTACATGCAGTTACACACTGGATCTATCAGCACGCGTAAAAGCATGTTGCCAACAATACCATGCGTGTGCTGGTCAGAAATAATCTGAAATATTATGATATCTTGTTGTGCCAATTTTGGATGAAATTCATTTGTTAGTATAGAAGTTACATGTATTTTAAAATTGGACATATCAGCAGGCATAGAATCATGTTGGCAGCACTGCCTTGTATTAATTACTCCAAATTAATCTACAATGTCAGGTGCTATACGTGTGCAAAGTATAGAGCTGTTGGCTTGCATACTTTCTGTTATATTGATATTAGGGTAAAAAAATATAGACAGCATTTATTAACAGTTGGCAGCCCTGATTGCTCTTAACAATACTTACAGTCATATCTGTTATGGTACACATAGCACATACGAAATTTGGTTGAAATCGAATTGATAGTATAGAAGTTACATGTATTAAAAATTGGTACTATCAGCAGGCTTATAATCATGTTGGTAGAACTGACGTATATAAGTTACTCCAAATTAATCTAAAATGTCAGAATATACGTGTGCATAGTTTAAAGCTGTTGGCTTGCATACTTTCTGATATATTGGTATTTGGATAAAAAAATAGAGAGAGCAATTATTAACAGTTGGCAGCCCTGGTGGCTCTTAAGAATACGCTCAATCATATCTGTTTATGTACAGATATTACATACAAAATTTGGTTGAAATCCAATTGATAGTGTAGAAGTTATATGCATTTAAACATTGGACCTATCAGAAGGCTTAAAATTATTTTGGCAACACTGTCATTGTTGGCCTCCTGGAAATTAAACTGAAATAGTATTATCTGCATGTGTACCAATTTTTGAATAGCTCCCATGCATACCTTGCGAGATATCCAACATGGAGCTCAAATTTCTAGTGCGTTTTTTCAGCAGTTGGTAGCACTGACATCATTTTCAAATATGGACGTGAGATATTCCGGTGCACATCTTTACTCATACTAAATTTGGTTTTGATTGCTGCAGCCGTTTAGGAGTTGATAGGGGGGGGGGGGGGACACACACACAGCCAGACAGACAGACAGACAGACAGACACACATTTTCCCGGATCGATCTCATAAGTCTACTTTTTCGTCATTTTTGCAAAATGTGAAAAGTAGGCTAAAATTATATCTTTTTGTGGTGGTGGTGGTGGTGGTGGTGGTGGTGGTTGTAGTGGGGGTGATAAGTAGTACAGTATAATGGACGTAACATTTAGGTCATTTTCCCGTAATGATAATTATGAATCGGGAAACAGCGATTTATTAACTACAGCACTGACACATGTAATTTACAAATACATTTACCAAAAAAAAAGAGGAGTAAATGAAATAAAAGACACTGCCTAGGGACTATATCTCATTGGCTGTTAGAAATGTAGAGACCAATAGTGTCGTCTTTTATCGCATAGCGCCGTAGGAAAATAATCAGAACTCTTTGGAAAACTTTGGCTGTCCTGAGCTACTGAGGTAGCAATAGTATCATTTATCGCCAAAAAGCGCTTAACGATAAGTTTCGGAATAAATGAAGTAAATTTCAAAGAACCAACGCTTATTGCAGCTGATAACCTCAATGTACTGCACCAACACCATTGCACTTATACAGAGCCATAATATGTTTATGATGAAAACTGTTTAAAGGGGCCTAAGAAATCTTTTTGCACTAATTACTCCGTGACTGCAATTTATATACAGCGCAAAATGCAACTATCTTTGCAATTCTGCACCAGAACACTGGTAGGGGTGACGTGCTGCAGCCCGAACTGACCGTCAACAATGGCGTTATTAAAATTCTCCTACAGTTACACTACTACGGACATGAGTGGTTCTAGGGCCTTAATACGTGGTTTTCAAGTTCATTTTATCTGTTATTCTAAATGTAGGGAATGGAGAGCGTTGTCCAAAATATCAAGTGGACAGTGTTACCAGCAAGGTTTCAAAGTGTATGTAGAATTTGGTGCAATTAGGAGAAAAGGTGTAGATTTGTGATGAAGGGCCTAAATGCAGGGAACGGAGTGGTCTGTCCAAAATTTAAAGAGGACATTGTCACCCGCAGGGTTCCAAAGTGTAAGTATACAAAATGTGGATCAGATCGGTGAAACGGTGTAGATTTGTGCCAAAGGACCTAAATGCAGGGAATGGAGTGGTCTGTCCGAAATTTCAAGCAGACAGTGTTACTCGTCGGGTTCCAATGGGAAAGTATGTAAAATTTGGTTCAGATCAGTGAAACGGTGTATATTTGTGCCAAAGGGCCTAAATACAGAGAATGGAGGGGTCTGTCCAAAATTTCATGCAGACAGTGTTACTCGCAGGGTTCCAAAGGGTAAGTATACAAATTGCCGTTCAGATCGATGAAACGGCGTAGATTTGTGCCAAAGGGCCTAAATGCAGGGAATGGCGTGGCCTGCCCGAAATTTCATGTAAACAGTGTTACTCACAGGGTTCCAAAGGGTAATTATACAACTTTTGGGTCAGATTGGTGAAAGGGTGTAGATTTGTGCCAAAGGGCCTAAATTCAGGGAATGGACTGGTCTGTCATAAATTTCATGTAGACAGTGTTACTTGCAGGGTTCCAAAGGGTAAGTATTCAAATTTTGGTTCAGATCAGTGAAACGGTGTAGATTTGAACCAAAGGGCCTAAATGCAGGGAATGGAGTGGTCTGTCCGAAATTTCATGCAGACTGTGTTACTCGCAGGGTTCCAAAGGGTAAGTATACAAATTTTGGTTCTAATCGGTGAAACGTTGTAGATTTGTGCCAAAGGGCCTAAATGCAAGGAACGGAGTGGTCTATCCGAAATTTCATGTAAACAGTGTTACTCGCAGGGTTCCAAATGGGAAGTATACCAATTTTGGTTCAGATCGGGGGAAAGGTGTAGATTTGAACCAAAGGGCCTAAATGCTGGGAATGGACTGGTCTGTCATAAATTTCACTTAGACAGTGTTACCATCAGGGTTCCAAAGGGTAAGGGACAGATAGGTGAAACGGTGTACTTATCATTAACCATAACGCCAGCGCATGCGGATAGAGTTGTTTGGGAGCGCTTGTTCTACCGACTTACTGATTAAAAATCAAGCTTTAAGGTTACCTGAGAGGTGTAGCCTAATGCTACATAGCCTAACCTATTCCTCTAGAATCTGGCTATCATCTAAAAAAAAAAACGATTCGGACTGGTAGTTCCTGAGATAAGCGCGTTTAAACACATAAACACACAAACACACAAACTCTTCAGCTTTATTATATTAGTATAGATGACTGCTGCAACTTAATATCTTCATAGTATAAAACAAAGTCCCCAATTCTTGGATGTTACGGGTAATCTCGGGAACCACTGGATGGATTTTGATGTGGTTTTCACCATTCTGTAAAGGATTTCTCGAGGAAGGTTTCTGACTATGAAATTTCGATTAAAAATTCGAATAATTAATTACTAATCCACTCAAAATACCCATTGTTACCCATCCAACTACCCATCCTCTCAAACACCGGCATAGTTGTTCCTGTCATATCACCTCTGGTCAGACATTTAGGACCTGTGTTTTACTGTAATATGCCACACTGCAAACCACTGTACTTGACAAATAAAATATAATTTCAAATTCTAATATCACTCCTTTCTGTTACAGGCTACAGGGTAATGGTATGCTGGTACAACATCAAGCATAGATTCCGCCTTGATATAATCAAGGCCATAAAATGGACAGCTAGGGACGTGAATTTCAAAACAAAATGGCGCCATTGGAATGCAATGATAACATTCAGTGCTCATATACCGTATATGATTCAAGATACAAAGAACGTGTGTATTCGCCTACAATTGTTGCCACTGATATTGTTTAGGTCAATATCTTGTTGAGTGCAAAAGGTTTGTAATCCTGTAATAAAGAAATGCATAAAATATGATTAGCCTATTTACTTTGTCGTACAAAAACTAGGAACAACCATTTGAGTTGGTAGATGCTAACTTTCGGTTTAGAATTTCCTTTCAGTTATAAATTCAGTTGTTGTTAATTGATTTGAGGGGCTTGCTGACATCGTGGTCATCAGCCCCGGGTGTGTGTCGAATTTCTCTGATAACCTGTGATCACTGTAGTGGTGTGTGTAACCGACAGCGGTAGCTACACTCGCTAACGCACAGTGCTAGACCAAGGGGCCAAGTTCTCTGAGGACTCGGTAGACGTGGGTTCGATCCTCACAGACGGCCTTCATTGATTGAAATGGTTTTCTGTGGTTTCCCATTTTCAACTCCAGGAAAATGCTGGGACGGTACCTTCTGACAGGCCACGGCCACTTCCTTCCTCATCCTAGTCCAGTTTCAAACACCATCATTCATTTCATCTCTCATTAGGTTGGCGTCAGGAAGGGCATCCGGCCGTAAAAACCATCCGCCACAAATACTTTCATCACATCTCATCCCTGACCCCGTTGGACTAGAAATAAGGTACTATCCCGGCATTTCCCTGGAGCGATTGTGGAAAATCCCGGGGAAAAACAAAACTCAGGATAGCTGTTGTGAGGGCCAGGATTTGAACTCACGATCTCCGGACTACCCAAGTACACGAGGGTGATGACCAATATGTCCCAATCTACTAAACTGAATTAACATCAACAAACAACAAAACTTTTATAAAAATATACCTATAAGTTCTGGGACATAGTTCAATCCTTCCTCAGCCTCTTAACATACATGCATATGCATATCATTGCTAACTGTATAACTACGGCCTATGCTTCAATGACTCTATGAAATACCACATGTTTTATTTCTAAATCTTTAAAATTATACGGAATACAAAATAATATACGATATATCAACACAGACATCTTTATGTACACATGGAATTACTTGGGATAGGCCTACAACAGAATTTAAGGTATTCATTCATTCATTCATTTATTTTCAATGGGGGGAGTGTCCCCCGGTGGCAAATTGGATACACATAACAAATAAACAATTATACATAACAATTCAATAACAATTATACAACAATTAAACTGGAGTATTTACACAAATAGTCAGTCTTTTCTTAAACACACCTAAGTTATATGTTTGGGAAAAGGCTCTAAGACTGCGGCAGGAAGAGAGTTCCAGTTATCAATGGCACGGTTTACAAAAGAATATTTACCATAATTTGTTCGCTGTGGTCGGCCCTTAACTTTGAAAGGATGATCGCTCCTACCCATGTAAGTGGGCTTTCCCAATCGTATGCTAAGCTCACCCCATGCTGGTTGATTTGTATACGTGTTGTAGGGTGGATGTACCATTAATCGGCACTGACCGAGTGATCGGCATTTTTGCGATTAAATGCCTATATTAAGGCTTTAACTGAATAGGTTTGCCATCTGCTGGGGTTTTCACAAACCTTAGGAACACATGATTCATTCAAACTCCACTAGAGGCGCTTGTGTCGAAGGTGTCGTGCCACGCTGTCAGTTGAAGTGAACTCGGGTGATGTTACTGGCGTTGCCTAACGTGCTTGTTAAGGAGTAGGACTTCAGTGTTCGTAACATCGGCGTGTTTTGCAATGTAAGTACCGTTGAACTTTGAATTATTATGTTGCGAAACTATGTGTTGCATGAGTCAGAACACATAGAACATGATTATAATTATTTATATTATATTTTCGGTCAGTGCCGAATTACTAGTTCAAAGAAAATCACAGCCGTACCGGTTATCGGCAGGTGTGCCGATAACTAGTGCAACTGAGGCTTTCAGGAAGTACACCTTTTCTTAATATATAACTCCTGCATCATAACTCTCCGTTTGAAATATAAAAAAGAAATACATTGAGAACAGTTGAACTAGTAATCGGCATATACATTCTTCACTCAGTTTCTATTTATAGCTTGATAAAAGAAATGCCGAACACTAGGACATTTATGTACCGATCATTCGACAGTGAATTCACATTTACCTTGCAGATGGCTCCGAAACTGCTTTATTCTGAAGAAAGCATGAGGAAGGCTTTGGAAGCCGTGGCTGGAGGTATACCTGTCCTTAGAGCAGCAAAACAGTTTGGAGTGCCTAGGTCAACACTTCAGGACAAAGTAAACGGCAGAACTCCTTCTTCCAGAAAAATGGGACCTTTATCTGTTCTTAGTCAAGATGAAGAGGCAAAACTTGTTAACTGGATAATTACTTTGAGTAAAAAGGGGTTTCCTGTGACGAAGCATCAACTTTGAGATTCTGTAGCTATGGTAGTGAAAACATTAGAGAAAGAAACCCCTTTTAGTGATGGTAAACCAGGTAGACATTGGTACGAAGCATTTCTTAAGAGGCATCCCGAAGTTACTGAAAGGGTTTCTGAAAATCTGACAACAAACAGAGGATTTGTAAGTGAACAGAGTTTAAGAGATTGGTTTAAGGAAGTGCTTGACTATCTGGCAAAACATGGTTATGCAGACATTTTACAAGAACCTTCTAGAATTTTTAACTGTGACGAAACTTGTTTCTTTTTATCACCCAAAGATAACAGGGTTTTGGCGCAGAAAGGCTCAAAAAATGTGTATAATGTTATTGCTAGTGGGGAAAAAGACAACGTAACTACTTTATTAATGGTGAATGCTTCAGGTTCAATAGCCCCTCCAATGGTTGTGTTCAAATTCAAGAGAGTTCCCAAGCTTGTTTCTGATGCAGTCCCACAATCCTGGGGGATTGGCCGTTCGGACAATGGTTGGATGACGGCGGAAACTTTCTTTGAATATATTACGAACGTATTTTATCCATGGATAGTAGAACAGGGTATTAAACTACCAATAATATTATTCATGGATGGACATACATCACATCTAACCTTACCCCTTTCAGAGTTTTGTGAAAAGAGCGGTATAATTCTTGTTTGTTTGTACCCAAACACTACGCATATCTTACAACCCCTTGATGTCGCCGTGTTCCGTCCAATGAAGCTATTTTGGAAGAAAGCTGTGCATGACTGGAGAAATGAAAACGATCACGAAAAGTTAACTGTGAGTAAATTTGCTCCATTACTGGACAATGTTCTGAAGAATATTACTTCTCAAACTATTATGAATGGTTTTCGTAAATGTGGTTTGTTTCCATTCTCTCCCGAAGCTGTGGACTATAGCAAGATCTTGAAGAAAAGGGAAGATGATAGGCCTACTGTTCCAAATGTAGATGATGTAAAACCTCACTTGAGGTTCTTCGAGAAACGCCTGAACTGTGAAAATCTTGATTCGTTTAAAGCAACAACTGGACGCTGGGTTGGTTCGACCAAGGACGAAAATCTTTTTTACTTTTGGAGGGGAATGAAGGAAGAAGCTGGTGAAATGCAAGCACTGGAAAACACAGCTGACGAAATGCCAATTGTGCCTGCAGATTTTCCTCTTCCACAGCTGCAGGTAAACGAAACAGTTGAGATGTATTTAGAAAATCACGATTTCAGTGAATTTGAAGGAGTCCTGACTAGCACTCCAATTGAGACTTCCCATCCAAGTGAGTGTGTGCATACTTCATACTCAGGAGGGACTATTGAAGAATTATCTGGGCACATATCCGATTTAGATAGGGGACTGTTTGAACAATCGGATAACTTCAACAGAGATTTACCACTTCGAATGGCAAAGAAGTGCTTGCTTCCAGAGTTTAACTCTATTCAAGGATGCATCGATCCCTCTGCAACAAATCGTGAAGAATCCAAGTGTCCGGCATCCACGTCAGAAAGTAGATTTATCCCTCTTTCTCGTATTCTTAATCTTAGCAATGGGATAGTTTCAGAATCTGCAACCAGTGCAACTCAAGTTTCTGGAGATACATTTAATAATAATTCTCAAGCAGACAATATGATAGACGATAGACCTACATGTTCAAATCAGGAGACAGCGTCGGATCAAACACTCGATAAGTGCAACACCAGGAATTTCAATGAGTTGGGTTCTAAACAACTGTCTACTCCATCTTCCACGTCTCAGGTAGTTATGTCTCCTTTTAAAAGCATACTATTCTGGCCAAGGGATCAGCCAGTTCTGAAGAAGAAAAAGAAGGAAAAGATACCAGCAGTAGCAACATCTGTACAATGGATGAGATACTATCAAAAGAAGGAAGATGAAAAAATTAAAAAACAAACTGAACTAGAGGAACGTAGAAAGAAAAGGGAGCAAGCAAAATCAAAAAAGGAAGAACAATCAGAGGAAAAGAAAACTTTGCCTAAAACAGCAACTCGTAATAAAAAGGTTCAGGAAGCAAACGATAAGGAAGCTGTACATCAAAACAACGTTCAGAAGAGAAGGAGTAGGGAAAAACCTTCGGATGTTGCAGAGGATTCATGGTACTGCGAAATATGTGAAGAAGACAAAAAATTACCTATGATACAGTGCGTACAGTGCAAAACATGGTTTCATGAAGAGTGCTGCAGTATGAATAAAAAAAGGGCTCCCATGACATTCACATGCCACAGTTGTGTAAATGAATAAACCTTTCAGTGTCAGTGTTTCTTATGGACGAAACGTACGTATATTTATAATATTATGACAAAGGTAAACATTATTTTGATAGGCTTACTGTACTTAAGACCACAAACTGTGTTGTAATGAAATGTGTCCTTGAGCGTGTTATTTAATGGTGCTTCAATAGTAAACATACTGTTTCAATTTTTAGGGTGACATTTTGTATTATTAAGGTAGAAATAAAATTTGTCTTGACTTAACAGCATTTTAGTTGCCACTGCCGATTAATGGTATACTTGAATGTCGATAACCGGGTCTCAGCTTTTCTTACGCTGCCGATCATTGGTACACAGGGTGCATCTCGTAAATTAAATTACTTTGAAATGAACGGATTGTCCTTGCAAGCAGTTGAATATATCCTTTCGAATACAAAGGTATTTATGTGCCATATAAACGTAAGTTGCAACCAGTATTGAAGATATTAAAGACTTTACCCATGATGATGTAACGCGGTTCGTCTTAAGGTGCCGATTAATGGTACACTTACCCTACATAGCGCAGAGTCTAGATTTCATCCTCCTAGCCTCCAGTGATTCCCACCCAAGTTTCTTTAACATACGGCTCACACTGCTCCTGGGATTAAAGTCACTGAGCACAAATCTAGCGGCCTTTCTTTGTACCATTTCCAACTCAATGATGAGCCCTACTTGATATGGATCCCAAACCGCCGAGGCATATTCCAGAATAGGTCTTACAAGTGACAAATAGCCTAATTCTTTAGCAGAGGTACTACTTCCTTTTAATACCCTCATTACAAAGTGCAGGGATTTGTAAGCTTTTGAAACTACACATCCTACATGACTACTCCATTTCATATCATTCCTTACGTGAACGCCCAAATATTTGCAAGAATCTTCTTCTACAAGTATTTCCGAGCCAATGTTATATTGAAAATACTGCCTCCGCACTTTCCCTATTTTTAAGAGACTACATTTTCTTGTGTTTATTTTCATTTTATTTTCAATCGCCCACTTATAGACCAGGTTCAGGTCCTCTTGAAGCACTGCATTGTCTTGTGAGTCATGTATCTTTCGATATATTACACAATCATCCGCAAACAATCGACAGTCACTGCGAATCCCATTTGGTAAGTCATTTATAAACGCCAAAAATAACAAACTTCCGATTACGCTGCCCTGAGGGATACCCGACGTTACGGTAATTTCATCCGAGAATATGCCTTCGACTTTCACCTTCTGTGAACGACCCGTCAAAAATTCTTGGATCCATAAAATTACTCTTCTATCAATCTTCGTCGAAGCTAATTTATGGAGTAGCATGTCATGCGGCACGACATCAAATGCCTTCGCAAAATCTATAACCACGGCGTCGACTGAAACTCCATGGTCTAACGATTCGCTAATGTCTTGAAAAAGTGATAGCATCTGACTCTCGCATGAGTAACCTTTCCGAAATCCATGTTGCCTATCATTAAACCATGATAATGTTTCCCACTGTTCCCTCAAGTAGCCGCAAATGAGATGCTCGATCTGTTTACAAACGATGGACGTAAGGCTAACCGGCCTGTAGTTGCCCAATTCAAGTCTGCTCCCTCCCTTAAATATTGGGACTACCGTAGCTCTTTTCCAGTCATCTGCGATTTGCGCATTGTTTATGGACACATTAAACATCACCTCCAAGTATCATGCCACGGCCCTACCCCCTAGTTTAAGTACTTCACTAACAATATTATCAGGACCCTTTGATAAATTGAAACGTAGTTTTTGTATTAGCTTTACAATTGCTGACTGGTTTATTTGGAACAGGGGAGCCCCTGATTCGTCGTTAAGGTCCAACACACAGCTATTGGATTTATTGAACACACTACCGTAAAAGACATTTAATTCATTAGCAATGGCCTGTTTCTCAGTAATTAATTTACCGTCACCGGACATTATCATCGACAAATTATTTAGATTTCCCTTTCTTCTCCTAACATAACTGTAATTTTTTTTCCACCCATCACCTCCCGAACCAAGTAAACCTTGCATATAACTGTCATGAGCAGCCCTCTTTTTTAAGACGAGCTCTCTTGATAAGGACTTAAATTTCAACATACTCTTGTCACTATCATGTCTTTTATTGTATAATTTCCTTATTTTCCGTTTTAGACTCCTAATTTCTCGTATGTAATACTCAGGATCTGGGTTTTGTTTCAGCAATTTAAATGGGACAAATTTATCAACAGCGCTATTTAAAATTTTCAAAACGTTAGTCCACAGGATATTAATGTGATTTCCTTCCGATGCCCATCCTACAAATAGCTCATTCAAATACCCCTGAAACTTACCCTGATCCGCCCTGCGATACTGGAATATGATCTTTTTTGCTTCATCCGAGTCTAATTTTGTAATGTCACCATATCTAATATTTAATTCAACCCCATAATGGTCACTAATTCCTGGTACTTTCAGACTGTTAATATACAGCTCTACAGGCCTTACGAGATAAACATCTAAGGTATTATTGTCTCTAGTTGGGAAGTCAACTACTTGGGAAAATCCCCCTCCCTTAAGAATTTATTTGCAGCGCTCTGATCTTGACTACAGCTAGTTGACTCACCAGACCAGTCTACTTTGGGGAGGTTTAAATCTCCAGCAATTATTATGCTCTTTTTCATAGCATTACCCGTACAAGTTTTATCATACAGTGTTTCGAGGAGAGAAAAGTTCTCTTTCGGTGCTCTATACGCCCCTATCACCTGAAGAGGGAATTTATTTCCTTTATCCGAAATTTGTACACATAACATTTCATGATCCATATCAGCCCACTTTAAGAAACTAGCTATATTTTTGCGCACACAAATAAATAGCCCACCACCTCGCTTCCCCCGATCCCTTCTGTACATTTCGTAGGTCCCTTGAATTATTTCGCTACTATTTATGTCCTCATATAACCAAGATTCAGTTGCAATGACAATGTCCGGAGAATACGTCTCTACAAGATTCCAAAATTCAATTAATTTATTTCCTAAACTCTGACAATTAACCTGCAGTAATCTTAGAGTCTTACCTCCGCAGCAAATATCTCGAAATAGCTCCTTCTTTTCCCATCGGCTGGCAACCTTTGGACCTGCTCCTCCTCACAAAAGCCGGCACGAACCGATGGCCCTGTCATGTAGGCTCCCTAGGTTAAAAGTGCCCCGTCGATTTAGATGCAGCCCGTCTCGGGCGAAGTCACGGCCACCATTCCAGCAGTCAGCTTCTACGTACACTAAGCCCAGTTGTGCACATACCCAGTCCATGCGGTCATTTACAGTCTTAACTTGCCTTAACGGAACATCTCCCCGCCAAACAATGCCACTCATTATAATTTTTGCATTTCGAAACTTGCTTTTAGCTTTTCTGCCTAATTCGTAGAGCTCCCCCATGATGTAATCAGCTGTAGCCCTCTTCTTCAAATCGTTCGTCGCAACATGTAGCAACAACACTTTAACTTTGTCACAGTCCTCTACATTTGATTGTTCCACTTGTTGGGCAACTGGTCAATTTTAATCCCCGGATAACACCGCACTTTCACACCTGATTTCCTCGAGATATTCGCACTCCATCGTATCATTGAATCACCCATTATGATAAGGTCATCCTCAGTTTGCTCCTGCACGCCCTCTTCCACACTGATCCCAGTAGAAAGCCGTTCAGTCACATCCTTCACCGTTTCTTCTGATTCACGAAGCTTTGCTCTAAGTTCCTGTATTATTTGATCCCTTGCTTTGATTTGCACCCTCAAACAGTCCGGCTTATCACATACTTTACAAAACCAATTTCCGACATCACAATCCTCCTTCTTGACCTTAATACAGCCGAAGCGAAACCATTTCTCACATAGTCCACACTCAACACCATTCTTCAATGTTTTACTGCACGTCGAACACTTTAAAGCTGCCACTGGATCATTTGCCTGATTCACATTTGGAGTAACAGGCCCTGGATTCACTTCCACTCCACCAATAACTAGCAATGCAGCTATCACTAGGGCTATGAACCACAAGTTGCTAGGTCCCGTACGCACACACAAACACCGGAAATCCCGACTACCCTTCGCATACCACATTCCGATCCTCGCCCGATAACACTCCAGAGAACAACCCATTTCAGCACACCTGAGAGCTCGGGAAAAACACGACCTTTCACTTTGACTGCCAACTGATAACTGGTAAACCTTCCTGTAGAAGTCAACAAATTTCGCTGTGTTTATGATTTAACAAACCATGTCGTGACTGGTAAGGTAAGTAGTATACTTTAGAGTAATAATGACATCAAAGCTGACATTATGCCAGTAGTATTTATGCCAATGAGTAAAAAGTGACGATAAGGCAATTTGAATAGCTGTCTGATCAGAGAAGAAAACCAAGATTAACGGCCGAGGGAACCCGGCATGTTGACCACGCGTAACACCACAATCTGTAGGTTAACAGGCCTGGGCGGTGTTCGCTTGGTTGGCCGTGGTGCACAACATGGAATTTTTCACGCGTATCATCTGTAATTATGAATAATATACAGTACTATGGTTGATAAGTCTCACGAATCCAACACTGAATTTAACACGCGTATCATCTGCACTTATGAGAACTATACTAGTCATTTACATAGTAGTTTACACATATTGTTCCTATTAATTAAACCCGATTTCGTTGGGATCGAATCGTTCCATGCCAAGTTGAATAAATCAACTCTGCAAATTCTCATGCATGCTATAGACATTATTAACGAAATCTACGACACATAATTAATTGGCTGAACGTTGACTCGTTATACAGGCATTCTCAACGATGGATTCATTAGCTTGCGAGATATTTAAAAAAGTACTTTAAGGAATTCGTGTGATACCATCTTGATTCTTTTAATGAAATACAGTACAGGAAATGCTATGGCGACGTAGTGCAGGTTTAACGATTCGATGATTAGTGCATTATAAATATACATTACAGTTTAGAAACCTGTGTGGTTGTCATGCGGGTGTGGTGTTACGCTTTCAAACGACTGTAATCTTATTTAAAAAACACTGTATCATTCATGCTAATTGCTTTTATAGCTTCCTAAATGCAGAATACAGATAAAGAAGCTTGCGGTGTCACTATATTTGATTCGTGAGAATTATGAAATAAGAGAGGTGTGGTGGCATCACCGGAAGTAGAAATAAATCACTACCAAGTTTCACTTGAATCTTTCCAGTGGGTCAGAAATTATTGAGGGGGACCAACACACAAGCCTATATACACATACATTCACAGTGTTATTCTAGAGAGTGACTTCGTTACGTCATTTATTGCATATGTCCCAACGACTGTATTGCAATGTACTTAACTATCTTGCCAAATATTTTTGAACCAACCACCGATCAGTTCCATGTATCTACACCAAGTGTATTTTTCCTAACGCATTTCCGTTCTTACCTGACGGAAACCAAACCTCGTTTCATGCAGTTTAGTCCATCAATACGCAATTTATAGCAGTTAATCAAGGAATTCCCTGAATACCCGCATATTGTTGAAAGGTTTCCTGATCTGGAGTGAGTGATGATAAAAGCTACTGTACATCGACATTGTTCCTCAACTCTTCCATGTCTTTATCGGGCAGAGAAAAGTATATTATTGTCTCTAATTGTGGCATTAATACTGTAGCTAGAGCTCTTGCCTTTAAACCGGCTAACTCCGTCTCTCCCAAATGAATCATCATTGATGTCAGTATGGCAATATTTGAGCATAAAGCATCTCTCGGAGGATATTCATCTCAGTGTTGACGCAACAAGTGACTGGAAACGGGATCAGTTGCAGTTAGTTGGATATTCGTGCTCCAGTTCTCTCCAATCAACTTGCAGGAATGCATTCAAAATGTCTCTCTCCACCTGGAAGCAGCAAGTTGTAATTGGAAGGTAAGTAATTAGGGACATGATGGCCTCAAAGTAACAATCACAAAGTAACAATCTCAATCACCAGCTATGCTCCTCTTTCATCTCCTCTCCTTGCCAATTTACTGTTATTTAGAGGCGCTACAGTAACTTCATTCGAGGAGGTCATGCATACGAATTTCAATACCTTGCTAGTACAGTAATTAACACCTTCAGAACGAATGCATACAGGCTTAGAGTTTCCAGTTATAGGCCTATTCATGAGATCTCTGCAAAGTTGTAGGAGCTGGTTATGCCGCCTGAATGAAAGCTTTTCCTGATTTTCAGACAGAGTTATAGCCTAGGGCAGGTTGTTCCAAATCCATGAGTTTCAGTATGCGTACACGCGAGTACTCAGCAGTGATGCTCGGATCACGGTTGGAGAGGAACTGGGTGTGATAGACAATACGTCACTGGGCGAAGGTCATAACACAAGTCCATGCGCTTCCTGCCAGTCTTGATGTATTCACCGCGCAGTGACGGCAGCCCCCACGGCTGAGCTGTATTGAATGTTGCAGGTTTACTCACGCAAGGCGGCGAGTGCTCGGCTGCTCACTGGCGAACTGCTCGGCTGGAACAGCCTGGCCTAGGGTGTAATACTCAGCAATCTCATGCCGTTACTACGTGTGAGAAACTTGTTATTACCCTGCATTATTGACGAACATAATCTAGAGTGACCAGCCACGGTGGCCAAGAGCGCTAACGTGTTAGATCGTGCCTCAGTGGCATCGGGAGACGTGGGTTCGAATCCCACCTCAGCCGTTCTGTAAATGGTTTTGGTGGTTTCCCATTTTCACCATCATGCAAATGCAGGAATGGATCCTTTCAATAGGTCCACGGCCGGCCACCCTCCATAATCCCTTCACTGACTTTTCCTTAATTAAACCTAAGTTAGCGGTTGCCTGGACGATCGGCCTGTCACCATCCCTAGTTGCATCTACTGACAAAGGGTGTTTAGCTCCCAGACACCGCATCTGCGCATGCTCCATCACAGAGGCCATGGGTGAAGCCAAGCTGGGAGTGGCTGGGACGATAAGGGATTTAAAAATGTTCTAGAGTGAGTACCTCTGAATATTTTGAACAGTGATTGTGAGACCTTTGTAGAGCGCACCACGGCTAAGTGGCTTTGACCCGAATGATCCGATTGCCGTTCTGGCCGTTGAGATTTTAGTCTCCCATGGTTAATTCCCCTCTCTCGGGGCTTAAATGTTTGTGGAGTCTTTATCACTCATGTCATCCTCATCATGATGCGCAGATCGCCAACAGTCGCCAACTCGAAAAGAACCCAGAGGCCACCGCTATTATTACTATATTCCTGGACTTGCATTATGAAGCGAGACAAAACGTTTCTAGGACTGTCTATGGGATTTGAACCCAACTATCTGTTGAGTAGATGGTTAGTGCTAGAACACACTGAGCTATTCTGGATGACCTAAGATATTAATTAAAAACTATACTGTTGCGTGAATAAATTTGCTGATATTTTTTTTTGATGCAGCCAATGGCCATTTATTTTCTTATCAGGACGCGCCAAGGAAGGGAATTTTGAAACGAAATCGGCCGGCATTGGCCAAGTGGTGAAGATGGGAAACCAAGAAAACCATAATCAGGATGGAGGAGACAGGATTAGAACCCTCTCTCTCTCGTTGCGAGCGAGGCATGAGGCAGCGTGTTAGCACTCCCGGCCACCATGGCCGGTATAATTAAAATATTTTGAAACAGAAAAAGGTAAGTTTTGGGGGCACTAAGTTGGTTACATAGCCGTGCGAAGTGTTGCGAGATTAGGTTTAAAAGGCGTCCTTCAACGTATGTTCTGAAAAATAATACTTCTATACCCGAAAGATGGAGAGTTCCGTGATCTCTATTCTAAACCGAAATTTTTTGTGGACAGGTAGGTGTACGAGCAGTATGCATAGCTCCACGATAATCCTTCACAATTAATCGACACAGGGATGTAGTTGCTTCTAGTACCCTGACTGACTTGTCTCGACATCATAAATTACGAATAGACAATGAGGTTCAAATTTTATAATTGATTGAATTATTGTAAATGGGGTTAATCTTGAAATGAGCGCAATTTGAGTTGTATGCTGCCTTCTATTGCTCGTGATAGAACCACGAGTATGCTTCGTGGATAGGGGTTTGCTCAGCTTCATTAGACCAAATTGAGGAGAGGTAGGTTTTTAATTTCCACCACATCCATCCTAGAAGAGAATTTCCGTAGTTCCCCCACCACTTGCAATCTGGGCGAATGCTGGGATGGTTCCTAACTTAAGGCCACAGCCACCTCCATCCCAATCCTCGCCACAATTACAAAAATGTATGCACAAATACAGACACAAAAGACTCAGGTTATGAGACAAATTTTACGCACACCCAAATACACGGGGATGAAATGGTCACGATATCCAACCCCCTAAATGAAAAAGAAAATACAGGAGGTTCATAGCCATGTCCATATAATAGACTACAGTATTAAAGTAACAGTGATATCGTGTACGCTAAAGTCAACTAAAACTCTCTGCTGAATACAGGTTATGCACATGGTGTAAGTATATTACACATGGGTTATACCCCTCCGTCGATATTGCTTTCGTGTATCGTATGAACTAAGGTACAATCTAATTTTTAGGGACAAATCTAGTCCCTCAGGTGCGCGTTTTTTAAACACTTTGAAATACTCTTTAAATGAGGTTATCGACACGGAATAGCGAGTCGCTCTCCTGCGTAAGCGAAGCTAACTGCATTTGTACGAGAGTAGCAGAGTGGAATGAAAATACAGATAATGGAAGAGCCGACGCTTCACACACTGACCCCGCGCCAAGCTCAGGATGACACCGCCAGCTCATACTGGTATGAGCTTAATAACCATGAAATGAGTGTAACTGCAAGGTTTAATGCAGGGGTTACCAACCATTAAGCAACTGTGTACCACTTGAAATTTTTAGAAATTTTGGCGTACCAACAGTCCTATAATTTTTAGAAACATATATTTAAAGTCGGAAACATGACCAATGGCTTGTTTTATTTTAAATAAATTACTAATAAACCCTCATATTTAATTAGAATGAACTTGTATTTGTTTTTTTTCAACCCTTTATCAAGACAACAATAACTTAAATATATAGAGTTTTTTTCAATTTTTCTTGCTAATTTTTATTTTAAAGAAGAATATAGAGATATATGTCTATTAATAACATGTTTATAATAAAGGAAAAATTAAAACTATTACTGCAAATTACAGTTTATTTATTATTCATAGGTCTAAAAAAGTACTATTTTATATAATTAGTACAGACTAAGCAAAGAAAATATCAACATCATCCAAAATTGACTTTAAGTGTGAAACTTGTTGTTGTTGTCTGCCTGTGATTAAAATATCAATACGAGGAGTAATTGAGCTTAACTTAACTCTTAAGTCCTCTTCAACACTTATTCTGTTTCTATGTTTATTTTTGATGTACAAAAGTTCAGAAAATCCACTCTCACACAAGTAACTTTCAACAAATTGCATCAAGATTAGCAGAGCTGGCCGGAAGATCATTGGGTACTCGGTTTTACATCCAATCCAGAAGTTAAGTAAAGATTTCACTCTTTCATGGAACAATCTACTGTTAGATCGATAAAACTTTCTTCTAATTTCAACTCATTTGGTGAGGTTCCCGAAAAAGGATTTCTGATCCCGTCAAATGTGGAATAATCTTCGGAGAAATATTTATTAAAACTTCCTGAAAAGGGTTCCAAGTGAACAATGATGTCAGCAACCACATCTGGCATTGGAGATATTTCATTTTATTCAATAAAATAAGATGGAGTAGAATATGCTGATAAATTCTCATCCTGTAATTGCTAACAATCGTATCATCCACGTGTACCACTTGAAACGTTCCCGCGTAAACATCGGCTGGGAACCCCTGGTCTAATGTCGTGACCGACAGTCCTGCTGTCGGTGAGCCAAGAGTGACTGATGCTCATAATGTAATGGTTGGAACTCATGACTGTCATCCACGAGGCCCCAGTTTGATTCCGGGCTCTGCCAAGAAATTTAGTACTGGTCTGATGGCTGGAATAGGGTCAATTCATCCTCGCGAGGACAAATGAGTGGAGTATGGGTCCGATTCCAACCTCAGCCATTATACAAGTGGTTTTACTGAAGTTTCTCCCTTCAACTCCAGACAATTGCCGCGGTGGTTCCTAACTTAGTCCGCGGCCACTCTCTTCCTTCTTTTTTAGCCAAGTGCACACACTACAACATACATCCCAATATCACAGGTTATCTAACAAATTCCACAAACACCCAAGTACATGAAGATGGTGTGCAAGCCCCTAATGAAGCAACTATCACTTCATTCAATTTTCTGCTACAATTGTTATATAATATTGTTACGGCTGTGAGTTTGTTTCATCGCTCGCCGCATGAGTCACAACTGACCCAGGGCTGGGCTGCTCTGCCTCAGTGTATTGCGTGCGCCTTATGCAACAGGACTACTAGGACAAAGGGATGGTCCAGAATATTCGTGACTCAGCCAGTGAAGGAAACCTAGAGAAGCCGCGAACCCTGGATGGGTCTAGAAGCATTTATTGAGTCACCGGCCTGCTAAATAAGAGCGACCTGTCAAGCAGTTGTTGTTGTGTTTTACGAGCTAGTGCGAGCGTTTATCCTGAGCGACAGAAGTGTGGTGACTTGCGAAACCCCTAGTGAAGCCGATTCTCTTGACAGCGAGGGAGTGAGAAGCATACAGGGAACTGCCTGTGTTTGGAGCGAGTGTGATTTCACTGAGTGACAGAAGTATTGTGGTGAAGTGCCGTGCGAGTTACGAAATCCAGTGACATTGTTTCCCAGCTTGTGAAAAGCGAAGCAGCGTGTAGCAGGTTATCGTAAGTAACTGTAGTTTGTCTACATAAGGGAGAGGTGCAGGTAGTTTCTGTCAAGGCCACCGGACTCATTAGGACGGATAAACTTCTGTGGTTTGTTGACAAGTGTAAGGGGGCAAGAGCTCTCCATAAGGAAGAGACTTGAGGAAACTGGAGTAAGGTTCTAATTGCTTGTATTTGCTGATGAGTAGTGTATCTTTCTGGCCGCAATAAAGTTAATTATTTCTTTAAAGGAACAATCTGTGTTGTGCTTCAACCCACCGCAATCCAGTTAACAAAAGTGTCACTAGGGGGGTGGCACGTAACAACTGGTGTCAGAAGCCGGATTACGAACTCAAACACGAGCACAACACCTGACGGTCCTGGTTTCAAAACCCGAGCAGGTCATTTGTTTTTAATTTTCCTGTGAGTGCATGCCCTTTACAAGACAAACATCTAAAATGGAAGCGCAATTTGCAGCATTGCTAGAAAAGTTAAGTCGCATGGAAGCCAACATGGAAGACGGCCAGAAGAAGATGGAGGACGGCCAGAAGAAGATGGAGGACGGCCAGAAGAAATTAGCCAAGGACCTGAAGGATGACCTGAGGAAGATGGAAGACGGCCAGAAGAAGATGGAGGACGGCCAGAAGAAGTTAGCCGAGGACCTAACTGCCAAACTAGAAGACGGCCAGAAGAAGATGGAAGACGGTCAAAATAAGCTAGCGGAGGACCTGAAGAGGATAAAGGACGGCCAGAAGAAGATGGAAGACGGTCAGAATAAGTTGACACAGGACCTGAAGAAATTAGAACTGGGTCTGCGTGAGGAAGTCACGGCAGTGGAAAAGAAGTTCGACGCCTTACAAGTGGAAGTTGCCGAGCTGCGCCAACGCCCGCCCACCGTTACACCGGGAATATCAGGAACGGGACATAGCAGAGTGACGCCCCCAACCTTCGACGGAAAGGTCCCGTGGAGCACCTACTTACGTCAATTCGAGGCGGCCTGTTCCATAAATAACTGGAACAACACAGAAAAGGCTACAGCTCTCATTGTAGCGCTGAGAGGTGACGCCCTTAACGTCCTTCAGGCCATCCCGACTGGATCACAGGACTACGCTTCACTGATCGCCCATATGGAGTCCCGATATGGAGATAGCCATCTTCAGCAGGCCTACCAGATGCAGCTCCAGAATCGGGTACAGAAGAACAAGGAAACCCTGCAGGAGTTCGAGATGGACATCGCACGCCTCGTAAGGCTCGCCTATCCAACAGCGCCGGCCGACTTTCTGGAACAGATTGCGACGCAGACCTTCACCGACGGGCTACGGGACCCGGACACTCAACAGGCGCTGCGACTGACGCGCAATTAGACCCTGGCAGATGCGCTGAGCCACGCACTTGAGTTCGAGACGGCAAAGCAGGTATCTAGAATGCACGCGCGGGTGCGTCAGGTGGACGTCGACGAACCAGCCAAAGCCGACAAGACCAAGCCCCTGGCCGATGAACTGATGGAGGCGCTAGGCCGGTTCTTCAAGAGTCGCAGTACCACCAACAAAAACGTAGCCGAAGGACATCCGGAGAGGCGGCCCGGAAGAGGACTACCGACCTGCTGGACCTGCCGTAAGAGAGGCCACCTGAGCAAGGACTGCGGTGATCGCCGCCGCCAAGGGTTTCCGTCGGGACAGTCAGTCATAGGGAAACCGCGCGGCCCAGCAAAGCAAGTATCTGCCAGCCTTGGGGGGCAAAGGTTGGCTTGTGACAGTCGTCAAGCCCCGGCAGTTCAAGTTCGTGTGACGCAGTTACGGAGGGATAATAGCAGCCTGATGGTCGACGGAGTCGTCAACGGAGAGAGCTGGCCCATGCTAATCGACACGGGAGCATCGAGGACCATCGTCAGTCCCACCGTGATCCCGAAGTGGAGAGTGCAACCCACACAAAGGAACCTCCAGCTAGTAACCGCGACCAGAGAGACCGCGCCGGTACATGGCGAAGCATCACTGGAGTTCGTCATTGGCCGACGGGCGTTAAAGCATCCAGTGCTTGTGGCTGACGTATCAAATGAAGTGATCATCGGACTGGACTTACTGTACCAGAACAACATCATCTTGGATCTGAGTACCAACACTCTGCACTTCGGAAGTGAGGAACTTGCTTTGCAACCAGCACACGAGGCCGTCGCCGCACGACGAGTAAGGCTGAGGAGGCGTCATCGTTCCCGCCAGGACGGAAGTCAGCGCTGCCGTAATTGTCGACGGAACAGCTGAGGGAGTGGCGGCTGTCATCGAGCCGAAATATGAGGACATCCAGACAAAAGGATTGCTAGTTGCCAAGACTCTCATCAACACGACGTCTCGGCCGTACGTCCGCCTCTCCAACCTGAACGACTACGATATTACGGTTCACCGGGACACCAACCTAGGAGTCTGCGAGCCCGTTACCTGGATTGCCCGCATCACAGACACGACGGACGGACACCTGCAGACGGACAACCGAAGAAGACGCGCCCTGCCAGAAGAACTACAGAAGCTGTACCAAGGATCCCGGGACCATTTAGACGGGGAACAATCACGCCAACTTCGGGACCTGCTACACGAATTCCAGGATGTCTTCTCCGTGGGGAGCAAGGACTTCGGCAGGACAAGCTTGGTCCAGCACAGAATCGACGTTGGGGACATCTCACCGATTAGGGCCCCATTCCGACGTGTCCCGCTCGCCAAGCAAGCCGAATTCGATCGGACGGTAGAAGAGATGAAGGAGCAATGAGTGATCGAGCCATCACATAGTCCTTGGAGTTCTCCGGTCGTGCTAGTGAAGAAGAAGGACGGTTACACCAGGTTCTGCGTGGATTACAGGCGGGTGAATGACGTCACGAAGAAGGACAGCTACCCTCTACCCCGGATCAACGACACCCTGGACACCATATCAGGGTCAAGATGGTTCTCCACCTTGGAGTTGAAGAGTGGCTACTGTGACCGATCCAGTCAGGGTCAATTACCGGCCCTGGATGACAGAAGATCGAGATGAGACCGGAGGGTCAGTATGACGTCATGGCATGACGCGGCGAGGCAACCGCGAGGGTAGGGGAATGCTCCAGAAGGTTCCAACCCCTTCCACTTTCTTTTTCTCGAAGAAGGACGGAGTTCCGGAATGTTCAGTATGTGAGTCAGCAGTATGTGAGTCAACAGTGTGTGAGTCAATAGTGCGTGGACGAGTATGTTATACAGCGGAGCACGGAAGAGTAGCCCATGTCATATCGACAGTGATTTTACATCGGGAACTTGAATGGTTTTCGTGAGTGACCAGCAGGCCATGAAGCCTGAAACTAGCGTGCATGTATTGCTAGTGAGTTTTTTTTACAGTGAAGTATGTCAGTTTGTTTGTCGAACAGTGTGAATTTCAAGACGATATCGGACTCGCTAGTATGTGAGAAATAGTCAGAACTGATAAAGGAAGGTCCGTTCATGCCGACAATTTATGTTTATTAAAGATGAATACCAGGAGGTGTTTAACATTACGAGTATCAGGGAAGGAACAATAATAACGATAGTCGAGGCGAAGCATTATCGCGAGGCCCTATATTGTAACAGACGTCCATTCGAAAATAGCATAGCAGTGCGGCATTTTAAGAGACGCAGTGAGAATGTGACATCTACTTTAAGCTTGTGTTGGAAGACTGCAGGCCGCAAGCAACTTGATATGTAAGTCAAGGCCAGCTCGAAATAGCTCCTCGTGGAAGGAAGTGTGTCACTGGTTGAGGAAAGTGAATACATATAATTCAAGTGAACCAGGAACTAGACGCTATAGGGCGTGAAAGTGCTCTGATATAGTGAAATGTAATAGTGCTACACGGCGGCATGGACTTTATAACCATGGACTCAAATATTCTGGGAATCAACATGCATATTAATACGAAAATTATGCTGCACTGAACCTCTAAAGGGGCCATCATGGGGTGAACGGTCGCAACGAGATGGACGAGTGGACCATGGTTGGGACGTCAGGAGACGCCGCTGCTGAAGGTGACCGGGGACAACCAGTGGGCGGACATGGGCGTCGCCAGGAGATCGAGAGGTGCCGGGGGCGTATACCTCTACCAGTACGCTGGGAGACCACATCGCAGAGACGCTGGAGGAACGACGCCGCCCTAATGCCGCAGACGACGCCGACGCCAGGGGTTTCCGAGGACACCGGATATAAAGTAAGACGTTTCATTTCCATCCTTGTTCATCAGGAAGAAGAGAACTTCTACCTCGGATAGCCGTGCCATCAGATAACCTGAGATCGTGTAACTTAACGCCATTTATAATCATTTATTCCAGATTGAAAAAGAGCATCATTTTCTCATAGGGTTGTACAGATTTTTTTTGTCCTTTCTTTTCGGGTCGTTTGACTTACATAAATTAACAGCATCAATGGTAGGAGTAAGACATACATTTATTCTCTGAGACATAATAATAATAATAATAATAATAAGTTGAAATTGGGTAACGATAATATGAGATGCCCATTTTGCTGGGAGATTCTAGCATCTCGATTTCCGAGGTCATTATACGAATTTTATTCTGAAAGGTTTGTCACGGATTGCATAGATTTTTATAGCAAATGAATATGGTTGGAGATTGTCGGATAAGGTTCCTTGGATAGGATGCCATATTATCATACGACCTCGTGGTCCCGATTAAGTTGATACGCTCTGTTAATGTGGGTTCTTGAGACATGCTAATAATGCATGATTTATTTTGTAATGATGTTGTGTAAAGTTTGTGTGATAATTATGTGGTAATTAGATATGGTATTATTCCGTCATATATGACGAGGTCATTCACGGGGCGACGTATGTCCGTGGAATTGAATTTGTGAGGACAGGGTCCTCTTGACGAACGTGCTACGTTCATTGATGAGTTGTATTGAATAGCGCAGGTGTGTAATTGATGGTGCGCTCGACAGTCAGGTCGTTTGGATCCTCACACAGAGTGTTCGGCGGAAGGGTTACGATTAAATGTTTGTTGTGAGTATGAAATACGCTAGGGCGCCTTATTGCGAGGTTCTTAACCTTTCATAAACATTAGACAATGCTATAATTTAATTACAATGACAAATATGACAGTGTGGATCAAGGTTGTTGGAAAGGCGGAGATAAATTAGTAATAATAATAAGACTTAGTAGTGTAAATATGTAAGCACAATCTGGGTGTGTTAATAATTTATGATAGGTTATAATTAATTGTTGAAATGTCATATTATGTGAAGCTGAGTCGATGTTTGAGTGCTATTTGATGTAATATGATGCTCTTTAATTATTCATTTGCAATTCGATAGAGGAGATCCGTCCATTGCTGTATAAGGGTAGACAGTTGTAATTTACATAGATATTCGATGTTTTCTTTGAATTTTACCGCAGGTGAACTTTGTGATAAGTGGCTAGTGATGTTTACATGCGTGTGCACCGATAGATTAAGATTAATTTAGCTTTTGAAAGGCGATTTCCTTGTCGGAACTTTAAGAGAGGACACCCACGAGTTTGAATAAGTATAATTTTTTTTATTGTTTAGGGACTATGAACTTTATTTTTTTTTCGGACTTTGTCCCACCCTAACTCTATACTCGTGCGTGGTAGGCAGGTTGCATATTTATTTATCCTTTTGCCAATAAAGGAGCAGATGTGATTTTACGAGGGCTTTTCCTTTCTTCTCTGTTTGTTAATTCAAGTTAGGGAGTTTGCTTTTGAATCCTGGTTCAGTCAATTTGCCATCCCAACCCGTAAACGACCCGAGACCCTTTGTCTCTAGCTCGCTGGAGCTTTTCTTTTAGTCTTGTCTGTATGAACCAAGATTCATGCCCTAATTTTTTTTTTACCCACTCCCTTGGCTGTTTCTTCTGATGGGGCCGGGATGCTAGCCGGGTGATCGCCTGTCCCATTGGAGTAACGGGCACGGGGGGGTGGGGGAAGTTGCGCCGCCAACGTGTTGGGCTCGACGACGATGGTGCGTTTCGTCTTCGTCATGGGCATGTTTTTTTTACTCAATCATTTGTTGTGGTGATGGGAGTATACTGTGTGGTCAGATTCGTGCCTTTGATGGGAGCGCGATGCTTGCCATGTGTAATTCTTGTGTAAAATTAACCTCGTATCACACTGAGCATTTAGTGAACCATTTGACAGGGTTGGTACACGATCTCAGGTTATGGCTATACTCGACGACCTACATTCCCATGTAGGCCCCTATATTTAAGTTGTATGGTAAGATGTCACAAGTAGTAACCGCAGAAAATATTGCTGATATATTAAAACAAATCCAAGTTGGATTAAATGGTCTAACCACTGAAATGAATAATGTTAAGCATAGTGTTGGGTCAATTAAAACAAACATGAAGAGCGATATGGATCGCTTATGGACGGCACAAGAGGGTGTTGGTATTCAGGTAGCAGAGGTACAGAGGACACAAGAGGATGTCGGCACTCAAATAGCAGGAATAAAAAAAGATGTTAGTGATAAAGTTGATGGTCTCAGAACCGACTTATTAGAAGTCATGGGATCTAATCTTAAGAGTTTAGAATCTCATTTGCAGAAAAACATTGATGCTGTAGAACGTAATCTTAGGCTATCAGGAAAGGCTATAGATAATAAGATTAATCTACTCGATAAAAAGGTAGAAACTACATTCCAAGTGCTCACCGCGGAGCTCAAAGATTCTATGGCACGGCAAATCAGGGATACTCAGAGTTCGCTTCGGGGGAATATTGAAGGACTTGAGGAGAAGTTGAACAGTAATATTAAAGGCATGGGACAAGATTTGACGGCAAAAATTGAGCAAATTGGTCAGTCTAACGAGGAAACCCTGGATAAGTTGAAACAGGACGTGTGAGGTTGGAAAGAAGAGGTTGCGAAGGATGTGAAAAACATGCAGATACAGGTTGAATCATTCCAGGACACGTATGACAGGAAAATCACTCATTCACAAACGACATTATTCGAACATGTGAGAGAATCTATCCACACTTCCATTGTTGAGTTGGAGGAGAAGATCATTATTCAACAGGGAAGGCAACTCACTCGATTAGGCAACTTAGAGGCGGAAATGACGCAGATAAAAGACAAATCGGAGTCAGAAAGGGTTAGATGGTCCGAAATTGAAAACACGCCACCTCTTAACGGGACGGAAAGTGAAAACGCCCCATCTTCTAGAAAGGCGGGTGAGGTAGTCGCAACGCCGAGAACAAGGAGTACAAATCCCGCGGGACACTTAACTATCATTAGAAGTATAGACCACAAGCCGAGGAAATTCTCGGGGAACAATGGGACTAATAACGTCACACCCATCGAATTTATGAGGGAGGTCCGTGAATACATGGCGGAGAATAAGATACCACGTGAGAGGGAACTAAGAGTTATAGAGAGGTCCCTGGAATCGACGGCATTAACTTGGTTTCGCGCATTTCGATACACGTTCACGAGCACGGATGAGTTCGAACGATTATTAATCAAACGTTTTTGGAGCCCTGAGGAACAATTGAACATACGGGCGGAACTATACGCTAAACGGTATGCGACGTCCAATCCGACTAGGTATGTGGGGTACTTCGCATCGCAACTCGCCAGGCTGCAGTATTTGACTCCACCAGTGCCGGAGGACGAATTGGTCCAAGCCATTATACGACAGTTACCTGTGGAGGTCCAGAAGAGTGTAATAGCGCCAGGAGCCGAGACTTTAGAGGGATGTGAAGAGATTCTTCGAAAACTTGACCTCACTAGCGCACAGTTACAGGCGAGGTCCGGACGACAGGAAAATAGAGATGTAAACACGGTCGTGATTGACAAAATTGTGCAGACGGAAGAGCGAACGCCGCGGGAGACGGACAGGCCAAGAGACACAGGGTACTATCGGAGCCGAGATAGGAGCTACGGTGGAACAGACGAGCGACCCAGATGGAGGAATAAACCGTACGAAGAGCGTAGGAGATCCCGATTCAACAATACGAAGGGACGATATGGTGAATATCAGCGAAGGCAGTCAAATCAATATTATCAGAGACAGAATGCCGATAGGGATTCTCGTTCGCATGGGTCGCGGCCGAGCTATACGGAAAGACATCGAGAGAGCCAGGAATATTTACAACAATTACGGAGTAATCCATCCGCACCACCGGGGGAAGCTGACCGACCACCTGACACAAGTCGATCAGATCAACAAAAAAAACTTCAAATTAAGAAATTCCTCAAACCTTGGTCCTCCCGAACTGATAGAAATTCAAGAGATATTTCAGGCTACCGACGAAGACTTGATTCATGAGGAAGACGTTATCCGCCGCGGGAAATTGTATCCTTTGCCAATCATAACAGTAGAGGTGCTCGGTAAACAAATAAAAATCCTGGTTGACACCGGAGCGATGATTAGTGTGGTGTCTCAGTCATGTTTGGACGAGATAATGGAGGCAGGACCCGTACATACTCTACCAGTAGCGAATGTAAAGGTTAGAGGTGTAATTCCCGATCGCTCAGTGAGATGCAAGCTGCAGGCCCTGTTGATGATCAAGATTGCGAGGAGGTTTTATGAGCACGTGTTCGTGGCCATCTCCAACATCAATTTTCAAATAATTCTGGGTGTTGACTTCATTTCGGAGTACGGCTGGATTATAAATATGCATGAGGGTGTTATGTATGTCGGACACGAATCGCCGAGCAGAGGATCGAAAGATTATATCAATGCCAACTCGAGCACGCCCTTCTTGGAGAACACACTTGAGAATATCGTGGAACGTGAGGAAGAGACGATCACCCACATGCCCGTTGGTGTAAAGGAAATTTTGGATCCAACCGTCCAGAAACAGTTTGATGACCTAATACAGGAGTTTCGGGATGTATTTAGCGACAAACCTGGAGTTATCAAGAACTTTCAGTACGATATCAAGTTGAGTGATGACTCACCATACAGGAAACACATATATCCAGTCCCAGAGAAATGGAAGGAGGAGGTAAAGGCCATGATAAACGCCATGGAGAAGGATGGCATAATAAAGAAGGCTCCGACTTCTTTCCTAAACCCTTTAGCGGTTGTAAGGAAGCCAAATGTTCGCCTAAGGATTTGTCTGGATGCACGTGGAATAAATGCACGCATTTTGCCAGAGTACGACCGCCCACCACAAATTAGAGAGCTGCTGTGGCGCTTTAAAGGAAAAAAATATTTCTCAACCGTAGATCTCACAAATTCCTATTATCATGTCGAGTTAACCGAGAACAGCAAGCAATACACTGGCTTCCTGCATGAGCAGAAGACCCACGTCTTTAACCGCCTTCCATTCGGTTTGAAAAACAGTGGCCCTGTGCTGATTCGAGCGCTGGACAGCAACTTGAGTGAAGAGGTCAAGAAACACGTACTATGTTATGTGGACGATTTGATCTTGGCATCCACGTCAGTAGAGGAGCACCTGAAACACTTGAGATTGTTGTTTGAGAACTTGCTTACGGCCGGATTCAAGGCAAACCTGGAGAAATGCATTTTCTTTCATCGAGAAATTCGATTTTTGGGACATCTCATTGACGAACATGGATATCGGCCGAACCCGGAGAAAATTGAGGCGATAGCTGAGTTTCCCAGACCAGAAAGGGTGAAACAAGTGAGGCAGTTCCTGGGAATGACTTTATTCTTTTCTAGTCATTGTCTGACATTACACGGATGTAGTTGCCCCTCTGCAGAGCATGCTCAGGAAAAACAATCGGTGGAAGTGGGATCAGGCGTGTGAAGAGGCCTTCACGCTAGCTAAACACATGCTCCTTAACAACGTTAAACTGGAGTACCCAGACTTCTCCAAAACATTTTATATTGACACCGATGCTTCAAAGGTAGGAGTGAGCGCTGTGTTGTACCAGTTGGATGACGAGAAGAAACAACATTATCTGGCATTCACCAGTAGGAAATTGCGACAGCCTGAGCTTAATTACTTTGCCACGGAATTGGAGGCGCTGGCTATAATTTATGCTCTAAAGATGTGGAAGAAGATTCTTCTAGGGCATAAGGTCGTGATTGTGACGGACCATCGCGCGTTACAGTTTATGTTAAAGTCTGACATTTCAAGCGAAAGAGTCACGCGCTGGACCCTGTTCCTGCAGCAATTCGATGCAGAAGTTATTCATAGGCCCGGAAAGAAAAACTTTCTAGCGGATGTTTTGAGCAGAAACCCACGTGAGGAGGCTGTTTTGCACCAGGTACAGCTAATACCGGATGATCAGGAAACGGTGGAACGTTTGAAACGCCTGAGCCAGGCGCAACGGCGATATACTCCGTTAAGACGGATATACCGGTATTTGAAGAATCGCATGGGTGCAGATGATCCCGACTATGCTGGAACGGCGAAGATTGCTCACTTTTATCACATTGTTGGTGACGTGATTCACAAGTTTGTCGATAAAGACCACACAAGGCTACGTATTGTAATACCGCCGAAGTTGATTTCAGCAGTGGTTTGGTTGGCTCACCGATCTATTGGGCATGGTGGATGTGATAAAACCTTACATGCCATAAGGGAAACATTTACCTGGGAGTATATGGGAAAAACCATACGAGCGGTAATCAGGACATGCGACATCTGTCAGAGGTGCAAGTTCCCATCGGACGTATCTAAGGAGAAGCCTAGGGCTATTATACCGACCCGTCCGAATGAATTAATGGCTACGGACCTGTATGGCCCCCTTCCGAGGTCCACCAGGGGTAACCAATACATCTTGGTGAAGATGGATGTGTTTACCAAATTAGTCATGTTGCATCCTATACAGAAGGCAACATCCCGATACGTAATTCGCAGGATTGAAACCGGCGTGATTCCAACTGCAGGGAAGCCAGAGTTCCTTCTGAGCGATCACGGAACGCAGTTCACGAGCGCCGAATTTCAAGAAGCTATGGCACGACTCGGCATAAGGCATATCTTGAGCTCCATAAGATACCCAGAAGGAAATCCAGTTGAAAGGGTAAATGCAGAGATTGGAAAATACTGCCGGATTTACTGTCATGAACAGCATCATAGATGGATGGAAGTGGTACCCATAATTGAACGTTGCTTGAACTCTACAACACATGAGAGTACCAGACAAACTCCTTGTCTTCTGCACCATGGACGAAAACCAAGTAGACCTTGGCATGCTGTTATACAGGCACCCCCAGAGATTGAACCGTCGGTGCAAAGGAGAAACGAACTGGCTCGGGAGAGGATGCAGCTACAGGCGCAGAAACGGGAGAGAAGGAAGGCTGGCCGCCGTTTTCACGAGCCACTTCGAGTCAATGACCTGGTGCTGATTCGGAAACCTATGTCATCAAACTTACCACTCAGAGTGTATGGGAAATTTGCGCGCCCATTTTCGGGACCCCATAGGATTGCTAGAGTGATGGACAACAATTGCTATAGGGTGGTTGACAACGTCACGAATGCACTTGTTGGGAATTTTAATGCGGCGAATCTGCGGAAGTATCACAGGCAAGCCCGTTAGTCAGCATTGAGGAGATGACAGGATCGTTCACATGCATCACTTGAGGAAAACTATAAGCTATGTTCCCACCGCTTATATTTTGAAGGCCGCGGGAGAGATGTGACCGATGCAGTCAGGGTCAATTACCGGCCCCGGATGACGGAAGATCGAGATGAGACCGGAAGGTCAGTATGACGTCATGGCATGACGCGGCGAGGCAACCGCGAGGGTAGGGGAATGCTCCAGAAGGTTCCAACCCCTTCCACTTTCTTTTTCTCGAAGAAGGACGGAGTTCCGGAATGTTCAGTATGTGAGTCAGCAGTATGTGAGTCAACAGTGTGTGAGTCAATAGTGCGTGGACGAGTATGTTATACAGCGGAGCACGGAAGAGTAGCCCATGTCATGTAGACAGTGATTTTACATCGGGAACTTGAATGGTTTTCGTGAGTGACCAGCAGGCCATGAAGCCTGAAACTAGCGTGCATGTATTGCTAGTGAGTTTTTTTTACAGTGAAGTATGTCAGTTTGTTTGTCGAACAGTGTGAATTTCAAGACGATATCGGACTCGCTAGTATGTGAGAAATAGTCAGAACTGATAAAGGAAGGTCCGTTCATGCCGACAATTTATGTTTATTAAAGATGAATACCAGGAGGTGTTTAACATTACGAGTATCAGGGAAGGAACAATAATAACGATAGTCGAGACGAAGCATTATCGCGAGGCCCTATATTGTAACAGACGTCCATTCGAAAATAGCATAGCAGTGCGGCATTTTAAGAGACGCAGTGAGAATGTGACATCTACTTTAAGCTTGTGTTGGAAGACTGCAGGCCGCAAGCAACTTGATACGTCGGTCAAGGCCAGCTCGAAATAGCTCCTCGTGGAAGGAAGTGTGTCACTGGTTGAGGAAAGTGAATACATATAATTCAAGTGAACCAGGAACTAGACGCTATAGGGCGTGAAAGTGCTCTGATATAGTGAAATGTAATATTGCTACACGGCGGCATGGACTTAATAACCATGGACTCAAATATTCTGGGAATCAACATGCATATTAATACGCAAATTATGCTGCACTGAACCTCTAAAGGGGCCATCATGGGGTAAACGGTCACAACGAGATGGACGAGTGGACCATGGTTGGGACGTCAGGAGACGCCGCTGCTGAAGGTGACCGGGGACAACCAGTGGGCGGACATGGGCGTCGCCAGGATATCGAGAGGTGCCGGGGGCGTATACCTCTACCAGTACGCTGGGAGACCACATCGCAGAGACGCTGGAGGAACGACGCCGCCCTAATGCCGCAGACGACGCTGACGTCAGGGATTTCCGAGGACACCGGATATAAATTAAGACGTTTCATTTCCATCCTTGTTCATCAGGAAGAAGAGAACTTCTACCTCGGATAGCCGTGCCACGAGATAACCTGAGATCGTGTAACTTAACGCCATTTATAATCATTTATTCCAGATTGAAAAAGAGCATCATTTTCTCATAGGGTTGTACAGATTTTTTTTGTCCTTTCTTTTCGGGTCGTTTGACTTACATAAATTAACAGCATCAATGGTAGGAGTAAGACATACATTTATTCTCTGAGACATAATAATAATAATAATAATAAGTTGAAATTGGGTAACGATAATATGAGATGACCATTTTGCTGGGAGATTCTAGCATCTCGATTTCCGAGGTCATTATACGAATTTTATTCTGAAAGGTTTGTCACGGATTGCATAGATTTTTATAGCAAATGAATATGGTTGGAGATTGTCAGATAAGGTTCCTTGGATAGGATGCCATATTATCATACGACCTCGTGGTCCCGATAAAGTTGATACGCTCTGTTAGTGTGGGTTCTTGAGACATGCTAATAATGCATGATTTATTTTGTAATGATGTTGTGTAAAGTTTGTGTGATAATTATGTGGTAATTAGATATGGTATTATTCCGTCATATATGACGAGGTCATTCACGGGGCGACGTATGTCCGTGGAATTGAATTTGTGAGGACAGGGTCCTCTTGACGAACGTGCTACGTTCATTGATGAGTTGTATTGAATAGCGCAGGTGTGTAATTGATGGTGCGCTCGACAGTCAGGTCGTTTGGATCCTCACACAGAGTGTTCGGCGGAAGGGTTACGATTAAATGTTTGTTGTGAGTATGAAATACGCTAGGGCGCCTTATTGCGAGGTTCTTAACCTTTCATAAACATTAGACAATGCTATAATTTAATTACAATGACAAATATGACAGTGTGGATCAAGGTTGTTGGAAAGGCGGAGATAAATTAGTAATAATAATAAGAATTAGTAGTGTAAATATGTAAGCACAATCTGGGTGTGTTAATAATTTATGATAGGTTATAATTAATTGTTGCAATGTCATATTATGTGAAGCTGAGTCGATGTTTGAGTGCTATTTGATGTAATATGATGCTCTATAATTATTCATTTGCAATTCGATAGAGGAGATCCGTCAATTGCTGTATAAGGGTACACAGTTGTAATTTACATAGATATTCGATGTTTTCTTTGAATTTTACCGCAGGTGAACTTTGTGATAAGTGGCTAGTGATGTTTACATGCGTGTGCACCGATAGATTAAGATTAATTTAGCTTTTGAAAGGCAATCTCCTTGTCGGAACTTTAAGAGAGGACACCCACGAGTTTGAATAAGTATAATTTTTTTTATTGTTTAGGGACTATGAACTTTATTTTTTTTTCGGACTTTGTCCCACCCTAACTCTATACTCATGCGTGGTAGGCAGGTTGCATATTTATTTATCCTTTGGCCAATAAAGGAGCAGATGTGATTTTACGAGGGCTTTTCCTTTCTTCTCTGTTTGTTAATTCAAGTTAGGGAGTTTGCTTTTGAATCCTGGTTCAGTCAATTTGCCATCCCAACCCGTAAACGACCCGAGACCCTTTGTCTCTAGCTCGCTGGAGCTTTTCTTTTAGTCTTGTCTGTATGAACCAAGATTCATGCCCTATTTTTTTTTTTACCCACTCCCTTGGCTGTTTCTTCTGATGGGGCCGGGATGCTAGCCGGGTGATCGCCTGTCCCATTGGAGAAACGGGCACACTACTGGTAGGTGGAGGTCCACCCTAAGGACCGCGAGAAAACTGCGTTCTCTGTGGGCAGCGGGCTCTGGCAGTTCACCGTCATGCCATTCGGTCTGTGCAACGCCCCTGCGACCTTCGAAAGGCTAATGGAGTCCATTCTGAGGGGACTACACTGGAAGACCTGCCTGGTCTACCTAGACGACGTCGTCGTTCTGGGGAGAAGCTTCGAGGAGCACTACAGCAACCTGAAGGAGATCTTGATGAAGCTACGGGCTGCCCAGCTGAGGTTGAGCCCCAAGAAGTGTCAGCTCTTCCAGAAGCAGGTCCAGTGCCTTGGGCATGTTGTCTGCGTGGAGGGGGTGCGCACCGACCCAGAGAAGACCGCAGCTGAGAGGGAGTGGCCAGTTCCGAAGGACAAGTCCCAACTATGAAGCTTCCTGGGACTCTGCACTTATTACCGTCGCTTCGTGAAAGGATTCGCCGACATCGCCAAACCTTTACATCGACTGACTGAGAAGGACCAACGCTTCACGTGGATAGCAGAATGCCACAGTGCCTTCGAACAACTCAAGCAGGCTCTGTGCACCGCGCCTATTCTGGCCTACCCTAGACCTGGAACAAGGTTCATCGTCTATACCGATGCCAGCGACTTTGGCATAGGGGGAATCCTGTCGCAAGTAGTGGACGGCGAGGAGAGAGTATTGGCCTACTTCAGCAAGGCCTTGTCAAAGCCAGAAAGGAACTACTGCGTCACCAGGAAGGAGCTGCTCGCCATCGTGAAGACCATTGAACACTTCCACAAGTACCTGTACGGGCAAGAATTTCTCATCAGGACCGACCATGCATCCCTGCGGTGGCTCCTGAACTTCAAGCAGCCCGAGGGTCAACTCGCGCGGTGGTTAGAGAGGCTTCAACAGTACAACTTTGAGATTCAGCACAGGAAAGGCCAACTGCATTCTAACGCCGACGCCCTGTCACGAAGGCCGTGCCCCGAAGACTGCGCCTTCTGTGCCCGAAGGGAGGAGAACACCGGGATACAGTGCCGAAGGACTACCGTGAAACTTCAAGGGAGCTGGAGCCGCGAATCTTTCACGCGGGCACAAGCAGAAGATGATGACCTGGGACTGATAGCCGAATGGAAGTCTTACTGGGCGTAGTGGGACTCGCTGGTTGTGAGGGATGGCCTCATATGCCGTACCTGGGACAGCACCGACGGGAAGACATCTCGGGAACAAGTCGTCGTTCCAAAGGCTATGATTAGGAAGTCCTGAAAGAAGTCCATGGAGGATCATCTGGTGGACACCTAGGGATAAAGAAGACCCTGGAGAAGCTGAGAGAGCGGTTCTACTGGATCGGATGCCGGACTGACGTGGAGAACCACTGCGCGAGGTGCCACGATTGCGCAGCCAGCAAGGGCCCAGGACGAAGACGACGGGGTCCACTGAAGACCTACAACGTGGGCGGCCCCATGGCGAGAGTGGCCATCGATGTTGCTGGGCCATTCCCGTTAAGCGAGGCAGGGAACCGCTGCATATTAGTCGTCAGCGACTACTTCACCAAATGGCCGGAGGCGTTTGCGCTCCCTAACCAAGAAGCCTCGACGATCGCAGTGACCCTGGTGAAGGAATTCGTCAGCCGGTACGGAGTACCCCTGGAGCTGCACTCCGACCAAGGGTGGAACTTCGAGTCTCAGGTGTTCCAGAACCTATGCCATCTGCTGGGAATCCGGAAGACAAGGACAACGCCGCTACACCCTCAGTCCGACGGGATGGTAGAGCGATTCAATCGCACCATCGAGAACCAGCTCCGAATAGTCGTCAGCGAGCACCAGAGGGATTGGGACAAGCATCTTCCACTATTTCTCCTGGCCTACCGCGCCGCCGTGCATGAAGCCACCGGGTGCACACCAGCCCGGGCCATGTATGGGAGGGAGCTCCGTCTACCTGTCGATCTTGCCTTCGGCCGACCTGGGAATGATCCGGTCCCGGTAAGCCAGTATTGTCAAGAACTGGTCGACCAACTGGAGGACGTGCACGCGTTCGCGAGGAGGAAACTGCGGATCGAGACCGGCCGAATGAAGACCCGATACGACCAACAGACGGATGCCGGCGGATTCCACGAGGACGACCTGGTCTGGCTCTTCAACCCATTACGGAAGAAAGGCCTGTCACCCAAACTGCAGAAGTCCTGGGAGAACCCGTACCGAGTCGTGAAACGGATCAACGAGGTCGTCTACAGGATCTAACGGAGCCCGAGGGCGAAGATGAAGATTGTACACCGAGATCGCCTGGCAGCCTACGGCGGGACACAGACGGACCAATGATTGATCGGGACGATCAGCCTTTTAGGAAGGGGGTGGTGTTACGGCTGTGAATTTGTTTCATCGCTCGCTGCATGAGTCACAACTGACCCAGGGCTGGGCTGCTCTGCCTCAGTGTATTGCGTGCGCCTTATGCAACAGGACTACTAGGACAACGGGATGGTCCAGAATATTCGTGACTCAGCCGGTGAAGGAAACCTAGAGAAGCCGTGAACCCTGGATGGGTCTAGAAGCATTTATTGAGTCACCGGCCTGCTAAATAAGAGCGACCTGTCAAGCAGTTGTTGTTGTATTTTACGAGCTAGTGCGAGCGTTTATCCTGAGCGACAGAAGTGTGGTGACTTGCGAAACCCCTAGTGAAGCCGATTCTCTTGACAGCGAGGGAGTGAGAAGCTTACAGGGGACTGCCTGTGTTTGGAGCGAGTGTGATTTCACTGAGCGACAGAGGTATTGTGGTGAAGTGCCGTGCGAGTTACGAAATCCAGTGACATTGTTTCCCAGCTTGTGAACAGCGAAGCAGCGTGTAGCAGGTTATCGTAAGTAACTGTAGTTTGTCTACATAAGGGAGAGGTGCAGGTAGTTTCTGTCAAGGCCACCGGACTCATTAGGACGGATAAACTTCTGTGGTTTGTTGACAAGTGAAAGGGGGCAAGAGCTCTCCATAAGGCGGGGCCGATAGCCTAGATGTTAGGCCCCTTAAAACAACAATTATCATCATCATCATCATCTCCATAAGGAAGAGATTTGAGGAAACTGGAGTAAGGTTCTAATTGCTTGTATTTGCTGATGAGTAGTGTATCTTTCTGGCCGCAATAAAGTTAATTATTTCTTTAAAGGAACAATCTGTGTTGTGCTTCAACCCACCGTAATCTAGTTAACAAAAGTGTCACTAGGGGGTGGCACGTAACAATATCAATCAGCATCTGCAGTAGAATTCAGTACGTCAGGTTGGAGTGGCATTGTTGTTGTCGTTGATTCTTTTGGTTTCTTGTGATATCGTGGTCATATAGCCCCTTGTACTTGGGTGTGTTTAGATGTTTTCTGATAACCTATGTCACTGTGATGGCTGTACTAGTGTGTGTACTTGTAATCGAGGTAGGATTTGGGTAGGAAGCGGCCGTGGCTTCCTAAGTAAGGCGTACATAGAATTTCAGCCTAATATTAAAAAAAATATTTTCACATATTCACACTTGTCGTGGTTGCAAGGAACCGTCACATACACGTTAGTTAAGTTAGGTACCAGCCCAGCATTTGCCTGGTGTATAAGTGGGGAAACCACGGAAAACCACTTCCAGGATAGCTGACGTAGGAATCGAACCCACACCTTATGAGTTTTGCCTCAAGATGATGAGTGTACCCCGTTCCATCCTTCAGACCAGAATTAAATTTCTTGGAAAAAACGAGAATCGAACCCGGGCCTCAATGGTGACAGCCAAGAATGCTAACCACTATCCAACGAGGCGGACGGGGTGGTATTGACTACATATTGTTCATTTTAGGGGTTTGCGACTTCGTAGCTATTTAGCCCCATGTACAGTTGTTGTATGTGTGACCTCTGCCCAATGAAAATCTACAGCCTTATTCCAGTCGACCGACCGGGTAGGGAATAGAATGAATGAAGCCCCCATCTAGCGGCGAGTATATGAACTGTGCCGGCTGCCGAAGGCTGTCGTACTCCCCTGGTGATATCTGCCCAATGACTTGCCTTATTTTAATGTATGCATTTGTGTGTCTATGATTGTGGGTCTACGGTTGGGAAGGGGACAGCCGTGTCATTAAGTTAGGTACCATCCCAACATTTAGCTGGAGTAGAAGTAAGACACAATGGAAAACCACTTCTTATGACTGAGGTGGGAATCGAAACCATATCTTCTCTGTTCTGCATCAAGTGGCTGGATGTATCACGTGTCATCCATCAGTCCCTGCCTGCAACCATAGAGGACACTTTTGTGGAGTATGCCACCTCATATTGGTTTTACGGAGCAACGTAACGTAGAGGTAGATTAGATTGTACTCTCCGTGGATGGTCTTACTGAAATGTGGTCATATCCAAAGTAGTTATTTGAATGATTGTAGTAATTTATTCTTATCATATCAGTTGACATACGTAACACACAACCCTTAAGATTACAGGCCTATCGTTGATAAATTAATCGTGTTGTCTGATATTGGAACACTGGAAAACGTTGCTACCACAACATGTTTGAATATGCGAAAGTACTTTTTAAATATTATTAGGGTGAAATCCTATGTAAGCCTACTATACAGTAATTTTTGGTGAATCCTAATCTAACCCGTCACTATCGTAACTTTTGGACAGCAGTGGTTTGAGTAGCAATTTGAAGGGTATGGGAATGGCAAGCATAACTTTCGTGCAACGCGCGGACCTAACCCTTTTGCTCCGCTATCGCTTCATACACCAATGGTTTTAATATGCACCTACCCTAAGCTCGGCAGACCAAAGGTTTCACTATCCACTTACCCCCACTTCGGCAGACCTATGGTTTCAATATCCACCTACACAGACCTTGACAGACCACTGGTTTTAGTATCCACGTATCTTAACCACGGCAGACCAATGCTTTCAATATCCATCTACCCTAACTTCGGAAGACCAATGGTTTCAATATCCACCTACATTGACCTTGGCAGAACACTGGTTTTAGTATTGTTTAGTGGACATGATATAATTCTCTTCTAAGGTGGTCATATACACTAGGAATAATTTTTTAAAAGAATAATCTCTAGCAATGTTAAATTTTTCTGTTGTTTTATCATGATCAAACTAAGAGATTTTGAAGTTCATTTTACACAAATTTTATGTTAATTGTTTATGAAAACATTATTTGTTGCTATTTACACAGGGGTACTTAAAGTCCTCTTATCTCTCACATATTTTAACCAAAATCCATGAACCTTGAACAAAAACAATCTAACTTACATGGGGAATGTTCCCTACTACTCTTGTCTGAATTAGTCACAAGTAAGGGTTTTAAAATTATATTACAATTTAAGTTTCTTGAAATTTTGTTTAACAAAATTGTTTAAAAAGTTGTTAAAATTACATTTTTATGAATATCATTTTCTTTGTGGTAGGGAACATAGATACATGTATTAGCTTTAATTTGAAATAAAAATCAAGCAGATACCATTTCTGTGACAAAAGTTAAAGCACTTTGAATGACTTCAAATGTCAGGAAACGAATTAATGAGTAAATCGCATTTAAAGTTTACTTAGTATGTCTTCACTCACATTCTGTTTAGATCACATCAGAAACCTCCTGGGAGATACACAGATCCTTCCTTGAAAGCTGTATGGTCCTCCTTCATCTTGTTATTTGCGCCCAGAGGGCAGCTTGCATATCGAATCTTGTCGTTCCTTGGAACGCTATGAAAGTCAAAGAAGTTAGATATCTAAGCTCCTTGACACTATAGCGCTTTCTAGTAGAGAAAGGAGGAACTTTGTCTTGGTGGAAAATCCCGAGATTGATTTTACCACTATGAACACGGCCTACTGAATTCATTGGGTTCATTAACATGCCAACAACGAATGACATGCGTGCCGTGATTTTTTCGCCTATCAAAATCACTTACCATGGCCAGGAGTGAAACCAGTGGGATAGAGAAAGAGAAAGTCAATTTTTCCACTCTGAGCACGGCCTACTGAATTCAAATGGGTTCATTAACATGCCAACAACGAATCACATGCGTGCCGTGATTTTTTGTCGCCTATCAAAAATCACTTACCACGGCCAGGATTGAAGCCAGTGGGATAGAGAAAGAGAAAGTCAATTTTTCCACTATGTACACAGCCTACTGAATTCAAATGGGTTCATTAACATGCCAACAACAAATCACATGCGTGCCGTGATTTTTGTCGCCTATCAAAATTCACTTACCACGGCCAGGAGCAAAACCAGTGGGATAGAGAAAGAGAAAGTCAATTTAGGCTCGAAAGGAATTTTGTAGATCTGCTGATACGCCAGACATGACAGCTGTCAGTCAGAACGGTTCGCCCTCTTACAGTAAATAATTTATTTTGACACGAAAGATTAATGGTATATTTTTGAACCATACATTTTCTAAAACTAGAAGAAATTTATTACAAAATGGATATAAAAAAGTGAAATGTCAGAAAAATAGTGTATATGGCCACCAAGCAAGTAATAACACTCGTATGTTCTTTCGGAAGCTTTCCTTTCTAATGAATACACGAAAGAGTATATCACAGGCAATTTTGGATTCATTTTTGGTAGTACAGTAGAACTCCGATTATCCGAATCGATTGGGACCGAACTCCACTCGGATAATCAAAAATTCGGATTATTGGATTTTTCCGAAAAAAGGGTATACATACATATGCATTTTAAAGAGAAATAGCTTATTTCGGTACTGTATGCATATGTAATTAAATGTTATATGTTACATGTTATATAGCGTACGTACTTACAAGTGCTGTGCAATGGTACTAAATGAAAGTCATTGTTGGCTGAACATCTCGGTCAAAGTAAGCTGTTTGACTGTCTTGATCTGTTTTCGGGCAGCCAAGTCGCGCATCCGCTTCACAGTGAATCGCAATATGTTTCCGTCTTAATTTATTATTCTGAAAGCGATTCGGATAATCAGCGATTCGGATAGTTGGAGTTCGGATAATTTTAGTTTTTCTGTACTACTACTACTCTAATAATAATTATAATAACCTCTCTTTATAATAGGTAAATGTCATTTCCTCACGTATCACAATTTTACTGATATCTCGGAACCTCGACCTTAAACTTTTGCATGACGTTCCGTTATCTTCATAGCCAGGTATGAGACGGGGTGAAATATAAGTGTTGAAGACATAATTTATCCGAAATCGCTTTTACTGCAAGCGTGAAATTTGACATATGTACTCTTTGATAAAATCTCTGTGGCATGCGGCATCATCATTCATGGTATGTTATCTTCTTGTTTCTCCGAAACTACAGCAATATTGCAGGGCCTAGTAAGAGCAGTCGCCTCCGTAGCGTAGCGGTCAGCATAGTTAGCTGCCGTCCTGGAGGTCCTGGGTTCGATTCCCGGCTCTGCCACGAAATTTGAAAAGTGGTATGAGGACTGGAACGGGGTCTACTCAGCCTCGGGTGGTCCAAATGAGTAGAGGGGGTTCGATTCCCACCTCAGCCATCCTCGAAGTGGTTTTCCGTGGTTTCCCACTTCGTCTTCGGGCAAATGCCGGGATGGTACCTACTGTAAGGCCACGGCCGCCTCCTCCCCTCTTCCTCGTCTATCCATCCCCATCTTCCATCCCTTCCCATCCTTCATGAGGCCCCTGTTCGCTTTGCAGGTGAGGCCGCCTGGGCGAAGTGCTGATCACATCTCCCCAGTTGTATCCCTCCCGACCAGATGTTCCAGGCTCCAGGACACTGTCCATAGAGGCGGTAGCAGTGAGTTCCCTCGCTGAGTCCGTGGGAACCACCAACCTAGAGGGTAAATTGACTACATAAAAAAAACTAGTAAGAGCATGGGTGTAGAAGGCACATGGGTAACAGCAAGAAGCTACATGCATGGGTTAGACGCATTCCTAACGTTATGTAAGCAATGTTACTGACTACTGCACCATCCTGGTGATTTTTTTATTGTTAAGTTCGCAAACTTGGGATAATTCATTTCTTTAAAACGTTATGCTTATTCAAATTTGATTGACCTATAGGCTATAGGCTATAGATGGATCAAATACTGGATATATTCAATTGTAAATAATATATGGCCAACGGCCTAGCCGTGTTGAAACACCGGATCCCATGAGAACTCCGCAGTTAAGCTGCATCGGGCGTAGTCGGAATTTGGATGGTATGCCGGTTCTAGGTACTGCGCGCTGTTGGCCAACATAAGGAGGAGGGGAAAGGCCCTGGCCACCCTACCGCACGTAAACTCCGGCTGGGGGTAGCCTCTTCGGGGGCTCGGACCTGCCTTCGGGCAGAATACCAATTAATTTTATTAATTGAATAATAATATAAACTTCATTCAGAAAGGAAATATATATGATACATTTTGAACTTATCTTCTCAAAACTTAGAAAACTAGTCATTAGTTCTTACAATGTAAACGGCTAATTAAATGTTATACGTATTTTAGTAATATTGCGAAAGAAAAAAATAAAGAAAGAAGGAAAGAAAGAAAGAAAGAAAGAATGAAAGAAGAGAGGATTATTTGATGCAGTGAAGTGTATAATTTATAAATATAGTATTGATGTATTTATTTCAGGTTTTCGAAAATACGGTATTTAATTAGAATTATTAATGTGAATATTGACAGCCCATGATAATCGGGCCCCCCATCTACATGTTGATCGAGTGGAAAGCTTTCCATGCATTGATTCTACTAACACAAGTTGAATACATGGCTTCTAAGGTTTCTGTGGACATTCTCCAAAAATAATTTTTTAAATTGTTTGCATCATATTCTGTCTTATTTTACATAGCCTAATGAAGTTATTGCATACTAACTATGGATGATAACATACAGTTCATTTAAGTTTTGACAGTGAATATCATTTCTACGTTTTCAGGAAAACCACGCGAAGGGAAAAAGGAAGACGATACGTATATTAAAAAACATATCCTTAATATTCTTGTCCAGTAAAAGAGGAAAAAGTTAATATGCAGTTACGTGGATTTGAACACACAACTACGTGCCCAGGAAGTTCACTTGGTATCTATTCAGGCACGTATTCGTCATATAACTACTTGTTGTTGTTGTTGTCAATTCATATTGGTGCTTTGTGCCATCGTGGTCAAGTGACCCTGAGTATTAGGCTGTGTGTAAAATTTGTCTGATAACCTGTGTTATTGTGATGACTGTATTAGCGTGTGTATTTGTAACTGAGATTAGGATTGGGGTAGGAGGTGGCCTTGGCCTTAATTTAGATACCAATTCGGCATTGGAGTAGAAGTGGGAAACCACGGATAACCACTGCTAGGATGGCTGAGGTGGGAATTGAACCTACCTCTTGTCAGTTTCGTCTCAGGAGAGTGTGTGTACCCCGTTCCAACCCATAGACCAGAATTGAATCTCATGGCACATCTGGGAATCGAGCCTGGACCTAAAGGATGACAGCCAAGAATGCTAGCCAATGCGTTACGAGGTGGTTTCAAATAACTGCCTATATGCTACTCGGTCACCATCGAATTTGTATTTCTGGCAAGTTATTTAACATTTGGCTGAATACATTCTCCTTGGTGGCACAGCTGAACGAATTTTTTCAGCATGCTAGCAGAAGAAACTTGCGAACACTTTGTTACGGGTCCGCAAACACAACCGGGCAGCCATATGGAAGAAGCAGCCCTGCCTACTCCAGACGTGTTATAGACCTCGAGTACATAACAAAAACTGCCTTATTGAAAATATTTTCAAGCAAATTTCTGAGGAAAGTGACAGCTGAAGCTTTGCATGTGCGATTTTACTGGCAAAGAAATCAGATAGAATTTCCATATGAACTCACTGATAATCCCCTTGTGAAAACTCTGCACCCGGCAAACTGCGCCAAGAGGGCTTTATCAAATCACGTACAAACAACAACTTCTCATGCGTGGAATTTTCACTTCACACTTTATGGTGTAATTCTGTATGTGCTCTTCTCTCTGTATGTATGCCCAGGATGAGGTGGATTTGTTTTTATCACGTTGCCTGTTCAAAGAGAGAGTAAACGTGTATTCTGCTTAGTTAAATGAACAGAAGCGTGGGAAGAAGGGGGCTCAATGGTTAAAATAACGGCTGTTGTTGCTTATTTAAGGGTCAGAGCCATCGTGGCCATATGCGGTAGTCCCGTGTATTGGGTGTGTGTGGAATGTGTTTGATCACCTGTGTTATTGTGATTGCTGCACTAGTGTGTGTGTTTGTAAATTGGGGATAGGATAGGGAAGGAGGTGGCCTTGGCCGTACGTTAGGAACCATACCAACATTTGCCTGGAGTAGATGTGAGAGAAACCATGGTAAACCACTTCAGAATGGCTGAGAAGGGAATCAAACCCTCCTCGTCTCAGTTTTACCTCACGAGGCTGAGTGTACCCCGTTCCTGCCCTAACGCCAGAATTAAAATTCCTTGGCAGAGCCGGGAATTGAACCCAGACCTACAGGGAGACTGCTAAGAACGCTAGCCACTACACCACGAGGGGGTCAAAATTAATGGAAGAGGAAAATTAAGAACTTCAGGACTGTATTTTCCAACCTGCGTGTTTTGGCTATCAACCAACTTTCATTATGCAATGATTGGGGTGATGTCATAATTTCATTTTGAAGTGAAATCCAATTATACGCTATAACGCAGATATGTGTAACCCGATACAGTCAGGTCGCGTGCTGTTCAATTCCAGTGCAGGCTTGTTATTCAGGGTGCTTGTATATGTGGACAATGGTCAGTAGGAATATATTGTTCTGCCTCAAAGTTAACAGAAAAGAGTTGTTTCTTGTTGTTACATTTTTGGGTCTTGGACATCGTGGTCATTTTGCCCCGTGTACTTGGGTATGTGTATATACTGTATAACAAATACGATAGTTCCGTTAAAGTCCGGCTCGTTGAGCAGTGGCTAATATTCTTGGGTGTCACCGCGGAGGCCCGGGTTCGATTCCCGGCACTACCAAGAAATTTACTTCTGATCTGAAGGCTCGAACGGAGTACATTCAGTCTCGTGAGGCAAAACTGAGAGGAGGCTGGTTCGATACCTACCTGAGCCATCCTGGAAGTAGTATTCCGTAGTTCCCCACTTCTACTCCAGACAAATGCCGGGATGGTACCTACATAAAGTCACGGCCGCTTCCTACCCAAATCTCTCCTCGATTACAAGTACAGTACATATACTAATACAGACATCACAGTGACACAGATCGTCTGACAGCTTCCAAACACACCCAAATAAACGGGCATACATGACCACGATGTCACAAAGCCCCAAAGAATCAACAACAACAAGTTCCGTAAAAAAAACTAATCAGCCTATTTTCATATATCCCACGGGTCATCATTTCCTTTAAAACTCTCCAGACTATTAAAATGATTTTCCAATACCTAATAGCTTTTGGTTCACGATCTATGTCTTTACCAACACCATTACATTGAGAAATTATGTTCTAGAATAAAGCTTTCAATATTGGTGATTAAGACTTTTCCCGCGAGATGGCATCTTCCTGTGACGCGTCATGGGAGTTTATTTTGAGAACAGTCATATGCATGGCTTTTATGATTTACGAAAGGTAAGCTACAGAATGTTGTGCCATTATATAATTATTATTCTCATTATTATAATCATACGAATCTTCTCATCGATCGTTTAAATAGAATACGACAATTACAAAGTTGAACTGATCAATGTTGTTATAGTGTTCTTTAGGATTCTGAAAGTCACATATATTGCATGTACTTAATAGACCCCTACCACCATGCAAAATGTTAGTTTGAATTCTTAAATAATTTAGGAGATATTGTGAACTGATTAAATATATCCCATGGACGCCATGTTGGATTGTTTTAAATATACGCTATATAATTATTTGCAAACAGACGAACATTATAATGGTTGTTCATGATACCAAGCTACATTTCAATTGCTTGCTTAGGACACGAGAAATATAAACGGGATTAAAAAAAATACTCTCACCATTTTTTGGTTCTCATAAAAATTGAATTAAATTAGACACCAATACATTAGGCCTTTCATGAAGATATATTCCGCCAAGTTTCACAGCACTCGTATAAGTAGTGAGAAAAATCCATTAAAATTTTTCAACTTTGCGTCACCGCCATGTTCGTTTTGTGCTCATCAAGTTATTGAAAGTCCCATAGGTGAACTTATTTTAATGGCCTCTATCAATATACAAACTTTCAATTTCATTGCTGTAATAGATTCGTAGATATTGAGAGCCGGTGAAATATTTCGGATTTCGCCATGTTGGATTGTTCTATATGTAGACCATAGAGTTATGCACCAGTAGATGAAGATTTTCGAGTTGGTTTATTATGCAAACGATTACTTCGACCACATGATTAGGACACAGGAAACAATAACTTAATTTTTAAATTTCGCACACTTGCCATTTTGAGTTTATGAAAACAATTAATTTAAATTAGGTGCCAGTACAGTGGAACATGGCTAATTCGAACTTCTATAATTCGAAATCTTCTTTAATTCGAATTTTTCTCTTGGTCCCTAACATTCTATATACAATCAATGCTAAAAAATCGTGGTTAATTCGAATTATATTTTGGATAATTCGAAGTTTTTACGTGTAAAAAGCCGATCGGACGAAAATGTCGCAGTTTGTGGTAAGCTGACCGACGCACAAATCATCGCCGATGTACTGAACTCCGAAAAACAAGATGGTGACGACGCATCTGGTGATGAACTCGTGGAGGAAGTTCCCGAAAAAACTGTTCCGATTGCAGCTCAAGCAACAAACCACATCACAGAACTTAGGCGTTTTCTTTTTGAAAGTAGAAATGACGTAAGTGATTCTGTTTCCCGCTCCTTAAAATTGTTAGATTTTTTTTTTTTGTGATGGCTGGCCTAAAGACTTAATTCTAGGAAACAGGTAAAAATCTCAAACTTTTTTGAAAAACAGTAGATTTTTCTAAGACTTAACTAGATTGCTGGATTACTACTGTCGTTAAATAGGTGCATAGTACATTTTGGTTTTATTTTTCATTTGAAACTTTTAGGTTATTCAAGATACGTCATTATACAGTACCGTTGTCTGTTAATCTGCTTTGTTGAACGTAAATCATTATGTAAACGTAATACAATATATTTTCTCCACCCTTTTCAAAGAACTTTCTTAATTCGAATTTTTGGATAATTCGATTTTTTTTACTGGTCCCTTGAGGTTCGAATTATACAAGTTACACTGTATATTAAATACTGTATAACATTTACTATACCACGTTTCACTGCACTCGGATGATTAAATCGCGAAAATATTCCATTTAAATATTTTAAATTAGCTTTCGTGCCAAGTTTGGATTTTTACATAGCAGGTATTTAAAAATCACACAGGAGAACTTATCGTAGTATTCGCTATCACCATACAAACGTTCAGGGTGATATCAGTAACAGTTTCAGAAAAACAGAATGCCATGGACATATTTCTCGCGACCACAATTTTAGATTTGTGGCCCACTCAAGATCAGACGATGTTGTGATATGTCCCTACTGAGTTTCATTGAAATCGCTACGGCTGTTTAGATTTTATTAGGAACACACACACACATACACACAAGGACAAAAGGTGATTTCAAAAGCCTATATTTCATGAAGATACGCCAATAAAATTATGATACTAGATCTACTGCGAACGGATCAATGCAATGTGACACGTTGCTAACACGATAAAATACTGATATACAATTGAAGACACTCATACAAAAACAGCCATAGTCCAAAAATTGAAATTTTCAGTAGAGTAAGAAAAACCGTGTCCAGCCTCTTCCTTCCATTAAATCTTAGTATACTTAATTTTATATCGAACTATAGGATTTATTTCACTTGTCAGTGCGGGGCGTGGTGGCTCAGCGGTCTAGCTGTATGCCTCTCACCAAGGCGGTCCGGGTTCGATTCCCGGTCAATGCATGTGAGATTTTCGAAGTGAAATGCCATGTCCTGTGGTTCGGATTCCACGTAAAAAGGAGGTCCCGTGGCTCATAATCACAAGATTCACGGTCACGTAAAACTACAATCTTCTTTCACTTGTCAGTGCACTTTACATTAAATTAATAAATTTTATTGAATGTGAAAAAATATAAACTCGTCACTAATTCACTGGACATTGGTTGTTTTTATGCAAAATTACAAATGAAAATAATAATGCATAGTCCATTGATTTATTGTGGTGCTTCATCATCACTGCTATTATCATCAGGATCAATGCCATCATTTTCAACACTCACTTTGGCTTGAAGACTCATGAAATATTCTCTGTTCTTTGTTTTTTTAGGAAACCAAGCCAATCCTCGTATGTCCTGCAAGTTTGCACATTTCAATGTCAGTGGTCCATGGTAGGTCGGTACTAGATTCAGTGTCGTGGGTTGGGTTTGAACATTGCGTACACGAATGTGCTCCAAAACCCCATTGTAGGTGTAACGCAGTAGAACATCCGATGTCTCTGTAGATATTTTTACCATTCTAACACTTCTAATCTTCATAGGAGGTTCACTCTCTTTACGAAAATATGGAGACAGAGATGAGGCCATATCAAAAATATCGTCTTGCTTTATGTTCACTAAATTAAATGGTGAAGGGTTGACTCCAGTAGATTTGATCAATTTGTCCCAATCGCCTTGGATTTCTGCAGTGTGTTTCTTCATTTTAGTCTCAATGAGACAGAAATCTTCATAATTTGGGAGATCGCTATGACCTCTAATGTGGAATATGTATTTTATGGTTTTGAATTCCTTGAAGAAGTGAACCAGAGCATAGAGAAATCGGATGATTACTTGATTGTTGTTCTGGCATGAACATCTGTCGCTAAGAATTATCAACGTTTCAGTTCTAGTGCCATATATATTCAAATGCTTAAGTAGCATTAAAGTTACATCATTACGACCATTCTTTGCAGTCAATTCATCATACACATTCATGCTGACCACCTTCGTCTCCATGTTATGAATCCCAATTACATTGTACCAATGTTGACGGGCATAAACGAACCTCACAAGTATGAATGTGAGGTAGGGGAAGGTTTTGCATGAAATCGAAAGAAATGCAGGTAACCTTGTTTCTCTGAGCCAAACGTTTTAACATTCTCCTCAATCCAAAAAACTTATCATCTTTACATAGGTGGACTTGCTTTTCAACTTTGTACCTGTTGATACCTTCTTCAGTTTTAGTTGAATCAATCTTTAGCTGTCGATATGTCGTCTAGATTATTCTGGATATTGGCACCTTTTGCAACAAAGCCAAATATTAATCTGGACATTGGCACTTTTTGTAACACAGTCAAAGGACAATGGTTGTTTTTGTAAAACAGGGCACATTTTAGCATGCATTTATAATGGGACTATGGATGGTGTGGTACGTCAAACGGTACTGCATATAGCAAAGTACCATGTGGTGGTCACCGTTCAAAAATCCTAATTTTAGACTATGGCTGTTTTTGTAAAAGTGTCTTCAATTTGTATGACGAAGTAAAAAATATTAATAGCCTAAATCAAACTGTCATGTTAACGTAGGTTATGGATGTTCCTTGATCACAGGAACACTAGGTTATGAAATGTTTTTATGAACTTTAAGGGAGGCCATTGCCAATAATGGATTTAGACGTCAATTCCACTGATGCAGACAGAATAACATTTGAATAGGAAAATCATAAATGATTGATTCAGTTTCTCTTCTTGAAATGAACAATTTCTGCACAATGGCAATGTGTCACGGAGTAGTTTGCAGCAGAGAATTGCATCGGATCAGGTACTAAACTGAGCAGTAAATTGTAACCACACACATACAAACAAAGTGAAGGGGGGAATAATTCGGACATTACCAGCTCCTGAGAACAATCTAATTCTGAATTTATTCAATCCCGATTCAAGAATCAGTGGTTTTGAACCCCATCTACGACAAATATTTTAGAATTTGTAATTGCAAACAGAGGGAATTTTACCATTATCATGTAACTATTGCTGCTGAGTATTCTGTAAACAACTAAACAACTCATAAATTTAAAATAACCGATTTTCAAACAAAAGAAAACGTTCTGCTATATGAAGCTGGACTAATACGTCACAAGGCTAGGTCCGGCCCCTTCTTCAATAGGAGGGGAGGAGAAAGTTGTTTTGCGCCAACATCGATATATCTCTACTTAGTATAAAACAAAGTCCCCGATTCTTGGATGTTGCGGGTAAACTATATAACTACTGGATGGATTTTGATGCGGTTGTCACCATTCTGTAAAGGGTATCTCGAGGATGATTTCTGTAGAAAATAATTTATTTATAGTCAAAAGAAGCCGAGCAGTAACGATTTCAGTGGAAACGTCGAAAGAAACCTGGCGTCCGAGCGTTTTGTAAGCTTACGCTGGGCAAACCGTTAAAAATATCTAAATACTATGAGTGTATGAATTGTTCAGCATGAAAATTTCTACAAAAAAGTCCGCGAGAGCATATGTCTATCTTCAATACATCGCCCACTATAAGTGTTTTTACGTTTTAGTTTCTTCCAATCATGTCCGTTCAACTACTGAGGCGTTAGTTTACGAGCTAGCTAAGGGCGAGTCTATCATCCCTGTTACAGCCTAGCTAGCGGGCGAACTTATTACCCCAGATACAGCCAGCAGCAAACCGTCCAGTCGTGTTGAGTTGAGACTTCTGAGAAGGGTGGTTGTGTTTGGAGTTTCCCTGGAAGTGCAACTCGGGTTTTCTTCATTTCGCCTGTGAAACACAGTCAATATAAGATTGGACGGAAGGGGGATTATATTATATTAAATTATAATGATTGGCGTATAATCTCTACTTAGTATATTCCCGTGGCTTATGATCTCAGGATTAACGGTCACGTAAAACTACAATCTTCCTTTCCTATTTAGTATAAAACAAAGTCCTCGATTCTTGGATGCCACTGGTAATCTAGAGATCCACTGAATGGATTTTGATGCGGTTTTCACCATTCTGTAAAGGATATCTCGAGGAAGGTTTCTGTAGGAAATAATTTATTTATGACCAAAGGAAGTCAAGCACTAACGATTTCAGTGAAAAGATCGAAAAAAAAACTGACGTCCGTGCGATTTTAAGCTTATGCTGGGCAAACCGTTAAAAATATCTATATACTGTAAGAAAAGTTCTACAAGAACGCCCGGGAGAGCATATCTCTATCTTCAATACATCGCCTACTATAAGTGTTTTTACGTTTTCATTTCTTCCAACAGTCTCCATTCAGTTACTGAGGTGACAGTTTACGAGCTAGCTAGGAGCAAATCTATCACCCCAGTTACAGCTTAGCTAGCGGACGAGCTTATTGCCCCAGATACAATAAGCAGCAAACTGTCGAGTCTTGTTGAGTTAAAAACTTTAGAGATGAGTGGTTGTGTTTGGAGTTTCCCTGGAAGTGCAACTCGGCTTTTTTTCATTTCGCCTGTGAACTTTTCGTTCCGCAAAATTAACAGTCAAGTTAAGATTGGACGGAAGGGGGATTTGTGTTTCATGCACCTCGCCATTCTTAAATTACGTCTGACAAGAATTTGTTGCACATGCATCTCCATGATAATATAATTAATAGTCCAGTCAGTGATTTTAACCCACCATGCCGAGACGTAAAACGGATATTGGTCGTTGTTCATTGACATTGGAAAAAAGCGCTTATCACGTAATGCATTCATAACTGTTCCCGGGCGTAGCCAGTTCGGGTTGCTAGTAACATGATAATAAGGACTCACTTTACATGGTTACAACTCTATTCAGTGGTATTGAAATACTAAAAGCCATTTTCAGTATTGCCTAAGTAATCTACTGTATTAAGAGAAATGCTTTTCAGTCGCTCAACACGATTGTGTCCAATTATATTGGGCAGGAGTAACAATGTTTTTAACAACATAATGCCAGGAAGAATTATTGCTGTACATGGATTATATTTTACACCTGTTAACACAGAAAAATGGGGTGGATCAGGGACATGTTTCGTTCGTTAGGCGAATATCATCAGATCTGTTTCTTATGCGTATATATATTTATATAACGCTTATGTACAATAATGTTTATTTTGATTCAGTAAATTAAGTTGTTGATAGAACTTATATAACAAGTCAAATGTTTTATAAGAATTTATTTTTGTGCCGTAATTGGTGCGTGTTTTGTTGTTGTTAGTACTGCATATGTCGTTAAGGAAGCAAACACTTCAAATTCGTTAACGGCCATTGAGGCTAATGTTTGTTATGATATAATAATTCGGATAAATATGACATGCACACACGAATCATGCAACAGCCATGAAATGGATGCTATCTATACAGCGGGGAGTGACCACTGAATGTAGAATTTATTTATTTATTTATTTGCGCATAACAGGATTTTCATCCCAATTACAGTGGCATTAAGATTACACAGTAGGCCTATGTTATCTTAAAACTTGGCAAGACATTATTGAAAATCACGTATTCTATCTTCGTGCTGTTTATCCTACATCTGTTTATCTTCCATGTTCGGCTTCTCCTTCGTATTCTGTGAGGAACTAGCACTTTCAGGTAGTGTTTTGGAGATACTATATCTTGTCGTTGTTGTTTGAGGCTACAACATGGGGTGACGGAACTTCTGACCTGGGTTTCTTGGGATATGAAATGTAATGGTAGAGCAACACTTTAGAGAAGAACTTCTGTAGCTGGGGTCTTAAGCAAAAATGGAAATGCACGGAATACCGTTCACAACTTAAGTTTAAATTTCTACATATAAAAGGGAAATGTTATTCATTCACTCCCTCACTTATCACCATATCTCATTTACCCCCGCTTCTAGAGACGTAAAATAGTTTAGGGAAATTGCTTTGAGTTTACAAGCAAAGAATAGATGGGATATTACAACATTTCACTTGAGTTTCAAACATGGATATTGGTATCAGTAGTTTTCATTAATATTCAAGAGATATGTGTTCGAGGAATTTTCAATTTGTTGGATTTTTCGAGGTGAAAATAATGTTGAAAAATCCCCTAAGGGTTCACAAATCCCTGATATTGCTTTATCGAGAAACGTGAAACTCCGTAAAGATACCCTTCTTAAATATTAAAAATTACGTGTTAGTTTCCTTAAGTAAGCCCGGGTGGCTTGGGGAGAGGGGTTGCAGTTTTGGGGTTCAGTTGTATTTTAAGAATCCGTTGTGTTGAGAGCGCTGTCTTCAGGCTGATAATACTTGGCGTATTATTCAACGAAGTAAGCAGATACACGTCGTTATAACATATTAATGCATAACGTGGAGTTCTACTCACACAAAGCACTGTGGAAATTACGGATAATCCTACGGAAAAACAAAGTGTATGATGTTATTTTAGTGATGCACAACGTCATAAACACGTTGTTATGTTGACATCGTCATAATTTTAAAAACAAGTTTCAAACACAGATGAATAAAGTATTTCCTCCGAAGGCGCAGGGTAGCCACGTGACACAGCGGTGACGTTCTCGCCTGCTGCGAACAAGTTTGCAGGATCGATTCCCTGTGCAGTCAGTTGGTGTTTGAGGGTGATTAAAGATCCCCTTCAGGGCAAAATGTCAGCAACCCGGCGTCTCTTAACCGACAGTAGTTAGTTCAATGGGACGTAAAATGCACAGAATTATTTATTATTATTTGAAGGTGCAACGAAACAAGGTGGTATCATTGTCATCGACCACAAAACATTTTTCAGTCTTACTATTGACCCCACAGTTGAGTTTGAAATTAATTAACAACAATGAAAGGAGGTGTGTGATGAGGGATCAGGAGGCTAGGTACGAAGTCAGCCAGTTATATGGCGTATTGATGATGCTCGTTGTAAGAGGGAGAACATTTCAAGAGACCCTTGAGTGCCTCCGTAGGCTACAGGTTTCTAAAAGAAGCATGGAGGTGATAATTTCTTCAGTACTGTGATCGTATTTAAATATTGTTAATGACTACCTGTTGAGCCATTTTTATGAGATATATAAGTTACTCCTTTGTGCCATTTTTATCTGACGTGAAACCTTGGCTGTGAAGCTATTAATAGCCCTCTGATGTCTTAATACCATATATGGACATATCTGAATCTTGTCCCCTTATTGACCAGTGATTTATATATTGGAAGGGGTCTTGACCAATCAAATTTTACCACGCTGTTACCTTTGTGTTGCGTCGTCATTTGCTTTGTTTCGAGGCATTTCTTTCTTGCAGCCAAGTAGGTTAGTCGTATTCCCATATTCTTGGGGAAGTGCCCGCGTTCAAGGTGAAACCATGGCGAGGTGTCTGTATGTCGTAATCTATATTGCTTTACTGTAGTTCAGTTTCATATTTCGGCAATTTAAAACTCTTATTCTGTGTTATTTTCTTTTGGTCGCGTGTACTTGCCCCCTCCCGATATTTTCCCTCCGCCCTTTGTGTGCGTGTAATTGCTGGTGAGTTTTTGTTTTGTATGGTAGTGTTATTTTCATTTATTTTGATAACGTAGTTTTTGTACTTTCAGGGTTGAAAGTTATGTATGTGGGCTGTCTTCGATTTACTCTGGAGTGCGTGACGGTGGGTTTGCCTACCTTGTAGGGGGCACCTTTGTGTCTGTCATTCAGAGTGTATCTTATCGTAGAACAACATAACGGGATTGCAGATTATTTTTCTTGCTTCCCGTAATGCTTTGTTCTTTATCTAAAGAGTTCACAAAAGGAGGTCTCACCATTGCTATTTGCTGGTGACCTAACCTGTGATATTCTTGTGTCTGTGAATGCCCATATTTTGCGCATCACATATTTTCGTCGTCTTTGTGTGCCCTTATCTCCTACGCATACTTTCAATTTTTAAAGTATATTTTTGGCTTTGCCGATAATTTAATGTAATTTTTCCTTTTGTCTAATTTCCTATTTTTCTCGTAACTCACTCGTTCTTGCATGTGCCTCCGCGTCTTTCTTCCTCACTCCTCCCCTCCCTCTCGCCCCTCTCCACCCCTTTCTGAACCATTGTACCCCCTCCTATTTTGTTCATCCCTTTTGACACGCTTTGTCTAAATTTGGAGAACGTATCTTGACTTCGTTGTTGTCGTCGTTTCTGAGTTTTGTCTTTTTATTTAATTGCGACATACTTACATTTAGTCATCGTTTCATCTTGCCTTGTACACGTTACCTTAACTTATCTTATTTTATTTCATTTTAATATAATTTAATTTAGTATATTTTCGATTTTCTTCCTAATTTGTATTTTTTCTTGCGGTAAACTAATTTTGTCGTTTATTTGTTGGTCATTTCTCTTCTTGCTTTTAATATCTCTGGGATCGTTGTGCATTGTAGTTGTTATTTTAATACATTTTATCTTTGCCTAAGTATCTCTGCTTTTGCGTCACGTCTTATTTTAATTTTAGTAACCTTCTTCGAGTTTTGTCTGGTTTTTGCTATATTTCGGTTTGTCGGTCTTATTAGCGTACTTGTGACGTTAATACGACCTACACGGCCTCTGATTTAAATTTGTTCATCTTTGGATTTTACCGTAGTTTAATTTTATTTAGCTTTCCCCATTTTGGGATTGCTTTCTGGTTTGCCTTTTAAAATTTGGGCCCAGCGAAAGCCAAACAAGACTGCGATCTCCCCGTTTTTCTTTCTTCTATTTTATTTTATTTTATTTTATATTTCTTCGGGGATAGGGGAAGAGCTTCAGTTACGTTTCCACTGACGTCTGCTGCGTATGTAAGTATATGTTTATTTCTATTACTTCATCTAAGTTGCGTACACTGTAATCAATGTTGCAATGTTCATTGGAAACTACATATTCGGCGCCGTACACCAACCAGGTCAAATTATAGATAACAATCAATATTAGCATTTTCATTAGGAGGGTTATTATATGGGATGCCCTCGTTGGAGAGCTACTATTAAGACTTTCTCCATATCACAGTTGACATTAAGCGAACGTAAGTATTACATACTGTATTTAGCTTAGGTATTTAAATTGGAGTTACCTCGTAGAATGGGCTGCTCAATGTAGTATTAATATCAAAATACATACATAGACTAGATAATTAAGCAATTGAAAGTTTTAAAATGAAGGTATTATAGACTATAACACTGCTAAACGGAAGTAGCAAACATTTCTTTATTCATAAAATATTCACTGTGTTATAATGGGAGAGCATGTTTTGTTCGCCAAGCGAGCATCTTCAGGTTTAAAAGCATTAATTCTTTAACTAAATTACATACAGTTTTGTAATTTGATAAAACAATAACTCCAGTATTTATATACGTATGCACACCTTGGACTCAGTGTTATTTTAATATTTTGGTGAATGGAATAAACTGTTTTACGAATTGGATAACATTTCACTGGCTCTATATCTCAGATATGTAATACTATTCAAATGCTACTTTCCAGATATACTTTTTCTACAAAATGCAATATCCAATTCACTTCACCCCTGCGTAAATTGTGGAAAATACCTCAATCTTCAGTTTAGGGGTCAGGTTCAAAATCATCTAAACTAATAGACCACTGTAGGAATGTAGACGTAATTCGTTTGGTTATCTTCACCAGTCGAATACCGTTTTCTTCCAAAATTTCGAAGTACTCATCTTCAGATCCTTTAATTTCTATGTCAAAATCACTACCAATACTGATGTATAATAATAATGCTATTTGTTTTACGTCCCTTGTAACTAATACTGATGTAGCTGTCAGCCTCCACTACTGTCGTCACGGCAGAGGGTACGGCATGTCTTCTGTTGTGCCATCTCTCAAGACTTTACCCTATTTCATATCACGGAGCAGGTACCCCATCTCTACCCCTTACAGTTACACACAATATTACAGTCTTCACAGCAATACAGGTAAACAGACACATTGAACACACATACAAGTCACACGGGGATGAAGAAAAATATGTCCCGAACGCTAAAATAAAATAAATATTGTAGTTTTCTACAAATCAACGATGTGATGACATTCTGGATTATATATACACTGAAGAAAATGGAAATTGCAACACCATGAAGGCATTGGTCATTTGTGTTGATTTTCAAGATATGGAACGATGCCATGTAGGTATGTAAACGATCAAAGTTTCAGACCCATTGGATTGTTGCTACAGGTCTCCCCACGTGATTGGTCGCTGAGGAATCAACTCCAGTATACGGACTCTGGTGTAGCGTAGTTGACTTGCAGTCTGTGCAGTGAAGTGTTCCCGGTCAAACATGCCTCGACGACAGAGAAGAGCACGCTATCAACAACTGTCGCCGTTTGAGAGGGCTCGGATAATTGGGCTGTGTGAGGCTGGATTATCGCTAAGGACTGTCGCTGCACGAGTTGGCCGACAGGCATCTACGGTACAACGTGTATGGCAGCAGTGGTCAAATGAAGGTACCCACACTCGTAGACCTGGCACAGGCCCAGCGCAACAGACAACTGGGAGAGAGGATCGCCGCATCATTCGGATGGTCTGGATGGAACCCCATGCAACAGCAGCGCAAAATCGAGCAGTTGTGGCACCCCACGTTACACAACAAACAGTTGGTAATCGCCTGCGTGCAGCTGGCTTACGATCCCGTGTCCCTGCTGAAGGTGTTCCATTGACCCCACAACAGCGACGTATAAGGCTGGCCTGGTGTCGAGAACGATCGACGTGGGTCGATGAAAGGCATAGGGTCGTCTTTAGTGATGAATCGTGCTTCTGTCTTGCCCGCAGTGATCGCCGGAATCGTGTGCGCCGACCTACCGGGGTGAGGGGCCGCCCAGACCTTATTGTCGAGAGGCACACAGGGCCAACACCAAGCATTTTGGTCTGGGGAGCTATTGGCTTTAATTTGAAATCACAATTAGTGCTTGTTGAGGGCACTATGATTGCACGACAGTACGTTGATAGGGTACTCAATCCAGTTGTAGTCCCTATGATGGCGAACATTGCTAATGGGATGTTTCAGCAGGACAATGCCCGGGTTCACACTGCACGCATCTCCAGAGAAGCTCTCCACGACATCACAACCTTAGAATGGCCCGCCAGGTCCCCGGACCTCAGTCCTATTAAGCATGTGGCCAACCGTCCTCAGCCACCCACAACTCTGGAACAACTGACCCGTGCAGTGCAGCAAGCATGGGTCACAATTCCTCAGGAAGCGATCCAGGGCCTTATTGACTCCATGCCTGGCTGAATTCATCAATGTATTGCAGCTCGTAGTGAGCACATCCTGTATTGATTGTTGTCCAAACTTGCGGTCAGAGGGACCGGAAATTGTAATCATTGAATCACAACCGAACACTCGTCCTGCATGTTCAATTGCAGCAATGTAGCACCACTCCTTCTGGGTGTTGCAATTTCCATTTTCGTCAGTGTATTTTATTTCCCAGAGTGTATGCCCTGACACAGTTTTGAAACACCCCGTATAGAAACCCTCGGGTTTGGGTTTTCACGAACGAGTACCGGTAAACAGATGTTAGAGCGGTGGCCTAATAGAATCGAAAGGGTTTGGATTCCAACACCGCCTCTGAAATGTGCTCTTTTTCAATGAATATTGTTTGCTCCAACTTACCGTTTAAATGAATATAGCAATTTTTGCTACTCAATTATTGTTCACTGTTGTTGTTGGTATTAATTACTTTAGAGGCTCTGCGAGGCATGAGCCACGTATGCTTTTGATTTGTCCATAGTAATTTTAAAATAAACACGTAACTTAATTCTAAAAAAAGGCGTTTATAGCATGTGCAAGATGCCGTGAAAATTATTGCTTCTCCTGTTTTACGATGAACATCACCCCAGTACTTGTAAATCACCAACTGTAAAATCATAAATGTAGCCTGTCTAACGTAATATACGACATTCTCGTGTACGCCCTAATTGCAATCCCGCCCTGGAAATTTATTTGCCGTCCCAAATGTTCCTATGCCTTTTCGTTTCATGACTTTTAATGCAAATATTAGCAGATACAATATAGTGAACACTGTTTCGGTTTATTTGCAGTGTAAGTAACGTACAAATTAAAAACAAAAAGAAGACAAAAACGTTTACACATAAGTTTAGGGACTCGATACCACTACACTCGGATTATCGTTCAGTACTCCTTCCGCTGCGACCAGGCAAATGCTGGGACGGTACCTTCTGACAGGCCACGGACGCTTCCTTCCCCATCCTTGCCCATATTCATTCATCTTCATTCATTTCATCTCTCGCTAACTTCTCTCATGAGGTTGGCGTCAGGAAGGACATACGGCTGTATAAACCATCCGCCACATATAATTTCATCGCATCTCATCCCCGACCCCGTTGGAAACGGGAATGATAATGGGTGGACATGCATACACTCTTTACGCTGCGCCAATAAAATACGCAAATATGCGTGGCTCATGTCTCTCAGAACCGCACCAAAAATGCTGTTATTTCTAAGCGCTTTGCCATCTGGAGCTCCCACTTGCCACTTTCATTTCTGGTCAAGCCCTGCATATACCATAAATTAGGATAAGATCGGTGATGACAGACAGGCGCGGTCCCCTTGTGAGTGGAAAGTGGTCATGGGAATAATAAACGCATTTTGTTTTTAGTCAAATAGATTTATTTACATCTTACCTTTTAGAACAAGTCGATTAGTCTACTTAGAAAGCTGTCAACGTGATCAATTCTCATAAGTTCAAGAGTGTTTGGGTAAATATTCTCTGCCGTCACTCTCCGAGGATAATTAAGTGTTTATCAAACCGTCTGCTACAGATATGATTATGATAATTGTTGTTTTAAGGAGCCTAACATCTAGGTTATCGGCCCCTAATGGTTTGGGTGATCGTGAAGATGATAATGAAATGTAAACTAAAACTAACTACTAACTTATATACTAGAAGAAGAAATGGAAAACAAAAGGAGAATAAGTCAAATATAGGACAGGAGGAAAAGAAATGCCCTCAACCCTCGAAGAATGCGGATTGAGGGACTTGGAAGGAGGGAGAGATAGATAGATAGATAGATTTATTTTGACTGGCAAGATTAGGGCCATTGGGCCCTCTCTTCCATCTAACCAGATTATACAAATAATAAATGATGAACAATACAAATACAACTTAAATCTAACAATATTACAACATTGATATAATATAAAATACATATGAAATGGATTAGCTTGATAATATACAATACAAATACAACTTAAATCTAACAATTTTACAATATTTATACAGTATAAAATACATATAAACTGGATTAGCTTGGTGGTGTAGGCTGTAAATTGTTGCATTGTTAGGGTGAATAACTAAGACACTTAGGAGTAAGTTTAAAATTACAGTAAGGTAAAGGAAATAGGCTACTGAAAAAAGTAGACTAATGATGGTGATGAAGATGATGATGAAGATAATTAGTCGTTACTGAAGGAGGTTATTTAGATATATAAATAGAGAGTAAATGAGAAAGTGAGAATTGGAAAGTTTGAATATATGTAATACGACGTAAGAATATAAGCATAAATGTTGAGTTCAACTTTCATTTACTTAGCGAGTATGTACTGCTGGCAACGCTGCTTGAAGCTGGACGGGGTTGCTCCTCTGACAGAGCGAGGCAGATTGTTCCACAGTCGTGCAGTAGCAACAACGAAGGAGTTGGTATAGCGTACTGTACGGTGTATGGGTATCAGCAAGAGTGTGTCGTTTTTTGACCGTGTTCCAAGAGTATGCTCGTACAAGAGGCGGTGAAGCTGAGAGTGCAGGTAAGCTGGAGTTGAAGTTGAGAGTATTTGTTGAAGAATACATAAAGAATGGAGGTCGCGGCGTTGATTTAGACATAACCAGTTAAGTTGCTCATAAGCGGGGGTGACATGGTCATAGTACCGTAAATTAAATATGTAGCGTACACAGGCATTTTGTGCATGTTGGAGTTTGTTTTTAAGAGTAACAGTGAGATCTTTGTATACCACATCGCAGTAATCAAAATGAGGCAATATTAGGGAGGAAACAAGTCGTTCCTTTAATACACGAGAGAAAATATTCCAGAATCTTCTAAGTGAATTCAATGCGGAAAATACTTTTCTGGAAACATTGCAGACGTGCTGCGTCCAGGAAAGATGTTTATCTATAATAACGCCTAGATCTTTAACTGACTCACGGAATTCGATTGGGGAATCGCACAAGCGTAATTTTGGTAATGTGGGTTCATTTTTTAGTTTTAGGAGGATTTTCGGGTGGGAGATTATGATTGCTTGGGTTTTAGCCTCATTGAGTCGTAGTCCATGTAAGCGAGTCCAGTTACAGATTTCAGTTAAGTCTTCATTAAAGGTGCCGATTGCTTCCGATAGTTTTTTCTGGTGCTGAATGCAGGTAGATTTGTACATCATCAGCATATAGGTGGTGTTTGCATTTAGTGATTGATGACGGAATGTCGTTTATATATATTGAAAACAGGAGCGGTCCATGGACTGACCCCTGAGGGACTCCTCTCTCAACTGGACGCCATGAAGACATTTGATTTAAGTTAATTTTAACACATTGTTGACGTCCACGTAGATAAGAGTCCATCCATTGGATACTGTTCTTGGAGAGATGAATTTTAAATAGACAAGAGAGTAATATGTCATGGTCAACAGAATCGAAGGCTTTACTGAAATCAAGCAGTGTTAGGATTGTTACTAGCCCACTGTCCATAGCCTTTCTTATGTCATCCGTGACCTTGAGTAGTGCAGTACTAGTGCTATGATTTTTGCGGAAGCCGGATTGGTGTTCATCAAGGATATTGTGATCTAGCAAATAGGAGGAGAGTTGTTCGTGGACGATAAATTCCAGTGATTTGGAGAGGGATGATAGTATACTGACTGGGCGATAATCGCTTACATGGTTATCCTGTGTATTTTTTGGGATTGGGATGACGAAGGCCGCTTTCCAAAGCGATGGGTACATACCTGTCATTAACGAGTGATTGAATATGTGTGTTATTGTGGGAAGTATAATATCAATTATACGTTTGAATAATTCGATTTCTATATTGTCAATCCCTTTAGATTTCGATTTTATTCTAAGAATAGCACGTCTGGCTTGTGAGGGGGTAACATGCGAGAAATGGAATGGTTCTCTGTTAGGGGTGGGGATGCTGTAGTTATTGATCAAAGTTCTGTGTTTCATGTCAGGGTCAACTGAGTGTCCGATAGTTGTAAAATGTTCGTTGAGTGTGTCAAGAGGTAGATTAATGGGGTTGTCAATTTTCTCTCTACCTATTCCCATATTTCTTAGTTCCTTCCACGCCGCAGAGGGTTTAATATTACCTCCTAGCAGGTTATGAGCATGTCTGATTCGAGCATTACGTACCGTTTGGGAAGTTTTGTTTCGAAGTTTTTTGTAATCATCATAATTCTGTTGAGTTGGTAATCTCTTAAACTTTCTGTGTGCCACATCGCGCTTAGCCATCAGTACTTTAAGTTCCGGGCTGAGCCAAGGTGCGGGAGGTCGCGTTGCTCGAACAGATTTTACTGGAGCATGTCTGTCATAAAGTTCTGTCAAGTATTCGGTCATTGTGTGTACCTTATCGTCTATGTTGTGAATAGTCAGTATATCGTGCCATGGGATACATAGAGCATCTTCTGTCAAGGAGTTCATATCAATTTTAGAGAGGTCTCTGTACATGATGGTCCTTGGTTTGGTCTTGGGACATTTTAATGAGTAGGAGATATAGATTAAATCATGGGCTGAAATTCCGGGTACAGATGTCTGACCAAACTGAAGCACCCTGTCAGTGTTCTTTACTGATATCAAGTCAATTTTCGTGTGTGAAGTACTCGTGTGATGTGTTGGTAATAGTTCTAATATTTTCATGTCTCGTGACGAAAGCATATTCAGCAGTTGCCGAGTTTCAGACTTGGTGTTGTCGCCTATATTAGTATTGAAATCGCCCATGACTATTACATGTTGGTAAAGTGGTAGGATTCTTAGTAACGCATTCTCCACGTTCTCCAAGTGACCCAGTGAAGGTGCTTTGTAAACAACACAGACAGCGCACTTTTGATGGGCGGCATCAATTTCAAATAGCATAAATTCAGGCCTCCTATCATACTGGCTATCAGAACATGCTAAGACTTTAGGATTAAGGTTTGACTTAACGAAAGCTCCTACCCCACCTCCTCTCTTCCCAACACGGTCATTACGTATTAGAGTGTAGCCGGGAAAGTGGAATGATTTAGATTGATTTAGCGGTGTTAGCCACGTCTCGCTCATCAAACAAATATGGAACAAATCAGGTATAATGAGTTCAAGTTCATGAAAATGTGCCGATAAGGATTGTACATTCACGTGGGCTATATGGATTCCGGTTGGGTGAAGTGACACATTTTCAAACAGTCGATCTCGAGTCGAGATAAGGTCATTGTTTGCGGGAGCTAATTGTAACCTGTTATTTGAAGTGAATGGAAACGGTTCGGTAGGGGAGGGGAGGGGTGAGGGAGTGCGGGAGAAATTCCTTTCACTGCAGGAGGTGGCTGCGAGAGTGCTGCTGTCAGAGGTAACATTCTTGTCGATCAGGTTTGCCAACTTAAGAAATGAAAATTGAACTAACCGAAATGTACTAAGGCTAATGTAACTGAACTAACAGAAATGTACTATGGTAAACTAAGACTAATATAATAGTAAACAGATAATAATAATTAGAACTAAGATGGCATATATTGGCCGCAGTCAGCTAGGTGAATAATTTTTACACTGTAGATACTGATTAGTTAGGTAACTCACTCATACGGTTAATCCTGATTTTGGTACCATCCGGTTTCTTGATAAGGATATCGCCCTGAGAACTCCAGCAATTTCTGACTGAGAATCGAGAAATTGCAGCCTTCAGAATCGCCAGTCGGGTGGAGGTGAGATCCTCACGGATGGTCACATTGCTTCCCTTGAGCAATCTTTTTTTTAAGGAACACCTCCTGCCTCGTACGGAATGAAGTGAATTTCACAATGATGGGCCTAGTTTTTCCAGGGGATTTGGGTCCAACACGATGGCTACGGTCAATATCAAGGAGGTTAACACTAGCACCAATATCTTTAAATACGTTTAGAGCAAGTTCATCTGTATTTTCTTGAGTACTTTCATGCACACCGAAAATCCTGATATTGGCTCTCCTGCTATATTGTTCTAAGGAGTCGTACTTTTCTTCAAGCTCATTTCTCAGTGCTTGGATTTCAAAGTCACGACTCTCAAGTTTTTTAGTGAGATCAGATACCAGGTCCATATTGAACTGAAGAGACTTCTCCAGTTCTTTGATAACAATTTCAGTCACTCTCACAGAGATAGCGGATATAATAGTTTCAAGAAACTTACCCGAACTGAGTGTCTCGTCGAGTACCTTAGCTACGGTCTCTCCAATTAAGTTGGCACTATCGCTGGCGTCTCTTGAGGCACGCTTATTCTTGCTTCTCGTCATCCTGGTTTAATTATGATTTTGTTATGTATGTAAGGGTTATCACTCGAAATAACGCAACACAGGTTATGCTCACTTACTATACACACGTGAACCACTTATTTTGGATATACCTACTACACAATAACACCTTCTAATCCACCTAAACTGAGGAGCCGAGCTCACGCACGTCTGTCAAGCATGGCAGATACTCAATTGAAAGGCAGATAGGAAAGGGAAAGAGGAGAGGGTCCGTCCCACAGGTAAGGGAAAAAAGGGGGAACCGGACCCAGCTCAGGTATCCCTCGGGGTCGCCAACTCCCGAACCTACCAGCCGTGAGCTCCTCAGGCTGTAGCAATATCTAGGGTGCACCAGAAGTGGTGGGGCTACATACACCCGGCCTCCTTGAGGGCCTTTGCAGAAGGCAGGAGATAACAGGAAAAGAAAAATAAGGCTGGCCCCTCGCACAAGGAGGGTATCAGAAAAGATGAGACAAGGGCCAATTAAGGCGGGAAAGGAAGAGACTCCCTAGGCCTCGGATACCCTAATACCGTCGGGGTCAGAAAAGAACAAGAGTTGACCAGGTGAGGTCGACAGGAAAGAAGACGGAGAGGAGCCCGGCACGAGTAAGTGGAAGTAATGCCGGACTCAGCTGGGGCCCCGTGGTCGCCAACCCACGTCCCACTAGATGTGAGCCCCTGGGGGGGGGGGGGGGGGGAGGGGGCTGCTACAGATACGTGGCTTTGTTAATGTCATTAATGAAAATGCAGATTTTGAAACATAAGTTACCGAGAAGAAAGATACCACATTTATAACAAGAGCGCATGACTTGGGAAATTCTTGTATCAGCACTGCTGCGTTGATCCCACTCAATACGCTTCGTTTGTATTTCTCTGCTTATTATTACAATTCAACATACTGCAAAAGCCGAAGACCACTCATCATTCCGATAACTAGCGAATATCCACGATCTGCCTCGGCCACTTTGGCAACTTCGGTAGCTGTTCCTGGGAAAGCTGCGAGCAGCGTGAGAGCGTCAGCCTGGTGTTGTGGGTATCGGTGATCGCTACCACCCCTGAGATCCTGGGTTCAATTTCCGGATCTGCCAAGGTTTTAAACGTTTTAGTATAATCTGGCACGAGATCTAATAGCCTCTAGATGTTAAATTGGAACTTAATGATTGCTGAGTAGGAACAGGAACTGAAAATAACGTAAATTCTGGCTTACTGTCGACCAAAGTATTATGTGTACTCGAGTTTGAAGGTTGTTTGTGAAGTAACCAATAGACCTACATAAAATCCAATAACATCATAATTTTCGTCGTTCTATTTTACGTTAGTTCATGTAGGGTTGGAATTTTTAATTTATATTTTAATATTTTTTGTCGCAGTTGGAACACAAAAGGTGCACGTTTTTAAGCGTGTTTCAACCATGCGTCACATTTAAGAATTATTATCTCAAAAACCCGTCATCAGATCGAATCCAAATTTTTACAGAACATACATTGGAATGTTGTGTAACTGGTTTATTAATTTCAACATTTTGCGTGTGCAAGAAAAAAAGTTGTTATCATTTTTGTAAGGTAACTTTTTCTCGGCTCGGGGTGGTTAGAAAATGTAGTTCTTGGTCGCGATGTAATCCGTATACATCAAAATGTTATGCTGTATGACTGTGAAATACGTAAATTGACTCACTTATTTTATATCGGTTTGTATTTGTAGGCGGAAATAACACATCGTTCACCAGCTAGCAGCTTCAGGAAAAGCTGTACAGCGTTGCTGAGATGGAGCCCATAACTTCCGAGCGAGGCACGCCGTGATGCGTGATGGCTCCATTTCGGCAACTCTATTGGCACAAGCTAGAGTTAAATGTGGCTTTTACCGATGTCTCAGTTATGCTCATGGCTATGTTTTTTTTAGCGTATGGCTTTTAGTGCCGGGAGTGTCCGAGGACATGTTCGGCTCGCCAGTTTTGTAGCTGCTTCGAGACGGACACCCAATGGGTGAGCTACAAGTACCGTTGGGGAGGGAAGTTGTAATGTAACGACGAGGAGTTGGAAGGTAGCGGCTGTGGCCTATAGTTAGGGACCAACCCCGGCATTTGCCTGGAAGGAAGATGGGAAACCACAGAAGACCATCTTCAAGGTTGCTGGCGGGGGGATTCGAACCTCCTTGCCTCCCGGATGTGAGCGACTGCCAGCAGTCATGCCGTAACGACCACGGCTAACTCACCCGGTATGGCTATGATAATATGGAAGCTTTGAGGTACTGTATACGTGCTGTAGAGTAATGGCCTTCAGGGCAAAGCCAGTGCCTGTGGATGTTGTGAAAGTTTCTACTCGTAGGGTCAGTGCTATTGTTCTGATTCAGTGAGGAAAGTAATGGCAATCTACCTCAGGGATTTTGTGGGTTTCTACCTACATAACCTACGGTGGTTCTTTTCGAGGAACCGACCAGCCTCTGAGTTAACTATCCAACAAACAAGCAAATCTGATAATTGTATCGCAATACTCAACATAACTTGTTTGAAGTTTTGTGATTTTGTTGTTGATTCATTTAGGGACTTTGCGACATCGTGGACATGTAGCCCCGTGTACTTGGGTGTGTGTGATTTGTCTGCTAACCAGTGTTATTAGGATGGCTGTATTAGTGTGTGTATTTGCAATTCAGATGAGGATTGGGAATGAGGTGGCCGTGGTCTTAATTTAGGAACCACCCCGGCATTCGTCTAGAGTAGAAGTGGGAAACAACTAAAAACTACCCCCAAGATGGCTGAGGTTGGAATTGAACCCGCCTCTTCTCGCTTATGGCTCACGAGGCTGAGTATAGCCCGTTCCAGCCTTCACACCAGAATTAAATTTCTTGGCAGAACCGGGAATCGAACTCGGGCCTCTACGGTAACATCCAAAAGTTTGATTGAAGTGTGGTGCTTCATCCAGATTTCCGAGGTGCTACTTAGTACACTGAAAGGAAGTGTGGGATGTGGCGCAATGGTAACGTTCTCACTTACTGTACCCAAGATTGCGGGATCAAATCGCATCACAGTCAGTTGTTATTTGACGATGTTTAAATGCCAGTAGATTTCCTGGTGGGTTTAAGGCCCTCCTCAGAACGATAGTCCGTAATCCCGGACGCTTGTAACTGTATTTCCCTGACGGGAGCTTGACTTAGCTACTACGTATGAGATTGATTTGATAATTGGGCGCCAAGGAGCCAACATCAAGTTGAATCCTAATATGTATTTTTATATCAACCACTAGCTTGCGTAGAACACTTGAGATACTCTTTGAAATCAGGCCGCGGTATGATTCCATCATTAACCGTAATAACATTTGCATTGGGAGACGGTTTTGTCTTATATATCAAGCTAACTACTAAAATGAAAGATTGCATGTCTAATAAAAGTAGTTTAATAGTCAAAACAATTATGTGGTAAATTTAATATTAATAAAAGGAACTTTAAAAGATTTTACCATTACCACATGAAAATTACGTGAAATTGTAGGTCGCATGAATTTAAGATTATTACCAAGCTATGAATTCACTGAATTTACGACGATAAATTAATGAAAAAGAGAGAGATTGCGTTGATATGCGTCATTTCGGCTCGCCATTGGTGATTATTTCTCCCTCGTACTTCTCCCTTCAAGATAGATTGCTGTAGCTTCTCGTTCGGCATCATCTTCTTCTTATTTTGACGGCGTAGCGAATTAATATATGAAAGTTTGTATACTGTTAGTGGAGGATCTAGGTCCAAGAGCCACTTATACGATCTGCCTATACACAACAGAGCGTATGATATCCATGACGAATAGGTCAGTGGAATATCCCAGTAAGATATTGTTCACCATGAAACACAATGTAAACCAAGTCTGAAGGCTAGTGCGAAGATTATAATGTTCACTCGATATCACGGAAACAAAGTTAATGGTCAGTCCTTCTCGGAACAAAAGTTATAAGTCTGTCCCCTCTTCACGTCGCGCGCTAACTACATACTCTGAGCACGCTCCCCTTCCATCGTCCAACTAGCCGGTCTCCCGCCTAGTCTGAAGACCAATCACCGTGCCTCTTCATGCTACTCAGCCCTGCTGGATATCGGCCGTTCTCCTTCTGATTGGCTGAGACCCCCCACGTGCTCGTTCCCTCCTTAGAGTTCATTGCACTAGCAATGACGCCTCATTGTACACTTTCCGTTTTACAAAACACTTCACGTTTTCTTGGTTGAAGAATTTCCCTCTGGTTGCAAAATCTTGTTGTTGTACTCATCGGCTATTCCTGGACTCGTTCTTCCCGATGACGCAAATCTCTCCGTAATCAAATAATTTACTTGTATAATGGTTATCGGAATAATCCGATTGATAGCGTTTTCTATTAGATAGAAAACCTCGAAAATGAAATATGAAATTAATAATAATTCTATATTTAATTCACTTGCCTTAATAATCTTCCGCGATCAATCATACATTAATTGGATCCCATCTGACTTATGTCAGTGGCGTAAATACCCTCCGTAAAACAGGTTACACGCTCTAAAGTAGCAGTAGTTAACAGGGAGATATAACCCACGAATTATTATTATTATTATCATTAGAGATGTAGGGTCTCTACGGTATATCTTCCCTGAACTAACAGAACGTGGAAGTTATCCATGAGACACTCACCGAACTTTGCATTGCTTGCCTCAACACTTGTGTCGGGAATTAAGCCAGCCACAAGCCCTGCGATAGCGCTGGAAGCCTATTACACTCCTATATGTAGGCCTATGGCTCTTGCTTTGCTGGCTCTTTGCTGGATTCAATTAGGGTCCCAGCTGTAACAGCGGTGAACTGTGTTGGAGGAGGAATTACTGAAACTCGCCACCACCGTACTTCAATAAACTGCTACTGGGCTTTACGACTTCCTGCGGGGAGGTGAATGGCAATAAATGAAGAAAGACGCACATTTACTATGGCCTTTCAAGACTGTCTCAAATGTATTTCTCAAAGAAGGGAAGCACTTGGAGTGATTTGCAATCAATTTGAACACTCACGCTATTTGTTCGAAGTTTATTATTTATGTGGAGATTTCTGTAATCGTAATTCTCCTTACAATGTTTCAACTTAGGAAAAGAAATAATTTTCCCACCTTCATTGAAGGATCGAAATTTAATGTTTTCAGTTGGTCAGTGCGATTGAATTCAATTGTAATGGGTGGTTCCCTAATCCTGAAAAAAATACATGAGATTGATTGATTGAAGTGTGTTGCCTAATCCAGAATACCGAGCTGCTACTTAGTACACTGAAAGAAAGTATAGGATGTGGCGCAATGGTAACGTTCTCAATTACTGTGCCCAATATTGCGGGAACAAATCCCATTTTCAGGATTAGGTAACTATCCATTACAATTGAGTACAATCGTGTTGACTGACTGAAAAACATTAAATCTCGATTGCTAAGGCATCACTGAAAAATGACTTTCAACACGATCGTGATAATCTTCAATGAAGTATTACTTGCAGTAAGTTATATAACACAGGGTACATTTATCTTTACTCCTTTCGAACAGAGTTTGCCCTACTCCTTAATCTGGGAAGAGTGATTCCACGTGCTATGGTATCAGAGTTTAGAGATGCAACAAGGAATATTTTCATATAGTCTAATGTTTTCAAACAATATAATTTTCAACATATTACATGAAAAGGAAATTGTCTGGAAGAATTTTCTCACTAAAGTAATGGTAAGAGAAAAATAATGTCATACGCTTATTCGCTTTGATGTAACTCATGTAAATGTGAACTGTTTTGAACAAATTTTAATAACCCGTTTCCTAACACGAGGGCAATATAGCGTTTTATTTCGTACAATTAGTAACGGTGGTACAAGAGAAGCATTAGAATAATATTCTAAACTGATATATCTGAAATTTCCCATTGCTAGGACTAATCTAGTCATATCAACGTGTGCTATAGAGCGCAATGCAAAAATCGAATTTTCATTTTTGTTTTCTAATATCAAAATACATTTCTAATGAATGGATTAAGAGGTCCTCAATGATTAATATTTACGAGCACTATTTATAGCCTGGGTTAACACCGCACAATATAGTGTTCTCATTGTGCACAACAAATCACCTATACTGTTCGCTTATTGCCTAATTTCAAATTATTCAGTACCGGTATATATTCTTGTTTTACTTCCCAGAGTTTTCCGATGTTCCATAGGATTATCTCTTTAGTCTCGTACTAAGGGAAGGTTGTAGTTGAAGAAGGAAGCTTAAATATATGGGGACTCTAATTAGCGGTGAATATCACATTATACACATTATTTTATCACCCCAAGCAACTCGAGGCATATGTTACCAGTGTACAAAATTAAAAGACTAGAATGATTAAATAAACAATTTGAATGACATAACTGTGATCGGCACAAAGGTACAACCACTGCCCGGAGGTATTATAAGCGGTTGACACTGTCACAAACAACTTTATTATAGCATATATCTAGCATGTCAATATACTGAACCCTTAATAAGCTACGCATATTAATGATTCTAATTATTCATTTCATTATATTCTGATTTTACTGCCAGAATCATACAGGAAGGCCAGACTGGATTGCGAAATATCAAGCTTATGTGGAGACAGTACGTTTGAACGTGCCCAGTCCTGAAACAAAGGAGTGACGAGATCGGAATGTTTGACAGACACTTTATCAGACAAAGGTGTGTTGGGGTCCTGACTCATTTCAGACCGTAATTTCTTTGTCACCCTAGTGTTACGAGTAAGATAGTTGCTGGATGAGAGAGACGAGAGGAACTTTCAACCAATCATAGGACAGAGGCTTCTGTTCTAAACTGCGATATTGACGTCATGAACTACCAATCAGAGAGGGTCACCAATTTTAGCGCCAAGGGAGCGTCTGACGCCGGCTTGAAGTTGAAAGCGGGAAAGATTGGATTAACGAAATCTATGATCGATTCCAGAGCACGATAGCCCCATTGTGACCTGTATAATTTTTCAAACTGTTTGATACCTGTTGCATGCCAATAGTCGCATTATTATAGAAGTTAGTGATAGATTTCCCTCTCCCTCCGTCCTTTTGCTAAATTCACATAAATACTGTCGTCTGAGTGACGAGGGGGTTGATTCTTGGTGACACCGTGAGGTGATCACTTATTCTTTTCCATACCGTGAAGATATACAGTGTTAAATTTATCAGAGATAGGGTCATTATTGAAAATATTATAATAAAGTTGTGTGCGCACAGCTGAGTGTGAAATTTGTGTATCGGTAATATTTTAGTAGTCTCCCACGACTACAACTATTAGGGAAAGTCTACATTTAATTTTGCACTAGACAAATGGTGAATAAAGTAACTATTGGCAAAATTTAGATAGAAAATTACGTGTGACTATAAATAACATTTTATTTTTGTTATTTTTATTCAACGTCAAGATGGAACTCCAGACCCAGAGGAAGACATCGAACCGACGTTTCTACGGCTCCATGTGGTCTGAGATGAGCTAAACACTTTGGAGAGAGAATGTCAGGCGATGTTCGATGAGATGACGCAGAAAGAGGAATAAGTACTAAATAATTTAATTATTTGACAAACTGGTTATGGTTTTGTGGGAACATATTATTTTGTGTAAATATTTTATTTTATTTTTGTCTCCGTGTTTTATTGTAGTTGGTTTGTGGTACTGACACACTTTAGTTTAGTTCATGAGCAACGTGGCATGTATTCTATCTTTGTGAAGATTTTTTTTGTTGATGTCAAGTACACGGGGCAAGAGTACTCAAGTGCGCTTCGCTACCGTAAAATGCGCGGCTAAGCGACACAAATTGGGAACCGATATCATAACATAAGCGAAACTGAATTAACTAGAGTAGATAATAGAATTGGTGGGAAATCTTTTTATTGTATAGATTTTTATTGTTACACAGGCTTGTGTGTTAATTGCCGTTTGTTGCATTTTTGTTAAGTGAGGGGTCATATGCCCAATGACTTTATCTGTTGATGAAGTTTCCCTTTTAGGGTCTTGGTACACAAAATCTTTGATATTTGATTGGAGTGTCGGCCCGTGGTAGATTTGTGTTGTGTTCTGCCCAAAATGCTTTGTTGAGTCTGCAAATATGTGTTTTATGGGATAGGAGTTTTCGGGAACCTTGGTTCTGTCTGAAGCTATTGTCCAGGATAAGCATTTAATCCTTGCGAGGAAAATGTTGGAATCCCCTTCTACGATGTCTTGCAATTCTTTGGAATTGACAAGAAGTGTGTGAATTTATCTGTCGCGATTAACAGGTGGCGGAACGGGGCTGTCTAGTCTCTTGTTATAAATAGCATGACTCAAAGCTTCGACAAGGAGGGCTGGTTTTGAACACTGACGCTAATGAGTGGTAAGTGAAGGTATTTCTACCCGGCGCACTCCATCAGATAAGGAGCAAGCTGTGCTCATTAGTATTCACGGCCCAGGTCTCCGTTCTTCGTAAATGTTTATCTTATATTAAAATAAAGCCTGTTTAATGATAAAAGAATTGTAATCGGTAAATGGGTGCTGTTCGCGTTTTTGATTGATCGAGTCCCAGCGTGTTAGCTTATTCATGCTTTTATTTCATGTAAATATCATTGGATTTTAGGCATCTTATTTCTTGTTTAATTATTGTCATGTTCTTTGACCTCGGGTGGTCTCGATGTTCGGCCACGTTGTTGTCATGTATATGTTGAGCAATTGAGCCTTTGGGCAAGCTTCTGTTTTGCTGGGAGTTTCCTGACTCACTGCGATCTCGATGGAGATCGATTAGTTTATAAATTTTAAATGGTTGCGTGTGTCAGTAAAATTTTAATTGTTGGTAAGATATCCTTCGAGTGTGTCCCATAAAGCCATAATAATGGTTTGCAGTATGGGGGTTTGCAAGCATATTGGCTGTTCCATCTGTGAGCAAATCTCCATCAAAAGTACTTATTTCTTCTCTAGCGTAGTTATACGCGTGCATACATATTAATCAGACAAGTGGATTTTGATCCACAATTTTATTTCTTTGGAGTGGACCTTTCTAGGCCACTCAGATCTGTGTAAATTATTGTACTGTGGGAGTAAAGTTCAGGGTGGACTTTGTTTATATTATTTTTTTATGTTTTGTTGTTTTTATTCAGTTATTAAATGGTGGTAATTTTTATTTGTTTTTCACTCATTTCTTGTTTATAGTTTTGCATATGGTCCTTGTAATTGTAAGCAGCCGTCTGGTATTTGAGCTCTAGTGAAAGCATACCCGGACTGAACGCTCCCCGAAGTTTGATTCTCGTATATACGACGCTGTTATATACAAGGGCACATAGGCAACGCTGGCATTACCCAACGTGGGACATTTCACTGTTTTAGGCTTTTCTAGCGCATTTTTTTGATAAACTGACACGCCACAAGTGGAGGCAGAATGTGACAGTATTCGAATCACCGAATGTGATAATTTTAAGTAACGTAGTTATGGCGAAGGCATTACCGCCAAGTGAGTGAATTATACAGTAAAATCAGGAGTTGCAATGTAAAATACAGTACACGTTTTTGTTTCTTGCATTAATTGTAAAGATAATATCGTGAAACTGGGCGCCCATATTAATGATAAAAATTAGCTTTGCTTAGAAAGACAACTCCATGTATGTAATAGGAAGGCGTGTAGCTTTTCAAGGCAATTAATACTTGATTAATTAGTCTGTTCTTGTAGCGTTTTGTAAGGCTAGCATTTAATAACTGAATGTGTGGGTTAAGTTTTAAATTATGTAAAATGAAGGATACTCAGGGATGCTATTGGATTAATGGGATTGTGTTTATAAATTTAAACGAACTGAGTATGTGTAAATTGATATAAATGTGTGTTAATATGTATGCACGTATCGGAGAACATCGCCAATTGGCATTTTCTCTATTTTCTCAAGTGTATTGTGGTGATGGCTTCTTTAGACGAAATAAGACAGGTTGTAGAGAGCGCTGCGGCACGCACTCAGCAGCAAATGGTGTTGTTACGGCAGGAGATGACAGCGGAATTAATAGCACAGAGTGAAACATTTAAGGCACAAATAGACAGTAGCAGGGCTGAACAATCAGCGGAATTAATAGCACAGAGTGAAACATTTAAGGCACAAATAGACAGTAGTAGGGTTGAACAGTCAGCGGTGATCAAAGCCCAAATTAATGAATCTATTGGCACACAATTAGCGCTTCAAAATGATAGTATTAATACACAATTAGCGCTTCAAAATGATAGTATTAATACACAATTAGCTCTACAGAATGATAATATTAGTTCTCAATTGACACAACAAAGTGAATCAATAAACTCTCAACTAGACGCGCAAAACAGTCGTAACACTGAGCAACTCGATAATGTAGTGGTTGAAATGAAAGAACATACAAGGAAACAGCTTATACTACTCGCCTTAGATGTAAGTAAGAACAATGAGAAGCAGGTTAAACAGATAAAACAACTTGAGGATCAGTTTAACGCTAAACTTAATAACTTAGACGATACAGTTCTGGCAAAATTGGCACAGATTGAATTGGCATGCACAACTAAAAATAGCGAAATTATAACTGCACAGGACAGGTTACAAAACAGATTTAATAAAGTGGAGAAAATAACCGTAGTTATACAGGAACAGGTAAAGGCGGTAGATGAAAACGTGACCGGCCTTATAAAAGACATAGACCGTCTCGAAAACCAATCAACAGATCGCTGGAAAAATGCAGAAGTAGACCGGGAGGGATTAAAAGCCACTATTGAAGAAAACAATGTACGCATGGAGGATCGCTTGGAACGGATCGAAGTGAGCCAGGACACTAATAATCTGAAGATAGAAAACGTTAGAAAGGATTGGCAAAAATTATGTAAGGACTCCAAGGAAGAAAGGTTGGCGGTAATTAAGAAGCTGGGGGAGAACCACACACGGATACAGACGTTAGAAGATGAGATAAAAGCAAAATTTAAAGAACAAGGTGACAGGCTGATAAAAGCAGAATTATTTTCTATGGAACATAATGCAGGGTCATTAGGCGGGAAGGCAAGAGATGGAGACAGAGATAGCCCGGGGGCGACTCATTCAACTGGTAGTCAGGTTGACACGGAAAGTCCACTTGCTCGGAACACGGAAGAATTTCGTAATCACATAGGGAGAAGTTCTACACCCCATGACGGTAATCAGCACCCTCAACTTGTACAAATCATCCGTTCTAATGAATTCAAACCGGCTAAGTTTATGGAAAATTCTGGAGTCACACCCAAGGCGTTCTTGCGGGAAGTCGAACACTATTATAATGATAATGATATAGCTCCCGCCCGGCAACTGCGTATGATGGAAATTTTTTTAACTGGAAATGTTTTAACGTGGTACTTGAGCTTCAAATACACGTTTGAAAGCGTAGATGCATTCAAGCATGCTTTCCTTCGAAAATATTGGTCGTCTTCATATCAACAGGGGTTAAGAATGGAATTGTACTCCAGAAAGTACCAATCTACTCAGCAAACTAAGTATTCAGATTTTTTTTCATCACAGCTCCTTAAGTTTAAAGATCTGGATAATCCTTTAAGTGAGGCCGAGCTAGTCATGACTATCGGACGCCAGCTTCCCGTTAACGTTCAGCAGGTATTGGTCGCAGCTAACGTTTCAGACGCGGTACACGCTGAACAGATCCTGCGCCAGATAGATGAAACCACGTCCCACTTACACAATAGAGTTGGAAGACAGGTCGAAATGGTAAATACAACCGAGGTGATTAAGCCGAGCCAGATAAACACAAGATCCCAGGCTACCAATACAAATACAAACATTTCAACACCCGTGAGAGGTCAGGATGATGTCGAGAAAAGACAGCGCCAACATTACGATAACAACCGTAATAACAACAGACAGTTCCAAGGACAGAATAGATTCCAACAACGAGGATTTCAACAATGGAGGGACAATCGGAGACAAGATGTACCATACAGGAGATGGGGAGATCGGAATGAAAATCAGAGATGGCACGACCGCAGATTTCAGAATCGTGAGGACTCTAGAAGCTACCGAAACGACTGGAACGATAGGCATGCTCAATCGCAGAAGTACTTAGAGGAAGTTCATACAAACGAGGGAAACGAACAAGGACGTTGGAAACAGGCAATTGACAAGCGGAAAAATCCCGACACATACAATGAGGAAGGCAGAACAAATCAAGGGTTTGAAGCCATGCACATAGAGACGCAGAGATACTTGGATCAGCTGCATGAAGAACAAGCAAATAGCGAAGCCAGCAAAAAAGACGAACAAAGATTAGCGGCACGGGGCATTAGAGAACGCAGCCCGGCCGGGAAGAGAAACACCGGTGCGATCCGAAAAACTGGTCACTACTAAGGGAAGCAGATGGCAACACGCGGGAGAGACGAAGAGGATGGCAGCATGGAGGAGTGAAAACGTTCAGCATAGTGAGGAATCTTGGAAATAACGCAGCGAATTAAATACGTGATCGTCCAACATCATGCAAGTAAACGGGGGGCAAGCAGAAGCCAGCACGACATCGAGGAAGTGATTAGCGTCTGGCCTGTTTACATCTTGAAGCAAGCAGAGTTGACAGGTATGTCGACAGACGAGCAACAGAGAGGGGAATAGTCTTTAAGCAACAAATAGCCCCAGGCGAAGCGCTGGGCAAGTGAGCAGCAGACTGGTACTGTCCTAATGAATGGGCGAGAATGTAAACATTGGAACGAGGAAAACACTTGTCAACTAGCAGAGGCGGACTGACTGAGCACTTTGAAGGGAGGCTAACCCAGTATCTGCACCATGTGACTTAGGGAAGAAAAATCGAATTTATCTCTAAGTTCGATTTTTCCCAACTAAGGGAGTTGTGAACCCTTAATAAGCTACGCATATTAATGATTCTAATTATTCATTTCATTATATTCTGATTTTACTGCCAGAATCATACAGGAAGGCCAGACTGGATTGCGAAATATCAAGCTTATGTGGAGACAGTACGTTTGAACGTGCCCAGTCCTGAAACAAAGGAGTGACGAGATCGGAATGTTTGACAGACACTTTATCAGACAAAGGTGTGTTGGGGTCCTGACTCATTTCAGACCGTAATTTCTTTGTCACCCTAGTGTTACGAGTAAGATAGTTGCTGGATGAGAGAGACGAGAGGAACTTTCAACCAATCATAGGACAGAGGCTTCTGTTCTAAACTGCGATATTGACGTCATGAACTACCAATCAGAGAGGGTCACCAATTTTAGCGCCAAGGGAGCGTCTGACGCCGGCTTGAAGTTGAAAGCGGGAAAGATTGGATTAACGAAATCTATGATCGATTCCAGAGCACGATAGCCCCATTGTGACCTGTATAATTTTTCAAACTGTTTGATACCTGTTGCATGCCAATAGTCGCATTATTATAGAAGTTAGTGATAGATTTCCCTCTCCCTCCGTCCTTTTGCTAAATTCACATAAATACTGTCGTCTGAGTGACGAGGGGGTTGATTCTTGGTGACACCGTGAGGTGATCACTTATTCTTTTCCATACCGTGAAGATATACAGTGTTAAATTTATCAGAGATAGGGTCATTATTGAAAATATTATAATAAAGTTGTGTGCGCACAGCTGAGTGTGAAATTTGTGTATCGGTAATATTTTAGTAGTCTCCCACGACTACAACTATTAGGGAAAGTCTACATTTAATTTTGCACTAGACAAATGGTGAATAAAGTAACTATTGGCAAAATTTAGATAGAAAATTACGTGTGACTATAAATAACATTTTATTTTTGTTATTTTTATTCAACGTCAAGATGGAACTCCAGACCCAGAGGAAGACATCGAACCGACGTTTCTACGGCTCCATGTGGTCTGAGATGAGCTAAACACTGTGGAGAGAGAATGTCAGGCGATGTTCGATGAGATGACGCAGAAAGAGGAATAAGTACTAAATAATTTAATTATTTGACAAACTGGTTATGGTTTTGTGGGAACATATTATTTTGTGTAAATATTTTATTTTATTTTTGTCTCCGTGTTTTATTGTAGTTGGTTTGTGGTACTGACACACTTTAGTTTAGTTCATGAGCAACGTGGCATGTATTCTATCTTTGTGAAGATTTTTTTTGTTGATGTCAAGTACACGGGGCAAGAGTACTCAAGTGCGCTTCGCTACCGTAAAATGCGCGGCTAAGCGACACAAATTGGGAACCGATATCATAACAGAAGCGAAACTGAATTAACTAGAGTAGATAATAGAATTGGTGGGAAATCTTTTTATTGTATAGATTTTTATTGTTACACAGGCTTGTGTGTTAATTGCCGTTTGTTGCATTTTTGTTAAGTGAGGGGTCATATGCCCAATGACTTTATCTGTTGATGAAGTTTCCCTTTTAGGGTCTTGGTACACAAAATCTTTGATATTTGATTGGAGTGTCGGCCCGTGGTAGATTTGTGTTGTGTTCTGCCCAAAATGCTTTGTTGAGTCTGCAAATATGTGTTTTATGGGATAGGAGTTTTCGGGAACCTTGGTTCTGTCTGAAGCTATTGTCCAGGATAAGCATTTAATCCTTGCGAGGAAAATGTTGGAATCCCCTTCTACGATGTCTTGCAATTCTTTGGAATTGACAAGAAGTGTGTGAATTTATCTGTCGCGATTAACAGGTGGCGGAACGGGGCTGTCTAGTCTCTTGTTATAAATAGCATGACTCAAAGCTTCGACAAGGAGGGCTGGTTTTGAACACTGACGCTAATGAGTGGTAAGTGAAGGTATTTCTACCCGGCGCACTCCATCAGATAAGGAGCAAGCTGTGCTCATTAGTATTCACGGCCCAGGTCTCCGTTCTTCGTAAATGTTTATCTTATATTAAAATAAAGCCTGTTTAATGATAAAAGAATTGTAATCGGTAAATGGGTGCTGTTCGCGTTTTTGATTGATCGAGTCCCAGCGTGTTAGCTTATTCATGCTTTTATTTCATGTAAATATCATTGGATTTTAGGCATCTTATTTCTTGTTTAATTATTGTCATGTTCTTTGACTTCGGGTGGTCTCGATGTTCGGCCACGTTGTTGTCATGTATATGTTGAGCAATTGAGCCTTTGGGCAAGCTTCTGTTTTGCTGGGAGTTTCCTGACTCACTGCGATCTCGATGGAGATCGATTAGTTTATAAATTTTAAATGGTTGCGTGTGTCAGTAAAATTTTAATTGTTGGTAAGATATCCTTCGAGTGTGTCCCATAAAGCCATAATAATGGTTTGCAGTATGGGGGTTTGCAAGCATATTGGCTGTTCCATCTGTGAGCAAATCTCCATCAAAAGTACTTATTTCTTCTCTAGCGTAGTTATACGCGTGCATACATATTAATCAGACAAGTGGATTTTGATCCACAATTTTATTTCTTTGGAGTGGACCTTTCTAGGCCACTCAGATCTGTGTAAATTATTGTACTGTGGGAGTAAAGTTCAGGGTGGACTTTGTTTATATTATTTTTTTATGTTTTGTTGTTTTTATTCAGTTATTAAATGGTGGTAATTTTTATTTGTTTTTCACTCATTTCTTGTTTATAGTTTTGCATATGGTCCTTGTAATTGTAAGCAGCCGTCTGGTATTTGAGCTCTAGTGAAAGCATACCCGGACTGAACGCTCCCCGAAGTTTGATTCTCGTATATACGACGCTGTTATATACAAGGGCACAATACGTTCAGTAGATTAACTGTAAATGTAGAAGAACATGTCCCAGGTTTACAGTGGAATTCAACCGGAGGTTTTATTTACGAGGCGTATCCAGAAAGTAAGGTTCATTATCAAAAAAGAGAACATACAGTAGTTATATTCAAAACTTTATTGGCAACAGGTACAGGAATGTGTCAGCTACTAGGGCTGTTTATTTTTTCAATGTCCGATGGGCTATATAAAAATAACAGATTGACATATGAAACTGATTTTATTACTAAATGTTTGCTTGTTTTGTACTTAAGTTTCAACATAATCGCCAAAACGATTGAAACACTCGTCGTGTCGTTACACCAGCTTCCCAATGCCCTCTGCAAATATTTCTGCCGCCACTGAGTTGGGTACGTCTGGACAGTCTCCTGAAGTTTTTCCTTTTTGGCAAGACGTTACCGCCCAACCATACCTTCAATTCTCCAAAAAGGTGAAAATCATTCACGATCACACTGTGCCAACGTTACGATAAACTTTCTCAAAGAATTAAAGTGGGAAGTTTTCGACCATCCACCGTTTAGTGCAATCTAGCACTGAATGATTTTCACCTTTTTCGAGAATTGAAGGTATGGTTGGGTGGTAACGCCTCGCCAAAAATGAAAAACTTCAGGGGACTGTCCATACGTACCCACCTCAGTGGCGGCAGAATTCTTTGCAGAGGGCATTGGAAAGCTGGTGTAACGATACGACAAATGCTTCAATCGCTTTGGCGATTATGTTGAAATATAAGTACAAAACAAGCCAACATTTAGTAATAAAATCAGTTTGGTATGACAATGTGTTATTCTTATATAGTAGTCCATTGGACGTTGAAAAAAAATTGCGAGCCTTACAGTAGTCGCATATGATGTGTAACATCTGACATAGACGAAACCTCACGTGAAATTGTTGATACACCGGTATTGTATACTATTATTGGCACAAATAATGATTTATTGCAAAAGCGAGTGTTTTACAAATATTGTAGTTTATAATACGGAATACGGAACTCATTTTATTAGATGATTTGTAGTTTCCACCAGCACTAGCCTAATTAAAGAATACGATATGGATCAACTAGATTAATAGACGCGACACCACTCATAACCTTAAATTCCTTATAAACAGGACCTCTTGATTCACAGACCGATACGTAATTTCATATGGATTCTGTTAATATGAGTCATATTGATATGATAAATATCGTTTAAAATGATAATATGGTAGCAAAAATATCTATCTCGTCCGGGATTCGAACCCGAGATCTCTAGATTCACAGTCATAGGCGCTAACCCCACGGCTATTTCAACTACAGAAATATTGTGCACAAGATGGTGACTTATTTCCACGTTCCAATAATACAGCATTACGGAATTAAGTGGCATTTATATTTTGCTTGTTTCGATAATGTTCCTGCGTGAAATTGAGTTTAAAATGCCTTATGAATAGGCCCTCTTGTGAGCAAAGAAAATGTATTCAGCAATAGTTTATGAAGGCTTGCTAAATTCTCGTATAACCACAATGATTATATTATATTGATGACTGAATTACCGTTATATGGGTTAATATTTGAATAGCCATTGTGCAGAAACATAATACCGGCAATGCCGACGACTTACAATATTTGATATTAAGGCATTTTACCATTTAAATACTGATATGAAGACTTCGAACATGTAGCATGTCATTTGTTTCAATCACTTGACACCAGATTTCGCATGAGCGTTTTCCGTTCAGTATGTCATAATACATTCCACATGGCCGAGAATACGTCATGGTATCAATTTCCGACACCGCGCGCTCATTGTTTCTCTTACCACTGCCAGCTGGATCTTACCACTGCCAGCTGGATCGATCGATTTGGCAGTGCATCTTACACTTCCGTTCGATCCACCACTGCCAGCTCGATCGTTCCGATCCACTTCCGTCCTATTTTTCAAAATCACTCCCACAAAATATATCCAGCAACCGAGTGGAAAGACGTTACACATCAATAACTGCCCTCGTATTATCGACATAGGCACCAAACGAATTGAGACACTTGTCATTGCGTGGTATCAACTTTTGTAGTCCTGTGTCATAGAAGTCTGCCGCCTGCGAATAGAACCAGCGTGTGCTCTTCGTTAGTGTGAAAATGCTGACCAGAGAACAGAAATTTCTTCAGGTGCAAGAAAAGGTGGAAATCGCTGGGAGAAGATGAGGACTGTACAGTAGATGATGAAATAGCTCCCAGCCAAACTTCTGCAGAACAGTTGTTGTCCTGATCTTGCTCCCAGCGATTTCCATAATTCCTTGCACACCAAAAAATTTCTGGCCTCCGGTCAGCATTTTCACACTGACGAAGAGCTGATGATGACTCTGATACGCTGGTTCCATTTGCAGACTTCTGTGACACAGGACTACAAAAGTTGATACCACGCTATGACAAGTGTCTCAATTCCTTTGGTGCCTATGTCGAAAAAGAGCTGACACATTGCTGCACCTGTTTTGTCAATATAGTGAACCCTTTATCGTCTGATGGATAAATGATTCGATGTTTTATTTCTACAATTAATTAATATTTCCACCAGCGTCATGAAATAGCCAGACGAAGATGAGGAAACTTCAAGCATTTGTTGGAGACAGCGGGGACATACCTGCAGCAGTTTGACAAAAGGCTAAATACTTAAGGATTGTGGAAAGAAAGAGCCTAGCTATGTTTCATAAGGACAGGTGGTGGCTACCTCAAAATAGAAGGGACGCGTGGTGAGACACGCTTATGGCATGTTCATTGTACTATTCGCGCCTAGAAAAAATATAATGCAGTAACGTGAGTGGCTGATGGTACTACTGGACACTCCTACGAGGCCGAGGTCTGATAAAAACCACGAACATATCGAAAAAGTGGAACCAATGGGAGATGAATGCTTACGAACGCGCCAAGTCTAGCTTGGGCACGCAGTAGCTAGCATTAAGGCGGGAGATCGGCTAGACAACATCTCTACGATCGATTCTAGAATTAATGGGCATATTCTTGACCTGCGCAATTTTACGAGTTCAGTGATATTTGTTTCATTCCTATACCACTATTATTTTGAGAAATTTTTATATAATTTCTCCCCCCCATCGATACCTAGGGCCAGTTCGTTTATAAGTGGCGTGAAGAGCCAAGAAACATGATTACATTTTGTGCGTCTGAGGACGTAGGTTATGATTACATTTTGTGCGTCTGAGGGCGTAGGTTATATTACATTTGTGTGTCGGAAGACACAGGTTATTACTACATTTTGCGCCTAGGCACTTGTACTTTGCGGGTCACGAGGACACAGATTTTTATTTATACAAATGTGTTGTAAATTCAGTGTGATAGATAGTCACAGTACTATTTTGTAGGGACAGTATCATCGACAATTCGCCAACAGACTGTTCTGGGAAAAAAAAGTACCTAAAACGGTGAATTTAGTAGTCAGATATCGAGTGTGTAATAATCTATAACTTTTTGCATCAGCACGAGAGATGACATCGCTTGTCCTGGAAGAAGTTTGGAACTGTCAACACTCCGTCGAGATGTTTGAGATGAGCTAAGCAGCATTAAGTAGGGAGATGGCAGCAGATGTTCGCTGACGGTGACTGGCCGAGGATGAGTACTGAATAATATTCTTATTATCTGACAAATTAACTTATGGTATATGGGACATATTTTGTTTGTAAATATCTTGCTTGTGTTGATTAACGTAGTGTATTTAGTTTTGGTCTGACACACCTTTTGCATGGAAACAGCCCGTACAATTTTTCATAGTCGTAAGTTCTTGTTTGTTTTAACTAACGTGGCTATGTGGACAACCGTGTTTGCATAGGTTTACGCAATGCATTTAAGAAACGTCTCTCGGAGATATATTGTGTTTCAGAAGTAGGACTGAATTAATATAATCATACAGTAGATTGGAGCGTAAATTAATCTTTGTAATGTTTATTATTGATCAGATTCAGTGAGTTTATTGCCGTTGGAGCAATGTGAGTTGTGGCGAAGAGCAGTCAGCTTAGGTTTTAATTTTCTTAAATAGATTGTGAGGATCCGATTGTGAGCATCCGATTCAACCGACCTGTGTGAAATGTGTTATGTCATTCCCAGCAGTGTGTGTGTGTGTGTGTATTTTATTGGTCATTACAAGCGGGAATTTCAGCGTAGACTGATTTATGTCGGCTTGGTGCTGAGTCCATATGGTTACCTTGCGAGGACATATGTGGCTATATCGATTAATGTCTTACCACATTTTTATATGGTTGAGATTTGTTGCTGTTGATTCTACGAGATAACGGGACAGTTGGTCAAGTTATTTTTACACACTGGAGTTGGACGATGACAAGAGTTGTGGTAGAGGGAAGCTGTTTTCACAAGGCGGGCTGAAAGGATTGCATCGAGGTCATTAGTGGAGGCTTGTTGGCTCCGTAATAATACTTGAAATACAGAATAAGAACTGATCAATGATAAAAATTGTTTAAATAAATGGGAGTTGCCTACGAATCACTATAATCTCCGAAGCGTTAGCTTAACGTGCATTTTTGTTCATATAAGGTAATCTCAGCCGGTGAAGCTTTTGTCGTTGTTGGTTCCATTCCATGTTTATGTTCCATATTAGTGACCCGTGCAGTCACGTGCGATGCTGTCTTTTCCTTGTTTGTGTATTGAGCAATTGGCCGTGTTGGCAGCTCATTTGTCAGATGCGTCATCGCACTGAAGGAGGGTCTCGAGGGAGATTCCTGTAAATATTAGATTTTAGACTGTGTGTCAGCATTGATTTTAAGGGTTTTTATTAGTGTTGTGTCCCATATCCGTAAACGTTGATTTACGAGATGATTGTTCGTAAGCATCGTGGCTGTTACCCGATGTAAACGAACAGTCATCCAGGTACTCAGTCCTCGTAGTTAGTCATTACGCGTACATAAAATCCCAATGCAAGTTAGTGGAACTTGGATCCACATTTTTATGAGGAGGAGATCTGTCTGACTCCTCAACGTTGATAGATATTTCTGTCATGGGAAGATTCAGGGAGGAATATTATTATTGATGTTGTCTATATTCATTTTTTTGCACTAATAGTCATTAAATTATGTTATTATTTTACGTCTTGTCACTCCCTTTCTTGATTATAGTTTTAATCCTATGACCCTTCCCTCAGTAGAGCATGTTGTTTGGCGAACGTAAACATCACACTATGAACTGAGCGCGACCCCTTGATCAAGATTCTTGCATATAAACACTGCAATACTAAAGGGTTCATAGGAGGTAAACTGGCGCGGCCAAGCGTGGGGCGGTTCACTGTGGTGTAGCGGCGGAGAAATTGCACATGTCAATGTAAGCGTAGTTGGGTTTACAAACTGACGCAAAAATGAAGGTGTATTTTTGTTGCCGGTTCGCTGCTGGAACACATTTAGTTGGCGTATTTGAGTAAAACTGACATGCCGCAAGTGGAGGCAGATATGACAGTATTTTAATCACCGGAAAGTGATATTTTATTAAAAGTAATTGAGGCGAAGAGGATACCGCCAACTGTGTGAAATATAAATTAAAATCAGGAGTTTGCAATGTAAAATACGGTTCACGTTTTTGTCTATTGAATTAAAGTAAAAGTAATATACGTGATACCGGGCGCCCAATGATTAAAGTTAAAACTAGATTTGTTTAGAAAGTCAAACTCATGAAAATGTTAGGAGGCTGGTAGCCTTAAATGACAATTAATACTTTGTTAATTAGTCAGTGTTAATATCAGATCAGGATAACAATTTAATGACTGAATATGTGTTTGGGTTTAAATTAATTGAGTAAAATTAGAACCACTCAGAGACGCGATTGACTAGTGGGATTAAATGTAAATTATAAATGAACTGAGTAGGGTAAAGGAATTAAATGTGCATTGGGATTGTATGTGTGTGTCAGGGGGCATTGCTTTATGCCATTTCCCTAATGTCTCATATAAAGTGTATAACATGGCAACAGTAGAACAGATTCAAGAAATCATTGAAAATGCGGCTAGGAGGACACAGGAATTGTTGGACACTAAATTGGCGGAACAGAGTGAATCATTAAACACTAAACTATCTGAACAGAGTGAATCATTAAACGCTAAATTATCTGAACAAATAAACAATAGTATGTTAGAACAAAGTGAGTCTATAAACAAATTGTCTGAGCAGAGTGAATCACTAAAAACTAAACTATCCGAACAAAGTGAATCACTAAACACTAAACTATCCGAACAAAGAGAATCACTAAACACTAAACTATCCGAACAAAGTGAATCACTAAACACAAAACTATCTGAACAGAGTGAATCAGTGCGGACACAATTAAACAACAGTAGGATTGAACAAAATGAATATCAGGCGGAACAAGCTAGATTATTAAAAAGTGAAATCAATGACACTATAAATTCGCAGTTAGAGGCGCAGAATGTTAAAACCACGAACCAATTAGCTTCGTTAACCGCAGAGATGAAGGATCACACTAATCAACAGATGGTATTGCTGGCCCTAGACGTTAGTAAAAACAATGAAAAACAATTAGATCAGATTAAGAAAATGGAAATTATATTTGATCAAAAACTTAGCATTCTGGATGAAACGGTGTTAGGTAAATTAGAGCAAATTGAACTAGCATGCACTATGAGTACGAGCGAGGTCAAGATAGCTCAGGATAATTTGGAAGGACGATTTAAGGAAATGGAAAAAAGCGGCAAGTTCATTCAACAACAATTATCAGCGGTAGATGAAAATATATCCGGCATAATTAAAGATATGGACCGTCTCGAAATAAAATCAGCGGAGCAATGGAAAAGCCTAGAAGCGGATCAGGATCAATTAAAGAATACCATCGACGAAAATAGCGCGAGATTGGAAGAATGGAAAAGCCAAATAGAAAGCAATCAGGATGACACTAAGAGCCAGATTGAGGAGAAAGTAAGCACAATTAAGGAGCAAATAAGAAAAGATTGGCGAAAAATGAATATCGATTCTAAAGAGGAAAGATCAACCATCCTTAAGACAGTAGGCGAAAATCATACTCGTATTCAAGCATTAGAACAAGAAATTAAGAGTAAACTTAAAGAACAAACAGACAGGATCATTAAAGCTGAACTGAGGTCGATAGAACAATCCTCGATATTTAAAACGGGAACAATGAAAGATAAGCAGGACGACTCAAATAGCCCGGAGGGGACGAGCACAGCAGGAAGTCAAACTCAGACAGAGAGCCCATTAACGACAAACACGGAGGGGTTTCGCAAGAATATTGAAAGGAGTTCCACGCCACAGGATGGTCATCAGCCCACACAACTTATCCAAGTAATTCGCTCGAACGATTATAAACCGCAGAAATACACGGAGAATTCAGGGGTGACACCTAAAGCCTTTATTAAAGAAATTGAAGATCATTACAATGACACTGGGGTACCTGAAGCACGTTGGTTAAGGATGATGGAGAGATTTTTATCAGGAAATGTCCTTACATGGTTTTTAAGCTTCAAATATACATTTGGAACTATGGCAGATTTCAAAATCGCGTTTCTGCGCAAATACTGGTCTCCGGCATTACAACAGAGTTTAAGAATGGAGCTTTACTCGAGGAAATACCAAACTACCTAGCAAACGAAATACTCAGATTTCTTTAACATGCAAATGCTAAAATTTCGCGACCCCTTGATCAAGATTCTTGCATATAAACACTGCAATACTAAAGGGTTCAATAGTTTTGCATATAACTATGTTCTCTTTTCTTTAAATAGGGAAACTTACTGTCTGAATGCGCCTCGTAGGCTACATCAAGCTAAATGCTCTTTAAAATTAAGAGAAAGTTGCTTTATCGTTAGGTAGAAAAGAGTGATATTACCAACCTTGAAATAGAGACAGCAGAAATGAGGAATACAAATTTTAACTGGGAAAGAGCTAGTTTTTCAGAAAAGTTGCTGGTATAGGAAACAAGTTGTCTTAAGCCTAGACCTAACCTGTTGGCCAGTACTAAACTCTTATGTAATGGGCTGGTGTCATTCATAAGTCTAAACTGGACAGTCACCGTTTGGGAAATCGGCTGTTGCCAAACTTATCGCGAGGGTTACAACAATACAGTGTTTATAAAACATGGCTTGATCTGTAGACATTCATTGTTGCTTTATTTGATGGTTTAGTGATTTCGAACAGTGGCTGTCTGTCCAACATCTGCTAGTTAAAGATAATGTTGTTTGGTTGATGGGGATCTCCCTCATACCACTGCCATCATGCTCCTGTTTATTTTATTTTTTTAGTCGTTTACCCTCCAGGTTAGTGGAACCCACGGACCTAGCGAGGGAACTCACCACTACCGCCTCTACGGGCAGTGTCCTAGAGCGGGGAACATCGAATCGGAAGGGATACAACTGGTGAGGTGGGATTGGCACCTCGCCCAGGCGGCCTCACCTGCAAAGCGAACAGAGGCCTCATGAGGGAAGGTAAGGGATGGTTACGATGGATAGGCAAGGAAGAGGGAAGGAGGTGGCCGTGGCCTTGAAAAAGGGACCATCCCGGCATTTGCCCGAAGACGAAGTGGGAAACCACGGAAAACCACTTCGAGGATGGCTGAGGGGGAATCGAACCCCCTCTACTCATTTGGGCCACCCGAGGCTGAGTAGACCCCGTTCCAGTCCTCATACCACTTTTCAAATTTCGTGGCAGAGCCGGGAATCGAACCCAGGACCTCCTGGGCGGCAGCTAAGCATGCTGACCGCTGCGCTACGGAGGCGACGCTCCTGTTTATTTGATTTTAAATAAATCACACAGCACTGTGACTGACATATGATGAACATGCTACTTAAACAAAACACACTAACAAATAGGTATACACTCTGATAGATACTCACTCTTAAGAACGCTTCAACTAACAAAATGCCGTTGAGTTACACCTCAGTAAAATAGACGTTCCCTACTACCTGTTCTTCCATTTACCGTATCACACTAGCAACATCTAGTTGGCTTAAGGACTATTGATACCAGCGGTGATTTCTTTCTGATGTTAACGGAGTTATCAAATAAATACTGAAGTCGTGTATGTAATATCTCTCGTCGTTCCTGAACAGAGAATGTCACTTGGAGTATTTGTAGAGTGAGCCCTTCAAAAGTATCCGAATGGCAGAGTGATAGAGAAATCACAACACACACAACCTTCTCACGCAGTACACCTAAGTGTAGAATTCCTTGTTAACGAGGTAATAGGCAAAGTGTCATTTACATGCTTAATTGCATAATTTCTGCTGATTTGTCAACCTAATTCGAGCACAGCACAGAATAGTAAATGGAGGTCAGGTTTCGTCCTACATAAATGTCTTCAGCTAGATGAACCATTTCACCTCCCAGTACTTGGGCACCAGGGGCGTCACTAGCGGGTGGACGTGGGTGGGAACGAACCTCTCTGTTCATCCAGGTGCCCCGTAAATTATTTGGGATTGTGGTAAAACGTTATGATAAAACACTGTAAGTATAATGAAAATGAAAATCCACAGCCTGCTTCCAGTCTCCGACCGGGTCAGGAATGAAATGAATGAAGCCCCGATCTAGCGGCGAGGATATGAACTGTGCCGGCTGCCGAGGCCTGACGCACTCCTCTGGGGCAATGATTAAATGAACAGATGAAATGAAATGATAGTGGAGAGTGTTGCTGGAATGAAATGTTGACAAGGAAAACCGGAGTACCCGGAGAAAACCGGTCTGCCTCCGTTTTGTCCAGCACAGATCTCACATGGAGTGACCGGGATTTGAACCACGGACCCAGCGGTGAGAGGCCGGCGTGCTGCCGCCTAAGCCACGGAGGCTTTACTGTAAGTATAATACAGTATATAAAATTACTATCACCAGTCAGTACGGATGATTATTCACAGTTGAGTTATTACATTGTATTGTAGTTATTCAATTGTATCCGGGGCTTGGGACACCTTTGGTCATCAGCCCATGTACTTGGGAGTGTGTTTTACTTGTCTGATGACCCGTGCTTATGTAATCACTGTATTAGTGGACATAGCTGTAATTATTAGCGTCCGGAATACGGTAGGTGCCCAGGGACTTTAAATAGGGTACTATCCATGCATTTGCCTGGAGGGAGTGTGAAAAAAAGATAATTTCAAACTTTTGTCAGCAGGTGTGACTACCTTAAAATGGATTGTTTTAGAGTTTGGTTAATACAGTCAACTGTAATAATACTACTACTACTACTAATAACAATAATAATAGTAATAATAATAATAATGACAACACCGCAATTCGAATCTCTGACCTCTGGACTTGTTGGAGCTTTCCGTCACGGTCTTGGTGCGCGACTTCAGACGCACAGCTATTCCGCGGGGTAATTGAAGAGAATGGTGTGGGCACTGACGTCAGTAATGTACTGTATGGTATGGGTAGCAAGAACTCTTTCCCGACCACTGTGCCATGGAGCCAGTCGTTATTATTATTATTAATATTATTATTAAAATCAAACTATTTCTTCCCTTTTTAAGAACCAAAGTGTTCTAAGTATACGCATTGATAAACGAGCACTATGAATGATCTAAATGTTATATCTCACCGATGCTTCAATTCGGCAATTTTGTCGCTGTTATGCTCGCTACTTCTTTTGTGACATGATACCGTATAAATTATATTGTTTAATAGAGGTGTGGAAATATTTTTATAACTTTCCTCGGCCACAAAAACAAATATTCTTCTCTTAAGAGAGGAATCCAGCTACTTCTGATGTGCACTTACTGATTTTCAGTAAAATTGATGTGATAATTTCAAACTTTTGTCAGGAGGTGTGACTACCTTAAAAATGGATTGTTTTCGAGTTTGGTTAATACAGTCAACTTTAATAATACTACTACTACTACTCATAATAATAATAATAACAATAATAATAGTAATAATAATAGTAATAATATTAATAGTAATATGAATAATAATAAGAAGAACAATAATGATGATAACTCTTCAATTTTATGTGTCTGCTCATACTACATATTATTATCTCCACTCCACGTGCCCCACTAAGTATATATTCTGAAGGCGCTACTGTTAGGCACCTATTTAAATTTTTTTTTTTTTTTAAATTACAGAGAATTGAACCAGAACTCCTACAGTAGTCGAGTAGTCTTTGATCAAATACAACTCCAGAAACATTTCCCCAGTTGATTCCCTGATTCACAAAAATCGACTTAAGATCATTCCCGCTGCATGATGGCAACGGACAAGCGTTTGAAATTGTTTTAATGTGCGGAAAAGAAATAGCTTCTTTTGATCCTTGCGCCTCTTGAGATTCAAGCACGGAAATGGCCTGGAACTGACTGAACTTCAAGCCAATTACAAACGAATTCAATGCTTCTGCTCCTGTTCAGCAAATTGTTAGTGGGAGATTAAGTTTGTAACCCTTAATTCTTTAAGACGCTTTTACAGATCAAAACTGAGAACGCAAGTCATTTCCGAATCGTCCTATAGTCTGCTTATGCACAGAAAATTGACGTCACTAAATGAGAGTTTGGAACTTAGTCAATCCACAGCAAAAGACACTTTCCCAGCGGAATATCGGAGAGCAAGCTTATTTCCATGGAGCCGCCATTAAGATCAGAGAAACGGAGCCTATAGTAGTTTGAAACTGTTCAATGCAGTAACGTTCTTCTCTAAGGCATACACAATGTGATTGTGAGCAGCAATGATAAAAGACTACCCTTTGCATGATGAGGTACATAACTTCTCATTGTACAAGACAATCCTTCCGTGTCCCGAACAAAGGTTAGTAATTTAGTGCTTCGTGCAGCAAGCACAATGATATCCTGTAGGAGGATGTTGGTACAGCTGGACTCCTGCCAGCAATTGACAATATTTACTGCATGAATCTTCATGCTACTTTACCCTCTATTATATCATTTAAAAGCCAACTGCCTGGCCATGTTGAAACACCGGATCCCATGTGAACTCCGAAGTTAAGCAGCATTGGGAGTGGTCGGTAATTGTATGGAATGCCGCTTCTGGGGGACCATGCGCTGTTGGCGGGGAGAGGGTAGGGAGGAGCGGAAAGGACTGGCCACCCTACCGCACGTAAACTCCGGCTCAGGATAGCCACTTCGGAGGCACGGACCTACCTTCGGACAGAATAATAAAAACCAAATCATTTAAGTAACTGCAAAATATATTCGACTGCTAAAATAATATAAAGCCAAATTGTGTAGTATTGAAAACATTACATGGCATATCTATTTAATGACGTGCTAGTACGCGGCACAGATTGTTGACTATAGCTCAATAAATAACTGTTAGGAAAGTATCTTGGATGTAGACACAAATGATTTTAAGTACTTGAAATAGTCATCCTGTGCATCTATTTGAGTGTATTTTCAGGTAAAGTCAGCCTTCTGCATACTTCAGCCATAACCACAGTAAATTGTGGCTGAAAGCCAAAGTTTGTTTGTCGCACCTTGTGTTTGTTTCATCGTTATGCAAATACAAATGGATAAAATTATAACATTTGGTATTTATAAAAAGTCAGAGCTTTGATTGAAGTCTAAAATACATTGGGTTACAATCTTCAAATTCAAACACGGTTCTGTAATTTAGGCAATTAGCTAAATTAGGAGTGGTTTTCCGTGGTTTCCTACTTCTACTCCTGACAATTCACGCTATCATTCCAAATATAATGTACCATCCGTCTCCTTCCAAATTCTAGCCCCAATTACACATACAGTACATACAAGCAACTGATGACGATCGTGTGACCTCCGGAGAGGCCGAGTGTAGGTCTTTCTAGTTGACCCGTGGGCAACCTGCAACCAACTACACGGGCATGATGACTACAATGAGACAACACACACATGTGGACACTCAAATATTACATCTATCGATGAAGGAATCTGGTATAATGATGATCGTGTGGTCTCCGGAGAGGCCAAGTGCAGGTCTTTCTAGTTGACGCCCGAGGGCGACCTGCGCGTCGTAATGAGGATGAAGTGATGATGAAGACGTCACATACACACAGTCCCCAAGTCACGGGAATTAACCCCAGGAGATTAAAATCCCATATGGCTCGGCCGGGAATCCAACCCGGGGCACTTTGGGCCAAAGCCGAGCGCGCTAACCAATTAACCACGGAGCCGGACAAGGAATCTGGTGAGGTTGACACTGAGCGTAACGTTTTTACGTATGTACATGTATGAGTGACTAATCTCTTATCATTTTAAATGATCTTGTCGACTTCGTCGTTACGCTGGGGTCTGGCGTTACGTTACGGTGACGGACGGTCAGATGCACTGAGGTGTGTGACGTCATAGTACCACTCAGTGCATGTGTACCCCGACAATCCCTACTTCGTTAGTATAAGACAAAAATCCTCGATTCTTGGATGTCACGAGTAATCTCGAGAACCACTGGATGGATTTTGATGCGGTTTTCACCATTCTGTTAAGGATATCTCGAGGAAAGATTCTGTAGAAAATAATTTATGGATGATCAAAGGAAGCCAAGCAGTAACGATTTCAGTGAAAAAGTCGAAAACAAACTTGGCGTTCGTGCGCTCCTTAAGCTTACGCTGGGCAAACCGTTAAAAATATCAATATACTATGAGCGTAAGAATTGGTCAGCATGAAAAGTTCTACAAAAAAGTCCGCGAGAGCATATCTCTATCTTCAATACATCGCCCACTATAAGTGTTTTTAGACTGGATGGAAGGGGCAAGTCCCCGCGCGCTCTGGTGAGCGTGCGGCATTCCTCGAGCTGAACCTTGCTTTGCCCTTGGTTTGCACTTGCTCTTCGCGAGTAATTTGAAACAAGATAAGCAAGATAAGTATTATACACATAATTTTCTTACATGTCAAGAGTCCAGCCTTTCTAGCATTTTTCAGCATTTGTAGCATTTAAAATGATACAAAGTATAGTCTTTCAGACTGACTGTCACTTTTTTATTCCCGTTTCGACGGGGTCAGGGATGAGAGGCGTGGATTTTGTGTGTGGTGGGTTTGTTTTGTCCCCCGATAACCTTCCTGACGCCAACATCATGAGGAGAGTTACATACACTGGAGTACTGTAAATATTGTTGTAGTCTACATGCAAAGGTTTGCAAGAAATGTCTATAAGGATGAATTGTTTTGGCATTTAACAAATATTTTCAATGAATTCCATCATTGCAAAAAGCATCGATGAAACATAGAATCTCTGCCTCTCCGTCTACATAAAGTCTTCTAGTGACAATAATGAGTGCAAGTTAACCCTGATTCTTAAAAACCCACCAACACAGAGTGAGCATGATTTTCAACTAAAGAAATACCGGTAACCAATTAAGTACTCTAACCATTTTGAATTCCTTGCAATAACAAGACCAGGTTTACCTACGAATTTCAGCTTGATTAAATTCGTTCCATTTCGGTATCAGTTTCTTATTCCAGGTCTCGCAAACTGCGAATATACTGGCAAGATGAAATCGACTTAATTTGAATAACAAGACGAAGACGGGTTGTGGGAGCAACTTGAGTTCTCTGTTCTAAGTATTGACCACATTCTGTACAAGTGGTATACAGTATTTCCTGCGAAAAGTTTAGTATGTAGCATATCAGGTGAATTGAACCGAAAATCAAGATGTTAGTAAGGAACATATAGCCTACTTTCTCCAAAATGCATGGGTATAGTTATAACTCTTTGTGCTTTTCGAGGAGTATATAATTGAATGTTGGATGAAGTAGCTTGTTGAAATACAACGTGCTATACGGATATTAAACGCTGATTGATTGAATCCTCACCTGAATTATATAGACACACACTAACACAGCCATCACAATAACACACGTTACCAGACAAAATTCAACACTCAACCAAGTACACGGGGCTAAATGACCATGATGTCCATGCATTTCAAATGAAACAACAACAACAACAGCTTCCTACCCAATTCCTTCCTCGTATAAAAGTACACACACTAGTAAGCCTACATACATCACAGTGACACAGGTTATCAGACAACATCTACACACACCAAAGTAAACGGGGCTACAAGACCAGGATGCCGCAAAACCCCTAAAGAATCAACAACAAAAACAACAACAACAACAACAATAGATGCTACCGCGGATCAAGGTCAAGGAATATTAATCGCTGTATTCGAGTGTTGAAATATGTGGTGTTATAAGACTATAATATTTTAGATTGCAAATAAACACTATATATGCTTAACATTATAGCGCGTGAGTAGTTATAGGCTAAGTCAATAAATATCAAAAACCGAAGTAAAAGAATTTGAACCGGCAGGGATTTGAACCACGAACTCCCAGACTATGAGCCCAGGTCGCTACCAATACACTATAGATACGCAACGATAATGCTTAGTATGCTTAGTTTAGTATAACTGTATCATATTTTGTGTAGAAATCAACGATTTCATTAGCGTCTTCTGCCGTCTCTATAAACCTTTTGATACTAAATATGTATTATTTTGTTCAGTGCATTCCTAAAAGGATAGAAACCTACGCAGTTACGGAAATATATGGATATTTGAGCAAAAATAGCGGCCATTTTGTCAACGGGACGGCACGGACCCACAACGAAATGGCACGGTCAACCTGGCCTGTTAGTCACTTCTACGGTTACAAATTCTATTATAATATGCTAATATCCTACCGGTCACCTCCTTGAGGAGAGTTTAAACCTCCCTATGTACGATAAGCTGAATTGTTGAGGGCAGGCCTTGTTGAATCGTAAGTTACGGTTAGGCTACAATACTTGAATGATTCATACATCCGCCATCTTCAAACTATTTGGCTGATGACCTTGTAATTTTGGTAAAAGACGCTTCCCGCATGAAAGTATATTGTTGCAAAATTTGGTAGAGATCGGATGATTAGTTAATTCGTAGATTGATATAAGCTCAGAACATTTGGGCGGGCACCATTTCTTTTTTGTTATGATGGTGGTAATATCCAACATGTCACTGAGTTGTCCGTTGCTAGTGCTACCTCTGCACCGAAGGTGGTTCGATTTGGGTTTCGTTGTGTTTGAAGTGATAGGGGGAATCGATTTGCACACATACATGGCCGCTATTGGGCTTATGACCTTGTGGTTTGGTCAAAAGACGCGTCCTACATGTAGGTATGTTGTTGCAAAATTTGGTCAAGATCCGATTATTACGTCAGTCGTAATTTGATTTAAGCTTGAAAAGTTGGGTGGCCACCATTACGTTTCTGTCAAGATGACGGTGATATAAAACATGATACTGAAGTTCCCTTTGCTAGTGCTACCTCTGTACCAAATTTCGTTCAATTCAGTTTCACCGTGTTTGAATTGATGAAGGTGGACAGCTATGCAGAGTACACACACATACACACAGACAGACACACAGTATTTGGCCCTGATCTTATAAGTCTACTTTCATTTTTTGGAAAAATCGAAAGTAGGCTAATAAATGGATTTTAACTCAGGAATTTTCAAACTGCTTCGACTCATAGTTGATTGTCGATCAAAAGAATGTCAGCCGTCAGTTCGGGTGAGATTGCATTAAATATATGCCAATGCTTGTTCAGATTCTTAGGCCTGAATTACTACCATTACCTGAAACCAGTATACACATGGATATTCTGCAGTTTACATTCCTCGATTGAACTGGTATAGTTTACCAAGCAAGGCATTAACAGTAGTATTAGGTTGAAAGACTTGCAGTCTTCCACGTCTCATTATATTTTTGTTTATGTATCATCTTTTCAGAAACACGGGAGTATTTGCAATTTTTTCACTAATACAGTGTAATAAAGACAAGATACGCGTTTTTAAATTATATATTAATCTTATACAATATAGGCTTATCACATTCTGTGTGTGCAGGGGCGCACCCAGACTTTTGGTTTGGAGGGGGCTTTCCTCAATAACATGATTTCAGCTATGGAAAGAGAAATTGTCCATTAATAGTCTTGTATGTAAATATGATATTTAAGATCATATGCATAAAAAGATACGGTATTCTATAAGGTCAAACATACTGTAGAATGCTCTGTTAAAACCAATACAAAAGATGCTATTGGACTGGAGATTATTTAAACAAAATGTGCATTGGTTTTATACAAATTTTAGTTACAGTTCCATTGATCTAAGGTTATACAAGTAATAAAAAGGAACTGCATGATTTTTATCTAGAATTAACTTTTGATCACGATCAGAGTGATAACGACTCGATTGCTCTGCTCACTATTATCATAACTATATATCCAGCTACCAGGATCGTCAGATTGATGTGTAACATCAATTATCTGCAATCATTTACTAAGTTTTGAGTTGTTTACTGTATACCAAGAACTAGTATAGGTTTTAGGAAATTAATAATAACATTTTGATTTTGAATATGTAAATTTAATTGGAACTAAAAATTACATTTTAAAAATTACGAGATGAAATTGTATACCATAGTGTTATGGATTGTAACAAATATTTTATGTACTGTACGTGAAAATATATGTTATTTTAATTTTCCTTAATAACTAACATTATAATAAAAAATCTTAAACATTTCTAGAATTTCAAGTTGAACTTAATTACACAGGCTGAATGCAAGTTTAAACAAATAGTTGAATACAAATCATGTATTAATGAATTAACATTAACGTTGTTTGAATAAAGTGGAAACTCAAATTTCACAGAACAAAATCCAGCCGCCTAGCAGATATTTTCAAAACGGAAACTACCTCTGTACTGGTGACTTCAATTTCCGGGTCAATATTCAGTGCTGCTAGTCCAGTCAGCCTGTCTGCAACCATGGTATTCCTAAGATATGTTTTCAGCCGACGTAGTGTAGAAAATGACCTCTCAGCAGTGCTTGTAGTCACAGGGATGGTACATAAAATTCTCAACAATGTGTGGATATTAGGAAACAAGTCCTTGTCACATAGATTCAACACATCGATTGCGTTTTAGGGATATTAGCGTGGGTCTTCAAGCTCTTGTACCACAGTTCAAACTCAGCCATAAGCAGGCCTTTGTTGTTTCCTCCACTTTCAATTATGTCATTCTTATAAAAATTACACAGCTGTAAGAAATCAGGTTGCATTTTTTCTTGGAAGGTTTCTTTATGTGTATGTGATGCATTGCCTGATGGCAGTAAGCACTCAAAACTCTTTAAGACTTTATGCTTGATGAATCGAGATTCCAATGTAATAATGAAAGAGTCAATCCAAGGGATGAAAACAGATCTTTTATAGTATAATTCTGGAGTTTCTGCTGGTATTTTGCTTCTGTTCTGTCTTCCAACTGTTCGTGGCATCGAAATTATTGAACCGCAGTTATTAGCAATTTTGGTAGCTTCTTCAAACAACGAGTGAAATTCTTGATCTGCATTTTTTCTTAGAGATTTTAAGCTTTCAATCACGGTTTCAGCGTGTGTAATTGCAGACGATAAATCTAAATCAGTTTCCTGAAGCTTTTTGATTAGGTTTACTGTGTAACCAAGCAGTTTTTATGATGCCGTGAGAGAAATTATAAATTCACCTTAACTTAAGGAGTTTAGTAGTATTAGAGCTCCTGAAGAAGATTCCCTATCATTCCAGTTTTTAATCTCCTCAAACGCTACTTCAAGAGGTTGCAGCAGTTTTTTTAAAACAAAAATAGCATCGTGCCTTTGTACCCATCTCGTTGGACAAAGCTGCAGGATTTTTTTCTTGTTGGTTTCAAGATTTACCTCAGATTCAATGCACTGTTTTAAAACTGCTTGTCTTTTAGGAGTGTTAAATAAATCCCACAACTTCTCCACTATTCCAAAGCAGTTCCTGATTGATACAACCTCAGACGCTGTTGACAATGCCAGGTTAAGGCTATGAGAAGCGCAATGCACGTAAATTGCTGTGGGGTGAGCTTCTTGGATGCACGCTTGAGCCCCTTTAAACTTTGCACTCATGGCAGCCACCCATTGTACCCCTAGCAACGGAGGTTATTTATGTCGATATTACTGTCTTCAAGACCTGTAATCAATGTTTTAGCCAATACTCTACCCGTTGTAGAGGTTCTAGGCATGAACTTCAAAAATTGCACACATATTTCATAACTATTTAAAGTATTTGGCGTTACATAACGTAAACACAAAGAAAACTGTTCAACAGTTGAAATATCAGATGTTTCATCTGCGAGAACACTAAAAAACTAAGCTTCTTTTACTTTACTTGCTATTTTTTCAGTTATTATTTGGTTACAAGCATCGACGACATGATTTTGAAAATTCCAACTTATATAGGTTGCATTTTTGCCACATGACCCAAAGTGATCTTTCAAATTGTTGTCACCTGCTTAAATTCTAGCTCTGAGCAAAGCTCTTAAGTTCCCCTCATTTTCAAATGGTTTGTTGTAGATTTGAAACTGACCATAATCTCTATGGTTCCTAAGGGCGATATTTTGGCTGCCACACAAAATAATAGTTTCTGTTATTGGAATTATTCTTTTCACATTATTTTGGGCTTGGACGTCTTTTCCCTTTATCAAGAGATTTGTCAATCGGTTTCATTCGGCAGTCCACAACTCTTTTAAAGTTAGCTTCGCTTACACATGAGTCTTTATGATACTGTGAGTTTGCATGTTTTTCAAACTTCTCTAGGGCTTTTTTCCAGTTACTAAAACCTTCTTTAAAAGGTTGTCCAGTATGTTGAGTGTTACTCTTACCTATTTCTTTTTTTGAAAAAAGCATACAATGGACACAGTATGCAGAATCTTCAATTCCAGAATACGAAAGCCAGGTATATTTCTTTAGCCATGAAAACGAAAATTTTCGTTGTTGGTTCCCATGCGATCTAAAAGGAAAGTTAAAGTTGCTCTGAGGAACCCATTAATTTGTCATTCAAAACTTTGAACTTTTCATTGTCCGTCAACACTTTGTTTTTAAATAAACCAATGTTCAATTCCATGTTATGTTTACTTACAACGGCCTTAGGCCTGCTCACATTTGCCTCTGAGCCCTTCTCTGACGAACAACTTGGCTGTTTTTCTATGCTTGCAGTCCTTGTTAACAGTTCCTTACTCGTTGAAGGATTGCCACATTCACTAATACTAACCACATCATATTTATTGATTTTTAACGGTTTAAAGTAGTTTTGCATGTTTGACTTTCTTTTGTCTCCCATTACTACTAGTCTAATTGGACACACTACGAACACAAATAGCCAATAGAAAATACAAACACAACAACAATCAACGAATCAACTTTTACAAACACCACTACTGACTTGACGCCTGACACAGAGCACAGCACAATACCTTGGGGAGATAAATTTTCACCGCAGTCCCACGCGCATCTTGCTCCGAGCATAGTTACGACAACGGCCGGAAATATATATTATCACTCAAGTGTTGCATAAATATAGGCCTAACATAATTCTATTTTAAATCAGTAGAAAATCGCAAAATGTTCCAACGTTCCAACACTAAACATTCTGGAGCCCGTTATGCAATCAATTTTCTTGAAAGATATCATCAATATTTTTAAAGTGTTCCCAGGTCTTTGGAGGGGGCTTAAGCCCCCAAAGCCCCCCCCCCCCTGGGTGCGCCCCTGTGTGTGTGTGTCCTCATAACGTTTGATTGGGTGAAGCGATATCAATGAAACGCCGAAAGGGTTTACTGCTATCCTGTCCGACACCGACCGAGCCTTTCGAATTCTAACAAGTGTCACCAATCCAACATGGCGCTGCCGCAAAATGTTTCATTAGAATGAAATATCTCCATTTCGAACCATGCTTGAGACTTATTCTCCCTCTAGTCAAAACTAGTGAATCTTTTGTATTACGAGTATATCCGTCACAATTTCACAATTTCACGCTGGTAAACTAAATGACTGAATCAACTGCAAACTAAAATATCTAACTTAAAATACCTTTAGTGCTTGCATATCATTGCCTGATTTGTAGCGTCTAATTCTATATGATTTATTAGGTGAACCCTGCAGTAATAATAATAATGACATTTCAAAAGCATAGATGAATACGAACAGTAATTCACTGTATCAGAGTTTATACAACAGCTTGCTGATCACTTCTACTGAATTATTGACATATACATATTTTCTATCCGTTATTCTCCCAGCTCGGCTTCACTTACGGACTCTGCGAGGGATAATTCTTCCACCATCGCAAGGATGGTGTCTGGGAGTAGAACACACTTTATCAGCAGAAACAATATTGAGGACGGTGACAGGCCGATCATCCATGTGACCGCTAAGTTGGGTATAATTAAGGAAAGATCAAAGAAAGGATTTAGAAAGGACGTCGCTCGTTGGAATGTTGAAAGGAACGGTAACGGCATTTGCCTGGTGGTGAAAATGGGAAACCACGAAAACCATTTTCAAGGTGGTCGAGGTGGGATTCAAAGCCACGCTCTCCCGATGCCAAAGACGCTTGAATAAGCGCATTTTTGCTCTTGACCACCGTGGCCGGTTATTGAAATATATAACGCTGGATACATGGACCAGTAAACGCACACTTCAACAACGAACTCTTGGATGAACTCTAATTCAGTGAATTAACTTTTCGTATTCATCTATGCTTGTTAAATTTAATTCTCATTTGCTGAATTTTATTATTTGGGAGAAATGATCAGTTTCTACCGTGATATTGAATGCTCACAAATCACTTCTAGAGTTCCTTAATGACAGTCAGTCCCTGCTCCGTCATCAAGTGAGGTTTCAATCCGTCTTCTCTCCTCGAACTCAAAGATTCAACTACCGAATCGTAGCTTGAAAATCACAGTAATGTGAAAATAAATCTGGACATGGCATATGAGTTCAAGTAGGCCTACGTTTGTTATGTAGGTCTATTGGTTACTTCACAAACTCGAGTGCACATAATACTTTGGTCGACAGTAGATAATGTGTTATCATTTTCCCTAATGCAATATTTTACCGTTGATTTTCTTCATCATATTCCATTTGCAATACGGAATGAATGTACAGTACTATTATTTCAAAATGCTGTAGAATCCTGTTTCCTTTGTATATTATCCATTCTCTGGATTCATGCTTAATGTACACTATCATGTCATAGCCCACATAGGGGATTGGCTGAATAGTGCAGCGGTAAAGTTTTCGCCCGCTGTGCACAAAATTGCGGGATCGAATCGTGCCGCAGGTAGCGGAATTGGATGATGCCTAAATGTGAGGGAGCCGTGTCAGTAACTTCACTGGCATGTAAAGCATGCCTCCAATAGCCACGTTAGTTAAAAGGGACGTAAGACCCATAGATTGATAGTGACGGGGGAGCCTGGCATCATAGCTGAGTTTAACATAAACAGAGAAATAGAACGCAGACAAAAAAAAAAAAAAAAACGTTTCTTTAAGGAACACCACATTTATTCCCTGATCAGAGTTGCAACCAAGCAAGCAGGTGAATGGACATGCAGTGAAGTGTAAGGACATAATGGGAATCGCTATTCAGCAGTACCGGGTGGTCATCGGCCGCTGGCAGGCTAGAGTGAAGTACGATATCCTGTGTCGGGAAAGTGATAGTGGGCAATGCCACTGAGCAGATAGGGGTTTTAGTGGTTGTGGCGACGCTGGTGATAATTGGAGTGGAGTCACACCCAGGGCCTGGACAGTTAGGATGGCAAGAAATTGGAAACAATAAGGGACATTGTAAAGGAAGCGTCCCAAACTGACCAAATCCGGGACATTCTACGAGAGCAATGCATGAAGACATGCATAAAGTAAGAGATGGGAATAGTGACAGAAAGGCTGGCTCAAAACAGTAGAGAGATAAATGATCTAAGAGAAAAGGTGAAGATATAAGGAGAGGAGGTGAAGGAATTAAGGAAGACCAAGCAGGATGAGAGGAAAAAAGTCTTCATTTATGGATTAATGGACGATGTCAATGAAAGGGCCAAAGATCTACTGTCCAAAGTTCTCCTAGAGATTATGGACGATATGCAAATAAACTTTGGGGACTCGGATATTCACTATGTTCAGGATATGTAGAGTCAAGGGCAAGAGGCCCGTTAAAGTGTCATTAGTTTACTTACTGATGGCACAGAAAATTCTGGCGAACACCAAAAATCTGAAAGGGGAGATGATATGGATAGGAAGGGACATGAGTAAAGAAAGGGTAAGAGATCAGAGGACCTTGCAGTTTCATTTGATGACGGCATGGAACTCTAGTCTAAAGGCTTACGCCAAGGGGAACAGGCTGGCGGTAAGCGATAACAACTGGTCGCGGATATGAACAGTGACACACCTTCAGGATATGGTGTCGCAGCAACAGGAGTCAGCTATACGGAGCAAGAAGGTAGAACGAAGAACTGACAAATCAGCGGAAGGTGTGGAATTGACACATCAGGGACCATCGACCTCAACGTCTAGTGCGTAAGTTACACGATCGGGATCAACTCAGGTCAGCAACATTGGAGAAGCGCGTGACATACAGCAAGGTGGGATTGTTAAACGTCGAGTGACGAGTTTAAAGAAACTCTGGGGCAAGAACGCCTCTGGAGAGCCTTTGAACGTGGAGAAGGAAATCATCTCTTCTCCAGTAGGTAGTATTCTAGAGCTGGAGAAATCTAGAATTACTAGAAGCAAAGCCACTACTAACGCAGAGGTTAGGGGAAAAATAATTCAATTGGAATATTGCATGTGTAAATATAGAGGGATTTAACAATAAAAGGGGAAATGAAGTAGTAAGGACTTATATGGAAGATATGCAGATTTTAGTATTTGTGGAAAGTTGGCTCCCTGCAGGTTATGAGGTAAAAATATAAGGCTATAATATATATACAAAACCTAAAATTAGGAAAGCTCGGACCGGTAGGTTTCCGGGTGGGATTGTAATTCAAAACAAAGAGGAAGTTAGTGAATTATCGGAATTTATGGATTCAGAGCTGGAAGGAGTAGTGTGGGTAAAAGCAGAAATTAGGAGCCAGAGGAGCTATATACTAAACGATGTCTGTGTGGGTATGTTTTGGTTTTGCCTACAACCCTCCGGAGAGTTCCCCGTATGCAAAATAATACGTTTTCGATGAATTAACAATTGAAATAAATACAGGGAGCGGCAAAAAGATCTGACGGTTTTTAAATCACAACACAAACATTTTAAATGATACAAACTCTTTTATTACTTATAACAGCAAGGTGTACATGTCAATTAATGGAAAACATGAAAGAACAATAGATTTTAACTTTTAAGATTTGAAGATAACGTCTTTCAAATGATGCCCATCTTTTGCCATGCATTCTTCCAGTCTTGCACTGAAGCTTTGCATAGTCATTAGGTTTCAACTGCTGGAAAATAACAATTTTATACGGATGAAAATGCAAATCGAAACGCAATATTCGTCTCACTGTTCGATCAGACATTTGCAAAGCAGCAGCTTGTTTACGAGCCGGCCGCCGTGGACTGGTTTCCACAGCTTGTCTCACTCGCTCATCATTTTCTGGTGTCCTGGCTGACCTTGGACGGCCTGTCGACGTACGTTTTAAGGCTGAACCTGTAGCTCTAAAATTACTCACCCATAACAAAATTGTGTTACGAGATGGAACGCGTCCTCTTCGACTCGTTCAGCCGTACAACGACATAAACCGTCAGATCTTTTTGCCACATGGCAAAAGATGGGCATCATTTGAAAGACGTTATCTTCAAATCTTAAAAGTTAAAATCTATTGTTCTTTCATGTTTTCCATTAATTGACATGTACACCTTGCTGTTATAAGTAATAAAAGAGTCTGTATCATTTAAAATGTTTGCGTTGTTGTGATTTAAAAACCGTCAGATCTTTTTGCCGCTCCCTGTATAATTCAAAATATATATATGAGGGGACAGAGATTTTGCTTGTGGGAGACTTAAATGCGAGGGTTGCAGACAGAAAGTCCCTTTATAGTAAAGAGGTTGTTGAGGTGCCATTTGGAGATAGACATAGCAAAGACAGAGAATGCAACAAAAAAAAGGGAAAGATTTTGGAACTATGAGGTGCAGAGGAGCTATATACTAAACGGTGTCTATGTGGGGGATGAAAGAGGCAACGTGACATATATAACAGAAAATGGAGGGAGCGTAGTAGATCTAGACGTATGTTCCAGAGGAAAACTTGCTCTAATTAAGAGATTCACAGTTGAAGAATGGGGGGAATCACACCACCTACCAATTATCATTAACATGCAGGGAGCGGAGACAAAATCAGAGGGAAAACCACATGTTAAATCTAAAGAGAGAAAAGTAAAAATATTCAGATGGAGGGAGGAAAACTGCAGAGAGTTCCAGAACTACTTCAGGGAGAAAATTTGAACAACTCGAAGAAGTAATAAAAAGGTAGAGAATACAATATGATAGCTGGGTGGAAAATGTGCGTGAAAGCTAAGAGGAAGGTAGAGAGAATTGAAGGGTGTACGATGAATCTTGTAGAAGAAAGAAAACTGAAGTTATCAGGGCACTAAAATTCTACAAGAAAGAAGGGGATTAAACGGTAAGAGTCGAATTTTGTAGTCTAAGAAAATAATATAGGGAACTGCTCAGCAAAACAAAAAGTGAGTGGCAGGGGAAAGAAGCAGCAGCACTAAACAAAGATCCCAAATCCAACGATTGTAGGGAAGTGTGAAACAGGATAAATTCATACTGTAGGGGGCACAGAAGTGGTGGCAGGAGTACGATTAGTGATGAGGACTGGATTACATATTATAAAAATCTCTTAAATACTAGAGATAATTGGAGAAATTGAGATGAGATTGGCGTCCCGAGAGGGCTGGATGTCACTCTGCCTATACTGGACCAAGACATATCTGTAGATGAAGTCAGGGAAGTAATGTCAAAAAGTAAAGGAGGAAAGTCAGGTGCTATTTCGGGGATAACAAACGAATTTTGGAAAGAGTTGGGTAAAAATAATTTATGTTGGAAAGCTTGGTAAAAATCTTTAAGAAGAGTTTTGAAGGAGGGAGATTTCCGAGGGCGTGGCAGAAGGCGATAATTCCCAATATATAAGAAACGAGGAGATAAATCAGACCCAGGCAATTATACAGCCATAAATTTGCCTGATAATCCGAGCAAAATGTACACCGGGGTCTTTACCAAGCGTTTAATAGCGTGAGCAGAGGGTTCTTCGGTGTTATCGAGACTCCAAATAGGGGTTAAAACCAGTGTCAATATAATGGTGGTGAAAACGTTGATGGACAAATACATAAAGAGGAAGAGAGGGAAACTGTACATCCCAGCTATTGATTTAGAGAAGGTGTTCGATTCAGTGAGCAGAGGAGCTGTCATTGCTACATTGGGAAAGATTGGTGTGTCACATAAGATGATAAGAGCAATTGAGAATGTGTATTCGGAAGTGAAATGTGCAATTCAAATTAAAGAGGATGTATTTGTGGGAGAGATAAAGTAAAATCTAGGATTAAAACAGGGCTGTAAATTATCACCGGTGCTCTTTTTGCTTTTCAATAACAACATTTTGGAATCTAAGGGCTTTGAGCAACGGTCCAACCCTTGTTTGGACAATTGTGATATCCCGGGCCTAGTGTTTGCAGGTGACATCCTTCTGCTCGCTCTAACGCCTCCGAATATGCAGTATAGTATTGATGAGATTGTGAAATACTGTGAGGACTGGCATTTAAAAATTAATCCGCGCAAGACTAAAGTTATGGTGTGCAAAAAAGAAAAAAAAACTGGCTAAGAATGAAGAGTGGTTCATGTACAGGTCAAAATTAGAGACTGTGAAAAAATGTGAGTATTTGGGGACGAAACTGGCGAGTAATGGAAAATGGACCGAAGAAATTAAAAGAGCAAAATAGAAAGGGCTATCGGCATTGATGAGTGTTAAAGCGTTAGAACGTAAGTTACCGAATGTATGTTGTATGTCTACCCCTTATTATTCCCGTTTTCGAACGGGGTCGGGGATGAGATGCGATGGAAGTCTTTGGTGGCGATGGTTTTTACGGCCGGATGCCCTTCCTGACGCCAACCTCATGAGAGGAGTTAATGAGAGATGAAATGAATGATGGTGAATGAAACTGGGCAAGGATGTGGAAGGAAGCGGCCGTGGCCTGTCAGAAGGTACCGTCCCAGCATTTGCCTGGTGTTGAAAATGGGAAACCACGGAAAACCATTTCAAGGACGGCCGATGGTGGGGCTCGAACCCACGCGTCTACTGAGTCAGCAGAGAGCTTGGTCCCATGACCTAATGCTGTGCTTTAGCCAGCGTAGCCACTACTGTCGGTAACGTAAGTTACCGAATATTGACTACAAATGTATTCGATTCACTTGTCGTATCAAGAGTATACTGTATGGAGCGGAAGTATGGGATGTATAAGAAGGAACTGCAACCCTGGGCACCAATGTAAGTACAGTACGTTTGCTAAGATAATATTTGGGGCCATCTAGATGCACAGCGAATTGCGAAGCAAGAATGGTGTGTGAGGATGTACAGTAAGTACAGTCAAACCACCATAGAACAATATTCATGGGACCATGAACATTTTATTTTTATAGCAGGGTTATTGTTGTAATGAGGTTCTACGCTGGCTAACGCGCAGCATTAGGCCATGGGGCCAAGCTCTCTGCTGACTCGGTAGACGCGTGGGTTCGAGCCCCACCGTCGGCCGTCCTTGAAATGGTTTTCCGTGGTTTCCCATTTTCAACACCAGGCAAATGCTGGGACGGTAACTTCTAACAGGCCACGGCCGCTTCCTTCCACATCCTTGTCCAGTTCCATTCACCATCATTCATTTCATCTCTCATTAACTCCTCTCATGAGGTTGGCGTCAGGAAGGGCATCCGGCCGTAAAAATCATCGCCACAAAGACTTCCATCGCATCTCATCCCCGACCCCGTAGGAAAAACGGGAATAATAAGGGGTAGACATACACACATTGTTGTAATGAGGTTTTCTTAACAGTGACTACTACAGTACTGTACTGTACCTTAAAGGTCAGTATATACAGTAGTACTTTTCTGATGAGAAATAATAGAATAACGAAAAAATACAAAATTAATCTGGTAAAGTACTGTACTATATGTACTCCTCATGCATAGTCATAACAGCTGAAGGTACTGAATCAGCTTATAAAATAGAAAAAGGTAAAATAAAATGTACGTACTCAGCCTTTTTACATTTTTTTATCATCCGATCACCAATGGTGTCGACTTATGTGTCCCTGACGCGTTGCTGCAGAGAAGAACAGTTCGGCGTACTTAAAATTATCACAGATTGCAAAATTATGGAAATTAATTGCCTATGACCCCAACACAACACTTCTGACTGCAACTCAATCTCAACAATATACTCGAAGGATCTCCAAGTGCAGGTAGATTTTATTGATTATTTTTTTGTATTTTGTGCGGTTTTAAATAAATTTGTGGATGTGTTTTTATCTTAGCTCAGTTGAATTCTATATCATCATTTCTTTTGTCGCTATACTTGAATGTTCATTGAATTAATTTCGTGACAAGTCCAGTTGAACCCAATCCTAACTAAGACCCTGGGATTATTTGAATCTCATCCCCCGGCTTTTTCTTTTCTTTTATCCGAAATTGATTCGAACATTCAAGGATTTCTTTAATTCGAGTTGAACCGAATTCTTGCCGAGGATTGGCGTGTTGAGCCGGTCCACCCAATCTAAGGCTGGCTTATCGGGCACAGTACAGACTAAAATATTTTTATTTATTTTTATTAATGCAGCCAATGGCCAAGCACTTTTCTTTTCAGGACGGGTCAGGGAAGGGATATTGGAAGGAAATCGGCCGTGGACCTATTGAAAGGAACCGTCCCGGCATTTGCCTGGGGGTGAAAATGGGAAACTACGAAAACCATTTTCAGGACGGCCGAGGTTAACACTGGTTCAAACACAGGAGCTCTATGACTCGTTCTACTTTGCTACCTAGCAGAGCTCGCCCGCGGCTATACCCTATTCGCTACCTGCTTACCGTCAGCACAGTACGTAGCGATGCTTCTGAAAATACAGCGCTGAAGGTTGAGAGGTTTAACAAACAATATGTACCATTACGGAATCATTCTTAGAAGCAAAAAGTAGTAAGATCCCCGAATCTTTGTCTTCGTTATAACAGGGTGCTGCTAAAATTACTTCATCGTTGTAATGAGGGGTAATTAACATAGTAAACATAGGAAATCAGCCGGGACCATATACAATCATCACTGTACCCGGCTTTATCGTTGTATCGGTAATCATTGTACGGAGGTATGACTGTATTTGAAAACATGTTATAAAAAGAATCATGAGATCTTGGAAACGTCTGAAAGTAGGTGGAGAGGGTGACATTTTTAAGATAGCCTACCTACACCAAATGAAGTATCAGCAAAAAGTGTACTGGTAGGACGGGGTAATAAATATACTGAAAAAACTACGAATGGGTTATTTATGAGATAGGGACTTACGAAGGGAGGAAGGTAGGGTGTGTAAAATGTGTACAGGAGGGTAAATGACATGGAGTAGCAGGTATTCAGAGAAGAGGGTTCCAACAAAGGAACCTTAACGGAGTTCTGCGAAATAAGGAAATTTATGATTATAAAGCCTGAATGTCTAACGAAAAGAGAAATGAGAGGGATAATTTGGTGGTTAATCAGGGTGTATAAGAACAAAGCATTGAGAGAAGTAGGAAAAGAAGACCTTTGCCTTTTTTGTGGGAAGATTACGGGTGCAGCACACCTGATCAGGGAATGCAATGAGACTAAAATGATAAGAGCAAAGTTTGTAGACAAGTCAGATTTAAACAGAATAGAAAGTGAAAATGAATATCACACTTTAATAAAAAGAAGAAAAAAAATAGGGAATGGAGGAAGCCAGGTACATTACGAATTTTATTTAACATTATCAGAGGACGCCTCCGTGGCTTAGGCGGCAGCACGCGGTCCTCTCACCGCTGGGTCCGTAGTTCAAATCACGGTCACTCCATGTGAGATCTGTGCTGGGCAGAACGGAGGCAGACAGGTTTTTCTCCGGGTACTCCGGTTTTCCCTGTCAAAAATTATATTCCAGAAACACTCTCCACTATCATTTCATTTCATCTGTCATTCATTTAATCATTGCCTCAGAGGAGTGCGACAGGCTTCGGCAGCCAGCACAGTCCATATCCTCGCCGCTAGATGGGGGCTTCATTAATTCCATCCCTGACCCGGTCGGTCGACTGGAAGCAGGCTGTGGATTTTCATTTTCATTTAATATTATTAGGGGAATGTGGGATAGGAAAGTGTCAGATGAGAAACACAACAAAGATCCATGTGAAACAAGTATCCGGGTACAGGAGATGGTGTCCTAAACTATGAAACTTAGTTAAATTCTAGGATAGCCTCTCTGTATCAATTAGGATAATATTAATTTAGTACATAATTAATAGCCATTATTAGTGTTTTGATGATAAGCCTCCGTGGCTTAGGCGGCAGCCCGCCGGCCTCTCACCGCTGGGTCCGTGGTTCAAATCCCGGTCACTCCAAGTGAGATCTGTGCTGGACAAAACGGAGGCAGACAGGTTTTTCTCCGGGTACTCCGGTTTTCCCTGTCAAAATTTTATTCCAGCAACACTCTTTTGAAAGCTCATGCAAGTTTATTCGATAGACGTGTAGGTCTATTTTTCATCGAGTTGATCATAGAAATGGAACATAGTGATTTCTAGTATGTTTATTTACGATTTTATGGATTAATTTTGGTAATCCAGATTTTTGAAATGTCTTTTTGATTTTGACACTTTGTGAGTTCGTTCAGTTTTTAATTTTTTTTTTTCTGATTCGTTTGAGAAACTCCAACTTGGTCAAGCGTTCAAGTCTAATGGTTAACTTGTACCTTCATAAGATAGGCTCTTCTCCATAGTGTAGATTTTGACGTGTTCCTTAGAGGAGGTTCTCCAGTTGAATTTTTATTAAGGCGAAAACTGAATCGTTCTTTTCACAGTGGTCAGTCGAGAAATATTGAGAGAAATACTTTGTTTGTGAAAGTATAATAAATAATGATATGGAAGGAGAAGAAATAAATGTTAAAATATGTACGTCATAATCGAGATGATGATTTTGGAAATCCTCACACACAGTTGTTTGAACATGTGAATACACTATATATTTATCGCTGTTCTGATAAAGATTGTTCAAGACACTTCAACTTTTGGCTAATTTGAAGCAGAATATTTATCGGTGATTGTATAAAAAGCTTTTAAAAATCTTAGAAATGTTTGGAGTTTATTTAGAGCTGTTGAGAGCTAATAAGTTAATAATGTAATTATTGTCTGCGTATTTGAATCGCAATAAAGGAGATATTAGACATCAGTGGATGGTCGATATCAAGATTTTCCAGTAATGATTTAGCTATTGAGCAATTACTGAATGCACTTCGGTGTATAATTTTTGAACGTGAAGTTGAATCACGATTCTAGTTAGTGGAAAGCTAATGCACAATTTTGAATCCAACATTTAAGAAACCAAGCATTGTAACAACATCGTAGATGAATTGTTAAAAATTTAGTAACAATCGTTTTAGAGTAAGGTTCTAATTGGAAAGACTGTAATAATAATATTTGTATAAACCTGTGACATTAATAATAACTGAAGTATTGAGAGATAGTAACTCAGATATTTGTGAAGAAGTTAAATGAATTATAATCAGTAAAATGAAAAACAATACGCTCGATTAGCTTAACTGTTTTTCGGATAGGACGGAACAGCCAGGTAATTAAAAATCACTTCGATGAAAATGAATGCAGTTGAATAATAGAGATGAATAATACAAGGCGTAATTCAATCTCAGAAGTGAAATGTATTTATGTAAAATTATGTTTATATCGTGTTACAATTTAATATGCTATTTAACTTTGTCAAATAGGCAGTTGATCATGTTAGAATTTTTGTGATAATTATCTGAACGTCATTAATAATTCTGCAACTTTAAGCAGTATGTACAGCCTAGTTTAATGCGAATGTCACGTAGACATTATCACGCTTCAGCAGAGGCATATATATATATATATATATATATATATATATATATATAGGTATATATATCTTTGTTTATTGGAGAAGTATTCCACAATATGGCAGTTTCAGTCAATAAACTGTTGTTGAATTTTAAACTTCTACGGATGACTTGGTGATTTATATTAGGACCGGGATGTGCTACGAGGACCAGTGGGTCATTAGCTAGGATGCTTAGTCATGCGCCCGAGATTAATTTAATTATTTTTAAGAGTTTTGCTAGTTCACTTTGAGCCATTTTTTCGTTTTTGTTTCGTCGACCAGTGGCATCTTCTTATCACATTCTTTAATAATGAGGTATCCCTATCCCTGGTTGATCCTAGTTGGTAGTGTTTTGGGGGTTATTTCAGCCGGGGCTTCCAGACTCTACGATCCAGTATTTCCTTCGGATTTCAAAAGGTAAGACCACGTGGATACGGGTGCAGTACCTACTGTCAGGCCACGGCCGCCTCATTTCCTCTTCCTAGCCTATCCATGCCAGTCTTCCATCCCTTCCCATCCCTCATGAGACCCCTGTTCGCTTTGCAGGTGAGGCCGCCTGGACGAAGTGCTGATCACACCTCCCCAGTTGTATCCATCCCTTCCAGATGTTCCAAGCTCCAGGACACTGCCCATAGAGGCGGCAGTGGTGAGTTCCCTCGCTGAGTCCGTGGGAACCACCAACCTAGAGGGTAAATTGACTAAATAAAAAATAACAAGAAGTTCCGTGACGAACTAAAGAGCCTACTTTTCTTAAAATTTAAGATTCATGCCAATGATTAATCTAAATGGATCTATCTAGAATAATGACGAAATTAAGTTGGTAATATCGAAATTTCTAATTAGTTCGAAATCCTGTATACCTGGCATAATGTAGCCTAATAGATAACTACAGTTGGCAGCCCTGGTGACTGAGTATATTCTTAGTTCCATCTCTTAAGGTACAGAATACAAAATTTGGTTGAAGTCCATTGGATAGCATGGACGTTCCATGCAGTTAAACATTGCATCTAACAGCGCGCGTAAAATCATGTTGGCATCAATGATATACATGTATTGGTCAGAAATAATCTGAAATAATATGATCTATTGTTGTGTCAATTTAGAATGAAATCCATTAGTTAGTAGAGAAGTTACATGCATTTTAAAGTTGGACCTATCAGCAGGCTTAGAATCATGTTGGCAGCACTGGCGTAGGCCTATATAAGTTACTCCAAATTAATCTAGAATGCCAGGTACTACACGTGCGCAAAGTTTAGAGCTATTGGCTTGCATACTTTCTGATATATTGATATTAGGGTAACAAAAATAGATACAGTATTTATTAACAGTTGGCAGCCCTGGTTGCTCCTAAATATACGCATAGTCATGTAATGGTGCACATAACACACACGAAATTTGGTTGAAATCCAAATGATAGTATAGAAGTTACGTGTATTTAAAGTTGGACCTCTCAGCAGGCTTAGAATCATGTTGGTAGCACTGACGTATGTAAGTTACTCCAAATTAATATAGAATGTCAGGTACTATGCGTGTGCATAGTTTAAAGCTGTCTGCTTGCATACTTTCTGATATATTGGTATTTGGATAAAAACAAGAGGGAGTGCATTTATTAACAGTTGGCATCCCTATTGGCTCTTAAAAATATGCTCATATATATCAGTGTATGTACACATAGTACTTACGAAATTTGGTTGAATTCCAATTGATAGTGTAGAAGTTATATGCATTTACAAATTGGACCTATCAGCATGCTTATAATCATTTTGGCAACACTGCCATGTATGGCCTCCTGGAAATTAAACTGCAATATTATTATCTATACGTGTGCCAATTTTGAAATAGGTCCCATTCATACCTTCCAAGATATCCAACATTGATCTCAAATTTCAATTGCGATTTTTCAGCAGTTGGTAGCACTGACATCATTTTCAAATATGGCCGTGAGATATTCAGGTATAGGTCTTTACTCCTACCAAATTTTGTTTCGATTGCTCCAGCCGTTTAGGAGTTGATAGGGAGGGGGACACACACACACAGCCAGACAGACAGAAGGACAGACAGACAGACAGACAGACAGACAGACAGACAGGACAGACAGACAGACAGAAGGACAGACAGACAGAAGGACAGACAGACAGACAGACAGACACATTTGCCCGATCTCATAAGTCTACTTTTTCCTTATTTTTGCAAAATGTGAAAAGTAGGCTAAAATGATTCTTTATTACGTTAAACTTTTACGCCCAGTCGCCAATTTAAACATTTAGAATCGTTGTTAAATTGCTTTGGATATACGGTACTCCATAAACTGTAGGTTTCTACCTTATCTCTCATTTTGATTATTATCGTAGTTCCTAAACATAAAATGTTGTTTATTTTTAATCGACGCCATTTCTGGTTGGCCACTGTGCGCTATATTACTGTAAGTGTGATAAATGTATCACTAATGTTACTGATGCCTCTCATACTCATACTCCTCTTCTACAGAGTTTTAATAAATAACCGACGATGGCATGGACGCATGGACTCACATGTTACTTCCTGGTAGTCTGGGGTTCGAAGAGAAATCCCCATCCTTCCTTCCATCATACTGACTGCGGTTATAGGCTCCATCCATCTCTCCTCCTTCAGTGAATGGTTCAGCGCATACTTCTACCCTTGGGTAGAATACACAGCAGCTTGTAGTATGCCATGTGATTGGTTAGAGGTACTGGGTTCGACCTCATGGTGTAATAACGAAGCACAGAATTTAAACAAAAATGAGGATCAAAAATAGGGTAGGTGCCCCAGGACTTGAAACAAGGCACTAACCTGGCATTTGCCTGAAGGAAGTCTGGAAAATTGCAAGGATAAGCCACACTCAGGATAACCGCTGTCAGCGCCGGAGTTCGAACAACTGGTCTCCGGACTTGCTGCACCTCCCCATCGTGGTCGGAGTGAGGGACTTAACGCGCACGGCTACGCCACGTGGTCATTCAATGGAACTCACTACTTTCCGTGAGTAAATTGAAACTATGCTACAGCCCATGAGTAACGCCACTTAAGCGGCACATTAACATTACTGTAAGTTTGTTTGTACACAAAACTCACACTGACTTGGATTTCCCCTATTCCACAGCACTTGATCGAAATTCAGCTTCAGATTGGGTTTTCAATGCAGTTGGAACTTTTGTCAAGGTCACTTCGAATCAAACTCAATCACTTAAACTAGAAATGCTGACCCTCTTTCATAATCACTCTTGTTGGTAACACTCGCTTTACTTCCTTCCTTCCTTCTTAAGGTTTGTCGGAGATGTGACGTTTTCTTGCTCGGCCACTGGAATTGAAGTATTAAAGTGGACAAGCTGTCAGGTGGTGGAGAGTGGATCGATTGGTCCAACACACAGCACCACTAATGGCCTGCCACCATTGCTGTGATCCCTTCCTCAACGAAGACACGACTGTTGCACATTTTATCACAGAGGTGCATGCACATTAATTGGACTCTCCTAGCTGAAATTGCGTGAATATGTGCCAATAAAGCTCTTATATAGTTACATTTGTGGTAATGGTAGTACATAGGGGCTGATGTGCCTATACTACAATAATTGGCTTAGACTAATCATTTATTATTCGATTGTTGTTATTGTTATTGTTTGAGTCTTCGGTCTTTTGACTGGTTTGATGCAGCTGTCCATGCCTCCCTGTCCTGAACTAATCGTTGCATCTCTACAAAGCCACCACATCGTACATCCGAGGCAATCTGTTTAACATATTCGAACCTTGGTCTTCCCCTAGAGTTCTTATCCTCGGCCCTTCCTTACATGATTAAGATTCCTATTCCAGGCTGTGTCAGTCCTACCAACCTATCTCTTCTCTTGATTAGCAGTCACTAGAAACATCACTTGTCGTCCACTCGTCTCATTGCCTCTTCATTTGTTACTCTATCTACCCAACTGATCTTCATCATTCTCCTGTAACACCACATTTCAAATGTTTCTATTCTCCTCTTTTCTTCTGCGTGAACAGTCCAAGTTTCACTTCCATATAGTGCCACGCTCCAGACAAAGGCTTTAAGAAACGACTTTCTAACACCTAAATCTATTGTTGTGGAGTTTGAAGCCATTTTTTCAGTGTTGCCTTAGTAAACAAGAGTTTAGTGCTTTTCAGTCAGTCAACACGAATGTACCCAAAATAGATGGGTTATGCCCTAATTCTGAAATAAATTAGATAAGATTAATAAATACACTAGGATGACCAGTTTCGATCGTCAAGCGATCATCTTCAGATCCATTACACTTAGGCTATAAAATCTATGTTTGAAAATACAGGTGAAAATATTTACAATTTGTACAATTATTTAGTTGCAGTATTGGTACTGCAACTGTCAGTGTATGCTAAATGCAGTATGCTAAATATGATGTTAGGTGAAATGCTAAATGGTGATAGATATCCGGAGTTTGTAATTTGGAGTGATTATATGGTCGACCACACCTGGAGATACAGTGAACACGAAAACTGCGCGTAGCTCTAGCAAGGAAGACAACCAGATAAGTAGTAGCCTGTAATAGGATTACAGTTTAACCATAGTTGATTTTTACAACCATATACTGTAATCACTCCAAATTACAAACTCCGGATATCTATCACCATTTAGCATTTCACCTAACATCATATATACTGCATTTAGCATACACCGATAGTTGCAGTACCAATACTGCAACTAAATAATTGTACATATTGTAAATATTTTCACCTGTATTTTGAAACATAGATTTTATAGCCTAAGTGTAATGGTTCTGAAGATAATCTCTTGACGATCGAAACTTGTCATCCCAGCGTATTTATTAATCTTATGTAATTTATTTCAGGATTAGGGCATAACCCAGCTCTTTTGGGTACATTCGTGTTGACCTACTGAAAAGCACTAAACTCTTGTTTACCCAAATCTATATTTGATGTCAAGAGATTTCTTCCCTGTAGAAATGTTTTCCTTGCCGGAGCCAACCTACTTTTTATATTCTCTTTGCTTCGTCCACCATTGGTTATTTTGCTTCCGAAGTAGCAAAAGTCTCCTACTTCCTTTAGATTTTCACCTGCTGATGTGACGCCAATAGGGGTTTGTGATTTATTTCGCCTGCATTCCATTACTTTTGTTTTATATTTGTTGATTTCCATCATGAATTCCTTCCTCAAGATGGAGTATTTCCTTTTAAAAAATAATTCAAATCCGCTGGTGAATCGACTAAGATGCAATTGTCATCAGCAAATCTCGGAGGTCTCCTTGAATCTTTACTCCTACTTTAATTTTTCCTCTAATTTCATTCACTGCTTGTCCAATATGAAAAGTATGGCTGATAAGTTGCTGACTTACCGTACCTTACATCTTTTTGACTGTCAGCTTCACTCTCATGTCCTTTGGCTCGAATAACTGCCGTCTGGTTTCTGTACAGATTGAAGATAACCCTCCTATCCCTGTTCTTCATTTTATTATTACACTAGCTTTATTTACATATTTTTTCTCCGCTTCCTTTAGTGACAGATGGAAATGTTTACACATGTGAAGCTTTCTCGAAACATTCTTAATAGAAGGTGAAAATCACATCAAAAGCCATCCAGTAGTTCTCGAAAATAACTTGGACAAACAAATAGACAAACAGACACACAAAATGAAAGACTTTATTTTATACAATGTATAGATACCGCAATCACGAAGAAGAGAGATGCATGCGACTGACCGTATTATTATTATTATAACGTTTGAGTTAAATAATAATTATTTGTTTAGTAAAAATAAACTATTTTGTTATTTTGGAGCTTTGGTTAAGATTTGGAGTTTATAAATTATTTTATACAAACAGAATTTTGTTGACCACATTATTTTAAAATTCATTTGAAAAAAAAAACACTTAATATTGTGGACTTAACGATATGCTTGTTTTTCCCTTGACTAAAAAGTAATTTTTGTTACTTTGAGAGCTCGCGTATATAAATGTCTTAACTTTATTTCGCAGCGTAGCTGTATTACATAGTCAGAAAAACACATCGTCATGATAAAGTATATTCTTTCCGGATCTCTCGACGGAAAGAGCGAGAGCAGAGGAGCACTGGCGCATGCGCTGAGCGCCAAAGCAAGAGAGAGAAGCAGCAGATCGGTGTGTTTGAGTTCATTCTAGTGCAAGCCAATACGACAGAAAGACATGTGCTTAAAACGTGGTCGCGAATGAGAGTGCGTGCTGTCATGCGCAATGAATTGACGCGTGGGACTACTGTTTCAGATATTCATTGCGACCTAAAGAGCGTCTAGGGAGACGACGTCATATCCCGTCAAATGGTCGGGTACTGGTGTTCATTGTCTTGTGAAGGAAGGCTGAATGTTGAAGATGAAGACTGATCTGGACGCCCTCCACGTCAACATCGACAGAGTACAGGAAATGGTGTTAGCCGACAGGTGCGTCGCATCCACATTGCGTGTTTGATTTTCTTAAGCCCACCATATTATTCATGAAGTGTTGTGATATTGGAAGGTGTCGGCAAGATGGGGGTCGACTGGCTGCGTGGCACAGTAGTAACTTTCTAACCTGCTCCCCAATGTTGCAGGATCGAATCCTGGCACTGTCAGTTGGCATTAGAAGGAACTTACATGCAAGGGAGCCATGTCAGTAGGTTTACTAGTACGTTATGGATCCTGGCAACCCGCTGTTCTTAATGCCCCAGTAGTTATAAGGGACTTAACAAATGATATTATTACTATTATTATTATTATTATTATTATTGAGCCTCCGTGGCTTAGGCGGCAGCACACCGGCCTCTCACCGCTGGCTCCGTGGTTCTAATCTCGGTCACTCCATGTGAGGTTTGTGCTGGACAAAGCGGAGGCAGACAGGTTTTACTCCGGGTACTCCGGTTCTCCCTCTCACAAAAATTTCATTCCAGCAACACTCTCCACTGTCATTTCATTTCAACTGTCATTCATTTAATCATAGCCCCAGGGGAGTGTGACAGGCTTCGGCAGCCGGCACAGTTCATATCCTGGCGAACAGCGAACTTGCCCATTGGACTTCCACCTTTTTCCCACGCTGAAGTCAGCACCATCAGGACGTCACATAGGAAGCAACGGACAGGTGAAAAAGACTGCGAAGAGCTTCATGACATCGCTGGACACTGCATTTTACTAGGAAGATTTCTTGACAATGATTTCAAATGTATCAAAGTTGGTGGCGACTGTGGGGAAAATAGCCAAAGGGAGTAGTTTCAGAAGTAGTTTAAATCGCGATACCTTACAATACAAAATTCCTCTAGACACAAAATGACGGCATCAATGACTTCATGGACGACACTAAAGGTTCAAACGATGCATACATGTTAAATTTTGTGTTAGTACGGCTTTACATACAAACACAAAACTAACTTGGGGCTTACGCCCCAGACCCCCTTGCTTGTAGTGCAAGCAGTAATCAACGTCCAGATTGTCATTTATGTATTTATTTATTTATTTATTTATTAATAGGTACTGTTACAGTTAGGCAACACCTGGTAGTAACAAGATATTTACATGCTGTATATCTCAATTTCTCTCCATAATGTCTCTGTGTTCCATAAATACAACATTTATTATCTTCTTGGAAATTTTTAAACTGTTAGGAGAAGGTTCTAAGACTTCTTCAAGTAACTCATTCCATGTTTGAATACCCCTGTTTGTTTTTTGAAGGATGGGCCTAATTTTGTATTCGTGATCTCTCCTACCTATAGTCTATAATCTGGCTCATGCATTCTGTTTCGCAACTTATTCCTGGCCGGATCCCCTGTGTATGCTATGTACATCTCCTGGAGTCTTCTTTTATGCCTTCTCCTGTGTAGGGATTCCCAACCCAATGACTTTAACATTTCAGAGACACTATCAGTTTGGGAGAATTTGCCAAGTACGAAACTTGCAGCTTTCCTTTGCACCATCTCCAATTTGTTCGTTAGAGTTGATTGGTAGGGCTGCCACATACTCGTGGCGTATTCCAAAATTGGTCTCGCAAGAAATTTGTATGCCAATTCGTTGGCCTGAATACTGCTACCCTTCATGTTTCTCATAACGAAGTATAACGACTTCTGCGCCTTATTAGCAACGCTCTCAACGTGCTCACCCCAGTGTAACCTTTTATTTATGGCAATCCCGAGATAGCTGCATGTCTCCACTCGAGGAATAATTTTTGTTTCCTAATTAATAATCATCTATTGCCCCTTTTCTGCTGTTAGTAAAAGAGAGGCATGTACTTTTCTTCTGTACTTTTCCTCATGTTATTTCGGATAACCCTGCATTCTATACGTTCTAATAGCGGCCAGTGGTTTCGTCCAGACAGTCATCTTATCAAGTAGCGACCAATGGCTTTGTCTTACCATGACTTTAGAAGAGAACACTTCATTTCGCAATTAAATTGAAGAAATAAAAGTAATTTATGAACATTCGTTACTCACGACCAATTCTCGCAATTCAACACATGTGACTGCATCCGCATGTAAGGACGAACTTCTTGAAACCTCATATAGCTGAGAACTGTGGGGCAAATCAAGTTACAACATCAAACAAACGAACATCTAGGTCCATGCATCATCTGTGACGTCATCGACACTAAAAATTCCCCTAGACACGTACGTATCACTGTACATACTTGAATCGTATTTTGTTAAGACATTGTGTTCTATTACCTTCTAATAGAGCTTCCCTGTAAGATAAAAAGTAGGATATATAGACCGAAGCTGGGACAGGGGCTAATGCGCAACATGGCCGCCGCGCGCAACCACTCTATGTTATTCTTATGGAGGGGACAGTCATAGCTGGGTCAGGTAGTAATGCGCAAGATGGTCGCCATACTCTGAGACCGTGAATAATGTCACAGGGTGAGTTCGACCGTGTAGTCGCTAAATGGAATATTTATTATTATTATTATTATCATTATTATTATTATGTAATTATTGATTAATCATGTACAATCAAGACCAGCCTTAGATAATTCACTTTATGATTAAGTGGCAGAATTATTGAATGTCACTGTGGAGTCTCCCGGTCTGAGTCCTGGCTTTGCCAAGAAATTTAATTTCTGGTCTGATAGTCGGAATGGGGTACACTCAGCCTTTTGAGGCAAAACTAAAAAGAGTGGGGTTAATTCATACCTCAACCATTTTGCCTTACTCAACTTTACCTAACCTCACCTAACCTAACCTAATCTAACCTTACCTAACCTAACATAACCTTAGTTCACCGAACCAAGCATTTCCTCACTTAACTTCACCTAACTTAACCTAACCTAACTTTACCTAACCTAACCTTTAAAGCTAAGCCAAAGGCTAATCAACACACTCAAAGTATATAAGGGCACATGCAACTATCTTTTTGCTAGTCTTATAGAGAGTAAGGTAAAGCTAACAATTGCACTGTGGCTACTGTGCAAAATGATCGCTACACACAACCAGCTTAGGATTACAAAGTCAGTTAAGTTTAAAAAGTAAAACCTTTTATTCATTTTTTTTCTTTTTCATATTTCACACATTGCAATTTGTCAAATTCCAATTTACAGTTTTTAAAATTTTAGTTTTAAGTTTTTTTGAATTTTGTCAGTATGGAAACATGGATTTTTCAATTTTGTATTCATGGTATTCATACGCAAACATAAATAAAAATAGAAAACAAAAATAAAAACAACTGTAATTATAACAAATGAATTATGTGTAAATAGTGTAAATATATTTAAAATGGATTAAAAAAAATATTGTATGAACACTGCTTGGAAATTTTTTATTACTACCCACCTCCCACTTCTAATCCAAACTGTTAACCTCCAGTAATTTTGAGAAATTGCTTTAGTTAGCTAAACTAGGTACTCAAAAGTATAGTATGCTTTGGGATAAGGTATACAACCTTGTTATATGTAATGAAAAAATCGTGTTTGGCAAATATGAACTTTAGACATGGACTAAATCAAAAACATGTAAACAACAAAATTGAAAAATCCATGTTTCCATACTGACAAAATTCAAAAAAACTTAAAACTAACATTTTAAAAACTGTAAATTGGAATTTGACAAATTGCAATGTGTGAAATATGAAAATGAAAAGAAAAAAATGAATAAAAGCTTTTACTTTTTAAAACTTAACTGACTTGGTAATCCTAAGCTGGTTGTGTGTAGCGATCATTTTGCACAGTAGCCACAGTGCAATTGTTAGCTTTACCTTACTCTCTATAAGACTAGCAAAAAGATAGTTGCATGTGCCCTTATATACTTTGAGTGTGTTGATTAGCCTTTGGCTTAGCTTAAAGGTTAGGTTAGGTAAAGTAAGGTTAGGTTAAGTTAGGTGAAGTTAAGTGAGGAAATGCTTGGTTCGGTGAACTAAGGTTATGTTAGGTTAGGTAAGGTTAGATTAGGTTAGGTTAGGTGAGGTTAGGTAAAGTTGAGTTAGGCAAAATGGTTGAGGTATGAATTAACCCCACTTTTTTTAGTTTTGCCTTAAAAGGCTGAATGTACCCCATTCCGACTATCAGACCAGAAATTAAATTTCTTGGCAAAGCCAGGACTCAGACCGGGAGACTCCACAGTGACATTCAAGAATTCTGCCACGTAATCATAAAGTGGATTATATAAGGCTGGTCTTGATTGTACATGATTAATCAATAATTACATAATAATAATGATAATAATAATAATAAATATTCCATTTAGCGACTACACGGTCGAACTCCCCCTGTGACATTATTCACGGTCTCAGAGTATGGTGGCCATCTTGCGCATTAGCCCCTGACCCAGCTATGACTGTCCCCTCCATAAGAAGAACATAGAGTGGTTGCGCGTGGCGGCCATGTTGCGCATTAGCCCCTGTCCCAGCTTCGGCCTATATATCCTACTATAAAATGACGATACTTGTATTAGGAACGCCCCTTGATTATTAAATACACACATCAAAAAAAGTTTTGCATCACCTCGGTTCCAAGAGTTCCGGAACCTTTAAATACAAAGGGAATAGAGATCAACACAAACAACATTTCAGCTCGTTTTATTGCTCATGAGACCCACACATTGCATGTTGTACCATCATACAGCTAGACTTTCAGCATTTGTGGTCCAGATTGCAGTACACACCACTACCTCTAATACCCAGTAGCACGTCCTCTTGCATTGATGCATGCCTGTATTCGTCGTGGCATACTATCCACAAGTTCATCAAGACACTGTTGGTCCAAATTGTCCCACTCCTCAACGACAATTCGGCGTAAATCTCTCAGAGTGGTTGGTGGGTCAAGACGTCCATAAACAGCCCTTTTCAACATATCCCAGGCATGTTCGATAGAGTTCATGTCTGGCGAACATGCTGGCCACTGTAGTCGAGCGATGTCGTTATCTTGAAGGAACGCATTCACAAGATGTGCACGATGAGGTCGAGAATTGTCGTCCATGAAGACAAATGCCTCTCCAATATTCTGCCGATATGGGTGCACTATGGGTCGGAGGATGTCATTCAGGTATCGTAAAGCCGTTTCGGAGCCTTCCATGACCACCAGTGGCGTACGTCGGCCCCACAAAATGCCACCCCAAAACATCAGGGAACCACCACCTTGCTGCACTCGCTGGACAGTGTGTCTAAGACGTTCAGCCTGACCAGGGTGCCTCCAAACACGTCTCCGACGATTGTCTGGTTGAAGGCATATGCGACACTCATCGGTGAAGAGAACGTGATGCCAATTCTGTGGGGTCCATTCAGCATGTTGTTGGGCCCATCTGTACCGCGCTGCATGGTGTCGGGGTTGCAAAGCTGGACCTCGCCATGGACGTCGGGAGTGAAGTTGCGCATCATGCAGCCTATTGCGCACAGTTTGAGTTGAAACACGACGTCCTGTGGCTGAACGAAACGCATTATTCAACATGGTGGCATTGCTGTCAGGGTTCCTCCGAGCGGCAATCCGTAAGTAGCGGTCATCCACTACAGTAGTAGCCCTTGGGCGGCCTGAGCGAGGCCTGTCATCGACAGTTCCTGTATCTCTGTACCTCCTCCATGTCCGAACAACATCGCTTTGGTTCACTCTGAGACGCCTGGAAACTTCCCTTGTTGAGAGCCCTTCTTGACACAAAGTAACAATGCGGACGCGATCGAACTGCGGTATTGACCTTCTAGGCATGGTAGAACTACAGACAACATGAGCAGCGTACCTTCGTCCTGGTGGAATGACTGGAACTGATCGGCTGTCGTACCCCCTCCGTCTAAGAGGCCCTGCTCATGCATGGTTGTTTACATCTTTGAGCAGTTTTAGTGACATCTATGAACAGTCAAAGGGACTGTATCTTTGATACAATATACACAGTCAACGTCTATATGCCGGAGATCTGGGAACCGAGGTGATGCAAAACTTTTTTTGATGTGTGTATATGTGCATTTTGGAGAACACAACACTACACGGTATCTGAAATGACCACGAGGTGTCAATTTAGTTTAGGCAAGGGACATTCGCTTCGTGAGGCAAAACTTAGACGAGGTGGGTTACTTCTCGGCGTAACCACCAACATTCTTAGTTGTCTTAGCGGAGGTCTGGTTTTGATTCTAGGCTCTGCCAAGAAATTTAATTCTTGTCTGAGGGCAGTAACGTGGTTCACTCAGCCTTTAAAAAGAGGTGGGTTCAAATCCTATTTCAATCATCCTGAAAGTGGTTTGCCATGATTACTCATATTTACTCCAGGCGAATGTCTGGATGGTACCTAAATTAAGACTGTGGTCGCCACGTATCCAAAGCCTAGTCCGAAATACATACACTAGTACAGCCACCAAAATAACACATGTTATCAGACAGATTTCACGCACAAACACTCTAGTACTAAGCACGACGTGGTGAATCAACGAAAATAAAAGATTAGAATAGGTGTGTTCAAATCTTACCTCAGAGAAAACATGGAAGGCATTATTTCCAGAGTTTCCTTGGTATTCTTTGCGAAAATTGATCTTCCGTTGGTCACCCTTTGATTATTTTGATGTATTGCAGAGTACAATACGTAAGCACAGTATAGAAAAAGCCCGTATCATTACAGCCCATGAAGGGCCTAGGCCTACCAAGTGACCGTTGCCCAACCATTTGGCCTGCAGATTATGGGGTGACGCATGGTCAGGACATCGGGTCCCCTCGGCCGTTAATCTTGGTCTTCGTGACCGGGTCGCTGCCTCACTGTCAGACAGCCACTTAATTGTCCTCACGAGGCTGAGTGCACCCTGTTCCAACCCTCACGACAGTTTCTACAAACCCTGATGGAGCCGGGAATCGGACCCGAGGACTACGAGTGAGAGCAGGCGCCCTACGGCAACACCACGGAGCCGGCTGTAAGCACAGTATATCATTTACGTATTTATTTATGGTATTGTTAAAAGAAGTCGGTCGTGGTATTCAGATAGGTTGACACGGCCTGGAGCAGAAGTAGGAAACCACAGAAAAACAATTATAATATAACTGGGTTGGGAATTATAAGTATACATTATTTTTCAGTCGTTCAACACGTAGATAGAAGCCCTATTATCTTAGGAGCTTATTATTAATGTAACTCAAATTACCCTTAAATCGTTGTTCTAATTGCAAATACAAACATTAGTACAGTTGCCACAATAACTCAGGTTATCAGGATGTAATCTTACTCATTCGGTGAATAACTGGGAGAAAAAAAATTACATAAGATGTCTCATGTATGATTGACTCAAGAGCATTTTACTGAAGTCAACAAGCAGGGTAATATCCAAGCCAGAGAAACACTCATGGAGCTGAATTCAGCAGAGTTATTTGATTCTGGCTTTAAATAGATCAGCCAATTCTGAACGTGATGAGATATTTCAACTCAGTTCTAGAAAATTGATACACAAAGTCATGCTTCTCCCGTACCGCAGACGAAATTATCCTCCGGATGGGTAATGCAAACTTATACAACGGTCACATGAATAGAATATATACATAAATGTAACGTACTGTGGGCAATTATCAAGGTAATTTAAGAGATAAAAAGACAACCTACCATTCCAGGCGCGAATGCGTATAGTGAACTGGTACATACAGCTTCATAACGGAACTTGTGGGCTGGCCTGTAGCGTAGTGAACTGGTACATACAGCTTCATAACGGAACTTGTGGGCTGGCCTGTAGCGAAGTGAACTGGTACATAAAACTTCATAACGGAACTTGTGGGCTGGCCTGTAGCTTAGTGAAGTGGTTCATAGAACTTCATAACGGAACTTGTGGGCTGGGCTGTAGCGTAGTGAACTGGTACATACAGCTTCATAACGGAACTTGTGGGCTGGCCTGTAGCGTAGTGAACTGGTACATACAGCTTCATAACGGAACTTGTGGGCTGGCCTGTAGCGTAGTGAACTGGTACATACAGCTTCATAACGGAACTTGTTGGCTGGCCTGTAGCGTAGTGAACTGATACATACAGCTTCATAACGGAACTTCATAACGGAACTTGTGGGCTGGCCTGTAGCGTAGTGAACTGGTACATACAGCTTCATAACGGAACTTGTGGGCTGGGCTGTAGCGTAGTGAACTGGTAAATACAGCATCATAACGGAACTTGTGGGCTGGGCTGTAGCGTAGTGAACTGGTACATACAGCTTCATAACGGAACTTGTGGGCTGGGCTGTAGCGTAGTGAACTGGTACATACAGCTTCATAACGGAACTTGTGGGCTGGGCTGTAGCGTAATGAACTGGTACATACAGCTTCATAACGGAACTTGTGGGCTGGCCTGTAGCGAAGTGAACTGGTACATACAGCTTCATAACGGAACTTGTGGGCTGGGCTGTAGCGTAGTGAACTGGTACATACAGCTTCATAACGGAACTTGTGGGCTGGCCTGTAGCGAAGTGAACTGATACATACAGCTTCATAACGGAACTTGTGGGCTGGGCTGTAGCGTAGTGAACTGATACATACAGCTTCATAACGGAACTTGTGGGCTGGGCTGTAGCGTAGTGAACTGGTAAATACAGCTTCATAACGGAACTTGTGGGCTGGGCTGTAGCGTAGTGAACTGGTACATACAGCTTCATAACGGAACTTGTGGGCTGGGCTGTAGCGTAGTGAACTGATACATACAGCTTCATAACGGAACTTGTGGGCTGGGCTGTAGCGTAGTGAACTGGTAAATACAGCTTCATAACGGAACTTGTGGGCTGGGCTGTAGCGTAGTGAACTGGTACATACAGCTTCATAACGGAACTTGTTGGCTGGGCTGTAGCGTAGTGAACTGGTACATACAGCTTCATAACGGAACTTGTGGGCTGGCCTGTAGCGTAGTGAACTGGTACATACAGCTTCATAACGGAACTTGTGGGCTGGCCTGTAGCGTAGTGAACTGGTACATACAGCTTCATAACGGAACTTGTGGGCTGGCCTGTAGCGTAGTGAACTGGTACATACAGCTTCATAACGGAACTTGTGGGCTGGGCTGTAGCGTAGTGAACTGGTACATACAGCTTCATAACGGAACTTGTGGGCTTGCCTGTAGCGTAGTGAACTGGTACATACAGCTTCATAACGGAACTTGTGGGCTGGGCTGTAGCGTAGTGAACTGGTAAATACAGCATCATAACGGAACTTGTGGGCTGGGCTGTAGCGTAGTGAACTGGTACATACAGCTTCATAACGGAACTTGTGGGCTGGGCTGTAGCGTAGTGAACTGGTACATACAGCTTCATAACGGAACTTGTGGGCTGGGCTGTAGCGTAGTGAACTGGTACATACAGCTTCATAACGGTACTTGTGGGCTGGCCTGTAGCGTAGTGAACTGGTACATACAGCTTCATAACGGAACTTGTGGGCTGGGCTGTAGCGTAGTGAACTGATACATACAGCTTCATAACGGAACTTGTGGGCTGGGCTGTAGCGTAGTGAACTGGTACATACAGCTTCATAACGGAACTTGTGGGCTCGGCTGTAGCGTAGTGAACTGGTACATACAGCTTCATAACGGAACTTGTGGGCTGGCCTATAGCGAAGTGAACTGATACATACAGCTTCATAACGGAACTTGTGGGCTGGGCTGTAGCGTAGTGAACTGATACATACAGCTTCATAACGGAACTTGTGGGCTGGGCTGTAGCGTAGTGAACTGGTAAATACAGCTTCATAACGGAACTTGTGGGCTGGGCTGTAGCGTAGTGAACTGGTACATACAGCATCATAACGGAACTTGTGGGCTGGGCTGTAGCGTAGTGAACTGATACATACAGCTTCATAACGGAACGTTTGGGCTGGGCTGTAGCGTAGTGAACTGGTACATACAGCTTCATAACGGAACTTGTGGGCTGGCCTGTAGCGTAGTGAACTGGTACATACAGCTTAAAAACGGAACTTGTGGGCTGGCCTGTAGCGAAGTGAACTGGTACATACAGCTTCATAACGGAACTTGTGGGCTGGGCTGTAGCGTAGTGAACTGGCACATACAGCTTCAAAACGGAACTTGAGGGCTGGCCTGTAGCGAAGTGAACTAGTACATACAGCTTCATAACGGAACTTGTGGGCTGGCCAGTAGCGTAGTGAACTGGTACATACAGCTTCATAACGGAACTTGTGGGCTGGGCTGTAGCGTAGTGAACTGGTACATACAGCTTCATAACAGAACTTGTGGGCTGGGCTGTAGCGAAGTGAACTGGTACATACAGCTTCATAACGGAACTTGTGGGCTGGCCTGTAGCGTAGTGAACTGGAACATACAGCTTCATAACGGAACTTGTGGGATGGCCTGTAGCGAAGTGAACTGGTACATACAGCTTCATAACGGAACTTGTGGGCTGGCCAGTAGCGTAGTGAAGTGATACATACAGCTTCATAACGGAACTTGTGGGCTGGGCTGTAGCGTAGTGAACTGGTACATACAGCTTCATAACGGAACTTGTGGGCTGGGCTGTAGCGTAGTGAACTGGTACATACAGCTTCATAACGGAACTTGTGGGCCGGGCTGTAGCGTAGTGAACTGGTACATACAGCTTCATAACGGAACTTGTGGGCTGGGCTGTAGCGTAGTGAACTGGTACATACAGCTTCATAACGGAACTTGTGGGCCGGGCTGTAGCGTAGTGATCTGGTACATACAGCTTCATAACGGAACTTGTGGGCTGGCCTGTAGCGTAGTGAACTGGTACATACAGCTTCATAACGGAACTTGTGGGCTGGGCTGTAGCGTAGTGAACTGGTACATACAGCTTCATAACGGAACTTGTGGGCTGGGCTGTAGCGTAGTGAACTGGTACATACAGCTTCATAACGGAACTTGTGGGCTGGGCTGTAGCGTAGTGAACTGGTACATACAACTTCATAGCGGAACTTGTGGGCTGGCCTGTAGCGAAGTGAACTGATACATACAGCTTCATAACGGAACTTGTGGGCTGGGCTGTAGCGTAGTGAACTGATACATACAGCTTCATAACGGAACTTGTGGGCTGGGCTGTAGCGTAGTGAACTGGTACATACAGCTTCATAACGGAACTTGTGGGCTGGCCCGTAGCGTAGTGAACTTGTACATAGAGCTTCATAACGGAACTTGTGGGCTGGGCTGTAGCGTTGTGAACTGGTACATACAGCTTCATAGCGGAACTTGTGGGCTGGGCTGTAGCGTAGTGAACTGATACATACAGCTTCATAACGGAACGTTTGGGCTGGGCTGTAGCGTAGTGAACTGGTACATACAGCTTCATAACGGAACTTGTGGGCTGGCCTGTAGCGTAGTGAACTGGTACATACAGCTTCAAAACGGAACTTGTGGGCTGGCCTGTAGCGAAGTGAACTAGTACATACAGCTTCATAACGGAACTTGTGGGCTGGGCTGTAGCGTAGTTAACTGGCACATACAGCTTCAAAACGGAACTTGAGGGCTGGCCTGTAGCGAAGTGAACTGGTACATACAGCTTCATAACGGAACTTGTGGGCTGGCCAGTAGCGTAGTGAACTGGTACATACAGCTTCATAACGGAACTTGTGGGCTGGGCTGTAGCGTAGTGAACTGGTACATACAGCTTCATAACAGAACTTGTGGGCTGGGCTGTAGCGAAGTGAACTGGTACATACAGCTTCATAACGGAACTTGTGGGCTGGCCTGTAGCGTAGTGAACTGGAACATACAGCTCCATAACGGAACTTGTGGGATGGCCTGTAGCGAAGTGAACTGGTACATACAGCTTCATAACGGAACTTGTGGGCTGGCCAGTAGCGTAGTGAAGTGATACATACAGCTTCATAACGGAACTTGTGGGCTGGGCTGTAGCGTAGTGAACTGGTACATACAGCTTCATAACGGAACTTGTGGGCTGGGCTGTAGCGTAGTGAACTGGTACATACAGCTTCATAACGGAACTTGTGGGCCGGGCTGTAGCGTAGTGATCTGGTACATACAGCTTCATAACGGAACTTGTGGGCTGGGCTGTAGCGTAGTGAACTGGTACATACAGCTTCATAACGGAACTTGTGGGCTGGGCTGTAGCGTAGTGAACTGGTACATACAGCTTCATAACGGAACTTGTGGGCTGGCCTGTAGCGTAGTGAACTGATACATACAGCTTCATAACGGAACTTGTGGGCTGGCCTGTAGCGTAGTGAACTGGTACATACAGCTTCATAACGGAACTTGTGGGCCGGGCTGTAGCGTAGTGATCTGGTACATACAGCTTCATAACGGAACTTGTGGGCTGTCCTGTAGCGTAGTGAACTGGTACATACAGCTTCATAACGGAACTTGTGGGCTGGGCTGTAGCGTAGTGAACTGGTACATACAGCTTCATAACGGAACTTGTGGGCTGGGCTGTAGCGTAGTGAACTGGTACATACAGCTTCATAACGGAACTTGTGGGCTGGGCTGTAGCGTAGTGAACTGGTACATACAGCTTCATAACGGAACTTGTGGGCTGGGCTGTAGCGTAGTGAACTGGTACATACAGCTTCATAACGGAACTTGTGGGCTGGGCTGTAGCGTAGTGAACTGGTACATACAACTTCATAGCGGAACTTGTGGGCTGGGCTGTATCGTAGTGAACTGGTACATACAGCTTTTTAGCGGAACTTGTGGGCTGGCCTGTAGCGTAGTGAACTGGTACATACAGCTTCATAACGGAACTTGTGGGCTGGCCTGTAGCGTAGTGAACTGATACATACAGCTTCATAACGGAACTTGTGGGCTGGGCTGTAGCGTAGTGAACTGGTACATACAGCTTCATAACGGAACTTGTGGGCTGGGCTGTAGCGTAGTGAACTGGTACATACAGCTTCATAACGGAACTTGTGGGCTGGCCTGTAGCGAAGTGAACTGATACATACAGCTTCATAACGGAACTTGTGGGCTGGGCTGTAGCGTAGTGAACTGATACATACAGCTTCATAACGGAACTTGTGGGCTGGGCTGTAGCGTAGTGAACTGGTACATACAGCTTCATAACGGAACTTGTGGGCTGGCCTGTAGCGTAGTGAACTGGTACATAGAGCTTCATAACGGAACTTGTGGGCTGGGCTGTAGCGTAGTGAACTGGTACATACAGCTTCATAACGGAACTTGTGGGCTGGGCTGTAGCGTAGTGAACTGATACATACAGCTTCATAACGGAACTTGTGGGCTGGCCTGTAGCGTAGTGAACTGGTACATACAGCTTCATAACGGAACTTGTGGGCTGGGCTGTAGCGTAGTGAACTGGTACATACAGCTTCATAGCGGAACTTGTGGGCTGGGCTGTAGCGTAGTGAACTGATACATACAGCTTCATAACGGAACTTGTGGGCTGGCCTGTAGCGTAGTGAACTGGTACATACAGCTTCATAACGGAACTTGTGGGCTGGGCTGTAGCGTAGTGAACTGGTACATACAACTTCATAACGGAACTTGTGGGCTGGCCTGTAGCGTAGTGAACTGGTACATACAGCTTCATAACGGAACTTGTGGGCTGGGCTGTAGCGTAGTGAACTGATACATACAGCTTCATAACGGAACTTGTGAATTGGTACTTGTAATTAGTGATTAAGTGAAGCCTCCGTGGCTTAGGCGGCAGCACGCCGGCCTCTCACCGCTGGGTCCGTGGTTCAAATCCCGGTCACTCCATGTGAGATCTGTGCTGGACAAAACGGAGGCAGGCAGGTTTTTCTCCGGGTACTCCGGTTTTCCTTGTCAAAATTTCATTCCAGCAACACTCTCCACTATCATTTCATTTCATCTGTCATTCATTTAATCATTGCTCCAGAGGAGTGCGTCAGGCCTTGGCAGCCGGCACAGTTCATATCCTCGCCGCTAGATGGGGGCTTCATTCACTCCATTCCTGACCCGGTCGGAGACTGTGGCAGGCTGTGGATTTTCATTTTCAATTAGTGATTAAGTCTCAGTTCGAAGTGAACATGCTACGTGAAGCTGTTCGTATGTGAAGACTCAGATGATGGATTCATTCGATGAGAAGGGGAAGAGAGTTTACTGAGGTTGCTGAAGAACTGGACGATAGTGGGTAAGAGAAGGAGACGCAGTCTTAGGGGACGATTGTTAGATTCAGTGTCTAATAATACAGTATGTCAAGGTGAGAAACGTAGAAGCAGAAGAAGCCGCAGTGCTGTCTGCTAATCGGGAACAAACAGGCGACTAATTAGCAAACGGCTTGCTGATTAGACTGAGTGGCCAAAATGCAAAATAGCCTCAAATGAATGAATAAATTATTAAATAAATAAATACATTAATGCATTAAATAATTTTTGCAGATGAATTAGCTCGAAGAAAACAACATAGGTTGTTGAAGAACTCGACTATAGTGGAAATGTTTGATGAGCAATTCTAATTCGTAGATAGTAGAGAATTTTAGACACTGAAGCGGAGTGCTTGGGATACAAGAGATTCAAAACTGGAAGTAGAAAAGGCATATCGTGGAAAAACGATGGGTAATAACAGGAAGAAACGCCCAACCATGTTTGATGAAATAGTAAAGTTCAAATATAAATGTAAACTAGTTGAGACCCGTCAAAACATGACGGTCAATGGGAAAATATTTACTGAAGAATTTTCTTATATACATTCCTTGTACAAATAGTTTTTGGCACTATTGAAACTTGAAGGGCGTCAAAAGATTGCACTCTCGACATTGTAACATACTGAAAACTTGATGAGGCAAATTGAGACCTATACGTTCCAGAATTTCCCTTTGAGCTTTATTGATTGTGATAAAGTATGCCGAGCGAATTGGAAATTGTTGCCTCTGAAAGAGAATGGCAGTGTTTTATCGGATGGTGTTAAATAAAGTCGAAGGATTAGACCTCTCCGCCTAATTTTAACTGCACTTATTTTTTGTAAATCCAAGCAATTTTTATACATATTTCTTATAATTAACATGGTTGTATTTAGGAGCCCTTGGGAAACATTCAGATTTCTAAGGGGCATAACTATGAGTCAATCGTTTCGAGTATATGGAGGCAAATCACTTAATTCCAAGGATTTCAAGATTTCTGTTGGAAACTGCAGTAGCTGGCTTTCATCTTCAGTATTTAATCAGTTAACGCTGGTATATGTTTTTGAACTACTGGATAGAAGTTCAACGACTTATAAATTAATTTCATTACATTGTTCATTTTTTGGTGTAAGAATGCAAAATTTTGAGAAATGTATTATGTCGTTCGCAGAAGTAATTGTTTCAGTCTCGATATCCTCATGCGTTGAAAGTCTGGCTGGTAATTCAGTAACATTTGACTCATCGCCTTCTTCAGAGAAGTAGTCACCGTTAACATGTAGCAAAAAATCAGAAAATTCCATTTCATCTGGTTTCGATCGCGCGTTTTTATGTAAGCGGCGAATATTGGAGAAGGGCCAGAGATAAGAGTATTTAATACAATTGTGAATAACTGTTTGGCGAGAAGCGTGCGGTACAACAGGCAAAATATATCTGGTGTATCCTCCAAGAACAATAACTATCCCACAAAAAGGAATACTGTCTTTACGTATCTTTTAGAAGTCGATTCACACACATTAGTGAATGATTGTTTGCCATTGGGGCTCCATCCCATATTATGAGCCATCCTAATCGAATATCGTCAGCTGGATTGCAATTTAATTTAGATTTATTTTGAATGTTTAATGTAGGGGTTATGTATTATGTACTTCGCAGAAGTAATTGTTTCAGTCTCGATATCCTCATGCGTTGAAAGTTGCTTTGCAAGAATTAACTTGAGGTGCAGATCTGACTCGATTAGCTTCTGAGGAGTTTAATATATACAACTGGCCGCAAGAACCGTCGCTTATATTTTTGGAATATAACGAAGAAATGTGATGTGCAATTCCATACATTTTGAAACAATATGGAACGTATGCGTGTGGCGTAGTAAATAAAACGAAGGACATAGCATTGTTGTACTGCCGATTATGCTCTCTGAAATTCCCTGTGATATCATCTCCAGTGAGAAATTGTTGCAGGCTGTCAAATATTTGGTATTTAGTCAGATCAATTTTGATATTACCACAGCAAAGTTCAAAGTAACCAAGCGTAGAATTTTAGCAAGAGAAATACAGTGCAGAACAATGCTTACAATGTTGTTCGTCAAGGACCCTACACAGTACGGCATAATATCTGGAATTGTTTCTTAAATGGAATTCATTGGATTTTAAAAGTAGCTTCGTATTTTCTCTGATTTCCCACTTTATAGCAGCTAATGTTCTTTTTCGTCAAATGGGTTTATTTATAGTAGCATTTCTCCCTATATTAACGTCTTATTCGATAACCCTAGAGTGGTCAGCAACTACTGGGATGAGCATAGACTCACTTCGCCAGCCACCGTAATGGAGAGAGTTTTAGAATTATATGTTCAATGCATGTCAAAAATCGTATTAACACAGGGAAGCCCACTCTTAAGAGTATATTCTGGGCTATCGCCCTGTATTCCAGGTTCGATCCCTGCTCTGACAAGAAATTTAATTCTGGACTGAGGGCTGGTTCGGGGTGCACTCTTGAGGCAAAACTAACTAAGAAGAGGAATGTTCACCTGGATTGTTTCTAACTTAAAGCCTCAGCCGTCCACTCCCCATTCCCCACCTTAATTACAAATGCACACATAAATACAACCAACACAATAACAGAGGTTATCAGAGTGTTTTACACACCCACACACAACAGAGTACACGGAGCTGAGTGACCACGATGTCCGAGTCCATGAAATGAATTATGTTCGCCAATTGTCTCTCATGCCGAAAGCGATTGTGGCCATTTTAATTTAATAATTTAAGAGTATATGGCAACGTAAATCGCTGTGAATTCGTTACCTTACGTGAATGATAAAATTAAAATATGTTTAGACAATGTAATACCAATAGGAAGAAAGATTAATTCGGAAATAAAAATACATATCTGATGTGAAATTCGAACTCCTTTGACGATGCATAATTCATTTCATTGATCGCAACGTTAGTTCCTGGTCCACCCAGACAACGCAGTAGGAGTGCAAAATTAAGTTACGTAAACAACAAACGCACTCAACTACCAGTTGAAGTCCTTCAATATTTCCCTTCTTTTATGATTCTATTTCAGTATATATCGAGAAAACATCATAAACTATACTTCCCCCCTTTTTAATTCTCATAAACACAGATTACATTACGATGCGGTAGATCATCTTTCCGCCATTTCTCTCGTGAAGGAACGCCATTGTGTGCACGCGCAAATGCCAGAAATATTACATTTTCTTTAATAATTTAAAAATATACCGTAATATATATTTTCCTTTTAAAGACACTCTGTAAGTCTACGGGCCAAGAGCTTCCGTTAGAGTGCTTTACGAAGTCAATCGGTTCAGCCGTTTACTCAATCTCACGGTAACAAAAATCACCTTAGTGTTTTAAATATATAGATACTGCAGAAGGCTTTTCAAATATCCTTCTCAGAAGGAATTTGATAAATAGAGAGCATTACGGTAGAGATGAACAGAACCAAACAATAATAACTTAGAGTTCAAAAAGAAGTCATGTTTAGAATTTGTATATGGATTGGAGGCATTATGTCAAATGGCGGCAATATTCATGGAGATGGAGGGAATAGGGAATGTTATGAGCAGTGCTAAGGATAATTCTGGTGAATTTATTGTAGATTCTAAGGAAGGCAGATGAAACGAAATACTCCAAAATTTTGCTGAAGGTAAAAGATAACTTTTCTGTAAGTACGTCGGATTTTGAGACTCAGTGGAAGGACAATCAGTACGAGGCCAGACAAACTGCAGCACAGGCAGATGGAATCCTGTCAGAAATGGTGAAGTAAAGTGGGAATCCAAGAATGAAATTGCTGCACATGACGATACAATTACCATGGGATTTACAGTATTAAGGGCACCTTCGGACTGGACAAAGACAGTCGTCACCCTAATTTACAAACATAGTAACATGAAAATTGACATTAACTATGGAGGTATATCCTTGATAAGTATCCCAAGCAATGTGTCCCTAAGAATTGTACAAATGGAAAGTTTGATCACTCGGCGAGAATATGATGGGTGAAAACCAGTGTTTTTTCAAACCACAATATGGTTGTCTGGATACCATTTTCAGTGTAGAGCAATTGATCGAAAAATGCTTCGAGATGAGTAGACAGCTAAGTGAATGTTTTAAAGATCTAGAGAAGGCATGTGACAGAATCCTAAGGAAAGAGAGGGGTTATGGTATCAAGGGAAGGATCCTCCAGTAATTAAAAGAATTTATGTTTGAAATAAAGTGGAAATGAGAGAAGGTGGTATTAAGAGTCGCTGTTACAGGGATGAGGACCATTTACAAAAGGGAATTTTCCACCCCTTAAAACAACAACTAACTAACAAAAGGGGATAAAATGACACGTGTGGTGGAGGTAGGTGGATATCATGTAAGCAGTTAGGGTTATATTGATGACCCAGCTGTAAAGACGGACTTGGTCGAAAGCTTACAATAATACTTGTTAGAACTTGTACAGAAATGGAGAGGAATATGGTGTGTCATTTAGGATTCTCTTCGAGGAAGAAACGGCAGAAGATATAATGTCAAGTAGGAGGAACCAAATTAGAGTAAGTGAACAATTTCAATTACAGCGATTTGGAGAGCACTGGGTGTTTTCTCACAATATGGCAGTATACTGAAAGAGATACAGTAATTGAGTTATAGATTGTATGACAAAACTCTCCCTACGTAGCGGAGTATTTGTGCCAACTTAGTTGCATGGCAGCGAAAGCTGGATATTCATGAGCTGATGGTCACAGATATAGTTAGTTAGTTTTTGAGGTTTTAAGGGGCGGAACTATGAGGTCAGAGGGCAGAGCCCCTGGTGACAGATATGAAGGAAGTGTGAATAATAACAGGGACAAAGAGATGGTAGCAGTGGTAAGACGGCAGGTGTAACGGAAATATGAACGAAGTTAGGAATGAACACATTATAAGAGGTTGCTTGTAGAAGCTGCCTCAGATGGTGCGACCGTGTTATATAGTTGTGGGAGAAGAGATTACCTAGGATGATTACGAACAAGCAATAGAAGATTAGAAAAGCAGGGTTGTACCTAGGCGGCTATGCAGTTCAATGACTTCTGAAGCATTTGTCTTAGAAACATCACAGAGAATCTCATCAGAGCAGTCTGGCAATAATGCTGCTTAAAATCTTCTATTCATAAGCCATAAGTTCTATGAATTTTTAAACATTGCACCTCCACCATGCCATCTGCTGAGGAACTTGGAAGTACTAGTCATGAATTTAATTGGTAGGACTAATTTCATGCCAGTCATCAGACTGCATGTCGTTACGCCAAGTACAGCTACTGGTCTGCTACTGAACTTGCTTATGCAACCCTGTAGTCAAGGTTAGCTCAGCCTATTTACGCAAGATGTTGTCGTACGGAGCACGATGCTATAAAATATAACGTTGTTGCATTTTGAAAGACCTGGTCCATAGTAGAGTTTATCAACTAAGTCCTGGGTTGAATTCTACCCAGCGCGGCGGTGTGAAATTTCAAATAAGGGAGGACGTAGGTAAAAACATGGCCGTAGATAAATGTCCATAACTTCTACATTTTTAGAGATATTTATTTCATATTTTGTATGGTTATTGTCAACATGCTGCTTGATATTGCATTGCATTAGTAACTCAATATGATCATAGAATCTTAATTCATAAAAATAAATATTTTACACATCCTGAATTTTTAAGGTGCATTTTCTGCAGAACTACTGCGATCTTTTTTTCTGATATTTTTATCACAGATTTAAAAAAGCCTCATCTTAGAATCCTGTGCAATAGAATTTTGATACATTTGAAATTACTCAAATAAAAAATATAAAAATAATATTATTTCAAAAAACCTGCATGAAAATGTTCTTATCCATATCATAACCTCTATAATAGGCCATACATTACAATTATGGTGCACAGAATTATGCACAGCACTATTTAGAAGGAGTCTACCAAGTTTCGTTGCTTTACATGCAGTAGTGTCTGAGAAAATGCACCTTAGAAGTGGAAAAATGTCATTTACGGGAAACTTAATTTGAAGTTTTACCTTCATATTACAATGCAATACCTAGTGCTGAAGTTTTCAGTGCTGGCCATATCCATACTCCTCATCTTCTTGTGCTTCTACTAGTTTCTTTTCTTTGTTTGTTTGTCCTGGCGGCCAGATTTCTTCAAATTATCCATTGCAGAGTCGGATTGGCTATCCTTGCTTCATCGATGGATCTCAGAATGTTTGTAGTGTATATCCCTCGTTTAATTCCAAGTTCGTCCAGTACATGGATTCTGCCAATATTACCACTATTGAAGACTAGGCAGGCTTCGTAAGCACCAATTTTCGGCACATCTGATGAAATGAAAGTTGTTTTGCGGCATCGTAACCAGATCAGTCGATTGAAGCTTTCATTGGAGTTTTGCGTTTGCCCATGTACACATTTTTTTAAAGCTCTGGATCTGCCAAGAAGCGATATGTTGGTTTCACAACATTCAATACTGCTCTTGCCAGACTGTTATGGTGAAAATTAGAACCATCAACCTGTGACTTTTTGTAGCCACACCATGAAATGTCACAGTGAAAATGTTGACGCTGATCGTCAGTTGACAACTTGTTGAAGTATGTGGCCCAAACTGCTTGCTGCATTTTCTTTACATCCCCAGTGTTCTTTTTAATAGCACTGCCATAATAATTGTGGAGTTTATGGATTTCTTTGTCAGATAGTCTGCCTGGTCCCGCTATAAGCTTGCCATCTTCAAGTTTCTCTTTCACCAATTCTTTTTTTAAATTTTAAAACTCTGCCCCCCATCCTCTTATGTATGTGCCCTACACATTCAAGTTTTTGAATACTGCAGTCCGGACCATAGTGCTGGCTGTCCAGAACACTTTTGAAGGAACTAGAATCCCCATCTCCGAGATATTCTGTATACCTTACACCATACATGCTTTCTGAATTATGAAAAATGAGCTTCATGCCTGCTGCCTCCATCCCTCCACTTGATCCTGAATGATATTTACTGCACTCTAATTGATGTTTTGCCTGCCACTGTTGTTCTAGAACAGCATCTTCCAATTCCTTCTTGGTGACACAAGTAGCACAGTATTTGCTCATAACCTGCAAGTCCAAAACCTTCCCTGTCACAACACTGATTGTTGTCGATACCCCATGAAGTGATGTATGGCCCCTTTTCATCCACGTTCCGTCACAGGAAACTGACAGATCTTTATCTGGGGTTTCTGAATTAGGTTCAGTCTCCCTTTTCTCTGTTACAGCATCTTCAACTGCAGCTAGTAAGTTTGTTTTGGCAACTTTTTCCAAGGAAATTAGCAATCTTGTGTTGAGATCTGTAAACCTATTGACAGGTGGTGACATATTCATCAAGTTACAAAATAAATTAGCTTTCCCTTCCCACACCTATGCACCTCATCCCATAGCAAAATCTAATGTTACCATCATAAACCCATTTGTTTGTAGGTGATGTTTTAAACTTACTTCCTGCTTTGCACTCCTCACAAACAACATATAGTGTACTAACGATGCCAATCCTTTCTTTACCATCGACATACAATTTCATTGACTTTGAACCACAATTGGCACATGTACAGCTGTTATGTATTGCTTCACTAAGTAGTTTGATGTCTATTAATCTGAAATCACTATTAGAAGTTTCTTCGGAGCTAATGTCAGGTAAAATACCCTCAGTGATTTTTTGTAGATGCACTGATATTCAAAAATGGCTGTACAAATCCTTTCATTGTACCGGTACTTGCACGTTGAATCCTATTCCTTTTCACTCTTTTAAACAATCTACCACTTATTATCCCCATATTTACGTTTAAAACCAGGAGCCTACAGAACCTAATCACACAACTGGAAAACAATATTCGACAAAATCGCTTATCACAGGTAACACACATTTATTAACCTCGTGGTTTCCATGATTACTCAACAATAAACAGCCGAAACAGCCGCCATTTTGTCCACAGCCTTCCGAACAATAACATAAAACATTTCCTCGCAATGACGGTTCGAGTGGCAAGATATGTACGGATTCCTGTCCAGCTGTGTTGGTTACAGCAAAATAGGGCCGTGGCGCCATAACGTTTCGATTTTTTGACGCCCTTAGAATTGAAGTACAGCAATGAAACTTTGGGATTATAATCTTGAAACCACTTAGGGCCTACAATGTTTACAGAAAATAAAAATAAAAAAAATTCGTGAAAATTTCACCTACATCCTCTATAAAGACAAAATATAAAACTACTATAGAGAGACTAATAGTAATGTAAGCCTGGCAAAGTGGGCCTTGCTTACTCCAATGGAGATTCAGCGACAACTATCTATTAAAGCATAGTAAGTTTCTGTCTTAACATTTGTGAAATTTCACAGAACTCAGAATTGTTTACAATCATGCATTCAGTTTTCCAGTGAATGATTTTACCATCATAAAGACTAAATATAAAAGCATAGCATGTTAAATTAAAGAAAAAATAATAATGTTTCCTTCCAATTCTTGTTGGTAATATTTGAATATCCAGACCTATCAGGAGTTTAACTTGTAATACATTGATATTATAGTTCGTGTTTGAGAAACAAGTGCCGATGATCTTGACTGCGGCAGCATTTGTTGATCGCAGAAGCTGAAGCCTTGCGGGACGAGGAGGGGGACACACAGCGGTGATGGTGTACAGAGTCCTCATGAGTGGCACTGCTAAGAGTAACAAGAGCACATGTCACCACGGAGAGGAGAACGACAACTGAGGCTGCTGGAGCTGGTCCATATCCTATCCACACAACTGTACCTGTCAACAGTGCAAGCTGGCATGCAAACAAAGAAAAGTTTCCAATATGGTCACCAGCACATGTATCTCAAACGGGCAATGCTATTTATATTAACTGGTAACCTGCCTTTAATAACTTCAATAACACTTCATTTTAAGATATAAGTACAACCAAATCTAGCGTGCGTACCATTTGGTAAAGAACTATAAACGACTGTTCTAGAATTAGAAACCGCATTTCTTCTGGGGAGGAGCCTCATAATGTTTCAAAACAAAATTGCTAGTCTACGGTCTCATTAATATTCATTAACTCTCATCTGTGCTGGTAAGACACCCTCGGGATTCGAACATGGATCATCCGAATTTCTAGGTGGGTACGAACTATCGTTCATGACAGTGCAGAAAAAACTCGTTTGTCCCTAAGTATGCTACAGCATTCTATCAACCATTGTAAGGACCACTGAATACACAATTTAGAATGTTAGAAATGAGTTTCCAACTTATGTAAGTGCTTGTAGTAGAATTGTGTGGAATGAATTATCACCCATCAAAATCTATTACTGAATGATTTCAGATTTCCTGTTTCTGAAATAAAATGATCACTCATTTTAATTACCATGTTCCCCTTTCTTTTTGTTAGACGTGTAACAACCCATAAGCTATGTGTAGTGTTTTACATATCTGAACATTCATTTTCTTGCTCATTACAGACATATAACAAAGAACTAGAAATCGTAAGTGAAGTTCGTTAAAATTGGGTCATCCCACTGGCTAAGGAAGCGAGCACTTAACATAAAGTGCGGGCTATTTTGCTTCACACGTGACCATGTGCCCTGGAAACATATGACAAACATTAGCCTTGCAGATAAGGGAGCAGGGAATACATTACGGGAATAACACACATTGCAGGAGAGGGATGCGGCACAAAACGCTCTAAATAGCCATGAACTGCAGGTTGTGTAAGCCTAGTAGCATGTCCTGTGCTTTGTGAAATCCTTCAGAAGCCAGGTTGAATCGGTAGAGTAAATAAGAACTCAAATAAGTATCAAGGTGCTTCCGACACTGGGAGAACCAGATTTACAGAACCTTTAAGCAGTTCTATAAAACGAGATATATATTAGTTTAAATTTTTGATTTCAGTGTTCATGGCATTTGTAGACTTAGAAAAGGCTTTTGATAACGTTGATTGGACTAAATTGTTTGGCATTTTGAAAACGATTGGAATAAAGTACAGGGATAGGAGGGTGATCTACAATCTATACAGAAACCAGACAGCAGTCATTCGAGCTGAAAGACATGAAGAGAAGCTGGTATTCAGAAAGGTGTAAGGCAAGGCTGCAACTTATCACTCATACTTTTCAATCTTTACATTGAGCAAGCAATGAAGGAAATTGGAGAAAAATTTAATGTGGGAGTGAAGATTCAAGGAGAAATAATTTCAACTCTGAGATTTTCTGATGACATCGTCATCTTGGCCGACACGCCTGAGGATGTGAGGAAAGTATTCATGATGAAAATTAATAAATGTAAAACAAAAATATTGGAATGCAGCCGAAATAAATCAGAAACCTCTATGGACATCAAATTGGCAGGTGAAAAGCTCAAGGAAGTAGGCGACTTCTGTTACATAAGAAGCAAAATAACCAGTGATGGACGAAGCAAAGAGGATATAAAAAGTAGGTTAGCTCAGGGAAGGAAAGCATTTCTACAGAAAAGGAATATGTTGACATCGAATATAGATTAGGTATAAGGAAGTCATATTTGAAGGCCTTTGTCTGGAGCGTGGCACTCTATGGAAGTGAAACTTGGACTATTGGTGCAGCAGAAAAGAGGAGAATTGAAACATTTGAAATGTGGTGTTACAGGGGAATGATGAAGATCAGATGGGTAGATAGGGTTACAAACGAAGAGGTATTAAGACTAGTGGGAGAGGAGAGATGTTCCTGGCGACTGCTAATGAAGAGAAGAGATAGGTTGCTAGGACACATACTAAGACACCCAGGAATAGCAAGCTTAGTTATGGAAGGAAGGGTCGAGGGCAAGAACTGTAGGGGATAGACCAAGGTTAGAATATGTTAAACAGATTGCTTCGGACGTAGGGTGTGGTAGCTATGTAGAGATGAAACGATTAGCTCAGGACAGGGAGGCTTGGATAGCTGCATCAAACCAGTGAAAAGACTGAAGACTCAAACAACAAGATAAAACGAGATATATATTACATAACTTAGAATCAGGGCTTGGTGCTTGAGGGAATGCAGTGAAACTTGTGACCTATTCTGTGAATCTTGAATTTGTTTTCAATTTTAAACACAGTAGTCTTTTAGACTCTGATTGTGAGAAAATATTAGGAAGACTTGTGAATCAAAGTATTGGAAATTAAATATAGTGGCATCTGGTGGGATCACCTCGTGGTGTAGCGACTAGCATTCTTAGCTGTCTCCCTAGAGGTCCGGATTTGGTTCCCGTCTCTGACAAGAATTTTAATTGCATTGAAGCATGTTATCACAAATAATTTCCAACGACTACAGTGCCTTTAATTGTCCCCGTATGTGATCTGAAGAAAGTTGTGAGTGTACCCTGTCTTGAGACTGAAAAGTATTATCCAATGCTTATTAGAAAGAACATTGTTTCATGAGATTTTGGCCATGCGTAGAACCTTTCACAGTACCACAGGCACTCAGCACCACTCGTACCATGGTAGCATCCATATAATCACAGGCAAGAGTGAGACCGAATCCGCGTTGAATGGGGATCTGCAACAAAATGGACGTTTGAGCCCTGGTAATGACAGCGGGTATCCTGAGTTAGGTTTTTCCCGGAGTTTTCTACACTCACTCCAGACAAATGACGGGATATTACCTTATTTCAAGTCCCGGGGCACCTATCTCATTCCCGACTTTAATAATTCGCCCTCAGTTACACACACTACTGTACACACATCCAATGACAAAGGACAGATGACCAAGATGTCGCAAGACCCTAAAATTAATTAACAACAATAACAAGAATAAGACAACGATGAAAAACCATGTTTTACTTCAGCCTGTGCCAACAGACAAATGAAAAAAAACCAAGTCTTTTATTACGTGTCTTTAATCTAGCCAACCAAGAGCATAATCAGATCCTCAAAATGTACCACTGTAGGCTATGTGGGTAGAAATCCACAAAACAAATCGGCAGCATTATACTCAGGCGTACTAGGCAAGTTCTTCTGTTTAAATCTTTCACAAACACTCAAATAAGAACTTTGAATTAGAATACATAGCAGTTGTCTGTTGGAATTCATCAAATGCCACTGAAAAGGAACATTCATTACAGTGATACATGCTAAGCAGTCTGGCGAGACAATTCTAGTCCGGGAAACAAGCGAAGTGAAGTGGAATGATGCTATATGAGCTATCTTCTAGGATAACACTCACAGTACAAGTAGAAACAGAGTTACGGTGATCAAATTATTTCTCTCGTGAGCGTGTTAGGTTTCTCCTCTATAGCGCTGAGTTCTCTTCACTTTGTGGAAACTGACAACTTTATAGACTCATTTAAAAAAATCTATTCGTGCACAATAGTAGGATTTCTAAAGGAAGCTTGTTTCCAGCCTTAATTAACTACTGTAGGCCTACCTGTTTCCGCAGAGCTTATTCCTTTATTGCCGGAGGTGCTGCGAATCCTCAATGATGTGTTCGTGCTTCAAGGCAGGATAATTAATTGGCTCTGTTTATTTTGTAAAGAATTAATTAAGTAAGCTGCGCTGGACCGAGTCTCTTAGCATTCACCAAGAGGATTCTGATCCAGCAGTGCTCCGTCTCCGTGAAGTAGAAACACTGCTACCAAATTTCCTTCGGGATATGACGAAGACTGCATGTCTTACCTGTTAAGTGGAGGGCTGAACTTACTCAGAGGACGTGTTACACGCTGGCTGCATAAAGGAAAAACAAGGGTTCCCAAAGATCAGATGTATTATGACAAACAAAATCACAATGTACAACATGTTAAAGCAATAGAAAAATAAAGTACATCCTGCCTATGACTGAATACCCCCGGAGGAGAAATAGGTAAAATCATAATAATAATAATGACATGAATAAAAGGCAAACATAAAATTACCCTGGTAACAGGGTAGCACTAACAATTACGAGGAACAAGAAACAGAATCCCAGCAATCAACCGCCACGAGGCCGGTATTGAACAAACACGATGCAAAATCAAATTACAAGAAATGAATAAAACATGGCTACCGAGTCAAAGGAAGGTTTAAGACTAAATAAATTTCCCCCACCCCTTAAAATATCCAAGGGCAAAAATATACAGTTTTCACATCCAAAAGTGTATGTAAACAGTCAATAACAAATTATCTTCTGCCATGAAATAAAGCAATTACTGGTTGATTTAATTTAAATTAGGATGGCGCCAATAACGTCGGATATTAAGTTGGCCTCTCGGTTCCATGTTTCGTGGCGTCTCCGCGTTTATCAAAACCATGACATTACAACAACAAAACGAGAATAACACAAACAAAATCCAAGAGGCAATTTACACAAGATAAAGTACCCTTTAAAACCAATTAACATGAAACCAAACTTAATATCACAAATTGAATTGTCCAAGTGGCGCAATAACTCATCTCGCAGATGCTAAAACCAAAATGATATACTTCAGAGTACGGAAAGTACTGTGGAAATTCTTCAATAGTCCAGTGTCCCAGAAATAGTTATTATTTGTGTAACGTACCTTTTATTTCTCTGTTCCCCCGGAATCAACATGATTCCATGGGGACAGACCGGCACGACCACTCACCACAAAATAAGCGAGCAGAATGACGCCGACTTCAGTCACTTCACACAGACCACGAGAAAGGTCCACACAGGTTTGCAAACCTAAGATGATAAAAGGAGTCACAGGAAATGGGTCGCTCAATAAATGAGTTTTATAATGACGCATTTGGTATTGGATTATCACCCATTGCAAGATACCATATGTGACATCGAACTTTCGAGAGCTAAATTAACTGCGCAGTTAGATTACAAACACTGTTGCCAGTTATAGTTCAAAAATGTTTCTCAAAAGTTCTCAAGTACGCAGTAGTAGGCTATATTTGGCGCGTGAAAGGGATGCACAATCAGCGCGCTTCGGGGTTGACCAGAATATGGCCTCGTATAAGGCGATGCTGCAGAGGATGTCCAGGATTCATAACCCGGGCATAGATGACCAAGTCAAGGGTTCATGCCACGGGCATAGATGACCAAGTCCAGGGCTCGAACCGGTGCTAGCTGAGTGTGTAACGACACACATACGTTACCTTCTCCTACCCCCAAGCAAGACCAAGGGTAGGAACAGTTGAAGATGGTGAAGGTGGACAGCTGGACACCATGGCCTCCGAGGAAACCACCCCAAGACCTGCCAGCAGATCTCAAAGTTGGATCCCCGGGACGGAAGACGCCATCAGAAGTAGTATGGTACCTTCAACCCAGGCCAAGGTTGGGAGTACTCCACCCATAATCAGGTTAACCTGCTGTATTACACACTTACCAGAGCTGCAAGCGAGCCAAGGGACCCAAGTAGAGGCGAGCACGTCACTCCTCGCCACACCACATCATTCACATTGCAGGTTCCCTTACAGGGAACAAGTACTCTAGGTTAGCAACCTAGCCCTAAGCGAAAGTTATGTTACCCCCATATAGGGTAAAATGTTTTTCACTTTCACGAAGATTTTCAGGTTATTCAGAAATAGATACATTTGAGGCCTTAGGAAAGGTTCACTAAAAGGGTGAGTTTCACACGTAAGGGACAAACAGACACGCACCATTTCACAGAAGTTTGCTTTTCAAAATAAAATGGCAGTTACATTATGTTATTAAATTTAACAATAACACCAGCATTTAAACAGAACTTGTAAACCCAAAGGAAATTTACAGAGAACCTACCAAGTGGGGCTTACTAGTTATCCTTGCAAAACAGTTAAACATTCCAAGAAAAGAATGTAAATTGAAGTTACTCGATGGACCAAACGTGTACAACCACACGAACCCAGGACCACAAGGAAACATGAACTAAGAAAACACATAAACAATTTACCAACTTACAAATTATACCATACCGAAGGGATCACTCAAGGATCATCCCCGATATGCATCACACACTTACAGTACATTTACACTTAATATTGTCCTGCTCAATTTCATTCGTTACCACCCCAAACTACCCCCAGTGGCCATCCAAAGACAGATGAAACAGCAACCACAACATCCATCAACTCATATACACGGAGCAAGAACAAAACAACTAGGAAAAAAGCCACGTCACCACATACAGCACTCAGCAACCACAAAAACATAACACACACACCTGAATCCTGGGACGAGAACTAGACCTCAGGAGCTCAAGACAGATTCAAAGCAGCGGACTGTCACTACAGAGCAGATTCAAGGCATGGGACTGGCCCTACAGAGCAGATTCACAAAATATGAGGGAGAAATCCCCAGAAAACATTACAAACGAGGTATGATACCTCATAAATCCCCACAAGAAAATTTACCCCACCAAAAGAGAGCGCTGACAAGCAGGCTCAATCCTTAAGCAACCCACGAGGAGTACTAAAGGGGGACATTTGAACACATTACCATAAAGCACGAAGCTCAGACCAGTGACAAATGGCATACATAAAAACCCTACAATGAAATAGAAATAGCTCTGTCAAAGTGACAGGCTAAACCTTCTGGAACAACTCCAAGTGAGTAATGGAAGGGGGACGTTCATCCTTGGGTCATCACAAAGGCTATTAATCACGGCTTCAAAATTGAAGTTACTAGCACATAACATATGTTAAACCCTCTCGTACAACTCAATATAGAGTCCGAAAGGGGGACACTCACACACACTCACACACACTCACAAACACACAAAACCAAAATAGCTCGGGCAGGAGGAGGTAAAATAAAGCTCTGTACACAAGCTGATCCTACTGGTTTGGACTTTGAAGAAGCCTCAGTAGGGGACGTTCAAACTCTTCGACACAAAAGCATGCAGCCTAGAAGAGTTTGAAGTGACATCACCACACAACAACATGACGTGAAAAACAACACTTCAATCACACAACAACAATGGCAGGACACCACATCAACTTCACACAACTACAAAATCTCAACTCACCCAAGATACCGTGGCCCACGTTACCAAATAAACAATCCAAATTAACTCACACACAAAATGTCCCTAACACAACATAACTTTAAACAACATCCCTAACCGACCAAAAATTATTACAGAACTACAAGATACACTAACAAGGTGCTACGTGACATATTTTAAAGGGGGAACGAAGCACTAAAACCTCAAAATACAACTCCTACACCTTCCAGCTCACCAAAATTTTCAAATATGATAGCACAAGGAAATATACATAATTTCCGAACACCAAGGGACAATGCTAAATTTCAATGATGAACGAGGCAATTAATGTCCTCAAAATAAGGAACTTTGTATTGGCGGAAACTCCCGAGATTAATTTTGCCATTATGAACACGGCCTACTGAATTCAAATGGGTTCTTTGACATGCCAACATCGTATGACATGGTGTCGTAATTTTTGCCGCCTTTCAAAAATCACTTACCACGGCCAGGAGCGAACCTGTAAGCTTGGGGTTAGTAGACCGACACGTTGACCACTCACCCACCGTGGGAGTGAAAGATGGATAGTCACTTCATCCGCCACCTGGAGGTAACATATAATCAAAATCTGCACAGAATGCTATTAGATGAGAAAAGTTGTAAGGGTAACTTTTCTGATTCAGATAATCGTTAGATGTCCCTCTTATAATTTCCTCCAAAATTAATATCAAAATATCACACTCAATTGCTGGTACTGGTAATTATACCATTTACTCCAGGGTGACAAAAGTAAAAGTAGGCTACCCCCAAAATGTCGGCGAGTGTTAAGCACTAGTGGAGTTTACAGAAAGGTACATGCCGACTGCTTCTCTGAGAAGTGGCTTGTTTACGTTTTAGGTACATTATCGTTTCCTTTCTTTTCACTTCATATTCGTTTGAGAAAGTGTGAGTGGAGGTGAAGTGAAAACTGAGACTACGGATGTAAGGAATAAATCGCTCTGTTGTGCCTGATTATAGAGGATACTTACAATTTTACTGTGGACAAATTGTTTCCCATTGCTCTTCCTTGTCGGGGAGGAACTTGTCCATATTATTAATGCATTGGTTTTCTCGCCGTCGCTCATTAATTCTCTACGAATGCGAGATCCTCATGGGAAATCAAACCTGAGAACATCACAGACGCACTCCGAACTCGACAAAACAAGTTCCCTTATCTCGAGAAGGGACTTTAATACCTATTTATTCACGTTATTTAATGAATTGTAGTGGGAAAGGTACGTTAACACAATTTCAGAAAAGTTATTTATTGGAGTGAAATTAAATGAAGTTTAAAACTTAAGGAGGAGGACGAAAATGAAACCAATACTTTTGATTCTGAGTTTCTCATTTTTACTCTTTTGACGACAATTTCATATTGATAATCATGTACATTCTTAAATGCATTTGTATTGAACACAATATGTAACATCTCCGGAGCTTTGCATTATTGTGTATGGCCAGTTCCTGGAATATTGATGGTTCCTTGGGACCATGTAGCTTTGGCTGGAGGAAGAGAATGACGTTTCCCTAAAGCAAATAAACTCCCGCTCAGCAAGACCTCAGGAGGTGTAAACCTTTCCATATAACAGGAAACCTCCTGCTGTTCCGCCTTCTTTTTATCTGTCGTATTTTGCTCGCTGATATTTCTAAATCCATTTAAGTAGAGTATTGGAATAGTAAAACATTGTAGCACGGGCTACTTAACAAAAGTAATAAATTTTTCAATACAAATACGTCAGTTCCCCTTATGATTTGCTTGTGCTATATTTAGGTGACTGATAAAACGAATATATTCTAAATCATTATTAAATCAGAAAATGCATTTGTAGTAGAGAACGTTATTCCTTTTTGCATTGTTTCAGCAATAGGCTACTTTGTGCTCCATGATCTTCACATGATTGCTCCAATAGGCTATATTGAATATTTCATGAGTCCTGTGATACTTTGAATACTTTCTTTTTTATACTGTCTTAAAAGTGTATTCTTATTGACTTGGATATCCATTGAAGGAGCGGACGACATAGGGGAGGACAATGCAATGCATTATATGTAAATGGCAGGTTCTCTTCCACAATAAGGTACTCTCTTCAAGTTTCTAAACATACCAGAACACTTCTTTTCACTTATCGCGAAACAAATTGCCCATTATATTTCCTGATTCACATACATATACAAGTGATCCAAACACAGACATGCCTCTTGTTGTAGCTGCTGCTATCGAGAAGTAGGTGAATGATATGTTAGGCTCCCTATGTTGTTATTTAACAGTTCAGGTTCTTTCTTCTTCACTCGTACTTCACCCACGCCTATTTTTATCAGCCTAATATTCTCCTGTGTGAGAGAGTCATTAAGTTCCCTCACCATCTATTGGAAATTATCATTACCGGTTATTTCGGGGAAACTTTCTACTATTAGTTATGCATAATCTCTATATTTGCTTCTTCATTACACCGTTGAATAGTTCTTTTATAGATGCACATTTGTGTATTTCTTGAGGAGAACTGACTATTGAGAGATGAATGCTGATGCATAGAGCTAAAGCAAATGCACTAATTTCATCAATTACTTTCACAGTACTAAGGGGTGTCTTCTCATCGTGGTCACAGTTTACTAATAAGTTCACTAACTTCTGAAGAAATGTTACGGCTTCGATTCCAGACCCTACCATGGACATTTTTTTAAATTCCTGGTGAGAAGGTTCTAGCAGTAATTTCTTTTCTTCTTTTCTTAGTCGTTTACCCTCCAGGTTGGTGGAACCCACGGACTAAGCGAGGGAACTCACCACTACCGCCTCTACGGGCAGTGTCCTAGAGCTGGGAACATCTAATCGGAGTGGATACAACTGGTGAGGTGTGATTGGCACCTCGCCCAGGCGGCCTCACCTGCAAAGCGAACAGGGGCCTCATGAGGGAAGGTAAGGGATGGTCAGGATGGGGAGACAAGGAAGATGGAAGGAGGCGGCCGTGGCCTTGAAGAAGGTGCCATCCCGGCATTTGCCCGAAGACGAAGTGGGAAACCACGGAAAACCACTTCGAGGATGGCTGAGGTGGGAATCGAACCCCCTCTACTCATTTGGCACACCCGAGGCTGAGTAGACCCCGTTCCAGTCCTCATACCACTTTTCAAATTTCGTGGCAGAGCCGGGAATCGAACCCAGGACCTCCGGGGCGGCAGCTAACCATGCTGACCGCTACGCTACGGAGGCGACTTCTAGCAGTAATTACCCAGACATATTAGGCCAAATGAAAAAGGTAAGTTCAAATCGCACATTGGGCCATCAATGATGTGACTTTATATGGCGTCCAAATTCAACCTCTGGTAAATGCCGCGATTGTATAAAAATAAAGGGCAAGTCCCTAATCCTATCTCCAATCGTAAGTGCTCACACTAATACGATCACCAATATAGTCTTAGGACGAGTGATTAATCAGATTTCACAAACACTGAGGCACATGGAGCTGATGAGCACGATGTTCCAAGCTAGAATAGCGTAAGAAACAACAATAATAACAGTAATGCTTCCTCAGATATCGGTACACTTCACTATTCTTTGGGAAGTTGCTATCGTTCATTAAATGAAAATGAAAATCCACAGCCAGCTTCCAGTCGACCGACCGGGTCAGGGAATGGAATGAATGAAGCCCCCATCTAGCGGCGAGGATATGCACTGTGCCGGCTGCCGAAGCCTGTCGCACTCCCCTGGGGCAATGATTAAATGAATGACAGATTAAATGAAATGATAGTGGAGAGTGTTGCTGGAATGAAATTGTGACAGGGAAAACCGGAATACCCGGAGAACAAACCTGTCTTCCTCCGCTTCGTTTATTAAATCATTTACTGAATATTTTCTGAGTTCATTGATATTTACATACACCGACAGTAGTGGCTACGCTGGCTAAAGCGCTGCATTAGGTCATGGGGCCAAGCTCTCTGCTGACTCGGTAGACGCGTGGGTTCGAGCCTTACCGTCGGCCGTCCTTGAAATGGTTTTCCGTGGTTTCCCATTTTCAATACCAGGCAAATGCTGGGACGGTACCTTCTGACAGGCCACGGCCGCTTCCTTCCACATCCTCGCCCAGTTTCATTCACCATCATTCATTTCATCTCTCATGTACTCCTCTCATGAGGTTGGTGTCGGGAAGGGCATCCGGCCGTAAAAACCATCGCCACAAAGACTTCCATCGCATCTCATCCTCGACCCCGTTGGAAAACGGGAATAATAAGGGGTAGACATGCATACAATTGATATGTACATACAGGGACACACTCAGAAGACTCACATCATTAAATGATGAAATACATGAACATTAATTTCAACTTTTGTATCCCATATTCTCCCAGGTCAGCTTCACCCTCAGACTCTGCGAGGGTTCATTCCTCTACCTTCGCAAGGACGGTGTCTGGGAGCTGAACACACGTTGCAGCAGATACAACTGGGGATGGTGATAGGCCGATCGTTAACTTGGGTCTAAATAAGGAAGGATCAGGGAAGGGATTTTGGAAGAAAATCGGCCGTGGACCTATTAAAAGGGACCTTCCTAGCATTTGCCTCGTGGTGAAAAAGGGAAAACACGAAACCTATTTTCAGGACGGCCGAGGTGGGATTTGAACCCACACTCTCCCAATGCCAGCGAGGCATGAGCTAGCGTGTTAAGGCTCTCGGCCACCGAGGCTTGTTTTATTTCAATGCTAATGTATATAATCTCATCTCCTAAACGTATACTTAGCACCTGTAGTATTTTGTTGCTGCCCAATCACGGCTTTTGTGTTGCCCATTTGAATGTGCAAGCCATTCACGCAGGTCCATTCAGCGCTTCTAATTGAGTTGCATTACACACGCTGCTACATGTGCCATTAGATTACAGATCTATTATTGATACGCCCATGGAGGCCTTTTATCCCTGGTATGGGTATTGGAACGGTTGGTACATCTCAGCTAATGTATACATTTGTCATTTCTGAAAGAAATTAAGGTGGATTAGACCGTCGGTTATCACTGTACACTGCTTCGGGATATAAAACCACCGCACGTTCCTATTAGGTTGAACTGATGGCCATTCTTAGTGTAAAGTTACAATGTGCAAAAATGTTTAGCTACCACTTTCTTTCAATTATAATAAACACCGTATTTAGGTCTATATAGGAATTAGAATATACACACGTGAACATGTTTCGCAAACTCCGAAGACCATGTGTTAACTATGATAGACCTTCTTCTCACGAGTTTAGTATCCTCAGATCTGCGTCCCGCATGCATGGTGCATCTCTTCAACAAACTTCGAAGTTCTTGTCTTTAATTTGATTGCCCTTTTCCTCAGGGTTTTAGTTTCCTCAGCTCTGCGCTCCGTGTAGATATCTTCCGCAAACTTCGAAGATCATGTGTTAATTTACTCGTACTAACGTGGTGGCGCAGCGGTCAAGCTGTAGGCCTATGCCTCTCACCAACGCGGACCGGGTTCGATTCCCGGTCAATGCTTGTGAGATTTTCGAAGTGAAATGCCATGTCCTGTGGTTCGGATTCCACGTAAAACGGAGGTCCCGTGGCTCATGATCGCGAGATTAACAGTCACGTTAAACTACAAGCTTCTTAACTTCTTCCATATCTTCGAAGTACAATTGCATTTGAGACTACTGTGGTTTTTACAAATGTTGCATACCATCTGCGTTCTGTGGTTATTCTTCGATCCACAAATGTGACAAAGAGCTCTTTGCCTCAGTTGGGTTCTTCCAGATGGCTGCTTGGTGATTTTCCTCTGTAGGCTTCCAATAATGCCAAATTCTCATGGAAACTGAGAACAAAACCTAGCCAAAGCTTGTGAGATAGTGAAATATGCAATATGTCTACTAAACCAATGTGAAAGACGAGCTGAAATGTTTATTTACATTTTCCTACGGAAGATCGAAAACAGATCTCACTCCCGCTCGCGAGGATGCAGTTAGCCATCCACTGCTGTCTCTTGACTTCCAAAAATGAACTGAACCCAAAGAACGTTGGGCAGATGTTGGAATTGTCTGCTGTCTATCAGAACTAGTTGTACCTAGAGAATACTAGTTGTTCCTGATGTTCTAGCCTCCGCCAGTGAAGGTGTGAACACTTTTCTTTACAAGGGCGGCCATTTTCCGCCCACGAGAGTGGATGAAGGTTACGAGTAAACAGGAGGAAAAATACGTTCCATTCAGCAACACTGTTTGTAAGCGTAAACTAGGCAACCAAGTAACAAGGCGTGGCAAACTGGTTTTGTGTGTAATCATCAATAAGTCTGAGAGACTTAAACAAGATAACACCTAAGTGAGGTGGAGACATCTGGTATTCAGTTGTCGGACACTCAGGCAGACCATGAGAAGTCCGGTCTCGTGGCGTGGGAGAGAACCCGTCCAACCACATTTTCCCTTATCGTCGCGCGACATTGTTGCATTGTTGTCAGACTGATTACACAGAATGATCTCCCACATAGTGATAGCAGTAGCATGGAGGTTTGGGAGAACCACTCGCCATACAGGGAGTCATCCCGAAAAAAAGCTGCACAAGATAGTATGAACGCAAAGTAATAGAACGCGTGATTGGCTTATTAGACACGTTTAAATAAAGTACCAAAATAATGTATTTCTGCTAATAGTTTTTTACGGCTTTTGGACCCTTCCTGACCTTGGGAAGCATACGTTCTCGGCTGCATGGTAATATCCCACTCTGTTGGTAAAATTGATTCATTTATTCTGTGGTGGGTCTGATCACGGCACGCGGATATGGATAAGGCTATTGGTTGGCACAAGAGGGTGAGGGGACCGAAAGCAATAGGTACGCTAAGCCATGGTGCCAAGCTATCTGCGGACTCGGTAAACGAGAGTTTGAACCCCACCGTCAACCGTCCATTAAATGGCTTTCCGTGGTTTCCTATTAGGTGCAGATGACCTCGTAGTCCCCCACCGTAAAACCTCAATAACTAACTAACTAAATGGTTTCCTATTATCATATACAGGTAAATGCCTGGATGGTACCTTCTAATATCCAAGGTTTATGGAAGTTGATAGAGAGACTTGGCAAAACTGTAGATAATTTGAAAGTGAATTCCATCTTTTGCCCATTTTCACTCAACTTCATTTATTTCATCACTCATTAATGTCTCTCACGATGTTGCCGTCAGGAAAAGAATCCAGCGGTAAAGACCACGCTCCACATAGAAATTCATCGCATCTCACCCTCGACTCTGTTTCAAAGGGCTTAATAATGGGTAGGCATACACCAGATGGTGAGGGGATCATGGTAGTGGGCAAAAAAGGAAAGCAGATTGGGTTAAATATGAAGGACATCTCTAAAGTACTCAACCGAGTTCCAAACCAAAGGTTTGTTAATTTTGTGATAGAATAAACTGCAGCTAATAGACGTAAAGCCAAGTAATGCATAGCCTATTATGAAACACATACGAAATGTTTGTGTGACAAAGTGAGGAAATCATCGCTACATTCCTTCAATTCTATTAGTGGTAGATGAAAACGATTTTAACAAAATGGAAAATGAACCTGAAAATGTCGCCGACGATCCTCAAGGACTCATTTTTTATTTGTGATAAAATCGTAATCGGAGGAATGAATCGACTGAAAAAACTATCTACTGGCACATTGTCTGTAAGTGTTGGATCGCGACTATAAAAAAAATGCAGCCTAATTGCAAACAGAACTGCGCAACCAAATTGTTAACAGTCTGAGCTTCACTAATCCTTTGCAGTTTTACTTGATCTTAGCACTGACTAATTTTTATGTAACGTAAATATTCGACTTTAGTGAAGCCTCCGTGGCTTAGGCGGCAGCACGCCGGCCTCTCACCACTGGGTCCGTGGTTCAAATCCCGGTCACTCCATGTGAGATCTGTGCTGGACAAAACGGAGGCAGACAGGTTTTTCTCCGGGTACTCCGGTTTTCCCTGTCAAACTTTCATTCCAGCAACACTCTCCACTATCATTTCATTTCCTCTGCCATTCGTTTAATCATTTCCCCAGAGGAGTGCGTCAGGCCTCGGCAGCCGGCACAGTTCATATCCTCGCCGCTAGGTGGGGGCTTCATACATTCCATTCTTGACCCGGTCGGAGACTGGAAGCAGGCTGTGGATTTCATTTCATTTCAAGTATTCGACTTTAGTCTGATCTGTAGTATACTGTGCCCTTTATCTGGCTAAATTAAGTTTATCCAAGTCTTGGCTCTATACGCAACAAATGCACACTGGAGATTAAAATGACATATACGAGATTACCTTTCATTTCATGTCACCGAGAACCTGCATCCACACTAAAGAATAGTTTATCACGCTCCTCTTACTCTCTATGTAAACAGAGGTTCCAATTTCGCTGCGTTTTAGATTTCAAACCTTTGAGCTTGCTTGAATAAATAAAGTGAACAATATAGTCACGATAGCAGAGGGACGTGTTAGCCCTGTGGGTCTAATACAGCGGGATAGCGACGTCAGTGTACATCATGTGTGCTTGTGCCAACACAAGCACCCAGCTACAGGCTTTGTGCGCATCCTTTGGTCTACTGTTACGGTTTGTCATATCATGTAACTTGTCGAGATTACTCGTCTAATCACCATGCACAATCGTCTCTAGTACTACGTGGAACAAATCGTATAATATCGAATGTTCTATATCTGTGCAAATTAGTAATTATTTTCGGATGGAATCGTTAATAATTAATAAGGTTTCTTCATTTAGTGGCCTAGGATAATACTGTCATCAGTCACGATAACAAATGTACATGCTCCTGTGATAGTAAGGCGTATGTACTGATCTGCAAAGTTCATGAACTACATTAACCCTTACATTTCATGCCAATACTTATAAACTTTTATAAACGCAACTTAATTATCTTCATATCCACACCAAAATCAGCTGTGCTTATTATGGAGGTAACACGATAAAAAATGGGATACCAATGTACAATGTAACATCACGTACTAAAATATATACCGGATGTCTTACCTAAGAGCCATCAGGCACCATTCATGCGATGTATTCACACATGAGTAGCCCCTCCATCCGTCACAAATTGTCATACTACAATGTTTCCACAAAAGAGTATAATAATAAATGATAACCCCTAGCACTACAGCCCATGAAGGGTCTTGGCCTACCAAGCGACCGCTGCCCAGCCATTTGGCCTGCAGATATTGGGGTGACGCGTGATCAGCGCATAGGGTCCCCTAGGCCGTTAATCTTGATTTTCGTGATCACGGCGCTGCCTCACTGTCAGACAGCTACTCAATTGTCCTCACGAGGATGAGTGCACCCCGTTCCAGCCCTCACGTGAGCTTCTAAAATGCCTGACGGAGCCGGGAATCGATCCCTGGGCTTCCGGGTGAGAGACAGGTGCGTTACTCCAACACTATGGGGCCGGCCCACAAAAGAGTAGTCTATCCTAATACTAAGTGAACATACCATACTGTCATCACCAACGAGTAGTTCATCCTAATACTACTTGAACATACAATACTGTCTTCTCAAATGACTAGCCTCACCACAATACTACTTGAACATACCATACTGTCTTCACAAACGACCAGCCTCATTCCGTTACTACTTCAATAAACTCTTCAATTTATCATAATTCACCGAAGTTCTTCACCACGGTAACCCAGCATTATTTATATTTTCATATTTCTGGAGGAATGTTGACGTTTAATGCGCTTACAGTATATTGCCCGTTTTACGTGAGAATCACTTAGACAAGCAATCAAGAATTCATTGAAATGTGTTTCTGTAAAAGGAGCATTGTTTAGTTATGAATTTTTCACACGGAGAATAATGTACGTGCATTTAAATCAGCCACAAGATTATTAAGAAAAAAAACTCTTGTAGACGTAACCCTTCATATAAACAGGAAATAATCGCGTGGACAAATACAGTACATGCTAGATGAAACTACACATATTAAATATTTGTAAATGATGTTACTCGAATAACGAAGATGCACTTGTCAATTGAACTATGTAATCAAATCACCACCAATTACGTAAAGTATTAGGCATTGAGAAGACACGATAGCTAAATCCTGAAGGGAGTGTCTCAGAGCAACACCGCATTTCCTCAAGCGATACAAGTATCCTACGTACCGCACTGAATTCTGCACATTCACTGGGAGAAAATGTTAATGAAAATCAGAAAGTTCATGAAAAGTTTCATTTGCATATTTTAAGGAAATATTGTTTACCATGAGGGCAAATTATTCATGAATATATAAAAATGTTGAATAGCGCTGAGCAGTTGCAGCTCTGACCAAGAAGTTACGAGAACATGTCGGTGTTGATGAGCCTGCATTAGATTTACTGCATGCTGGCTGCCAATCAACAGTTAGAGGCTTCTTTTTTATCCTGGTGTCGGAATGCGTACGTAGATCGACCACTGCTCGTTTTCGTTTCACAAGAAACGTGATGACCTTGTAACATTCTGAAAATTATGTCGGAACCGTGATTCGGCATACTGTAGGTTGACACACGACTTCAAAGTAATATAAAGAATATCAATATATAGGTGGTTGATGATAATCACCATGGCACCTGGTTACATTTTGTATTGTACACTGGCACCTCACCAGCCCGGATGGCGGGTTCACACGGAGTCGTGAAGCGGGCGAGAGCACTACTAGTTTGAGCATGCCTCACGACTTGCTTATTCAACTCAAGAACCCACGAGCTTGTTCCATTCACACGGACGAAGTGTTCTCGCTGGTTGTAAGTTTCTCGCTCGTTGTCCAAACGTCAAACTCTGGCTCCGTTGCAAGTTTTGATTGTATCGACTCCAGCTTTTCAATTCCGTTCTAAATGTGCGAAGGTGGCATGTATATATCATGGCGTCTCTTTTTATTAATTCAGTTGCCATATGTGAATGAGGGCCTTTAACACGATCATCTGTCTCCGTTTCATTTGACAAGCTTCCTACTGGAGGGTCATCAATATGAGAACTATTTGTTTCTTCTGGCTGTTTTGACCTTGTGCCGCTTTGCACTGTCGAACCTAGATTTGATTCCGTTTCATTCAGTTTATTTAATTTCCTGATAATATGAAGTTCTAATATTTTCATTTTCTATGTCACTTCACGAATCCCGAAACCATCAATGTTCATTTCAGGGGCCGATAACCTAGATGTTAGGCCCCTTAAAACAACAATTATCATCATCATCATCATCATCATCATCATCATCATCAATGTTCATTTAACTGCATATTTCTTGCAATGCTGCGTCCCTAGCATCTCGATTCTTGTATGCTTCCGAATTAATTTTTTTACAAACATTCCATTTCGCGGTACGACTCCACAAACTTCATCACCTGGACACAACTCATTTTATGTACAGACATGTTGTCATCCCTTTGGCAAGAATACGACTGAAGCGGTCGTGCTTAATCCAACCAGTCGGAAATTTCACGCCCCACCTTTTCGAGGGCGGGCACGACCCCCATTCCCACTACCACTGGTTCACACGAGGTCGTGTCCACGACCGGCTGATCGATCAGTAGTGCTTTCGACCGCTTCACGACTCCGTGTGAACCCGCCTTTACGCTCAAGAAATAATGTGATTCATTGCGTAGAACCGATGGGCCCAACCAAGTGGGCAACTGTCCGAAGCTTCTCACGGCCCTCATCTCTTTCCAATGGGCATTGAAAGTTCTCTCGGCCCAGAACTTAACCTATCCATAGCAGCAAAGCGATGCCTGAGTGGAAAATCATGGACATACTGGAGACAGATTGTGCACTGAAGCAGTCTATCTATCCTCAGCTCTGCAGGTATCGAATGTCTCTCAAATCACCAGAAGCTTGTGAAACCTATTATGTATAATACTAGCAACCCGCCCCGGCTTCGCCCGGGAACAGTTATGAATGCATTACGTGATAAGCGCTTTCTTTCCGATGTCAATAAACTACGACCTATATCCGTTTTATGTCACGACATGATGGGTTAAAATCACTGACTGGACTATTAATTATATTATCATGGAGATGCATGTGCAATGAATTCTTGTCAGATATAATTTAAAAGAATGGCGAGGTGCATGAAACACAAATCCCCCTTCCGTCCAATCTTAACTTGACTGGGTATTTTGCGGACCGAAAAGTTAAGCAGGTGAAATGAAGAAAAGCCAAGTTGCACTTCCAGGGAAACTCCAAACACAGCCACTCTTCTCTGGAGTCTTAACTCAACACGACTTGACAGTTTGCTACTGGCTGTATCTGGGGTAATAGGCTCGCCCGCTAGCTAGGCTGTAACTGGGGTGATAGACTCGCCCCTAGCTAGCTCGTAAACTGTCGCTTCAGTAATTGTATGGAGATTGTTGGAAGAAATGAGGACGTAAAAACACTTATATGGGCGATGTGTTGAAGATAGAGATATGCTCACGTGGACTTTATTGTAGAACTTTCCATGCTGAACAATTCTTACACTCATAGTATAATGCCCAGCGTAAGCTTAAAAAACGCACGGTCGCCAGGTTCTTTTGCGACTCTTTCACTGAAATCGTTACTGCTTGGCTTCCTTTTATTATACATTATTTTCTACAGAAACCTTCCTCGAGATATCCTTTACGGATTAGTGAAAACTGCATCTAAATCCATACAGTGGTTCTCGAGATTACCCGTTACATCCAAGAATCGGGGACTTTGTTTCATACTAAGTAGAGATATATATCCTTGATCACGGACCAAAGAATTGTAGACTACAACTCTTCGATTATTGTCCGTTTATGATATTGTGTATTTCTACACACGGTACGTTGGCTGTGTTGAGTATGTGTGGAACTGAAGGAACAGACAACATTGCGTGGTGAGTACTGAATCTCTTGGGAATAAAACGTAAGCAAATTTAATGATACACAACTCGATTAAGCAAGAATCAGAGGATATCGAATTAATATGAATAGTTCCCCTTGTTTACCTAAACGACATTATTTATAATGTGTTCCTTTTGTATACTCTTTGTAGCTACAGCTTCAACATTTGTTATCACTGAAGTATACTGAATACATCAATAATTATAATACATAAAATAATTTCAGAAGTTTGGTCCAATATAATTAGAATCCACAAAGTACGGGACAGCTAAAGCTGGAAGACTTAAAACATTTTCCAGATATTAAATAATACATTTCAATCACTGAAAAAGTTGTACATAATACTATATTTCATGCATATAAACACAATTAATTGAGTCGCATAGTTCCAAAACCCGACACATACACCTATCAATAAGATTCATTTAGATCCCCCCCCCCCTATTTTTAGGTAGTGAATCAATATTTGCAGTTGATTTTGCTTTAGAAAGTGTTTCTTCCATGTAGCCTATAAAGATTAAGGAAGCATTTATGAAGTAATCAAAAACTCACATCACATCCACATTTTCAATGTATGAAAAATATGAATCAAAGTGAACCATATTGACAGGTGCATATAGCTAGATAGATAGATAGATAGATAGATTTATTTTGTCTGGCAAGATTAGGGCCATTGGGCCCTCTGTTCTATCTATCCAGATTATTAAATTGATACAATACAAATGCTACTTAATTCTAACAATAATACAATGTTGATACAATATAAAGTGAACAGATTATCTTGGTATAGGCATTAAATTGTTGTATTGCTAATTTATTGCTAGGGTGAATAAGTAACACACTTAGACGAAGGTTTAAAATTAGAGTAAGAAAAGGAAATACTGATAAAATATAGGCTAATGATGGTGATGATGATTAGTCATTACAGACTTATGACTTATGCAGTGTATTTTGAATGGCTGACGAAGGTTATTTAGATGTCTAAGAGAGGAAATAAGAAAGAGTGAATTGGAAAGATTGAATAGGCTATATGTGATACGACACAAGAATACATGTCTTCAAGGTTTTGAGTTCAATTTTCATTTAATTAGTGATTATGTACCGCTGGCAACGCTGCTTGAAGTAGGACGGGGTTACTCTTTTGACAGAGGCAGATTGTTGGTATAGCGTATTGTGCGGTGTGTGGGTATCAGCATGAGAGTGTCGTTTCTTGACTGTGTTCCAAGACTATGCTCGTATGAGAGGCGTTGAAACTGAGACTGCAGGTAAGCTGGAGTGGAAGTTGGAACTATTTGTTGAAGAAGGCATAAGGAATGGAGGTCACGGCGTTGATATAGACGTTACTAGTTAAGTTGCTCATAAGCAGGGGTGACATGGTCTTAATTGCATAAGTAGCGTACACAGGAATTTTGTGTATGTTTGAGTTTGATTTTAACAGTAACGGTCAGATCTTTGCATACAACATTACAGTAATCAAAATGAGGCAATATTAGGGAGGAAACAAGTCGTTCTTTTATTACACGAGAGAAAATATTCCAGAATCTTCTAAGTGAATTCAACGCGGAAATTACTTTTCTGGAAACATTGCAGACGTGCTGCGTCCAGGAAAGATGTTCATCTATAATAATGCCTAGATCTTTAACTGATTCTCGGAATTCGATTGGGGAATCGCACAAGCGTAGTTTCGGTAAAGTTGATTAATTTTTTAATATTAGGAGGATTTTTGGTGGGAGATTATGATTGATTCAGTTTTAGCCCCATTGAGTCGTAGTCCATGTAAGTGAGTCCTGTTACAGATTTCAGTTAAGTCTTCATTAAAGGTACCGATTGCTTCCAATATAATTTATGGTGCTGAATGCAAGTAGAGTTGTACATCATCAGCATATAGGTAGTGTTTGCATTTAGTGGTTGATGAAGTTATGTCGTTTATATAGGCTAGATCGAAAACAGGAGCGGTCCAAGGACTGACCCCTGAAGGACTCCTTTCTCAACTGAACGCCATGAAGACATTTGATTTCAGTTACTTTTAACACATTGTTGACGTCCACGTAGATAAGAGTCCATCAATTGGACACTGTTCATGGAGAGATGAATTTTAAATAGACATTCTTTCTTCGGCTTTTTCCAATTAATTGGGCTCGTCGGAACCAAACTGGCTCATTTTGGTTTTAGCCGGGGATTTAAGGCCGGATGCCCTTCCTGACGCCACGTGATTTTTCAGGTGAAAATTCCACCTCACTGTCACCGGGATTCGATTCCCAGCTGTCCGGGTGAAATACGAGCAGCTAAGCCACAGCGCCATCACGCTCCCCACAACAGAGTAATATGTCATGATCAACAGAATCGAATGCTTTACTGAAATCAAGCAGTGTTAAGATTGTTACTGGTCCACTTTCCATAGCCTTTCTTATATCATCCGTGACCTTGAGTAGTGCAGTAGTAGTACTACTACAGTGAGATTCTTTTAATGGAGCGGGGCCGGCGGCCGAGTGCCGGGCGCGCGTGCCTTCCGCCAGCCAACCGAGCTCGGGCCGCAGGGTTGAGCGAGGTGGAGGCGAGCTAACCAGGGTCATTAAGTCACTAAACTTTTATCAACGAGGGTGTGTAGTTTCAGTGCACAGATAAGAAGGTAACATAAACAACAGCAGCCAGATTTAATTAAAGAAGCACAGATGTTTTTGTTTACTTCTTGGGAATCTGGATGACCTCACGTCACCAGTTAAATGTAAGTACTTATATTTTCACAGAAGATACTAAAAATGTTCTCATTCAGCTGACAGAGAGTAACTTTGGAAGTTACATCGTTACATTATGCAGCTACTCCTATATCACCCTGCGTGTTTACTGTAATTAATCGAAGCACGGACCTAAGCCTGTTTGATGTTTAATTGTGGGGTAGTTTAAAACATAAAGTGTACAGATCAATTTCCGTACTCTAGTGGAGCTAGAGAACAATATACGGCAGCAGATATCCCTCACAATGTGTAAACGCTCGTTTATTTACATGCTACAACGCCTGTCGGTCAGCTGAAGGAAAACACTCTCAGCATCTCCTGTGGATAAGTAAGTTGTTTAATCATGATTTGCTGGTGAATTTACCATTAATTAATGTACTGTACTTTCTTACGGTTTTCACCTGCTCGCTATCCGCGGACCGAGCTCGGTTGGCTGGCGTAAGGTGCGCGCACCCGGCAGCAGGCAGGCCGCCGGCCCCGCTCCAACAAATGAATCACCCTGTATGATTTTTGCGGAAGACGGAATGGTGTTCATCAAGGATATTGTGCTCTTGCAAATAGGAGGAGAGTTGTTCGTGGACGATAAATGCCAGTGATTTAGAGAGGAATGATAGTATACTGACTGGGCGATAAACAATTACTTGTTTAGTCTGTGTATTTTTGGGATTGGGATGATGAAGGCCGCTTTCCAAAGCGATGGGTACATACCTGTCATTAACGAGTGATTGAATAAATGTGTTATTGTGGGAAGTATAATATCAATGATTCGTTAGAATAATTCGATCCCTTTAGATTTAGATTTTATTCTAAGAATAGCACGTCTGGCTTGTGAGGGGGTAACATGCGAGAAAAGGAATGTTTCTCTGTTAGGGGTGGGAGTGTTGTAGTTATTGATCACAGTTCTGTGTTTCTTTTCAGGGTGAACTGAGTGTCCGGTAGTTGAAAAATAGTCGTTGAATGTGTCAAGAGGTAGATTAATGGGGTTTTCAATTCTTTCTCATCCTATTCCCATGTTTCCTAGTTCCTTCCACACCGCAGAGGGTTTGATATTACCTCCTATCTGGTTATGAACATGTCTGATTCAAGCGTTACGTACCGTTTGGGAAGTTTTGTTTCGAAGTTTTTTGTAACCATCATAATTCTGTTGGGTGGGTAATCTCTTAAACTTTCTGTGTGCCGCATCGCGCTTAGCCGTTAGTACTTTAAGTTCCGGAATGAGCCAAGGTGCGGGAGGTCGCGTCGCTCGAACAGATTTTATTGGAGCATGTCTGTCATAAAGTCCTGTCAAGTATTCGACCATTTTGTGTACTTAATCATCTATGTTGTGAATAGTCGGTATATCGTGCCATGGAATACAGACAGCATATTCTATCAAGTAGTTCATATCAATTGTAGAGAGGTCTCTGTACATCATGGTCCCTGGTTTGGTCTTGGGACATTTCAATGGGCTGAAATTGCAGGTACAGATGTCTGACTGAACTGAAGAACCTTGTCAGTGTTTTTTACTGATATAAAGTCAATTGTGTGTGATGTACGCGCGTGATGTGTTGGTAGTAGCTCTAATACTTTCATGTCACGTGACACAAGCATGTTCAGGAGTTGCTGAGTTTCGGCCTTGGTGTTATCGCCTATATTGGTATTGAAATCGCCCATGAATATTACATGCTGGTAAAGTGGTAGGATTCTTAGCAACGCATTCTCCCCGTCCTCTAAGTAACCAACTTATGATGGGCCGCATCAATTTCGAATAGCATAAATTCAGGTCTCTTATTGTACTGGCTATTTGAACATGCTAAGACTTTAGGGTTTAGGTTCGACTTAACGAAAGCTCCTACCCCTCCTCCTCTCTTCCCAAACCGGTCAATACGTATTAGAGTGTAGCCGGGAAAGTGAAATGATTTAGATTGATATAGCGGTGATAGCCACGTCTTACTCATCAAATAAATATGAAGCAATTCACGTATAATGAGTTCTAGTTCATGGAAATGTGCCGATACGGTTGTACATTCACGTGGGCTATATGAAGTCCTGTTCGGTGAAGTGTTAAGTCTTTAAACAGACGATCACGAGTAGAGATAAGGTCATTGTTTCCGAGAGCTAATTGTAGCCCCTTATTTGAAGTGAAGGGACAACGGCTGGGAAGGGGAGGATAGGGGAGAAATTCCTTTCACTGCAGGGGGCGGCCGCAAGAGCGCTGCTGTCAAAGTTAACATGCTTGTCGTCAAGGTTTGCCAAATTAAGAAATGAAAACTGAACTCACCGAAATGTACTAAGGTAAATTTAGGCTAATATAACTGAACTGACCGAAATATACTACGGTATACTAAGACTAATATTACACTATACTAGTAAACAAATAATAATCAGAACAAGGATGGCATACAGTGGCAAACTGTAGATTCTGATTAGTCAGGTAAGTCACTGATACGGTTAATCCTGATTTTGGTACCATCCGGTCACGTGGCTTCCCTTCAACATTCTTTTTTAAGGAACACATCCTGCCTGGTACGGAATGATATAATCTTCACAATGATAGGCCGCGTTTTTCCAGGGGATTTAGGTCCAACTCGATGGCTCCTGTCTATATCGAGGAGGTTAACACTTGCACGAATATCTTTAAATACGTTTAGAGCAAGTTCGTCTGTATTTTCTTGAGCACTTTCATGCACAGCGAAAATCCTGATATTGGATCTCCTGCTATACTTTCTAAGGAGTCATACTTTTCTTCAAGCTCCTTTCTCAGTGCTTAGAATTCACAGTCATGGCTCTCAAGTTTTTGTGTAAGATACTAGGTCCATATTGAACTGAAGAGACCTCACCAGTTCTCTAATTACCAGCCCAGTCACTGTCACAGTTATAGTAGATATAATTGGTTCTAGAAACATACCCGAACTGAGGGTCTCGTCGAGTACTTTAGTTACGGTCTCTTCAATTTAGTTGGCACTATCACTGCCGTCTCTTGAGGCACGCTTATTCTTGTTTCTAGTGATCCTGGTCTAATTATGTTTGAATGTGAGGGTTATCACACGAAATAACGTTGCAAAGATTATGCTCACTAATAGTACACACATTTGTACCACATATTTTCAATGTACCTACACAATAACAGCTTTTAATTCACCTAAGCTGAGGGGCCGAGCTCACGCATGTCTGTCAATCATGGCGGTCAAGTGGCTGTCTTTCTAAGAATATTTGCCCAATGACGCAGTAGTGCTTCCTGTTTAAAAGTTTGAAAGCATATCTTCCTTTACCTACACGTTCTCGTGTAAAACGTTTGTGAAAGAAATTCTCAAGAATAGAGAGTAAAGTTAGTAAATCCCACAGATTACTTGTTACAAAATAGGTCATAGAGTGGATCCATCCTTGACGGCCACGGGTAGTGCTAATGGACTGTTACAACTGTATAGGCCTAACTATTAACGTTTGATAATCCAACCCGTCAAAGTTGCAAGTTTACATTAAAGTTTTTATATTTTTGCACGTGCAAACTCTGTTCTTGTTTCATTTTTCGCGAATGCATTTCATACATATGTAATTGTTTCTCACAAACAAGGTTTGTACACGAAAACTTGGTTAACGGTTTAAACCTGGTGAGCTTTTCAGACTGTTTACAGACATTTTACTTGGTAGTTACAGCAGCAAGAGCAGAAACTGTCGACGTGAATGCAGACCTAACGAATTTATGTATATAACCCAATAAAGAATGGACTGACTTATCGGTAAGTAGAAAGTAAATAAGAATAATCAACTTTAACATTTGATGAAAGTACATTTCTACACAGTATTCGTGTTGAAACTAAAAAATGCCGGAGTCACGAGAGGACGATATAGTAAAAAGCAACGACCAAAGAAAAAAGTGGTGAGGAGCGATGCAGGCAATTCTTAGTGCGATGCAGGGAACATTTACATGTACTGTTTCTATAACACACATCCTTCTCTGCTGCCTTAAATACTTCACCATTATATGGACTGGCTGCGTGGCTCAGCGGTAACGTTATCGCTTGCTGGGCCCTAGGTTGCAGGTTCGTATCCTGGCGCAGTCAGCTGGCATTTGAGGGTGCGCAAATGCGAGGGAGCCGTGTCAGTAGATTTACTGGCACGTTAAAGATCCCCTTCGGGGCAAAACCCCGGCACCCCGGCGTCTCTAAAAGTCACAGTAGTTAAAAGGGACGTAAAACCAATAACATTATTATTACTTCATCATACAAGAATGCCTTATAGTGAACAGTTCTTGAATTAATATACATCTGTTCTTGTTTGTCTACAATTGTTGTTAAATGGGAGGTAAAACAAGAGTGCCTCTAGTTTTTTATTCCCTTGAAAAATGATATTAGCAGAAGAAATACTTTTCACGAAGTGCGATCATTAGATTTCGTGACTAGTGCCATAAATACAAACAAAATTGCCTTGTTAAAATTTGGCTTCCATATTCTTCAAAAGGAATCTTCCTTGTGGAGCTATGCACCGGTCCCAGTGCCTCTGCCATTTTTGGGGCGACTCCTGGAAATCACGATGTTGAAGGTTGGCAGGTACCTTCAGCAGTTCGCCTTGGATCTCGTTCACCGTGGCAACATGGCGACCCTTTAGCTTAAATTTGATCTTTGAAAACAGGAAGAAGTTTCAGAGGGCCAGATCCCGCGAATTCCGGGGGTGAGGAAGGATTACCACATTGTGATGGGTGCGAAACTAGCGTGTTTTGAGAGCCCTGTGAGCTGTTGATTTGTCGTCAGGGAGGATTCAGTTTCCCTCTTCCCGGAATTGCAGCCGTTTCCGATGAATTTACTCCCACAGACGTCTCAAAAAAAACAACATTTCAGTGGATATCAGCATCCACTCATTGAGTTGCAGGCACAGTGCTCAATCCCGCGAATGTTGAAGTAAACAGTGACCATGCTCTTCGTTGCGCTCTCGACTTGTCTCGCTTTCTTCGGTCTTCAGAATTCAGGGCTCTTCCATTGCGAATATTGTTGCTTGGTATCAAGATTATACGCATAGACTACAGTAACTCAGCTCCGGTATTGACCGTCGACAAGAATTCTGACTCATCCATGGAACTCTGGCGGAGATCTTCAGAGACTGCGATACGGTGCTCCTTTATCTGTTGTGTCGGAAGACTAGGCATGAACTTGGCAGCAATGCGGTGCTTGTTCAAACTAGACGTGAATATTCTTGAATCTCTCCAAATGACGTGTTGACTATGTTAGCAATTTAACTGATGGTCTAGCTTCGATCATCATGCAACATTTGTTAAATGTTTTCTCTATATTTGGGTGTATTGTCCGTGTGAGTTTGCCCTAACCTCTCGTCGTCAGCTAGTGACGTTCTACCAATTCTTAGAAAAATAAATGCTACTCAAACACCTCGACCAACTCACTGTCTCATTACCGTAAGCTTGCATCAACATCCCATGGGTGTCAGTAACTGATGTTTCCAGTTTCATGCCGAATTTGATGACATCTCTCTGCTCCAGTTTCGAGTCCATCGTGATTTTGCAATTGTGGAGTGCGTGTTCGCCGATATCTCTCAGAAGCTGCGGTACATGGTTGCATCATTGAGCGAATACATCACGGTGGAGGGGTCGTGATGTCGTGAGCACAGTTTTAGTGGGAGACATTGGAGACCACTATTCTGGTACAACAATCTCTGACAGATGTTTGGCATCAGAAAATCCATCATTTCATGTCATCAGTGTTCCATGATAAAGACAATTTCAAAAGTGAGCGCCATTATTATTGACAGTAGTCGTCTTGTGCTTCACTGATAAACAAGGCGTTTGTGAACGCACTTTTAGTCGCTCTGCAGTGCGCTACACCATCCGAGCCGAGTTGTGCCAAGCTTGGCCGCGTTCAATTTTGTCTTCTCTAGGGATGTCACTAATGAATTAGGGATTGAAATACCACCACCGATGTTTTCCTGTGGTCTGATCAACATGTAATCAAAGTTTCAGTGAAATCGGAAGATTTGCTACAATACTGAATATAAACATTAGTGAGGTACCGTGGCATCAACCGCTTTAAGTCATAACAAGGCAAGTACTTTCACGAAGATTGCTGCAGCGAATCACCATATATATTATTTCAGTAGTATAGATCCCTCCTGCGGCACTCACAAGTGACCGATCGTGACAATGAGCATTCAAATGAAAGAGAATAGACATTAACAGTGACGAATTGCACTTTAATTCCATAAATATCAATAATTTCTTTAAAAAATGATTTTAAGAAATGTACGAAGTGTGCGATTTGCAGATACTGTTGGTGCATAAAGATACGCTCCATAATTTCTGTCCATTTGATATTTTGGTCGCTGTGACGCCCGTTTCATGTCATTTTAACATTATGAGGTCTTTCCTTTATCATTTTGCATAGCTTTCAGAGACAGTAAATCAAAGGACTGTGTACTCAAATCGTATAATTTCATAAATTAGCAGTGACGAATTGCATTCAAATTTCATAAATATAAATTTTTGTAAGAAGTGTGCTATTTGCAAATACTGATGATCTAATATGCTGCAATTATGAGTTGTGGTCTAAACCCTTAAAACTATTAAACGTTAATTATTTTACAGGTTTTTCTTCTGCATTCTAATATCGATCTTTTCGAATGGTTTTCAGAAACAGTAAATTAATGGATTGAGTACTCTAATCGTATAACCGGTGAGTGTTACAAATACTGTTGCTGTATCATGCTGAAATTACGAGTTGTCGTCTAAGACTTTAAAACTATTGAACGTTAATTCTCTTACGGTTTGTCTTCTATCATTTCGCATGGTGTTCAGTAACAGTAAATCAATAGATTCAGTACTCTAATCGTATAACCAGTGAGTGTTACGTCGTCTAAATCTCAGAACTAATAAACGTTAATTCATTTACAGTTCTTTCTTCTATCATATCCCTTGGGTTTCAGAATCAGTAAGCTAAATCAATGGATTGGTTACTCAAATCGTATAACCGGCGAGTGTTACTGCTAAGCTTTCAATCAATGGACTCAGCACAAATATTATTTAAGCTCATCCGTCTAAACAATGGATTTATTATATTCCAGGTTTGTTAATATGCCGCGATACAGGATTTTCTTCTGCATTCGAATTCCAAAAATATCGATTTTTGTAAGAATTTTGCTTTTTGCAAATACTGTTGCTCTAACATGCTGCAATTCTGAGTTGTCGTCTAAAACCTTCAAACATTGAACGTTAATTCTCTTACAGTTTTTCTTCTATCTGGTTTTCAGAATCAGTAAATCAATGGATTGGGTACAGGTTTTTCTTCGACATTCTAAAACAGTAAATCAAATCGTATAATTTCATAAATTAGCAGTGACGAATTGTATTCTAATTTCATAAATATTAATTTTTGTAAGAAGTGTGCGATTTGCAAGTACTGATGCTCTAACATGCTGCAATGATGAGTTGTCGTCTAAACCCTTAAAACTAGTAAACGTTAATTATTTTACAGGCTTTTCTTCTGCGTTCTAATTTCATAAATATCGATAATTTCGCATGGTTTTCAGAAACAGTAAATCAATGGATTGAGTACTCTCAATCCTATAACCGGCGTGTGTTACAGCGTCTAAAACCTTAGAACTATTAAACATTAATTCTTTTACAGGTTTTTCTTCCATAATTTCCCATGGTTTTCAGAATTAGTAAATCAATGGATTGGGTACTCAAATCGTATAATTTCATAAATATCGAGTAACCGTTGAGTGTTATGATGATCCAATTTTCAGTGATTGCCTTCTTAAGTTAGGGAACGTACAACTTGGAACTCTGACTGAAATGTATCGAATAAACGGTGTGTGTTACGGCTAAGCTGTCAATCAATGGACTCAGCACATAAATGGAATCAACAGTGACGAATTGCAATCTAATTTCATAAATATCAAAGAAAGAAAACAGCCACAGCACACTTTCATGCAGACGCTCCACTCGGGAAAGCGAAAGCACCCCTGTAGGTAACGTGCAAATGAGTTTAGCGTTGAGCGCTACACACAGGACAAGGAAAGCTGCCCTGCAGGCAGTGGGCGAAGGAGTTTAACACTGATCGTTGCACTTAGGAGTAAGGAAGCCTCACTGTAAGCGGGGTGTGAAGAAGTTTTCCAACGAAGGCTGTCCTGATAAGGGAGAAAGAGACTCCTCAGCCAACAAGATAAAGCAGGAAATCTTGACAAAGATGCTTTCTGACGGAGTGCACCCAGAAGCAACAAATAGGAATTCTGCCCGATATGTCAGAGGCAATGCACTAATGAGGACAGCACAATCGAATGTGATAGGTGCAGAGAAAAGACCCCCAAGAACTGTACTGGCCTCATTGGTCAGGAAGTTAAATACCTTGAAAGAAAGAACAGGAAACTGATACGGCTGTGTGAAATATGTAAACCTGAGGTACTGGACATGAAAACAATCCTGTAGGGTGGTAATAGCCGCCCTTGCCGAAAAGGTCGAGGACCTAACACAATACATCAAAACCCGACTTCAGGAAAACATGGAAAATCAGATCAAAGAAGCAGTATACAATGCTCACAGAAAGAAACCAGCCACAGCACGCTCTCATGCTGACGCTCCACTCAAGAAAGCGAAAGCACCCCTGTAGGTAACGTGCAAAGGAGTTTAGCGCTGAGCGCTTCACACAGAACCGGGAAAGCTGCCCTGCACGCAGTGTGCGAAGGAGTTTAACGCTGATCGTCGCACTTAGGAACAAGGAAGCCTCACTGTACTCGGGGCGTGAAGAAGTTTTCCAACGAAGGCTGTCCTGATGAGGGAGAAGGAGGCTCCTCAGCCAACAAGATAAAGCAGGAAATCTTGACCAAGATGCTTTCATAAATAACTGGTGGGTGTTATGATGATCCAATTTTCAGTGATTGCCTTCTTAACTTAGAGAACGTAGAACTTGGAATTCTAACTGAAATGTACTGTAAATAGTGTTCTGTAATCATTTGGTTGAAATAAAAACATAACCTTTCTCCTATGTCACTCATTGTAACCCTATTGGGGAAAGTATAACTTATGAACATGCGAGATTTCTCACATGAGTCCGCTAGTCAAAACTTATTAGGATAAACACGCACAAACACACGGGCAAAAGGTGTTCTCATATGCCTGCATTTCATATCATGAGAATAGGCTAATATTATTTCTGATCACTATGTAATATACTGTATGTGTGTGATTAATCACCGTCAATTTAAATTCTATTCATGATACTTAATTTGTAATAATGTGAAAAGACTGGAAAATTGGCAGGTAGTTTAAAAATCAGGCTACTGCTGTCCTGTATTCATTGGTGGGAAACCATTTTACTTGTGACTGGGTTGCATGTGATTCGCTCATTCTGTTGCAGAGTGTTTATTACGGGATTGGAACCCTCCAGAGCGGGTCAAGTAAACAGTGACTAAATCAGAAATTCAGCACATATAAACATATTTTTAATCAGCTTTGTCACTAAGTAAAACCGTGAAATACTCCTGTCCCTAATAATATGGTACTCACGTATAGCCTACATCATCTTCATGAAGATGTTCTGTATGAAGGCGGCACTCACTTACCTGCAAAGGGGAGAGAAATGAGTTATGCTTCGAGTACAAATAGCGAAACATTACAACTTCATAATGTAACATATTAGAGCTTTGTGAGAACTTCCCTAATTACAGTATAAACCTACACATGGAGTTTAAAGACGCATTTTGTTTAGTACCGGTACGGAATTTGAGGAATTGCTTCCAGGTCTACCAGTTGGTAACAATATGAATTTTCATAAATCGTGAACACAGCCACTCCACGCATGTCTCATTACCCAGATAATTAAATGGCATGCTGATATAGCTCAAAGAATGGGATTGGTGACCAAAGTTTCATATCAGTTTAGGAGCTTGAACATCGTTGTATTTAGCCCCGTGAAATACCAGTGAAAGTCACTTGGCTGAGGTAGAAATCGAATCCCCCTCTTCTCAGTTCTGCCTCACGAGGCTGAGTGAAACACATTAATGCCTTTAGAATAGAATGAAATGTCTTGGCATAGCCAGGAATCGAACTCGGAACTTTGTGGTGACAGCCAAGAATGCTAGTCACTATGCCACGAGGTGGAGCAGTAGAATGAGGATGGACCCTAATGTATTTCTTTTTCATACGAGTAATACAGTGCAAATACATATTAGGACAATGATTGGTAACTTAATTTGCTTACCGAAACAAACATTATTCCCGAAGGGTCCAATGGCATCATTCAAGTACTGATTGTACGTACATCGACTTAAATAGACCCTATAATTACAAATGATCGCACTTGGACCATCTTGCCGGTTCCTTGGTAAAACGTTATGTCACTACCTCAGCTCGCGATTGTCCACTAAGCCAACATACTCTAAATAACTCACAGTTTACCAAAGGATAGGATCATAGAATATGGTTTATTCCTCATTAATGCTTAATACATTTTAATCGGTGTAACACACAAAGCTGCGCTCAGGCCCTGTCATATCTCTCGAATATTTATTGATACGACAATGATTTACATCACATAACATGAGTGACAAAACAGTTACACAGTTAGTGGTGCAACCACAGCTCTCTTTACCATACTGCTACTGTCAGCGTTTGAACACATGACTGTTAAGTTTATCTAATATTTAGAACGGGATTGCCTATTTGAGGAGGGAAATGTTTACCGTTTAGCTAATTGGATGTAAAACAATAATTCCTAGACTCTCAAGACCCATTGTCTTACAATCTCAATCTCCACATCTAGAAGAAATAAACGCAAATGGCGTAGTTAAACTTTCATTTGAAATAATGTAAATTATTCTTTCTATCCTTCGTTCAAAGGTGACAGAACCATTTTGAAAAACCTCAATATTTTCCAAGTCTCACAAGCAAACCTTGCGAACGTTTACTGGTCGATTAAGCTGGAATGATGCACTCATTTTACTCAGAATATAAGGAGAATATCAGGGATGGTATTTAATTTTCATTTAAACCAGATAATCAATCAGAGGGTGTTATACAGCGATGTTACTGAGGACTGTAGTAACAGTTGAGTTGGACACCCTCTCTCCAGGGGTTATAAATATGGGGGGCCCAGTGAAGATCTCAACGGCACCTGCGGTGGCGATGGTGTCCTTCGGTAGGCCTACAGCAAATTTGGCGGAAGAGGCAACCCAGTGCTCGGGGATAATAGAGTAAAAGATATTTGTCCATATTATGGACACTCGTAGCGTCTGTACTCCAGAGGAGTGGCTACGAAAGGCGTCTGTTCTCCATGTTAGGAGTGGCCTAGTTCATACCTGGCAGTAGGTCATAAAATGCATATGGGAGTGGCGACCCCATGTTAATATTAGCCTAAAATGAAAGCAAATATGGTTCAGCCTCGGAAAATGCTAGGGTGTCCCCTGCAGGCGACGCGCAGTTCTTCATATGCTGGGGGAGCTGTGAGAAATGGGCGAACAGCATCACAATATATTCGAATAGGGACAGTCAACATCTTAACCCTGACGGACAAGACTGAGGAGCTAGTGGACTTCATGATGGAGAGGGATATAGCCATCCTCGGTCTCAGTGAAACGAAATGGAAAGGAAAAAGGCAAAGAAAACTAAAGGAATGATATAGGCTGTTTTACAGTGGAGGACAGGAGGCAAAAAATGGAGTAGGAATGATTATAAGAAAGGATGTCCTAGAGTATGTGGAGGAGGTGAAGAAGATAAGTGACAGGATGATCATAGGAAGGATACAGTTCCAGACAGGGACAAAAGACCTTGGTCAAGTATATGCACCACAAACGGGGAATAAAGAAGAGAAATTAGAAGAATTCCTAGAAGATGTGGAAAAATATATATAGGATAAGGAAATAATAGTAATGGGAGATTTGAATGCACAAGTGGGAAGAGACAGACCAGGATGAGAGGAGATTTTGGGACCATATGGTTGTGGCAGTAAGAATCCAGAAGGGGATTTCTTAATGGACTTCTGTCAGTGGAACAAATTAATTATAGGGAATACGTGGTTCAGAAAGAAAAATAGTCAGAAGATAACGAGGTATGGATGGGGAGGTAGAAGAACGAAAACTCTGATAGACTATGTTTTAGTCGGAAAAGGACATCGGAAAGGGCTAATGGATATCACAGCCATTCCAGAGGAAGCCTTTGGAGGAGACCATAGGACAGTGGTAGCAAAATTAAAAGTAGGAAAAGTTATGAGATTACCAGAAAAAGAGGAAAGAAAGATTAAGGTCTGGAGACTAAAAGAAAAGGAGGTTCCAGAAGAGTTTAAGAAAGAATTGCAAGAACAGATACCAAGGACGGATATTACCCATGTGGAACAAGAATGGGAAAAGTTCAAGAGTGCATTTGTTAACAGTGCACAAAAACATGTGGTAGAACATCAGGAAATGTACGGGCAAAGGCGACATAATGGTGGAATTATCATTGAAAAGGTAAGGGAGAAGAAGAAAACTTGGAAGGAATGGAAAACAAAAAGACTGAAGAAAGTAGAGCAAAATATATAGCGGCAAACAGCGATTGCAAGAAAGTAATTGCAGAGGAAAAGAAGAAAAGCTGGGAAGAACACACTCAGGAAATAAGGGAGGATTTAAATTGCGGAAAGAAATTGCTGTTTGGAATTATAAAATGTAGAAGAAATGAAAAGGTGAACACTGGGTTCGTGAAAAACCAAGAAACCAGAAGAGATAACGGACAGATGGAAAGAATATTTCAGCGAGCTGTTGAATGTGAGACAGCAGGCATGCGGAGAAGTTACGCAAACAGCCAAAACGGTGGAGGAAAAAATTGAAGAAGAACCAGACATTAGTATGGCAGAAGTGGAATAGGCAGTTACGAAGATGAAGATGGGGAAAGCTGTGGAAATCGACAAAGTGACAATAGAAATGATCAAGGCGGCAGGACCAGTGGGACTGCAGTGGACATACAGACTTCTCAGGAGTGTGTGGAGAGAGAAGAAAGTTCCTGGAGACTGGAAAAAGGGAATAATATTGTCAATATTCAAGAAAGGAGACTGGAAGGTGTGTGGTAACTACCGAGGAATCACCATCATCTCGCATGTTGTCAAAGTAATGGAAAGAATCCTAGAAAAAGGAATTAGAGTAAAGGTAGAAAACCAAATAGAGGAGGAGCAGTTTTGATTTAGAGGGGACAGGTCAACAGTGAAACCCATTTTCATTCTGAGACAGAACATTGAAAAGAGTTGGGGATATGGGAAGGATATCGTAATGACTTTTATTGATCTAGAAAAGGCCTATGATAGCATCCCTAGAACAAAAGTTTGGGAAAGCTCAAATAATAGGGGGATAGGCAAGGAGCTGACAGACATGGTAAAAGGAATGGGCATGGATTGCTACAGTAGTGTGAAGACTAGAGTCGGGACATCGGAATGGTTTAAAATTGACACTGGACTAAAGCAAGGAAGTGTGTTGTCACCATTATTGTTCTTAATGGTGATGGATGACATCATAAAGGCAGCAATGAAAGACTATAATAGGGCAAAGATGAAGGCAATGTTGTTTGCAGACGATGTTGTGATCTAGGGCGAGGATGAGATGGAGGTACAAAAACAGTTAAATGTAATAAATGAAAAGATTGAGCAATGGGGATTGAAGATAAATGCGGAGAAGATTAAAACAGTGGTGGTGAGTAGAGGTAATAAAGAAGGAAAAGGAGTAATCAAAGTGGGAGGTAAGGAATTGGAAGTGGCGAAACACTTCAAATACTTAGGAAGTGAACTGACTGATGATGGAAGACTAGATTTGGAAATTAGCAGAAGAATACAACTCGGGAGTGCTATTTACCAACAAGTGCGGGGACTAGTTTGAAACAAGGATATACCAACTAAGGCTAAAGAAGTTATGTACAAACCATATTATGTTCCTATAATGACATATGCAGAAGAAACTTGGACAATGCCTAAGAAGGATGAGAGCAGAATACAGGCAGCTGAGATGAGATTCCTGAGAAGTATGGTCCCGAAAACGAGGAGAGACAGAGTGAGAAATGAAGATATATATGGCAAGAACTGGGAGTACAGAAACTAAATGGCAAACTGGAGCAAAACAGATTGAGATGGTTTGGACAAGTCAAACGGATGAATGAAGTATGGCTACCAAGACGAGCACTGGAACGACGGATGACAGGGAAGAGAGGACGAGGAAGACCAATAATGCGTAGGATGGACTCGGTGAAGAATAGCATTAGTAAACGGAACCTGGATTGGAACACCGTGTCGGAAGAGGAATGGTGGAACGATAGAACAAAGTGGATAGGAACCATATTTGCCCCCACCCAGTGACAGCTGGAAAAGGGGAAATGAAGATGATGATGGTGAATCAATCAGAGGGTAACATTACACGTATAGCATCAGGGGCACTCTGATCTTTTGTCATCTGGTGATTTCTTTTTACTGAACAAGTACCTTTCTATGAATCCTGAGCAATCATAATTTAACTTTGTGCACTTATGTCTACAAGCGGTAAGGATGTTGAAGTCACCAAAATGATCTATAACGTCATAAATATGGTAAAACATTAATGACCCCATGGTAATGTTTATACTGGCGTAGTTTTATACATTTTAAATAGTATTTAAAAACTATTCAATTTTGGGGGGCATTAATATTCTGCATTAATTTGCTTCTAGATTTTTCATGTGGGATTTGGTATAAACATACGGTATTACATTTTAAGACAGCTGGGAGTTGAAAATATAGATCAGAAACCCTGTCGAGCCAAAGAGGATTGGCATTTTGTACAACATTGAAGCAACACAGTGATGTGCAGTGATGAACTTTACTTCCTGCATGCTTCACGTGTGCATTGAGATTAATTGCTTTACAAGAAGGTGGCCACACCCTTCTGCTGTCTACCACTGATTGGTCAGCTTGCCAATCCACCAATATCTACGATGATCTGCCTGCCACGTGCTACCAGCTACATGTAAAATCTTTGAAGCTACTATTGAAGGAATTACCTCCGTCAGCTTGTCGTCTTGTTCTACTATCAACACCCAACCCAACAGAGGAGCTATCCGCCACGCCACTGGGCACCTATACTTTGACGCCACTTGGAGTCCTATTTCACTTTGATGCAAGAGGGCGTAACTGATCCACCAGAGGGATCTCTTCCGTCACGTTGTGGGGTGTCCAGCTTTAATTTGACGCCAGAGGCCGCTGTCCTGCTTCCTGCTTCTTCCACCAATGCCAACACTTCTACGCCCATCCAGTTGGGATGGCCGTGGCTTCCACGTCTAATTCTGTCAGACCACGCCGTGGAACGTAACTATACTTACATCTTCGGACAGGACGTGGGAGCCGGGCATCCCCTCCTGGAATCTATGGATATCATTTAGGGTTCAAAAGAGGGGCTACATGCTGACCGCAGAGATGCAGGTGATGATTGAGAAGAACATTTTATTTTGTATTGGAAATGAACGCAGGTTACGTCAGCTTAACGACAGTATGCCGCATATTGGTGGTAATACAAGGAATCCCCCGACGACATTTCTCTCAATCGTTTCTATCTGCTGAAAAATGTGCTTGTAACTTCTTCTGACGTGGAAAAATCGTATCCTACGTACAAGAACAGACAGGGTCGGCAGAATTTCGCAGCTGAACATTTAGAAATGCACCTCCTTGCACACAGTACAGCAAATACTTGCTATTGAATCGCAAATTTCTTGTAAGTAGTATATCTCACTGGAACTTCACATTCTGTATAGGTGTCTTACAGAAGTAGACTAATTTAAACATACTGAGTTCAGTTATTACTTTCTAACAGAACTATTTCTCTGATAAGGAGCCAAGTATTTTAAAATAAAACATGACTTCATATTCATATTAATTATATTGAATTTTTAACCATACCGTAAAACAGGTGAATAGTATCAGTAGGGTGAAAGGGATCGAAACTTTGTTGGCAAACATTAACGTATATTACATGCACCACATAAACCGGATGGCAGTTGTTAACAGTTGATGTTACTTGTGTAGGTACAACGCTATGCTAAAACATGTTTTCCAATTTTTAAGTTGGCAGCACATAACAGTATACACATTCAACCAGAAGCTACAAGTTCTTCGAAATTAGCCTGGTGAAATAACTTTGTTTGGAACATGTGCTTGCAGTAGCATTTGCAAAATTTGTGTTTTATATTTGGATAAGGTATATTTCGTGAAAGCCTCCGTGGCTTAGGCGGCAGCACGCCGGCCTCTCACCGCTGGGTCCGTGGTTCAAATCCCGGTCACTCCATGTGAGATCTGTGCTGGACAGAACGGAGGCAGACAGGTTTTTCTCCGGGTACTCCGGTTTTCCCTGTCAAAATTTCATTCCAGCAACACTCTCCACTATCATTTCATTTCATCTGTCATTCATTTAATCATTGACCCAGAGGAGTGCGTCAGGCCTCGGCAGCCGGCACAGTTCATATCCTCGCCACTAGATGGGGGCTTCATTCATTCCATTCTTGACCCGGTCGGAGACTGGAAGCAGACTGTGGATTTTCATTTCATGTTTCGTGAATTCATTTCAAGTATCATCTTCAGTTTGCATATTATCAGTTGTGATAAAATCTTATTTGTTTTGTGTCCTGCCTTATTTTTCTGACTGGCAGCTGAATAGGATCAGATACTTTGATGTTAAGTTTGAGTATGCCGTGGCACTACAAAGCAGATCCACACAGCACGATACACTGCAAAGCTGACCTAGACTATATAAAAAGAGCTAGGTTACCTATAAGGAATAAGGACCGAGTATAGAGAGGCGGCAATGAAATGTTCAATTCCATGGAGTGCTGAATGAGACTGGGTCCTAGTAAGTTTTTCTCCAGATACCAGGAAACAAGGCACAAGCAATCTGCTTTATTTTGTAGGCCAATCTGTAAACAGTACAGATGAGAAGAAATTCGAAGGGAAGTTTGTTAGATACAAATCCACAAGAGACTTCCAAGGACACATCTATTTGTTTCCAGCTGTGGAGGACATTACTTGCTTCTCTTATGAGCAAATAGTTGGGAAACTGAAAGGCCCAGAAGTTATCACAGAAGTTTGCATTCAATTATAACACCCTATAGTTGTGTTTATTACCAATTTTATAATTTACGTAGTGATTACATTGTCATTCAACTAAATATGTATATTTTTAAGTAATAAATTGCATTACAGGTTTACAGTTTTTTTTTCACTATAGACAGTTTTATTTAAATATGATGTGATATTTCTAGAAGTAGCCCAGAGTCCTAAATAATGGTCCCATTCACCCTGCTGTTCATCTGAACAGGATTAGTCATAAAAATGTAAGAGTGATCCTGGATCACGCACTTAATTAGGTATATGCACTTAATTTTTCGGGATGGAGGCATATTTACTAACAATATACAATCTACTGATGCAGACTCATGTTTCAATTAAAAGAACACGAAATAAAGTTCACTGGTACAAAAGTTGCAGACAGTCAAAGTTCAAAAGTGATCCCATTCACCTCGTTTTATATTGCATATTTCTTTACATATTCGAAAGTTTCTTTGTTACGTATTTATCCATGGATTCTTAGTGGAGTGGAGGGACTAAGGTGACACCTTATTAGGCTGAATATCACACGATCAGCTTCTATTCTTGATTTAATTATATTCTGGCCGGGAAATTACTGTTTCATCCCCTAGCTTGCAGGTTCGCTCCTGGCCATGGTAAGTGATTTTTGAAAGGCGGAAAAAATTACGACACCATGTCATGCGATGTTGGAATGTCAAAAAACCCATTTGAATTCAGTAGGCTGTGTTCATAATGGCAAAATTAATCTCGGGAGTTTCCGCCAACACAAAGTTCCTCATTTCTGTACTAGAAAGCACTATGAAATTCAAGGAGGTTAGACATGCAAGCTACCCTTTGGGTGTCAAATAACAAAGCTTGCACCTGGCACCCGACGCCATACGATAATTTAAAAATTATAATAATAATAATAAAAAATCCCCTAGCCAAAAACTTTATCGAACTTAATGTACTATGTGTTCCGGCCTCTCACCGCTGAGTCCGTGGTTCAAATCCCGGTCACTCCATGTGAGATCTGTGCTGGACAGAACGGAGGCAGACAGGTTTTTCTCCGGGTACTCCGGTTTTCCCTGTCAAAATTTCATTCCAGCAACACTCTCCACTATCATTTCATTTCATCTATCATTCATTTAATCATTGCCCCAGAGGAGTGCGTCAGGCCTCGGCAGCCGGCACAGTTCATATCCTCGCCGCTAGATAGGGGCTTCATTCATTCCATTCCTGACCCGGTCGGAGACTGGAAACAGGCTGTGGATTTTCAATGTACTATGTGTTACCTGAACACGACTCTGCACAAGCCTTGATCTCAGGAGACTGTGTAGCCTATATAAAGAACTGTGGCTTACGGAGACAATCGAGTAATTACAGGAGTAAAGGGGGAGAGGGATATATTGAAGAAGCATTTCCTGGAATCAAGATTGCCCTACCTTGATATTCTACAGTGACTGCTCTTGAGAAATGACAATCTTCTATTTAGTTTGATTAAACAATTTATTTCCTAATGGTAACAGTCACATAACAACTACTGTATATGAAACATCACTGCACTTCTCTATGCCATTTAGCATCAAATGGCAATTATTCTCTGCATGCCTTGGCTCTAGTGTTTCAGTAAGAGGTGATTAACGCAAAATACGATTAATAAGGTTATACAAACGGTCATAATCTGGCCGAAAGGCGACCTGCGTGGCTTATTAGTAGTTTGTGTGTGACAGTATGGTTCAAATTGCAATTTATGAGATCATTGCATTACCAGGCAGGGCTAAAATATTACTATGTAAATTAGAGCATGAATAATTCAAAGTAGTGCAATTTCTCGTCATTAATATAATGCACCTGTATAGAAACCTATCCGTGTTAGGTCACATACCAAGGAATGGACACTTTCTGATGACACGTTAGACAATGTTCAGCTAACTCATCCAGAGATTCTCCTCATTTATTACAAAATTAAACAACATAGGAACCCTTTTCGAAACAACACTGACGAAGAAGACGTACATAGGAGGATACAAGAAATGGCAGTGGAAATACTAGCGTGTGTTTGTGAGTGATTGACATGTGCAGGAAGAGCATATACAAGCCAAACACCGGAGTGGTCACTAATTAGTTATAACCTGGTTTGAAACCTATATTGAAGAGTTTTTGTGATCCATGTATGTCTAGAGAAACAGTGCAATAATAATGAACAATAATATACTGTACTTTCCTTGTTTTGGTATGCTGAGTAGTTGAAGTAGTTGCGCGGAACTGAATATGCCTGCCTTGCGTGGGACATAAGCACATGCTATCGCCGTAGGGGATATAAGCTGAAGAGGTGCTTACGTCAGCGCGATGACCGTACAGTATTTAGAAAATCGCGGAAAGAAGCCGGCCAACAACAACTCAATGCAAGTTGACTGTATATCTAGATTGTTTCAACACGATTCATATACTTCAGTGACATAATTGCTTTTCAGTCGGTCAACACGAGGGTGACCTATTAGATTGGGCGGGGAGTAACAAATATTTTATCACTAATACATGAATTTTACACACTTAACACATTATTTAAACTAATTTGGGAGGTGGAAATTTAATTGGATCACATGTTTCGTTCGTCAAACGGACATCGTCAGATCCAATATACTTAGGCTTAAATTAGGTACGACGGATATACAAACCAATAATGTACAGTAATATTTATAATTATTTACAATAATTAGAGTACAAAAGTTTTTATACATTTGTGTAATATGTCGAACGTTTTACAAGAAATTAATACTCAGTTCGTCTATAGCAATTCTGTAAATGTTGTGTTATTAGTTATTATTACTGTATATGTGGTTAAGTATGTCAACACTGTGATTCGTTAACATCTACCGTAACAAGCTTGTGATATGAATGCTGTCAACCCTATTTCGTTAATGTCAGTTTCTATTTAAAGTTTCTGTTTAACCGAAGAGCAGTGATTGGTAATAATAGACGCTGCACAAGACTACCCACACACCAGCTTAAGTTTACACAAGCATATTTTCAGTTCTTTTGTATGTAATAGTGTGTGCACGTATTAGACCAGCTGTATGAGTGCTTATTTTGTTTGTGAACTAGATGATGATGATGATGATGATGATGATGATGATAATTGTTGTTTTAAGGGGCCTAACATCTAGGTTATCGGCCCGTTATGATCTGGACGATAGTGAAAATGGCAATGAAGTGGAAACCAGAACGAAAATTAAGTGAGAAGGAAAATACTTACAAAAAGGAACTCCGATTTTAACTACTCACAAAATGGAGAGCGGTAATACTTACAAAAGAGAATTTAGAAAGAAAACACTCACAAGAAGAATATATTGAAAAGTACGCACAAAATGTAGGCTAGGCTAAAAATACGTTCAAAATGCAGTGAAGAGTCGAAATACTTTACTTACAAAATGCAAGTGAAATTCAAAAAACTTACAAAATGCAAATGAGAGTGAAAATACGTACAAAATGCAATTGAGGTTCAAAATACTTACAAAATGCAATTGAAATTGAAAATACACAATGCAATTTAGATTGAAAAACGCGCATTTCTTATTCCAAAATATCACAAAGAGCAATTGAAATTCAAAATACTTACAAAATGCAATTGAAATTGAAAATGCTTACAAAATGCACCGTAGATTCAAACTACTCAATTGGATGGACAATACCTACAAAATGCAATTTAGATTGAAAATACTTACAAAATGTAATTTAAATTCAAAATACCCACAAAAAGCAATTGAGAATCAAAATACTAGCAGAATGCCCACCATACAAAATGCAATTTAGATTGAAAATACTTGCAAAAAGCGGTTTAGGTTGAACATACAAAATGCAATTGAAATTCAAAATACTCACAAAAGTCCCATCCCCTATATTGAAAGACTTACTAAAAAGCAATTTAGATCGTCAAACCTTACAAAATGCAATTTACTGTAGATCCAAAAGACTTACAAAATGCAACTTAGACTGAAAACACCTACAAAATGGAGTGTAGATGCGAGAAAAAACCGCTAAATGGAATTTAGATAGTTGGGGAGCCAATTACAAAAAACAGAAGATGAGACAAGGGCCAATTAAGGCGGCAAAGTGAAAGACCCCCAGGCCTCGGATACCCTAATACCGTCGGTGTCGGAAAAGAACAAGAGTTGACCAAGGGTGGTCGAAAAGAAAGAAGACGGAGAGGAGCCCGGCACAAGTAATTGGAAGCAATGCCAGACTCAGCTGGGGTCCCGTGGTCGGCAACCCACGTCCCACTAGATGTGAGACGCTGGGGGATTGTGAACTTGAAATTTTCAGGCGAATGGAACACGAACTATCATAAGCTTAATCCACTTTCAATGTTGGTGAAAATGTTGCTGTTCGAGGAAGAGGACGCGACGCCAATGGATCACCAGGAATGCAAGGAGAACCAACGTGCGAGGCTGGATAACTCTGCAGGAATGTGACACTTTCATCGAGTGAGGTAGTTTGAGAAACTATTATCCTCATGTTTGAGTAGCTTGTGTTCTATTCGAAATTCCATTCATAATTGAACTTTTTTTCTACCCATCCAACAGTAATTCTTGGGGAATTAAAAGTCTTATTTAATCAAGAATTTTGCATTTCACGAAGTCATTGAAGAAGGTCTTGAACTATATTGAGAGATTGGTTTGAGTGAAATGCAGTAACGATTGAAGTCGGTGCCTATTCGTAATAAGTACGGCATTCATCTAAATTTTGGAAAGTAATTGATGCACGATTCCGGAATTAGTATTTGAGATTATACTTCATGTAAATTTAAGTTGATGCATCATTAGGAAAGAAATGGAACAATTTTTGCATCGTTGTGACAGTGAGATGTTTTGGAGAGTTATGGAAATATACATTCCCATTCTTATTGGTCATTCATGCAAATACAGAAAATAATTGGGGAGACATTTGTTCTGAGATACAGTGCAGGCACAGTGGGCATTGTAACTATGCAGTATAGAGTTTCGCTGAAAGTACTGATATCCAAACGAACAACAATTACTTACGCTACAAACCAGGATCTCACTCTTTATAGGTCATTCATGACATGCAGTAATTTAGCCAATTACCAGCTATTCGCTTCGGAATGACTGAGAAGTCATCCAACACATTCATAGTTCGCAATTAAAATCGCAAATAGGACAGAAGCGAAATTGCTGTCTGTGTTTGGGAGCGCCAGCAATTATATTCGACTGGCTAACTCTCACGGTTATTCGATCGTAGGACCACGTAGTGCCTCATAATTAACAATGTTCATCAAAACAAGGACACCACATACATTTCAGAGTTAGTGATTCATATGTTCGGACTTCTAGCAACCCATGTAGTCAAGGTGCGGGACCTAACATGAATGGTTACCCCGAAGTTTCCGTGTGAAGTACATGGCTGAATCTTTAAATTGTTCATCCATATCATACCTGCAGCATTTCAAAATATAACTACTGTATTGAACTACCTGGCCATAGTACCCAACTATGGGAGTGGAGGCCGAGTAATCTCTATGAGAGCATCCAGGCAATCAACGAATCGATAACATAGGCTAACTACGAAGGTGATAGACCAGTACTGGATGACTGAGACGACAATGTTTACTCGATTGACTCATGAGAGCTCGTGAGGGTGATTATTCCTCATCACTCCAGAAGAATTTTGGGATAGTAACTTATTTCATATCAAATTGATCGCAACCATATTGCGAGGTTAAGGGTAAGAGAGGTCCATGATCCTTAACTTTGCCTCTACTAAAGGCACAAAAAACAAAATAACTGGGGTGTTAAAATTTGAGTGTTTTTCCATTGTATCATTAGCCTAATTTCTGAGAAAATGGTACCAACCTTTGATTTATAAATATAATCACAACCATACAAAACTCTGTATACTTTGGTAGATAATGAGCATAGAATCATTCAATTCTTAGAGTGGTTGTAGCCATGGCTTTATTCAATTGCGACATTAAAGACCTTCTGCTTGGTGTTCAGTGTTACCAGGCGTGCTCGATCCTGAAAAACTCCACAATTTTTCGAGCATTCTCTCCATACTTTCTGGTCTAATTTTCAAAACAATTCATTGAGTAGCCTATGTTGTATGATTAAGAACAGAAATTAGTATACTTGATATTAGAATTCATTACAGGGAGAACACAATTTCGAAATATTGAGCAATTGAGGTGACATTTATGGTATACGTTCATTTTTACTTACCTTGCATATAAAAATAAAATATCTGGGCTTTAAAATTAAAGCATGACTTCTTTTCTTAGCATGAACGTCAGTATAATAGCAATTGAATTACAATTTACGATATTTACATAAATGTGCGGCTACAGAGGAATGAGTATTGTTAGACCTTCAGTGACGTTACATGCAGACTGGTAAGAGAGGAAAATCCACAGGACAAGGAAACTTGTCAGAAATATACAGTAATAACTGGTGATGTAAAATAAGCAACGGTGATGAATATTAAAATACCCAATTAATTAGCCAAGCCAGTATATATAAGAGTCTCGTAAACAATACATCCAAGCAAGGACCTTGTGTATTGGGTGCGTTATGTCGACATACGGAGCAGAGCCAAAATTATTTTGGTTGAATGGAAATAGAAATCGTGGAAAACATTTGTATTATGATTAAGAGCAAAATATTGAAATGATACCTCATTTCAAGTCCTAAGTTACTTATTCCAAGCTTAGACAAAGTATTACAGTAAAACAACGTACTGCATTCGTTACAGTATCATGTTGTCAGACCATCTCCACAGATGTAAGTCCATGAGACTGATCAGTAAATCAGCCATTTAGTCTACACATAACTGTTTATCTGTACAATTGAGTTCGTTCGCATGGGACACGCATCTCACTGTCACAGCTCTAGTGTCGGCAAAGAGTCCTATCGGTGACCCTTGAAAACCATGGGCCTGTGACCTGCCTCAGCTAAGCTCGTAACCAAGTCACCAAGTGAACCGGTGAATTGCAAATGAACTTCGTACGCATTCAGTAACTACGACGAAGTGGTGGATTAACATGGAGTGATAGTGGGAGGATTTTAATTCCAAATAAACCAGAGAAATATAAAGCAGAGAATTCACATAATTGATGATTTTATTCAGGCCTATGACGTGGCAATTGCGACAATGGTGGTGCGAAAGTTAAGCGGTGATAGGGCTACATTGTATATATTTTATTTTTTACTGGAAGCTCTTGGATCAGACCGAGGATAGAAACAACAACAAAAAACAATACAAATTACAATAGGCAACATTGAAAAATGGCTTCATAGCTTTCTATAGTAGCTAGCGCAGCATTTGACTCTGTGTTCAGAGTTGATTGGCAATCGGAAGCCAAAGTATATTTGTAGAAAACATTTATGTTTCAATTTGAACTGACCAACCAATATTGTCATGGAGTGATTAAAATAAGTCTGCACTTTTCCTCATATCAGTGTACGCCCATTATTATTATTATCTCATATCGTTATGCCTGTCTAAGGAGCGCGACTAAACCCATCAAGCTGATCGTTCTTTCTCGTCCTCCCAAAACCTCTTCATCTTCTCGCTACGGCTCTTTCTGCGCTTCTCCGTCCAGGTTCTTTTGGATGCAATATTTAGCTGGTCTGAAAATTAACGATTGTCAAATAGGTCTCTGAATTTAGATCTGTCCAGTACCATATCACTTAAGGTGTATATTTCCTGAAGGTTATTTTCAATTTATAGCAGCCAGTTGTACCTAGTTTTCTTTGAAAGAGTAATATTTAGAGTTATTATTATTATTATTAATTGTTTCAACTTTGCTAAATGTTGGACTGGATGGAAAACAAAGCTTAAATCAAGTGGTGATAGATTACTTTCAACAATATAGTTTTATATTACGCAGAATATACTTAGGTTATTTTGAACTCCAAGCAAACTTCAGTATGGTCCTTAACGTTAGGCTACGGCCTATAACATTCCAATCCAAGACAGAGCTATAGGCCTACATACAAACACTAGCATAAACATTGGAATAACATGCAAATTCCTTACACACCCATGTGCACCTTGCTCATACCTGTAGTACACATAGGGAAACATCCTACACGAAAACATCGCCAGCATCAATCTCTCAATCACGATGAACCTAGGCACTCATTTACGCCAGGTCATATGAAAATCATCTGGGTCATCTCTAGGGAGGGCAAAGTTGTATATGTGTCCGAATATTTAACGACTCTGGTGGATGTGCACGCTGGGTTATCGCATGCTCTCCGACCTAACAGAAACACATCACCTAGCCACAAGGGAAAGGGTATGGTGCGCTATTCCTCTCCTCCGTGCGTTGATGGCGTGGACTCACGCATCTGTAGCGACCTGGCTTAGATGGTGGGGCCAATGATATGAATGGTAGAGAAGAGCATAACTTATGCATTTAGCTGTATAGGATAAGGTAAATATAAGTTCACGGAATAGCTGAGGATGTTATTTGATTTCAAGATAAAAATTACAGAGAGAGTTCATGCTCCGTTGCAAACGACAAATTGGTCCTTGTTTTGAATCGGAGAGGCTTACAATATGGACTGATATGTATGTATTTTCTTAGATCAGTTTTAATATATTCTCTTTAGGAGCCAACTTCATGTTCTTTATCTACTGTGACCATTAAGGTTTGCCCTAAGTTGAGTGTCATCCTCCTTCAAAGGGGTCTTAGGCTTTGAGCATCAATTTTACGTGCTTTTCAACCAATATACTTCTTCCCTGTTTTCAAATATGTTTGTTTTTGGTTATGCGTATGCGAAATTTACTTATGTGCATCTAGAAATTCTTATGTCTAGCAACTGTTTAAATGTATTTTGTTTCTGAAACCCAGCTGTGTCTATAAACATTTACTCACAAGTATTTATTCCATGGTGAACTGAAACATTCTTTCATCATCAAGTATAATTTCTTCTTGACTTCCTTCAAAGTAGGCTTTTCTATTGTCCTTCCGCTTAATCTATGTAGGAACAACTAGAACTGCTCTTTCTGACAAGAGAAACGTATTGTTGGTGATCATTGCATAATATGCCTTACGAGAAAACTGGGAATGAACATTATTATGCAACTTTTAACCAGCTGTGCCAGCAACAGTTTACAATAGAATGGCCTACAACAACTGCACGGCCAGTGCGACTAGATGGCTGTGGGTTTACATTTGCTTACACGCATTTTGTTCCATTGTTTGTACTGAGCCCGTATGGCTCTTGGTTGGCGATATCCTTGATTGTTTTCAAGTTGGTGTTGCACCTAATCGGCTAGGATGAGCCGTGAGAGCTTTGATCTGACTTGTATCATGATTTTGACTATGGCAGTGGACATTCTCACATTTCTTCCTGTCCACCAACATACTTTCCCATCATAAATTATACGCCACTGAAATTGGCAATGTACTACACTTTTTACGAATGATCTGGACTGATTTGAGATGTTTCGATAGTCCCAGATTATAATTTAACAACGCAGAGAGGTGGTAAATCAAATTACTGCAAACACATAGAGGCAATATTGCTCTATCCATCTTTAACTTAACTTTTCTGATCATCTAGAACATCATGACTGAAACAAATCGACTACATGGAGATGAGGGGAAGTAGTATCCTCCGTATCTAGACAAGATCCGTGATGCATTAAACCCATCATAATAAGGGAGTAGTCGAAACGCTAGCCTACACAATGCGAGGAAGAAGATGATGTAGGCGAGAGCTGAACCCAAGCTCTATCCCTGGGACTACAGCTCGAGGAATGACCAGCATTATAACACGCTGATAACGTGAGTTTTTAAAACAGTTATATAAACCAGGTGAAGTTCTGAGTCTATGTTGATTAGCATTAATGTTGCACTAAAAGCAACCTCTGATAGGATTTTACGTTACTTACCCTGCGTAAATTCACCTTTCAACCCATTTTTGACTTGCCCTGGTCATATCACTTGCCTGATGACGCCACGTTATATGATGGCAAATGTCACGTGTACGCACGCAATCATTTTGTTAGGAGGTAATACCTGTATTCTCTGATACACGCAACCTGTAAATATTTATAGTACGAAGCTACGTTATTGATCTGATAGTTTTTTCTTTCCTTCGCATGCAATTTTAACGGTAGGGATTGCAGAAGCACTAAAAGTGAACTGAGCCCCTTAATCGACGTATCGTTTGGTAGAAGCTGAAGTTTACTCTATCGCTAAATAATGTAACATTTTCAGTGAGCTCTGATGCCACTAGTCTTCGTTATTATGAACTTGCATGTGTGTTAGAGTGTAACACAGAACTTTTATAAACCAGGCAGGGTGATTGCCAAGTCTACGTATTGGTTGATAACACGTAAGCTGTAGGTGTTGTCGTAATTTCTGACTCATAGTGCTTAGGGAGCACATTATGTTTTGGTTACAACGTATTTGAAGTATAGAATGATTAGATGTAAACTGCGAGACTTGGGAGACTCTTTCATTACTCCAATGACTTTGGAACGATTGACAACATTCCACTAGGGGAGTGAACTATCTGTCTTTTAGCGTTCATTGCTTTTTTCTTTGATTATACCTACCAGACTCAGTTCTAGTCAATCTTAATTATAATACAAGTGTTCTTATGTGTGAGTGAATTATCTTACGAGCCAGCAGATAGGACTATATTCAAGCTGCTCAGCTTCTAAATGAATGTGTAAGGTATTGAAATCAAAGCATAGCCCAGTGATACGCCAGGTCTACTGTAAGCGAACCGCAGGTGGACCGGACAGCTAGCCGAGCATATGGCAAATGCTAACAGCTAATTGCAACTCTGAGAGACTACTGATGTAGACCTCGACTGTTTGAATTCTGTAACTAGCTCGAATGCTACTTCTTGATGAAAATTACGGTCGCATTTGTATGTATTATTATGTTCAGTAGGAGACTTTCATGTCTATATTATGAATCTAGTTTATACTTACGACAACGTTTAATGTTACAAGTTCCACCTAGATGGATTCTTGTTATTCCCTATATTTGAATATGATTGACCAGAGACAATGAATACATTAATCAGCCATGTTATTGTTGTGTCTGTTGATATGGTAAATGATGGGATTGAAGTGATTTACCCACATTATTATGAGGTATGTTTATTCCGGTGATGATTGGTTTTTCGTCACATCAACCGAGAATTAGCGAGCCATTGAGCTGCGGCATTTTCGCAATTTTTAGCGCGTGTTATTGTATTACCCGTGAGTGAGGTTATGTTGTGTTATGGTACAGACAACTCCCCTTCAGTGTTTTTGCTGTCGTTGCTTTGTGTCATTAGGTGACATTAACACACGATGAAGGACTAACTATGAAAATAAACGGGAATTAAAACATAAAATTAATTAACTTAAACCAACGTAATAAATCAAATGAAATAAATAAGAGATTATTTTTTCTAAACTTGAATCATATTTTGTTACATGACCGACACCTGGAACAGCTGATTTTTAGGATTACAGACCTTGAGGACAGCATACTCGATTTTGGAGACGACAAGTTGCAATGTCACGGAACCCCAGTACGCGTGAACATTTGACAACTATGTGGGACATAAAGCTTTGTAGCTTTGTCACCGCCAACAATTTACACGCATACAGATGGCGATCCATTGCAATCAGTACATGGATTTGCGTAGGAAGGAGTGTGATGATTATTATTTTGTGTTTAAGATTAGAGTGTTGACCATTTACTTTGGTTGTATTATGTGGGTAATACTGTACCTTAATGTTTTCTTTTATGGATAGACTGGTTGCTTTATTAACTTTGAAATTTTCTTCGCCACAGAGGTTTATCATCTAGTGTAAAATTTTCAAATAGGACTTAGCTAGCGAAATAAATTAAAATTTAAATGTTGGAAGTGACACCTTCGTAACATAGCCTATTTTCTATTGGTGCAATTGAATTTAAATTAAATTCTAGTTGCTGGAGGTCAATTACCATTTTTGCTTTGGTGTAAATTCAGTCTGTGACTATTCGTATCTTTAATCGGATATTTTTGTTTATTGCTTAGGGACTTTATTACGTGTTACATTCTTAGTCTTGATTTTGGACTTCATCCTTTTCTGTGTAATTTAGGACTTTCGAGAGGCTTAACTTAACGTCAGCTTAGGGAACAATTATTCATTCATTTATTTTTATTTTTTTAGCTTTGCGGACTAGCCAAGTTTTCAAACCCACCAAAGCAGGATAGGGATTGGTTCTGCTTCAATAATTTTTTAACGAATTCTACTTAAGCCTGGACTAATCATTCTTAAATTTTATTTCTGTTGGGGTTGTGCTTCCTCGGCATGTATATGACTTTTTCTCTCACCTTGCCCGATATCCTTAGGTTATTGGTCTCGTGCCGGACCTGGTCTGAGGAAAAATCCCATCCTCTGAACGTGTGGGTCTGAAAGGTGAGGAAGTCAGGAAGGCTATTTGCGACGGATAGTCCCTCGATGACCTTATCTAACTGGCACTGTACTTATTAATTTACAGGGTGTATTTGTTTTTATTTTTATTTTTATAGACTGTATGGATTTAAGCTGGCTCCCCACAAAATTACGAATTGTTAGTTTGGCAATCTTGTTATACTACATCCTATGTCGAATATTAAGTAGAAGTACAGTATCATCTGTCAAATAAGTGTCCATTACCATGTATTATATGTATTTTGCGAAGGAGACAGAAACATAATTCACATAGGACGTACTGCTTTGAGTGAGCAATGAATTTACGAATTCCCAATTAAAGTACATCAATGTTGTTTCCATTAAGGAATTAACGATTGAAGGGGTCTGGAGGATACCAGACATTGAGTAGGAGTTCTGGAATATTAGAGGGCCAAAGTTCCGGACACGAAATTTCTCCATTCTGTTCGATTATCGAAATTATAATAAACAGCAGTTTTGATAAAGATCTTACACAAAATAAAATTACACCCTTAATTTTCTCATCGGGAACGTACAACGTACAAATGGATGGAGTGTGACAAGAGCAAGTATTGCCCGCGCTCTGAATATGGTGTGCTAACTATTCATGCTGGAGAGCTGTGAGTTTAACTATGCTTCTGCGGCATGAATATCTTCAAAGACAGGGTGAAGTACTGTATGTAGGCTACCGTAATACGTATCTATTTGGGAAATTCTGTATTGTGGTAGATAACTTCACGGATGACGTATGGATATTGATGTTAGTTTTTTATGTTATAATAATATAATGTAATGTAATGTAAGGTAATATTATGCAACATAATATAATAAACTGCTGTGCGACGACAGCTCTACGAGGTAAGTAAATATATACAAATTGAATTCCAGTGCAAGCTATTGTTTGTTAGTTTTATATATTTATTATTATTGTGTTATTCTAAATTGTACACACGTGTATATACAAGTATACCATCACTCACGCAATTCACAAAACCTTAAGACAAAACAATCCAACCGTATAACGAGATTCAAATTGCGAATCGTATTATAAACACCAAAAACATTCTACAATCGTAGTTTAAATTTACATTATTTTATGATTTAAACCTCAACACAGTGATCAGGATCTGATGATGGCCGCGTGAAGGTCAAAACCCGTAATCCTAAACTGCCCTATTATAATAGTGATATTTGACTAAAACATTTCTTTTTCAGGAGTGTTTTTACATTTTTTATACATTGTACCTCACCCAGTCTTTGGGCAAATTCGTGTTGACCGACTGAAGAACTACAAATGACAGTTTATATAGGAAACACTGAAATAATGGCTTCAAAACCTTACAACTCGAGGTTATTTGAACTTCGTTCCAGTCCTATAAACATAATTAAATTGCTTGGCAAAACCGAGAATTGAACCCAAGATATTTGGGAAAGGAGTTTTAATACGAACTCCGTCGACCACAGAAGGCGGCTGAAAACAATGTTCCATGCTGCTTAATTAAACAACAACAACCAGTGGAAACGACAAACATAAGTATGATAAACCATGTATGTATTCCAAGAGTGGTGTGATAGGTAAGGTGTGGTATGTATTCAACATATTAAACGTTCATTTTAAGCCACGTACCTTGCCTGTAGTCATTCCTAATTCATCCATATGTCGATAGTCCAGGCCAATCACACTGTTGAAGCGACCCTGAAAACTCTATAACAGAATGGGTCGGCCGCCATCATCGTTTAAGGTAAGTTAGCTATTCAATATATTACAAGTTTGTTTTGCGCTAAGTGCATTGCCTGTCGGCAAACTGAATCGATTAATGTCATAGTTAGCCAAGTTGCGATTGCTTGTCAGCCAGTAAAAGCGAGAAGAGAGACCGGTTGAGGGGGAAGAGAGAGACAGCTGTTCATTGGCTGCTATCAAGACAGGATCCTTATGGAGTTAAATCCCGAGGGGAAATTGAATCGATAAGGCGGATCATTACAGATGGTGAACAAACACCACAGCGAAATATCCTTTGGAAGAATATTGTGTCATGTCTTCCCCAAGTTTTATATCAATTACGCCAGTTTCAGTAGCCGAGCGGCCTCTGTGATGACAGGTGAGAAGACAAGAGTAGTGGAGTGATGAGAGTTCTCCCCCCCCCCCCCCCGCCCCACCTCTCCCTCTGACGTCACATACTAACACGCAATACATTCAGGGGCAAAGTCGATATCACTCGAACCCATGGTCCGATTTTCTCAAATGAGGTGTCGTTGGACTCGGGTTGACGCCCTCTTTCCAATGGACCACTCATTTCAACCCCTAAATAAAACCTACCCCTACTAGGGGGTGAAATTGTAATTTTTTAGTGAAAATCTCTTTTCAAATGTATAAGGTGCGCTGCTAAAATGAACTTAAACGTTGTTGCACATATAGCGCATGCGTTTTGCTGGATGCCGTTATGGATCAACTTTTTGTTTTTGTTTTGTACGCATGCGCACTTGGGATTTTTGTAAGAGGGCGAGCTCTTTGAAAAAAAAAAAGATTTATAAGAAGGGGCTTTGGTGGTGAGGAGAGAGCCAGATAGTCGCCTACTTTCCTACGAAGTTTGCCGATATCTCTCAAACGCAAGGTCGGATTTGGACGTGTGACGTGTGAAATCGCTTGTCTCGAAGCCCTATATATGTTAGTAATAGGTTAAAGTTTTGAGAATGAGGGAAACAGGCTTTTTGGGGGTAAAACGATGATTTTAGACTTTTTCCGATATCTCACGAATGCATGGTCGGATTTGGTCCTATGACGTGTCAAATGGCTTGTCTCGAAACCCTCTTTATTTTGGTAATAGGTAAAAGATTTTGAGAATGAGGGAAACAGATTTTTTTGGTGTAAAATTGTGATTTTAGACTTTCTGTTATATCTCACAAACCAATAACGCGAGAGACGTATACGAGGGGTCAAAGGACTCGGGGTGACGCACCTCCCCTCCCCCACTTTCGAATATAGTGTTTATGTTTAAAACAAATTGCGAAAGGGTCTAACGACACTTTTGTTGAAAACATTTTAGTTTTAAAACTTTTTTTTAAATCTGTCTAAAATGTTCATGAAGAGTGGTTGTAGATAGAAAGAGACGATACCACTGGGCACGTGTTTCAACGAGGCTATTACTGGCCACGGTGGTGATATACCAATACAGTATTCGCTATTTCGATGAGACGGCGGGTCGAGGGTTCGTTTTCCGATTTTACCTATGATGGAATTCCTAATTCCTAAACCCCCTGAAGGGGGTCTTTAACGTGTAAACGATTATGAGTGACATGACAAATGATAATGCCTTGATCAGATGAAGCTGGCTTTAGATAGAACAAACAGAACTTGGCTCTATGTTGCTTGAAGTGAGTATAGAAAACAAACTTGCTGGGGCAGACTGACAGGATGTGGATGATATTTGAGCTTATTGGAATGCATTGACCTGACTTGACAACAGGCAATGAAAAAAAGCACAGAGATGCTGAGGACACTTGAAGGTCACACGATATGGCAACCATGGCGGGAGGGGGAAGCGAGGATGATATCGCCGATCATGTTCAATGGATGAATTTATATTTTGCGAAGCATTGTTTGGAGAGGGTCATGTGACGACTTGTTTTAAGGGTATTTATTTTTCTGATCTTTTCTATGGTGGACTCATTGATTGAAATAATCCAAAACTGTTAGGGCATGGCCTTGAGATTTTATAAACCGATAATGGGATTTTGACATACAAGGTCCCCCCAGAACTTGACATGATGTCATTCATTTTATGGCTTATGAATTTCCCCAAAAAAGACCCAAAACAACAAGATCATGGACTTTTGCTTTTCTTAATATATTGCAAACCCATAATGTTAGATGTTTACTGTGAGTGACGAAACCTAGCTAGGTAAAGAAAGAATTATTGTAGGCTACATGTACGGTGACTGACACGTCTTTGACCATTGGAACTTGTTTTCAGATCTGACTGTAGTACATAGGGAGTATAGGTTGTAGGCATGGCTTGGAAACGGTATACACAAAATTCAATTTATCGATTCAAGAATTAAGAGTAGACTATCATTAATTAATTGGTTAAAGAGTGTAGCTAAAAATTTAAAAAATGGTGACTACATTAAACTAAACTGAACCAAGTCGAGTCAAACCCAACTGAACCAAACCAAGCCTAAAGCAAACCAAACCTAATCAAGAACAAGCCAAGGGCTTAAGTGTAAAACTTGTGGGGGAATGCAGTCATTGGCAATGTCCAAAAGAAGGGATGACGCTCTACCTTTAGAGGGTAAGGTAAAGCTAGCGCATGGTGCTAATGCATATTCCCAAGTACATGAACCACACACACACAACTATCCTATGCTGTTTTTATGAGTTGACTGTTAAAACTTACTCAGTGGTTACTGAGCAAGATGGTCGCTACACACAACAAGCTTTAAATACTTGAGGCTAATAATCTATACACACACACACACTCGCTTGTTCTAAACTAAACTGTCTTGCTGGCAGTGCTCACACAGTAGGCAATTGACAGAAATGCTTGGCTAACAGAAATACAATCATTTTCGGTTGTCTGATGTTACCAGCTAACCATTACGTGTTATAGTGGTGAGCACATGTGCCTCTTACACTGGATATCGTAACTCGATTTCTAGCTCTAAGGCCTAGAACGAATCAAACTAAGAGAGAAGGGTATGGTGACGCAGTGGTTAAACTGTTAGGCTTTCACTATGGTAGACTAGGGTTTGATTTTAGGTTAATACACATGTCATAAACAAACAAACAAAAAAGCAGAGATAATGTTTAAAACTGATTACACTTGTCTCTTTTCAAATTATTACTTAGATTACAAATACAAAGGTGGACTGGGTTTGATATACAGTTAATGCTGCCTATCGCATACTAGCCTGTAAGAAAGCCAAACAAGCAAAAGACGTAGGTAGAGCAGTGGTAAAATCGCTATGTGTAGAGAACTACCTAACGGTTTTATGAACTGGCAATGGTATGTCGCATAAACAGTGCAGGATACAATCCAGCAACCATAATTTTTATCTTGTGGAACAGAGAAAACAGATATATAGAGAGAGATATAGAAAGCTTGTGTATGTATGGGTAGCATTGATTGTTTGACCAGAGAAAATACGATGAGGTAGGGTGGGGAGAGGGGGAATTAACACTTATATATGAATGAATGGTAAATAGTATTTTTGTTTTTTTCAATAGTTTTGTTTTTCAAATGCAGTGGTAGATAGCCGTTATTTTGTAAAACATTCTTACTTGCAGTAGTAGGAAGTCTCTACGGTCCCGCTAACACACATAGACAGACTGTACTAGTGCCATGGTCAAGCACTCACATTAAGATCATTTACAAAAACATAAAATGAAAAATAAAAAATCTTGTTTTAGAAATATCATTTTTCAACATGCACAAAATAAATAAAAAATGTGTAAACAGCAAAATGGAAAATCCATGTTTCCATATAGACAAAATTTAAAAACCTTAAACGAACATTTAAAAAAATATATATAAATGGGAAATTGACAAATGTGGAAATATGAAAAAGGAAAATCCATGTTTCCATATCATGAAATTGAAAAAACATCAAACTGTCATTTTAAAAAATGCAAATGGAAAATTGACAAATTGCAATGTATGAAATGTGAAATTGAACAAATGGCTATCATTATTTAAAAAAAAAAAACACAGTGCCTTATGGTTGAGGTGTGAATCAAACCCTCCCTACTTATTTTGGACCACCCGAGACTGAGTATACTTGTTTTAGTCCTCATACCACTTTAAAATTTTGCGTTAAAGCTAGGAATTGAACCCAAGAGCTTGTAGGGGGAGATCAAGGTTAGAATATGTTAAACAGACAGTCTTGATTGTTGAATGTGGTAGCTATATAGAGATGAAACGATTAGCTCGGGACAGGGGGCATTGAGATCTGCAGCAAACCAGTCAAACGACTAAAGACTCAAACAACAACATGTAAGCTCACCAAAATAATGTTGTGTAACGGTAAATGTTAGTCAGCGAACAGTAATGCATTATTAAAACCCATGACACGATACCTAAGAGCTTTTCTAAAATTATTTTAAAATGCCTTTAACCCTATATTAAACACCCAGTTCACAATACTCATAACTGCAATGTTATGGTAAAACAAAACAAAATCTATATTTCAAAACAAGCAAGTGGTTTAGTCAATGTATACTGGGAAAAGTTTTGTAAACACTCAAGTCCTCAAGACTAATTAAATTAGTAACTGTCAGGTTGGCCGAGTGGTTACGGTGTTTGACTTAAGATAAAATTTCCTGTACAAGGAAGCAAGGGTTCGAATCCCTTACCTGACATAACTATTGCCTTAACATGGCTTGCCCACACTGAATTATTTTGATACTCGCTACACAAACCATAGACGGAGTGTATTGTTTAAGGCACTCTCTTTTGAACATAGTCAGAGACTGTCGATGGTTAACAATTGCATTAATAGTGGGACATGGGGATTGCAATTAAGAAAATAAGAAAAACAGCCAATACCCATACAATGTTTTTATTCATTTAGTTTTTTAACAATAGTTACACACTGAATACAACTTTTTATCTTTTTTATCATTGTTTGATATAGATTTTAAACACAACGCTTGTTGTAGATCCTTTTATAACTTTCTCCAGGTACTCTTGTTCTTAAAAACTGGGGAAGCCGCAATGGTTTTATAGACATTAAACCCTCATCCTCTTCTTTTTCATCATCATCATCATCATCATTATAAATATTATCATCATAATTATTATAGTCATTGTCACCAACATCATCATCATCATCATCATCATCATCATCATCATCATCATCATCATTATCCTCAACATCACTAGAACTATCCAACTCCTTTTTTTTCCTTTTCAAAAGGGACCTCTTGAAGAGTCTGTGTTGCTTTTGATTGTGTTAAGGGTTTTTTGAACGTTGACAACTGTCCTAACATGACTTTTTGAGGAGATGATACTTGCTTTTCAACAAACAATGCACTATCTTGAGCAGCAATATCATTTTCTTGAACTTGCTTCTTAGCATTTTCATGATATTTTGTTGACAGCAACAGTGTTTTATCTGGTACACTACATTGATGATTACCCACACTTAAGACCTTACCATTCTTACTTTTTAGATGACCTAAACATTTTGTTGTCCTTTGTTTTGAGCACTGCCAAAATATGATTCCATTCACATTTTGCCGCTTATAGTTATAGGAGTAGCCATGATACAGTGCACGTGCTTTGCCTTTATTGGTTATAGTATATTCCATAGTAGTAACTGACTTGTAAAGTTGATCTACCTACTACAAAGGTCAGAACAATTCTGGTGAAAGTGTGATTTTGTGTTGACGTTTTATATAGGATGATGTTGGTGGCTTATGTTGGTGGCTTATGCTGGTGGCTTATGTTGGTGGCTTATATTGGTGGCTTATGTTGATGACTTACGTTGGTGGCTTATGTTGGTGGCTTATATTAGTGGCTTATATTAGTGGCTTATGTTGATGGCTTATGTTGGTGGCTTATATTGGAGGCATATGTTGATGGCTTATATTGGTGGCTTATGTTGATGGCTTATATTGGTGGCTTATGTTGGATGCTTATATTGGTGGCTTATATTGGTGGCTTATGTTGATGGCTTATATTGGTGGCTTATGTTGATGGCTTATATTGGTGGCTTATATTGATGGCTTATGTTGGCGGCTTATGTTGGTGGCTTATGTTGGTGGCTTATGTTGGTGGCTTACGTTGGTGGCTTATGTTGGTGGCTTATGTTGATGGCTTATGTTGGTGGCTTATATTGGTGGCTTATGTTGATGGCTTATATTGGTGGCTTATATTGGTGGCTTATATTGGTGGCTTATGTTGATAGCTTATGTTGGTGGCTTATATTGGTGGCTTATGTTGATGGCTTATGTTGGTGGCTTATATTGGTGGCTTATGTTGGTGGCTTATGTTGGCGGCTTATGTTGGTGGCTTAGATTGGTGGCTTAGGTTGGTGGCTTAGGTTGGTGGCATATGTTGGTGGCATATGTTAATGCCTTATGTTGGTAGCCTATTTTGATGTCATTTTTTGTTATATAATGTATTTGTTCCATTCATTTATGACGTCATAGCCAGTCTTAAAGCAAGTCCAAACTAGTCCGACATGTTGGATTTTTTGTTCATGTGTGAAACTATCAAGTACCAATGATCAAGTGAGCTTCTTTCTCTCTAATCCGCAGTTCTGCCCCATAGCATTGAGAATATTTATTGTAGTAGCCTATAAAGAAACAAAAAAAATCATGTCTAATACAGTTTAGCTATAAGTGACCAGAACCACTATATATAACATTTTATTCTAAGAGCTTTCCATAATGATAAGAAAAAAGAGCTTACCATAATGATGGATTGTGTAAGTAAACGTCTTTTGCTGCCTGATGCCACTACTAAAGTGATACTCATACAACAGACAAGTGAGTTCATGTTTTGCTGACGTAATCGTATGTTCCCCCGCACGCCCACGCCTTTGGCCTTTGGCGTGTGCGCCTGCTTCGCGAGTCGCCACAGCATTATAGGTTATCAGAGGAATTCAACACACACATGGCTGATGACCAAGATGTCCCAAGCCCCTGATATTAATTAACAACAACATCCTTATCCTCACAAGCTTCAAAGCCCTATACATTAGCTTAGTGCTGGTTGTCACCAACAACGACAGGTAGCAATTCTCACTTGAAGAAACCGGAGGTCCGGGCTTGATTCCCGGACCTGCAAAGAAATTTAAATCTGTTGTGAGGACTGGAGCGGGGTACACTCAGCCTCGTGAGGCAAAACTGAGAAGAGATGGGTTCGATTCCCACCTCAGCCATGTTGGAAGTGGTTTTCCGTAGTTTCCCACTTTTACTCCAGGCAAAGGCCGTGATAGTTCCTAACTTAAGGCCACAGCCGTCTCCTTACCAATCCTCACTTTGCTTAAAAATGCACACACTAATGCAACCATCACAATAAGACAGGTTATAAGACCAATTACACACACACGTACACGTGGTTACATGACCACGATGTCGCAAAGCTCCTAAGAATCAACAACAACAACAACTCACTTGAGGTAAGGTCCAAAGCAGGAAAAGGTTATTTGGAATAGTCTGTATTTGCAACAACGCTGCGCCGTTATTTAACATAATGAGGAATGGTTTTGCCTCCAGTGCTTGATGAACAGAGACCAATAACATCACCCAAACAATCTTGCACATTAGACCTATGTGTACAATGTCTTGCGAGGATTGCTCGGCTCTTTGTATCACATCCCATGAGAAGAAGCTCATCATTCATCCGTTATGCACTTCAACTGTATACAAGAAATATATCGGATGGCATATTTTGCTACATTAGCGTGGCTTAATATAATGAATGCGCTGTTGTTCTTGTGGCAACCTAATGGCAGCCTAATGGGAGCATGTGGCGAGCCCACTGCGACCGGCTGAGTCTGGCCGCAAACCGCGCGACAACCCCATCGTGCCATGTCACCAGCACTGCTCATGTTAGAAATTCCTCAAAATATACAAGCTCATCCCGATAGGATATTTCATAAGAGAGTATTGTTTCTAGCGGTATATTTCCCTAATATATTTAGCTTACTTTTAGCAGTTTTTCAATATGATGTAAACGTAGGAATTTGAGAGCAATAAGAGGTGTTTGTGTGTCTGTTTGTCCGTCTGTCTGTTTGTTCTCCCTTATACTGTTGAATGTATGCTCATTATAAAAATATGCTATGCAACAAGTCCCTCATTAAGGACATCTATTTCTTTTATATTTTCAAGAGACCTAGTCCTGCCATCTGTACATAACACGCAGTTGTATATTTTGACAGTTGACTCCGTAGCTCCGAAACCATTCACAACAATGACATGAAATTTGACACATTGATAAAACACAAAATAAAAATTAGTTTGGCAAACTTTCAACTAAATCACTTTGAATATCATGCGTATCCACCATGTTGAAAATCCACGGCCTGCTTCCAGTCTCCGACCGGGTAGGAATGGAATGAATGAAGACCCCATCTAGCGGCGAGGATATGGACTGTGCCGGCTGCCGAGGCCTGACGCACTCCTCTGGGGCAATGACTAAATGAATGACAGATGAAATGAAATTATAGTGGAGAGTGTTGCTGGAGTGAAATGTTGACAGGGAAAACCGGAGTACCCGGAGAAAACCTGTCTGCCTCCGTTTTGTCCAGCACAGATCTCACATGGAGTGACCGGGATTTGAACCACGGACCCAGTGGTGAGAGGCCGGCGTGCTGCCGCCTAAGCCACGGAGGCTTGGATATATAAAATACTAAAACTGTTGAACGCATGCTCATTATAAAAACAAGAAGTTCCGTGAAGAACTATACAGCCTACTTTTCATGCCAATGATTATTCTACAGTATATGAACCTATCTAGAATAATGACGAAATTAAGTTGGTAATATCGAAATATCTAATTAGTTCAAAATATACCTGGTATAATGTAGCCCAATAGAGCACTACAGTTGGCAGCCCTGGTGACTGAATATATTCTTAGTTCCACCTCTTAAGGTACAGAATACAAAATTTGGTTGAAGTCCAATGGACGTTACATGCAGTTAGACACTGGATCTATCAGCACGCGTAAAAGCATGTTGCCAACAATACCATGCGTGTGCTGGTCAGAAATAATCTGAATTATTATGATATCTTGTTGTGCCAATTTTGGATGAAATCCATATGTTAGTATAGAAGTTACATGTATTTTAAAATTGGACATATCAGCAGGCATAGAATCATGTTGGCAGCACTGCCTTGTATTAATTACTCCAAATTAATCTATAATGTCAGGTGCTATACGTGTGCAAAGTATAGAGCTGTTGGCTTGCATACTTTCTGATATATTGATATTAGGGTAAAAAGAATATATACAGCATTTATTAACAGTTGGCAGCCATGATTGCTCCTAACAATACTTATAGTCATATCTGTTATGGTACACATTGCACATACGAAATTTGGTTGAAATCCAACTGATAGTATAGAAGTTACATGTACTTAAAAGTTGGTACTATCAGCAGGCTTATAATCATGTTGGTAGAACTGACGTATATAAGTTACTCCAAATTAATCTATAATGTCAGAATATACGTGTGCATAGTTTAAAGCTGTTGGCTTGCATACTTTCTGATATATTGGTATTTGGATTTAAAAATATATAGAGAACAATTATTAACAGTTGGCAGCCCTGGTGGCTCTTATGAATACGCTCAGTCACATCTGTTTATGTACAGATATTACATACAAAATTTGGTTGAAATCCAATTGATAGTGTAGAAGTTATATGCATTTAAACATTGGACCTATCAGAAGGCTTAAAATTATTTTGGCAACACTGTCATGGTTGGCCTCCTGGAATTAAACTGAAATAGTATTATCTACATGTGTGCCAATTTTGGAATAGCTCCCATGCATACCTTGCAAGATATCCAACATGGGGCTCATATTTCTAGTGCGTTTTTTTCAGCAGTTGGTAGCACTGACATCATTTTCAAATATGGACGTGAGCTATTCCGGTGCACATCTTTACTCATACTAAATTTGGTTTTGATTGCTGCAGCCGATTAGGAGTTGATAGGGGGACACACACACACAGCCAGACAGACAGACAGACAGACAGAAGGACAGACAGACAGACACACATTTTCCCGGATCGATCTCATAAGACTACTTTTTCCTCATTTTTGCAAAATGTGAAAAGTAGGCTAATATGCTATGCAACAAGTCCCTCATTAAGGACATATATTTCGTTTATATTTTCAAGAGATCTATTCTTGCCATCTGTACATAACACGCAGTTGTATAATTTGACAGACTCTGTAGCTCCGAAACTATTCACAACAATGACATGAAATTTGACACATTGATAAAACACAGAATGAAAATTAGTTTGGCAAACTTTCAACTAAATCACTTTGAATATCATGCGTATCCACCATGTTGAATATATAAAATACGAAAACGAACATTTCAGCACTGAATAATCTTTCAAATTCAAAACCTGGCAGGTAGATAGTTTTGCGCTTCACTCAATTAAAAGTACAAATCCCTCGAATTAACAAACTCAATATGGCGGACGAGCGTACTATCAAAACTACCGTCTTGCCAAGTTTCAAAATTACTGATTTATCACATGGTGAAATATTGATTTCAATATTTTAAACGATCAAGATGGCAGTTATATGTAATATTCATTGTGACAATAATGTGGCTTGGGCATAGAGTCTCTTACACAAGACTTGCCTTTGAAAAAAATTCGCGGTCGTTGCCCTATTATTTATTAGATTTTAATATATATATATAAATACTAGCAACCCGCCCCGGTTTCGCCTGGGAACAGTTATGAATGCAAGGTGATAGGCTAATTTTAACCGAGGTCTTATAAGATTTCCTTGTATACGAATTAGTCGTTTTCCCTCCAGCAGTGAACACGAAAAGATTTCAGTTTGATGTAACTCGATAGGGCCACGTAAAGCTGTCCATGAGAAAAACATTCTCCACCGAGATCAACTCCAGTCACGCTAAGTTTCTGATCCTGTGCTTGTTTATAGTCATGGCAAAGCTGACTCTTACTGGGAATTGTAATCGTTTGAAATGATAAGACAAATCTGAAGGAATCATAGGGATTCTGGGTACTAAGACCGTTTCTCCTGTACCACAGCTAGTTAAGATTGTCGCTTCAATGAAACAGTTTTTCAATGTTTTCACTACCAATCGCGTCCCATTGCATAACTTTGGTGGGTGGAAATTAGCCTACGTAGCTTGTGTGGTGGCAAGCCAGAAGGAAGTAAAGAATTTAGGAATACTGTAGGGTAATGGACAGCTTCTTCACTATCGAATACTGCGTCTACTGACTAATATACTTGAGCCTGGGCAGTGAATTTGGAGAACACCAAGTCATTAATTTTCACAACTTGTTCGTTTGTCAGCGATAATATTGCTCTCTCTTTAAACCATGAATGAAACATGTTAGATAGGTCATGGATTTGAGGATAAACGCTACCAATCAATTCTTGAATGCTGCTTACTAAAACACAGAAACCGTGACTGAGGGTAATTTTCCCATCAATGACCGGTACATCTCCATTTCCGACTGTAAGTAACAAATTAGCAAACATACTATTATCTTCTGAAGATTAGAGTACCCTCATGTTAGTTTTGAGTGCCAATTTTGTTATATCCGGCCAGATGTAAGATCTTTTTAATGGAACGTTCACTTCGTCGGCTCTCGTTCTTCTTGTAACAAGTGGTAAGATTTGACGAAAATCTCCGGCGAACAAAACTGTGCAGCCACCCATAGGTGGTTCCGATTCCTTAGATCACGCAAGGTCCTGTCTACAGCTTCAACGGGAGTTTTGTGCCACATTGTAGCCTCATCTCATACAACTAAAGAACAATTTTGGATTAAACTGACAGTGTTACTTTGTTTTGAAATATTACATACGCTTCCATCATTACTGCTGACTTTCAATGGAAGTTTAAGTGTTACATGTGCTGTTCTTCCCCCTTCTAAAAGAGTGGCTGCAATTCCAGATGATGCGACGGCAAGTGCAATATTACCACCAGGCCTCACTTTGGCGAGCAACAAATTAATCAAGAACGTTTTGCCTGTGCCTCCAGGGGCATCGAGAAAAAAAAGCTGAATGAAGATAGAGGAAACTCCAAACACAACCACCATCCTCTGAAATCTTAACTCAACACAACTTGATGGTTTGCTGCTGGATGTATCTGGGGTAAGAGGTTCGCCCGCTAGTTAGGCTGTAACAGGGGTGATAGACTCGCCCTTAGCTATCTCGTAAACTGTCGCCTCAGTATTTGGATGGACATGGTTGGAAGAAATGAAAACGTAAAAACACTTATAGTGGGCGATGTATTGAAGATAGAGATACGCCCTCGCGGACGTTTTTGTAGAACTCTTCATGCTGAACAATTCTTACACTTACATATTTTTAACGGTTTGCCCAGCGTAAGCTTACAAAGCGCTCGGACGCCAGGGTTTTGTAGACTTTTTCACTGAAATCGTTACTGCTCGGCTACCATTGATCAGAATAAATTATTTTCCACATAAATCATCCTTGAGATATCTTTTACAGAATGGTGAAAACCGTATCAAAATCCATCCAGAGGTTCTGGAGATTACCCGTGACATCCAAGAATCGGAGACTTTGTTTTATACTAAGTAGAGATTCAAAACAGAAAAATAAACTTGAAATTTTGAACTATCATAGAAAGGTAGTGGAGGAGTTTTACTCTGCTGAATCCACACGATCATTGATTTTATACACTGGAGAGGGAGGTCTTGCGCTTAAAACAGATATTTCCTTTGTATCTTCTATATAAATTGTGCAGTAAATTTATGTACAATTAATATATTCAAATATCGGCTTCAAATACCAGCATCGTGCAGGGAAACGTAATATTCACGTATAGGTTATATTGGTACACGAGACTTTTCTTTTCTCAATTCTCGTACACGAACCTACTATTTTTACTAATTTACGTACATGTACATTTATTAGATATTGCATACTCGATGTCAATATTTTTGCATATTGGAGATGGTAGCTATTTGTACTGTTCAGGAGGGGCGTGGTGGCGCAGCGGTTAAGCTGTATGCCTCTCACCAAGGTGGACCGGGTTCGATTCCCGGTCAATGCATGTGAGATTTTCGATGTGAAATGCCATGTCCTGTGGTTCGGATTCCACGTAAAACGGAGGTCCCGTGGCTTATGATCGCGAGATTAACGGTCACGTTAAACTACAAGCTTCCTTCCTTGTACTGTTCAATATAACAGTTCTGCGGCTAGAATTAGTGTTTTATATTATTTCTTTCTCCCTACTTCCTCGTCTTCGTAAAACTTTCTCGCATATATTCTGAGCTATTGACTTTAATGTTTAAATACTACTTTTAACGGCATCTTCAATCAATTTAAATGCTGTGGATTGTTATTGATTTAATTAGGGGCTTTGCGACATCGCGGTCAAGCAACCCGTGTACTTGGATATGTCTAGAATTTGTCTTATAACCTGTGATGTTGTAATGGGTGTATTAGAGTGTATATTTGTAATTGAGATGATTGGAAAGGAGGTGGCCGTGGCCTTCATTTAGGTACCACCCCGTCATCTTCCTGGAGTATAAGTGGAAATCCACGGAGACAACTTCTACGATGGCTGAGATGGAAATCGAATCCACCTCTTATCAGTTTTGCCTCACGAGGCTGAGTGTACGCCGTTCCAACGCTCAGACCAGGATTCATTTCTTTGTCAGAGTAGACAGGGCGAATCCTGCAACGATATATGTGATGTTCTTTAGTCCTCTTCCCCGCCCACACACAAAAGGAGAAATGTGCAGGAGTGGAAGAAAAATAAAAATACGAATAGGTGTATATGAAAAACATAAGCAGATGTTGTGTTGAGCTTAGCTGAAATTAAGGGGATGTAATGTTGAACTTAACTGCCTCGTGGAAGGAAGGAAGGAAGGAAGGAAGGAAGGGCGGATGGAAGGAAAGAAGGAAGGTTGATGATTCTTTAGGGGCTTTGCGACATCGTGGTAATGTAGCCCCATGTACTTGTGTGTGTGTAGAATTTGTCTGATAACCAGTATCACTGTGATGTCTCTACTAGTGTGTGTATTTGTAATTCAGATAGGATTTGTTACGTTAAGTACCATCCCGGCATTTGCCAGGAGTAGAATTGGGGAAACCTCTTCCAGGATGGCTGAGGTGGGAATCGAATCCGCCTCTTCTCACGAGGCGGAGTGTGCCCCGTTTTCGCCCTCAGACCAGAAGTACATTTCTTGACCTAGCCGGGAATTGGACCCGGGGTTCCACGGGGACAGCCAAGATTGCCAGTCACTACGCAACAAGAAAGAAGGTAAGAGTGAAGTTTGTGGTTTCATACGATCGTTTGTCGCACAACCATGAGCCACGGTATCTCCTTTTAGCCTATATTCATCGTATAAAATATGGGCTTACGATATCAACGTCGATCCTTGTATTTATCTATCGCAAAATATATCACCAGTAGCTTATTCAATATCTTGGAACCTATAAAATCTATCGGTTTAAATTGTTGCTCAATGGCAGACGACTATGCAACAAGTTCAGTGGTGTGACTCCCAGAATCGTGACAAACACAAAACTAATATGGCAGCCGTGCGAATATTCAAAGTTCAATTACCTCTTCTCATGCCTGTGAGGGCTATTACATCTACGAGCCAAACATTTCGCAATATGATAAAGAATAATAGAAACACATTGTTGATGTGATTTAAAAACCATGACAAGCATGCAACCAAAATGGCAACCACAAGGATTTTCAAATTTCCATTCCGTTCTTTTGGGGCACATTAGAGCTTTAAGTCTGACATTTTGAACCATATGACTAAAAGAGAAATTCAAGATGTGACATTTGAAGCCGTGTCGAATATGAGACCAAGATGGCAAACAAGGGAGGGTTTTAAAATTCAATTCCGTTTTCTCAGGATCTATTTGAGCTGTAAGATTGAAATGTTTTGCTATCATAGCAAACTATAAGATAAAGTCAGACATGTGCTATCAAAACTGGGACAAGCCGAAAACAATATAGTGGCCGTACTAATTTTAGAAAATCATTTGCCTATCATCTGGACTTATTACAGCTATAAATCAGAAGACAGCATCAGACGTGATGACTGAGCCACAGTAGCTTACAAATCTGGGTTTACACCTGCCTGGAACCGTCAGATTCGTGTTAACATCCGGATTATTACCTAATTTGTTTGCTTGGCTGTCACCGCAGACATCCTGGTTCGGTTCGGTTCCTGGCTCTGCTAGGGCACTTAATTCTGATTTGAGAGCTGGGACGGGGTACATTAAGCCTCGTGGGGCAGATCTGAGAATATGTGGGTTTGATTCTTGCCTCAGCCATCACGGAAGTGGTTTTCCGTAGTTTGTCCTAAATTTACTACAGGATAAATGCTGGAGTGGTACTTTTATTAAAGCCACGGCCACCTCAAGGATGTCATAAATATTGATATATCTACTCAGATTCTTAATTTTCATCTTTTATTTCATAACAAAGTGTCCACTAAGCAGCGTGTTTGGTTTTATTACAATTTCTCTCTCAAAGAAAACACTGGCATATCTTTATCGTGTTGGAAGTTGTCTTTCAGTGTTGCCTTAGTAATCGAAATGTGATGTTTTTCAGTCGGTCAACACGATTGTACCCTATTATAATGGGTGTCGTGTGCACCAATGATGCAATGAGACGTTTGACACGCAGTGCGTGGAGAATGTAGATCAGGCTGAACGTTGCTCTGTGCTGGTTTTCGAAGCATGACTTGCAACCACTCATTCAGATCACCGTACACAATACCCCGGATATTTGTTTTCAACCCTCACGCAGACCAAGTGTTGCCTATCATTCAAAATGCTGAGGACGCTCCCATATTTTCAAGATGTCAGCAGTCCTGCTCACTGAGATGCACGCATATGTGATATATTTGAAAAACAAACACCATATCCCATTGGCCTGCAAGATCACCCAACCTCAATCCTTTAGGAAATGTGTGGACCTATTTGGAAGAGCTCAATGCCAGCAAATTCATGGTTTTACGCGATATTATCATAAGCCCTAGCTTCAACTTGCAAAAACATCCGGTCTCTCTTCCTCTCGGATACAAGGCTAAATGAAGTGTTACACGGTATTAGTACAATGCCCCTAGGGGATGTGAGCTTATGATAATTATTGCTACAAACAATACATCAAAAAGTTATTTAATTAATGCACCTAATGCCGTGTAGACTAGCTTCTTGGCTGTCGCCCTCAAGGGCCGGGTCCGATTCAAGGTTCGAACAAGAAATTTATTCCTATTCTAAGAGTTGGAACGGGGTCGCGTCAGCCACTTGCGGGAAAACGTAAAGGAAATGGGTTCGATTCCCATCTTACCACATATAGAAGGGGTTTACCATGGTTCCCAACTTTAACTCCTGGCAAACTTATGGCCACAGCTACTTTTCTTTTTCTCTCAACCAGCATATATTATAAAGCACACACTGTTATAGACTCCACAATAACACTTGTTATCAAACAAACTCTGTGCGTCGCACAGTGATAAGGTTATCGCCACTTGTGTTCAGGATTGTGGGATCGAATCCTGGCTAAGTCAGTTGGTATTTAAGGGTGCTCATTTGTGAGGACGCAGTGTCACTAAATTTAATGACAACATTAAAGATTCCCCTCAGAAAAATTCCGGCACCCTGGCTCACAATATTATTATTATTATAATTGTGCCTTCCATCCAACATTGCTTGATAAAATATCGTTTTCTTTGCGACCAATGCCACATTATCTTAAGACTTAATGTTAGGCAGTTTGTTATTGAGTTGGAAGCCATGTTTCAGTGTTTTCTTACTAATCGAAATTTAATGTTATTCAGTCGGTCAACACGAATGTACCCAGATGTAATGGGTGGCTCACTAATCCTGAAAAACATTTACATGAGATTTATATTTATTAATGTCGTGTAAAAAGAATTGGGCAGTTTGATTCAGCATTTAATGTTGATCCTTTCTTTTAAAATCAATTTCGTGCTAGCAACCCCCTCACATTCGAAAAGGAAGAGAATAGTGCATGCTAATAGGCTCTGTTGCTATTTAGACTGGCATAATACGCCATTTCATACCGCAGATTGTTCACTCTGACGTTTATATCTCTACTGTAAGCCCTCTTTGTCCCCATTCAGTGTTGGGTCCACGTGGAGTATATACTATTAACCTATCTGCCTCGTTAGTAGTCCGCTTTCAAGTTGTTGATGTTTACCGTAAGCAGTCAGAGATAACTGCCAACTAAGCCGTGTATACACTTGTATTATAGATAAGCAGCTTTGTACGTTTCCAGCATTCTCTAATATCCTCAATAAGCTTCACGCAATGTTCCTTAAACTTAACCAAACGTCTGACTGAAGTCAAGCTAAGTAATAACTGTTAGCTTATGGTTGCACTCGAGAACTTAATCAAAGCTAAGCCTTGCTATATTAATATATACGGATCCAGTAGCTTATCAGTCCGCGGTCACAGGAGGATTCTCAATCACCAGCCTGTAAACAGACCGTAGTCTCTATAAGTTAGAAGTTATAATTGGAAAAATGTGGGCGATGGAGTTTCATTCATGGGTTGGGGCAAATGTAATTACTCTTTGTGGGAAAACTAATTCATCAAAAATATAACTTACCGGATGATTCACCAAACAAAATGGATTCCTTTTCTGAGGGAATGCTAGCGGTATACATGTTGGGAGCAAAGAGTATAAATGACCACTGACTGTTAATTTAGACTAGACTTAGGTCTGGACGGCCGATATTTGCCTAATCTCGAAATATTAGCTCTATTTGTAATTTGGACGCGTAGAAATGCCCAAATCTAGGTTTGCGCAATTACGATATTTTGATAGGCCTATATTTAAATACTTGTTCTAGTATTGTAATAATTGATTAATAATTTCATTAATTCATTTATTTACATTGCAGACTGTTTAGCCATTCACCGTCCAGTCTAGTCCGCAAACCTCCGTTTAGGTACGAGTCACCTCCCTGATCTCTTATAATCAGTTATTACTACGGCTTTCTCTGTTTCTACTCCTCTCACTTTGAAATCGATAAACACCGAGTCTAACCATCGCCTCCGAGGTCTACCTCTGTTCTCTTACCCTCTACAGACGAACTCGTTAACCTCTTAGGCAATCTCTCCTCCCCAATTCTATTCACATGATCCCACCATCTGAGTTGGATCATACGAGCAGCTTCATCTAGCGTGATCATCTCTAACTTATCCTTTATCTCGTCATTACGAGTACCTTCCTGCCATTGCTCCCATCTACTTGTCCCAGCAATCATTCGTGCTACCCTCATATCAGTTACCTCTAGCTTATGTATCAGATATCCTGAATCTACGCAGCTCTCACTTCCATACAGCGACGTTCGCTGAAGCACTGAGCAATGTAGATGGAGAGTTTTGTCGCTACACTATTTTCTTTCTTGCAGAATACACTGAGAACTCACTGCATTGGATTTTCTTTACTTTGACTAGCTCTCGTACATTACACTACCATCCTGAGAGAGTACACAGCCCAAGTACCAAAGATGGTCCACTTGCTCCAGTTTACTCCTTCTTGCTTTGCATCCTACTTTGAAGTGCTTCTTTCCTACCGACATTAACTTCGTGTTTGAAATCCGGATTTCCATGCCATATTCCCCACATTACTGTTCAAGTTCTAAAACATTAGCTTGTAAACTTTCAACAGAGTCTGTCATTACAACCAGGTTATCAGTATAAGCCTGACTGATCACCTGGTTTTCACCTAAGTGAATCCCACCCAGCCTGTTTATGCACTTCATCAAAATGGTCCACATATAAAATAAACAGTAGTGGATAAAGATTGAAGCCATGACTCACTCCCGAAACACTGTAGAAATCTACTCCCTGGTTCTGGAGACAACGGAGAACCGCTGTTTGAGCTCGTTTATCATTGGCGAAAGTTTCCACCACAATGTTCTTTCAACTTGACAAACACATGTGATGTTTATTCATTTATTCATCTATTTATTTATTTAATTATTTAAAAAAATATATTTATTTAGCAGTTTATATTGAAAATAGGATCCTTGCCATATAGAGAATGTAAACAACTAATCCATTTTATTTTATTTTTCGTCATTATTACAACACACCATGATGTTCATAAATCCATTACACCTTTTAAACCCAATAAGTTAAAATGTCGAAATTTTCAAATTGTAAAGCTATAGTATTTCCTTCTTCCCGTGGATACTCTGAAGACCAGTCTGCAGTACCAGAACGAAGCCCAGTATCCTGAGCTTTGGTACTGGGACTACTATACATTGCGATACGGCCGCGTATGAAATTCCCCTAAAACAAAATGGCGGCTTCCGTGACGTCATCAACGACGTCTCGAAATACTCCTCTGGCAAGCTTACGGGAAAAGCCTGGGTAATAGGGTTTTTTTGGGTGGGGAAACACCAAAAAACGTCAATTTTTTATGTATCGAAATCTATATTTGAGCTATATAGTTCAACTAAAGATTCCGATACATGAAAAAATTTCGCGAATTCACGTATTCTATGTATCGAAATCTATATTTGAGCAATATAGTTCAACTAAAGATTCCGATACATGAAAAAATTTCGCGAATTCACGTATTCTATGTATCGAAATCTATATTTGAGCTATATAGTTCAATTAAAGATTCCGATACATAAAAAGAATTCGCAAATTCACGTAAGAGGAGTTTTTTGGGTGGAAAAACGCAAAAACCGTCCATTTCTTTCTATGTATCGAAATCTATATTTGAGCTATATACTTCAATTAAAGATTCCGATACATAAAAAGAATTCACAAATTCACGTAAGAATAGTTTTTTGCGTGGAAAAACGCAAAAACCGTCAATTTCTTTCTATGTATCGAAATCTATATTTGAGCTATATAGTTCAATTAAAGGTTCCGATACATAAAAAGAATTCGCAAATTCACGTAAGAGTAGTTTTTTGGGTGTAAAAACGGAAAAACCGTCCATTTCTTTCTATGTATCGAAATCTATATTTGAGCTATATACTTCAATTAAAGATTCCGATACATAAAAAGAATTCGCAAATTCACGTAAGAATAGTTTTTTGCGTGGAAAAACGCAAAAACCGTCAATTCCTTTCTATGTATCGAAATCTATATTTGAGCTATATACTTCAATTAAAGATTCCGATACATAAAGAGAATTCGCAAATTCACGTAAGAGAATTTTTTCGGGTGGAAAAACGCAAAAACCGTCAATTTCTATCTATGTATCGAAATCTATATTTGAGCTATATACTTCAATTAAAGATTCCGATACATAAAAATAATTCGCAAATTCACGTAAGAGGAGTTTTTTGGGTGGAAAAACACAAAAACCGTCAATTTTTTTCTATGTATCGAAATCTATATTTGAGCTACGTAGTTCAATTAAAGATTCCGATTCATTAAAACAATTCGCAAATTCACGTCATAAAACATTGTGGTGAATAATGTTGTTTTTGCTGGGGGGGCTGCTCCCCCCCCAACTTCCGATAGTTTGGTATTTTTATGTTTTCCAATACTGGCTGCAAACACAAAAACAAGACCTATAGGCCGATAGGTCTAATACAAAACATTGTCATATCTATTTTGCAGGTGTTCATGTACATGCCAATTTGTCTAAATCCTTTACTATTTTAACAGGCGTATTCCCCAACACCATTACTGACGTAATATTATCGTTTAGACAACTTTAATATTAAATGCAACAACCAAAATATATGTATGAACAACGTAAAAACTCACCGATATATTCCAATTACTGTATTATTCCATATGTACAAGCAGAAGCACTGATTTTCCACAAGTAACAGATTTTAGTTTAATGCAACAATTTCAAATTTTAAAAATTTTGATACACAAGCGAGCACACGATACTGCTATTATAAATGATACGCAAGAATAGTTATCTAATTATTACAGTTAGAAATCACTAACGATAATACCAAAATGGCGAACAGTGTCCAGCAAATTGCGGAGACAAACTCACCACTGAAATGACGTAGTAATCAGCTGACAACCAACTACCGGTTTTTTATTTCAAAGACATATGATCAAAATATACCATCGATCGACATAAATCCATCAAAGATTCGATTTCATAAAGGAATTTCGCAATTTCTATTAATATGTAGTATGAACGCAATATCAAGTACAACTTACCACATAACTAGCGACGTGAAGAACAGACAGCACAAGTGTTGGAATGACATAACCAAAAAAAAAAGAAATCTTTCTTATACAAAGGCCCGGTCAATAATCAAAAATGAAAGAATCAAAAATCTTGAACAACATATTCAGTCAACCATCCATACCCAAACATTCTCAGCAGACATACAACATACACCACATACATACACACACACAAGTTTTACACTAACTATATATAGAAAATAGACTACTTGCCTATGAAAATATTCAAAATTTATGAACCATTATTCTGGTTAAAAGAAATAACGAAACATAAAAATATTCATTAAAAAGAAAAATAAGTAATTGAAACAATTATATAACTCCATGAACACACTGACCATTGCTAATTGCCAATGTCAGATGCACAATAATTAAGTAAATTTGACTCCTTAACGATAAAAATAATCAAAAATTCAAACCCATTCCTCTGGTATAACGAAAACAAAAAAAATAACAATATTCATAAACGTGTGTAATCCAAAAGCAATTACAACTTAAAAAAATATAACAAATACTCAACTTCGCACATTGGAAAATTATAATTACTTTTCCATTCATTCAGAAACAGAAAAGAAATCATTCAGCAGGGACACACCCATTATAAATTGAACCCAGGTGATAAGGACGATCTCAACTATTAACGACCAATCTCGACCCCGCCAACGCATAAGCTAAAAAGCCATATTTAAGCGAATAAGGCAGACAAATCCCAGTCTTTACATCATGGGGCTTCTTGAACTCGTTAATAACTGCCTAATTTAGGCCTTGGTTTGTTGAAAATGTGGTACAGCGTACATCCTTCCCACTTGTAGTATTTCAAAAGGCTAATCCCCAGTCCCCAACTCCCCCATCCCAATAGCCTTCAAACTAATCCCTGCCAAGAATGAAAAACAAAAAACAAAACAATCACCAATCTTCAGCATACACTCAATCTCTCACACTTGGAGGATATAACCTCCGACAATCAACCAGAAACCTTTCAAACACACACATCCCGGGGTCCACATTCTTCCGCCACACATACTCATCCAAATGCTTCTGCAGTGACCCTTCCCGTCTTTTCCCCTTCCCAATGCTATACTTCACTGCAGACCAGAACCCTTCAATAGTTTTCGTGCATGCCCCAGTATCATAATTTTTAAATTGAACAGTATGATTAACAGCAAAATGTTGAAAACCCTCATCGTTTAACCCCCCATAACCCTTCCACATATCACTATAAATAGTAGACCCTCCCTTGATATATTTCCTAATTAAACCCAATAAAGTAACCTTATCCCTTTTATCTACAACTTCAAAAAAACACTCCCTCCCATTACTGCCCTGAACTACCCCACCAAAAACCCATGTATTCTTCATCTTCTTACCCCGATTAAACTTACGCTTCCCGAAACAACTCTCATCTATCTCTACGATAACCCCCTCCCCCACAACAGGCCCCCGTTCAGACAACCAAGCACCACATACCTCTCTACAAAATACAAACCAGTCAATCACAGTTACCGTCGATACATCCAACTCATGCACCACCTGATAAATAGGCATTCGCCAACAAAAACAATATACCATCAATAAAATATCCTTTATGGTTAAACGGGCCTTTGCGAAAAAAGACCCCTTTCTAATGGTACGCCATGCCGAACACTTCGAACAACGCTACATGACAAGGTCAGATGTACGTTGGGCTGACACCTTCGTCTCCTTCATCTGGCGAGAACACTTCGGACATTCATATTCCGAAGCCAATAGCCCCTTCTCCCTAGCAAAGGCAACAGCTCCTTCCACCGTCGATAATAATCCGAACAGGACAATTAATTTCATTGCGGATTGAGGAGGCGCCATAACCTCTTCTCTCTCGCCATCACTTTCAGAAGATGACACATTTTCCCTATCCCTACACAATCCACTAGGCCCGGCCACATCGATGACTATTCGAACTACTGCCGACTGTTCATATACAGATACAAACGAGAAGTAATTAATAATCATTCACTACTTACCAAGAAACGTCGGTACTTCGAATCACCATTAAATTCAACACCAACAGCGCACTCAGCCATCAAACAGCCGACAACGGAATATCCAATCAAACAGCCGACAACCGAACAACCAATAGCGTTCCGTATACGACATGACATGAAGCCTGACGTCACGACAGCCAACCAATAGCGTTACCGATAGCAATACGCCAGCCGTGAGATCACGGTGACGTCACTGATCTCCCTAAATATTCCCCAGATACCGGTGTATCGGAAGGTATAGTTCAACCCTTGTGTTTCTCATTTCTGTGAAATTTCTCAAAATTCCTGCCTATGCACTGTGCCCGTCCCGGAAATATGTGCGATGACCCGGCCAAAAATTACACCACACAATTTCCGAGAAAGAACAGGGGAGTGCAATAAAAAAGTAGCAGGAAAAAAAACGAATGTGCCTGAATTCTAGTTTGATAATATAAGAAAAACGGCTCGGGTGGCACGAGACAGAGTATCTCCGGGTCGTTACGGGATGGGAAAGAGGGCGCCATCAAACTAGAGTTCGCAAAGACACATTCCTGGAGAGGCCAGAGTTAAAAGAAGGAAAGTAGAAATGACACAGATAAAAGAAATTTAAGAAGGTAAAGGATAATGATCCTTATTTATTCATGGATTCAGCTTGCATTAAAATTCCACACCCTACCTATGATCTCGACGGCTAGAGAATCCCTAAGATATGGTGTAATGTCTTTCTGAATCTTGCCAAATCGGATCAATAAAAAAAAATTACATCACAGGACAGAAACGAAAGCCAACTAAAAGTCTCTTCTGTCGCTGCAGGGATTTTTCGGCGCACACGACACGAAAAATTATTAACACTCATCCCTGAGCGACCTAACTTCAATTATATGAAAGGAAAAAAAATACACCATCAAATAATCAAGTTAATGCGCCCTGTGATGTGAAACTGCTTGCTAATGTATAGATATCGGCATTGTACCACCGTAATTGCACACAAAACAGTCCATCCAATTGTCCAAACTTATTTACAATTATAACTGACAATAATATAATATGAACTCCTCTAATTCAGTTCCTAAAATCAAAAATTGTCCACATCAGTCCACTGATTATCAGGATCAGTTCAATAATAAATCTTTTAATCAAATCGAAATCCTTAATTCAATATCTCATGCTCAATTCAAAATCTTTTAGTGAATCCTAAACTAATAATCTTGTTCAAAATTCGATAATCTTTTGTCAATTCAATAATCATCCCTAATGCCCGCAATTATTATAATAATCCTTACATGGTCTCGTGGTCACGAATCCACAACTAGATTCAAGAATAATCCAGAATCAAACTCCATCAAATGATCATTGAAGTATCAGTGCAACCATACTCGATGATTTCGTTAAATTGCTCAGGCAATTGCTGATCAAAATAATTAGTAAAGAGGACAGAGAAAGAAAGATTAAATTTTGCCTCACAAAAGCAATGAGCCTTTGTCGAAATGAGCCATAAATACTCTAAGAGAGACCAAATAATTGGATCAAAATATTTAAACGTCATGATAGGATTATAATAATTCATGATAAAACATGTCATATCATTTGCCAACAAATCGTTGCACTAAGGCAATAGCCCTCTAAATAACTCGAGCAACATGTCACAAAAGATCATGGCCCATCAAACTATCATTCAAGACCAGAAATCAGATCATCATCTGAGCATTTCTGTACATAACTTCAATAATTCCTATCACAAATATAATATCCAAGTGGCAAATCTAATATTTAATATTGGCTATCTTCACACTCAAAATGTGGCAACCAGAATGCATAAATCGAACAGTCGGATCTGAACAGATATGCATCCAAAATACTAATAATTCAATCCAAATGTGAACGGCTCAAGGCAAAACTCACAAAGTCCTCAAATGAGACCCCTAATGATCGTCCTAGAAAAGATCTAGAATTAAAAAAAAAACATCGCACGGACGGCTTCAACATCAAATCCCCAAAGAAAATGTGGACCAAAAAAAAATTGTGCATCTGATGCACACTATCTTAAAATCCTTGGATAAAACCATAAATCGGAAAAGAATGCATCATGAAAGAAACGCAGAAGAAAAAAAAATGAAATAATTGTCATCGCAATTATGCAAGAGAAAATAATAATAATAATAACAATCGTAAAAAAAACAATCATTATCATCATTAATCCCAACAAAATTCATTAGACTCCGATGTGTACAATCAGATAATGCTCTTGCCATACCGTGGAATTATACAAAGTCTAAATATGATCATGTGCTCTGGAGTGCAACTCATTATGGGAAGATTCAGTTCATGTGGGCTGGCGACACATTTTTACCTCCTGGCATTTTCGTTAGGCAGAGACAAACCTCTTCTGCAAATTTAATAGAGTGTAAAGATCCCTCATAAGTGTTCCCTGGTGTCGTGTTGGCGGCAGGCGTCTCCTTGCGAAGATCGTCGCGACGCCTCCTGGATCAAAGTTCCATCCCTCCATCACGCCTTCTGCGTGTTTTAATGTGCCATGGTGTAATTAGAAATATTCGACACTGGATGTCTCTCCTTCCTCACGAAGACATTTACTTCATTAATATGTTGCCCCATTATTTTAGAGTAACACGCCGCCACTGTTCCAATTCGATCTAGAATGTTCAGAAGTGAGATTGTGTTCAGTGTAATTGGCAAAGACTGTTCCAGAAGTCCGGCGTGAAGCAATGTTCAATGAACTATGTGAACCATTACAGAGTTCCAATGATGCCTAAAGCCATGTTCACTTGCCATCACGGCTTTGATTAAATGTGCAATGTTCTGTCGCAAAGATGTCCCAACTGATTTCCATTGAATAGTGTGTAAGCTTGTAACACAGGATGAGAAATATCCAGCCCTCGGACTTTGTATCACTGCTGCTTTATGCTGGTAATGTTTATATGATTTTTCAACGTACGTGGCTCCCACTTCATTTGTATGTCAGTGCAGGTTCCAATACTTACGAATATGAACCATCACTTTCACACTGCCGTTTGCTTGCGATTTGCAAGTCACAAACTTGCATCTAATAGCTCGCCCTTACGACCGTAAGAATACAACACACACAGCGATACCGGTCCGCACCAAACATGTTCTGGACACGACCAGAATCAAACATCAGAATGAGCAAGCTCGTCTCGCGATCACCTGCCAAGTGGCCCCGCTATCCACCCCGCCGTAAGGGGGTGGGGGTAGCTCGCATATACCTCTCCTTACTCCCGGCCGTGACATCGTCACACAAGTGCACTGACCTCCACCGGTCATTCGGGCAAGATCAAACCACCGTGACGTAATATTTGCGGCCCCCGGCCGTTCACGCAGCACTGTAGCTTAGTGGTCATACTCCAAATCGGGTAGGCCTACAGCACCAAACCTGAAGGCAATCTCCTGCGAGATACACTCCAGTGTTCAGCCCACCCAGCTCATCCATTGATGTAACGGGCCACAGAGTTTCACGGGCGCTACAAACACCGTTCCACGTGGATTGGCACGTCCAGCAGTGAAACGGACGGACAATGTGCGTACCTATGTCCGTATCTCAGGCAACTGGCGGTGGTCTATAGCAGGGATTCTCAAACTTTTTTTGTCGCGCTTCCGTACTGCAACATGAAATATCTAGCCCCCCCCCCCCTTATTTCTTCCTTTAGCACTTCTCATAGGCTACGTCTCACACACACAAAAAAGCGAATCACAAAATCTACAGTATTTGCTTCTGTCTAATTACTGCAACTACCTGTTACAATGATAATAATAACACAAAATTTACTATTATTTGAGCAAATCAGAGTTCAGAACCACTGTTAATAAGCCACATCCATGGGTAATGGCGTTACTTGTACCAGTTTATTGTAAATCGGGCAAACCACTTACACTGAACTCGCACTAGAATTCACCTGTTCACTCGCTGTCTTTGAACTGACTAAAAGGCCTGGTTGAATTCAAGTCGACAATGACAGAAATAGAAGAATCTATTCTTGTAAAGAAGTGGCGGTCACATTGCCTAGCGGGTTATTGTCATTAGTGGTTGTTAAGTGTTTGTTAAGATGATATCGCTGCGGATGTGAGGTGAAAGGGAGCTGTGTGGGAAATGTTACTCTATACCTTTTCTCAGAATTCCTGCTGGCAGGATCTACTGGTATGTTCTTGTGAAATAAGACAGCAAAAGTACCAGTACGAGTTCATTAGTCTTGGTCGTGGGATCATCCTGCCTATGATAGGTTCATGGATATGAGGAAAGCAATATTTGATACAGGTTATGAAACATACCTAGGTATAAATAAATAGTTCCGTGAAGAAATAAATAGCCTGTTTTCACATATTCTACTGGTCTTACTTAGGATATGAGAAATGAAAACGAGATTTTAAAAAATGCACAGTCGCCATTTTTAAGTTCTCATCAAATTCCATTAAATTATACGTCCATGTATAAACCGTTGTATGAAGATATACCATGCCAAGTTTCACAGCGCTTGGATGAAAAGTCGCGAGAAAAATCCATTTAAATATTTACATTTCGCGTCTCCGTCATGTTAGTTTTGTGTTCACTAGGTTATTGAATGATCAATAGGTGATTTTATGTTAATAGCCTCTTTCAACATACAAAATTTCAGTAAGAGTGCTTTAATACATTCGTAGATATTGAGAACCGTCTAAATATTTCGGATGTGTCCATGTTGGATTGCTATATATGTAGGCCATAGAGTTATGTACTGAACCCTTTATCCTCTGATGGATAAATGATTCGATGTTTTATTTCTACAATTAATTAATATTTCCACCAGCGTCATGAAATAGCCAGACGAAGATGAGGAAACTTCAAGCATTTGTTGGAAACAGTGGGGACATACCTGCAGCAGTTTGACAAAAGGCTAAATACTTAAGGATTGTGAAAAGAAAGAGCCTAGCAATGTTTCAGAAGGACAGGTGGTGGCTACCTCAAAATAGAAGGGACGCGTTGTGAGACACGATTATGGCATGTTCATTGTACTATTCGCGCCTAGAAAAAATAAAATGCAGTAACGTGAGTAGCTGATGGTACTACGGGTCACTCCTACGAGGCCGAGGTCTGATAAAAACCGCGAAGTTAACGAAAAAGTTAAACCAATGAGAGATGAATGCTTACGAACGCGCCAAGTCTAGCTTGGGCACGCGACAACTAGCATTAACGCGGGAGATCGGCTAGACAACATCTCTACGATCGATTCTAGAATTAATGAGCATATTCTTGACCTGCGCAATTTTACGAGTTCAGTGATATTTGTTTCATTCCTGTACCACTATTATTTTGAGAAATTTTTATATAATTTCCCCCCCCCCTATCGATACCTAGGGCCAGTTCATTTATAAGTGGCGTGAAGAGCCATGAATTATTATTACATTTTGTGCGTCTGAGGACGTAGGTTACCACTACATTGTGTGTGTCGGGAGACACAGGTTATTATTACATTGTGTGTGTCGGGAGACACAGGTTATTATTACATTTTTGCGCGTCTGAGGACGTAGGCACTTGTACTTTGCGTGTCATGAGGACACAGATTTTTATTAATATAAATGTGTTATAAATTCAGTGTGATAGATAGTCACAGTACTATTTTGTAGGGACAGTATCATCGACAATTCGCCAACAGACTGTTCTGGGGAAATAAGTACCTAAAACGGTGAATTTAGTAGGCAGATATCGAGTGTGTAATAATCTATAACTTTTTGCATCAGCACGAGAGATGACATCGCTTATCCTGGAAGAAGTTGGGAACTGTCAACAGTCCGTCGAGATGTTTGAGATGAGCTAAGCAGCATTAAGTAGGGAGATGGCTGCAGATGTTCGCTGAAGGTGACTGGCCGAGGATGAGTACAGAATAATATTGTTATTATCTGACAAATTAACTTATGGTATATGGGATATATTTTGTTTGTAAATATCTTGCTTGCGTTGATTAGCGTAGTGTATTTAGTTTTGGTCTGACACACCTTTTGCATGGAAACAGCTCGCACAATTTTTCATAGTCGTAAGTTATTGTTTGTTTGTTTTAACTAACGTGGCTATGTGGACAACCGTGTTTGCATATGTTTACGCAATACGTTAAGAAACGTCTCTCGGAGATATATTGTGTTTCAGAAGTAGGACTGAATTAATATAATCATACAGTAGATTGGAGGGTAAATTAATCTTTCTAATGTTTATTATTGATCAGATTCAGTGAGTTTATTGCCTTTGGAGCAATGTGAGTTGTGGCGAAGAGCAGTCAGCTCTCTCGTAGGTTTTATATTCTTAAATAGATTGTGAGCATCTGATTCAACCGACCTGTGTGAAAATTATTATGTCATTCCGAGTAGTGTGTGTGTGTGTATTTTATTGGTCATTACAAGCGGGAATTTCAGCGTAGACTGATTTCAGTCAGCTTGGTGCCAAGTCCATATCGTTACCTTGCGAGGACATATGTGGCTATATCGATTAATGTCTTACCATATGTTTATGTGGTTGAGATTTGTTGCTGTTGATTCTACGAGATAACGGGACAGTTGGTCAAGTTATTTTTACACACTGGAGCTGGACGATGACAAAAGTGAGGAAGGGGGAAGCTGTTTTCACAAGGCGGGCTGAAAAGATTGCATTGAGGTCATTAGTGGAGTGCTTGTTGGCTCCGTAATAATACTTGAAATACAGAATAAGAACTGATCAATGATAAAAATTGTTTAAATAAAAGGGAGTTGCCTACGAATCACTATAATCTCGAAGCGTTAGCTTAACGTGCATTTTTGTTCATATAAGGTAATCTCAGCCGGTGAGGCTTTTGTTGTTGTTGGTTCCATTCCATGTTTATGTTCCATTATAGTGACCCGTGCAGTCACGTGCGATGCTGTCTTTTCCTTGTTTGTGTATTGAGCAATTGGCCGTGTTGGCAGCTCATTTGTCAGATGCGTCATCGCACTGAAGGAGGGTCTCGAGGGAGATTCCTGTAAATATTAGATTTTAGATTGTGTGCCAACATTAATTTTAAGGGTTTTTATTATTGTTGTGTCCTATATCCGTACACGTTGATTTACGAGATGATTGTTCGTAAGCATCGTGGCTGTTACCCGCTGTAAACGAACAGTCATCCAAAGTACTCATTCCTCGTAGTTAGTCATTACGCGTACATAAAATCCCAATGCAAGTTAGTGGAACTTGGATCCACATTTTTATGAGGAGGAGATCTGTCTGACTCATCAACGTCATGGGAAGATTCAGGGAGGAATATTATTATTGTTGTTGTCTATATTCATTTTTTTGCACTAATAGTCATTAAATTATGTTATTATTTTACGTCTTGTCACTTCCTTTCTTAATTATAGTTTTAATCCTATGACCCTCCCCTCAGTAGAGCATGTTGTTTGGCGAACGTAAACATCACACTATGAACTGAGCGCGACCCCTTGATCAAGATTCTTGCATATAAACACTGCGATACTGAAGGGTTCATAGGAGGTAAACTGGTGCGGCCAAGCGTGGGGCGGTTCACTGTGGTGTAGCGGCAAAGAAATTGCACATGTCAATGTAAGCGTAGTTGGGTTTACAAACTGACGCAATAATGAAGGTGTATTTTTGTTGCTGGTTCGCTGCTGGAACACATTTAGTTGGCGTATTTGAGTAAAACTGACATGCCACAAGTGGAGGCAGATATGACAATATTTAAATCACCGGAAAGTGATATTTTATTAAAAGTAATTGAGGCGAAGGGGATACCGCCGACTGTGTGAAATATAAATTAAAATCAGGAGTTTGCAATGTAAAATACGGTTCACGTTTTTGTCTATTGAATTAAAGTAAAAGTAATATACGTGATATCGGGCGCCCAACGATTAAAGTTAAAACTAGATTTGTTTAAAAAGTCAAACTCATGAAAATGTTAGGAGGCTGGTAGCCTTAAATGACAATTAATACTTTGTTAATTAGTCAGTGTTAATATCAGATCAGGATAACAATTTAATGACTGAATATGTGTTTGGGTTTAAATTAAATTGAGTAAAATTAGAACCACTCAGAGATGCAATTGACTAGTGGGATTTAATGTAAAATATAAATGAACTGAGTAGGGTAAAGAAATTAAATATGCATGGGATTGTATGTGAGTGTCAGGGGGCATTGCTTTATGCCATTTCCCTAATGTCTCATATAAAGTGTATAACATGGCAACAGTAGAACAGATTCAAGAAATCATTGAAAATGCCGCTAGGAGGACACAGGAATTGTTGGACACCAAATTGGCGGAACAGAGTGAATCACTAAACACTAAACTATCAGAACAGAGCGAATCATTAAACGCGAAATTATTTGAACAAATAAACAATAGTATGTTAGAACAAAGTGAGGCATTAAACGCGAAATTATCTGAACAAATAAACAATAGTATGTTAGAACAAAGTGAAGCATTAAACGCGAAATTATCTGAACAAATAAACAATAGTATGTTAGAACAAAGTGAGTCTATAAACAAACTATCCGAACAAAGTGAATCACTAAACACAAAACTATCTGAACAAAGTGAATCATTGCGGACACAATTAAACAACAGTAGGATTGAACAAAATGAATATCAGGCGGAACAAGCTAGATTATTAAAAAGTGAAATCAATGACACTATAAATTCGCAGTTAGAGGCGCAGAATGTTAAAAACACGAACCAATTAGCTTCGTTAACCGCAGAGATGAAGGATCACACTAATCAACAGATGGTATTGCTGGCCCTAGATGTTAGTAAAAACAATGAAAAACAATTAGATCAGATTAAGAAAATGGAAATTATATTTGATCAAAAACTTAGCATTCTGGATGAAACGGTGTTAGGTAAATTAGAGCAAATTGAACTAGAATGCACTATGAGTACGAGCGAGGTCAAGATAGCTCAGGATAAGATGGAAGGACGATTTAAGGAAATGGACAAAAGCGGCAAGGTCATTCAACAACAATTATCAGCGGTAGATGAAAATATATCCGGCATAATTAAAGATATGGACCGTCTCGAAATAAAATCAGCGGAGCAATGGAAAAGCCTAGAAGCGGATCAGGATCAATTAAAGAATACCATCGACGAAAATAGCGCGAGATTGGAAGAATGGAAAAGCCAGATAGAAAGCAATCAGGATGACACTAAAAGCCAGATTGAGGAGAGAGTAAGCACAATTAAGGAGCAAATAAGAAAAGATTGGCGAAAAATGAATATCGATTCTAAAGAGGAAAGACTAACCATCATTAAGACAGTAGGCGAAAATCATACTCGTATTCAAGCATTATAACAAGAAATTAAGAGTAAACTTAAAGAACAAACAGACAGGATCATTAAAGCTGAACTGAGGTCGATAGAACAATCCTCGATATTTAAAACGGGAACAATGAAAGATAAGCAGGATGACGCAAATATCCCGGAGGGGACGAGCACAGCAGGAAGTCAAACTCAGACAGAGAGCCCATTAACGACAAACACGGAGGGGTTTCGCAAGAATATTGAAAGGAGTTCCACGCCACAGGACGGTCATCAGCCCACACAACTTATCCAAGTAATTCGCTCGAACGATTATAAACCGCAGAAGTACACGGATAATTCAGGGGTGACATCTAAAGCCTTTATTAAAGAAATTGAAGATCATTACAATGACACTGGGGTACCTGAAGCACGTAGGTTAAGGATGATGGAGAGATTTTTATCAGGAAATGTCCTTACATGGTTTTTAAGCTTCAAATATACATTTGGAACTATGGCAGATTTTAAAATCGCGTTTCTGCGCAAATACTGGTCGCCGGCATTGCAACAGAGTTTACGAATGGAGCTTTACTCTAGGAAATATCAAACTACCCAGCAAACGAAATACTCAGATTTCTTTAACATGCAAATGCTAAAATTTCGCGACCTTGATTACCCTTTAAATGAAGCGGATCTGGTGATGACTATAGCGCGGCAATTACCAGTCAACGTGCAACAAGTACTAGTCGCAGCGAACGTTAGTACGGCCTTACATGCAGAACAGATATTACGCCAGATAGATGAGACTACATCTCATAATCATTATAGAGGAGGAAGACAACTGGAGTTAGTCAATACGACAGAGGTCATAAAACCAAAACAGGCGAACACTAAAACGCAGGGCACAAATACAAGCACATCCACACCTAGGCGAAACCAGGAAGAGGTAGAAATCAGACCGTACCAGCGTAACGAGAATAACTATAACAATAGGTCATATCAAGGCAACAATAGATATCAACAGAGAGGGTATCAACAATGGCGTGAAAATCGAAGAAATGAGGGGCCTTACGGAAGATACGGTGATTACAATGGGAATCAAAGATGGAAAGGAAGGAGAGATCAAAATCAAGGAGAGGCACGTAATTATCGAAATGACTGGGATGATAGGCACGCTCAATCACAAAATTACCTAGAGGAATTACACGCTAGTCAAGGTGGAGAGCAAGGACGATGGGAAAAAGCCATTGGGAACATGAAGAATCCAGACACACATACTGAGGAAGCTGGAAGTCTATTGAGACAAGAGGAATGTCAGGGGCGTGAGCGACAAAAGGATGATGGAAGTCGCAGTGGAGCTAAAAAAAATCTAAATTTGGATAAAGGAGACAGTCTACAAACGCAACAGTCGGGAGTTGAAGATGGATGGATAGTAGCGAACATACAAGAATGGATTGCTTTGCCAGAAGATTGCCTGGAGGAGACGGTGAAACCACGGAACGATGAAATTAGGCAGTTACCCATTATTTACGCGAGGATTGGTGGAATTAATATAAGATGTTTATTGGATACGGGGTCGCAGATCAGACTGGTATCGGAGGCCTTGGTTCGAGAGTTGGGACGGAGTCAGAATATTCCTGTGATTCCCGTACCACAACTCAAAGTGAGGGGTGTTATTCCTGAACGCACCGTCACTTGTAAACGTCAGGCATACTTAGAGCTGAACATATTGGAACACACTTTTGGGCAAACATTCATTATCATGGCCAAGATGAATTTCAATATAATTCTTGGTGCAAATTTCATTTGTGACTATCAAGCAGTGATAGATTTGCACACCAACACAGTCAGTTTTAGAGAGTATGATCAACTGAAGAACGTGGGATTGCATATGGATGAAATCACTACCGGAAGAGATGTAAATTCTTGGGCATTAGAAGCAATATCGGAAGAGACGGAAGAGGAGATACGAAAGGCAGAAGATAACATCATAGAAGGAGCTGTTGTGGAACTAGATGAGGAGAGTGAATCCCAGGGATATGGTCTTTATTAACAGAAGGAGATGACAGTGATGCGCAATTTGAAGAGTTACTACAGGAGCGGCTCAATGACATTCAACTTGGGGGTGAACATAGAAAACAATTGGAAGAGATTTTAAGGAAGCACAAAGCAGTATTCGATACAGTACCTGGGAAAATATTAAATTTCTAATATTCAATGCAAGTCGTGGATTGGTCACCTTTCAAAAGTAGATTGTACCCAATTCCGGAAAAATATCGTGGTCAAGTCAAGGTCATTATAGATGAGATGTTACAAGCTGGAGTGATAAGGAAGACACCTACACCTTATCTAAATGCGATTTTGGCAGTCACAAAACCAAATGGATCTATTAGACTTTGTTAAGATGCCAGAAATCTCAACATGAGACTCATTTTTCCTCAGTATGACAGAGCGCCAATTATCAGAGACGTACTAAAAGGCTTTAAGAACAAGAGCATTTATTCATCAGTTGATTTGACGTCCAGTTTCCACCATCTTGAATTGGATGAGAAGTCACAGCTTCTAACTGGCTTCTTATTCGATAACCAAACGTTCTGCTTGGTCCGAATGCCTTTCGGAGTCAAAACAGCGGGCTGTGCTTTAATCCGAGCCCTAGATCGGAATCTAACCGAGGAAGTTAAGGAGATGACGGTGCGCTACATTGATGACATTCTGCTGGCATCCGACAACGTTGAAATTCACATGGAAAATTTAGATAAAGTATTAGGCAACCTTAATGCATCAAATTTCAAAGTAAACCTGAAGAAATCGCATTTCTTCAAGAGCGAGATCTTATATTTGGGTCACATCATTGACAAGGAGGGAGTGAAGCCAAACCCAGCCAAGATCGAAGCGATAAAGAATTTCCCTACACCAACGAGAGTCAAGCACATTCGGGCTTTCTTAGGCGTAACGGGATTCTTTAAGGAAAACTGTCCAGGTTACACGGAGACTGTAGCTCCAATGCAGGAAATGCTAAAAAAGAATAATAAATGGTTGTGGAATGCGGAATGCGAGAAGGCGTTCCAAGCAACAAAACAGCTACTGGAAAACTGCATTAAGTTAGGATATCCAGATTTCAAGCATAAATTTATAATCCAAGCGGATGCTTCACTAATTGGTATAGGTGCCATGCTCTACCAAGAAGATCCAGCTAACCTGCAACATAAAACATATTTGGCATTTGTCAGCCGAAAATTGGGTAAGCACGAGCGCAATTATACTGTAACGGAACTAGAGCTGTTGGCCATCCTTCATGCGCTACAACAATGGAAACGAATAATTTATGGATACACCATTGTTGTCAGGACGGATCACAAGGCACTAACATTCTTGTTTAAGACGTCGATGGCAAGCGAACGTGTGACACGTTGGTCTATATATATTCAGCAGTTTAGCATTGAGATTGAACATTGCCCAGGGAAGATGAACGTGATTCCGGATGCACTCAGCAGGAACCCAGAGCCTGATAATGAAGAAACAGCGATGGTACAACACTTGGAGTTAACACCGAAGGACCGGGAATTCTTGGAGGAGTTACGTGAGATACAGCGAGAACAGGAAGCGGAACCATGGATGATGCTCTTAATTCAATACTTCAGAAAGCAGCTACCTACAGGAACACCTGCATTTCGAGAAGCGAAAGCCAATGAAGGAAGATATGTCTATATCAACAATTTGCTGCACAAATGGGTAGATAATGACCACACCAAGTTACGCATACTAGTATCTGCATCTCTACAGCGAGGATTGACATGGCATACTCTCGAATGTTACGGACACGTCGGATTAGACAAATGCGAAGCGACAATAGGAGAGACATTTACATGGCCACGTATGAGAACAACTATATGTGACGTCATTCTGACTTGTGATCCTTGTCAGAGGACAAAGCCCAATAACTATTTAATGAGGCAGTATCCTAGACCATTGCTACCTCAGAAACCCTGCGAGCTAGTGGCCCTGGACTGATTCGGTCCAATCCCGAAAGGTAGGCGAGGTTGCCGTCACTTGCTAGTGTGCATTGATGTGTTTTCTAAGTTTGTCGTATTATGCCCCATTCAGAAAACTACATCGAAACAAGTTCTCAGTCGTATTCGAAATAGAGTTATTCCAATCCTTGGGAAACCAGAATTTATATTGTCAGACCATGGCAGCTATTTTACAAGCGCCGAATTCAAGAAAGGTATAGAGGACATGGGTATAAAACACGTTTTAAGCAGTATCCGACATGCCCAAGCTAATCCAAGTGAGCGAGCAATAACATGTGTGACATCATACTTGAGAATCTTCATTCCCAAAGAACATCATAAGTGGGTGGATAAAATTAAGGATGTAGAGACATGTATGAATTCTACCAGGCACGAGTCAACAGGACAGATCCCTATGGTCTTACACAAAAACGAGTATCCAGTGAGAACGTGGAAAAGCATCATTAACTGCCCACAAGATCCCATGATAGCACCTGACCTGCGAATAGAGAGAACGAGAGCCTACATGAGAAAACAAGCAGATCGCAGATTACGGCGAGTGAGAAATAAGAGATTTCACCGTGATCTAGAAATCAACCAGCTCGTTTTGGTGAAACGACCCGCTAGATCGGATCCAGAGAAGAAGATCTTCAGCAAATTCTGTGAAAAGTTCGTAGGACCCTATTCTATTGTAAGAAACCTAGGAAATAATGCATACAGAGTGAAAGAGTTAAGCACAGGAACAATGTCGGTCTACAATGCAGCCAATTTAAAAACGTATCGAAGAAGCGAACCATGGGAGCGCCGAAATAATGATGCAGTTTAAATATATGGACGTCCTATATCAACCAAGTGGACGGGGGGGGGGCTTGAGTACCGTACGTGAAGGAGGAAGTGGAGATGGTGTTGACAAACATTAACGAGACGGGCAGAGTGTTGCCTAAGGCATCAGCGCGTCACGCAAGCAGCTGAAAGGGTGAGGTCCAAGCAGGAAATAAAACGAGTAAATGCCATTCAAGACAGGAGCGGCTAGACCAAGTAATAGAAAAGGGTTGATTCTGAAATAAAACAAATTGGCCTACGGAAGTCTTATAAAAATTATCGACTCTATCCTAAGTTCGAAATTTTGTGAGTGAAGGAGTTGTGAACCCTTTATCCTCTGATGGATAAATGATTCGATGTTTTATTTCTACAATTAATTAATATTTCCACCAGCGTCATGAAATAGCCAGACGAAGATAAGGAAACTTCAAGCATTTGTTGGAAACTGTGGGGACATACCTGCAGCAGTTTGACAAAAGGCTAAATACTTAAGGATTGTGAAAAGAAAGAGCCTAGCAATGTTTCAGAAGGACAGGTGGTGGCTACCTCAAAATAGAAGGGACGCGTGGTGAGACACGCTTATGGCATGTTCATTGTACTATTCGCGCCTAGAAAAAATAAAATGCAGTAACGTGAGTGGCTGATGGTACTACGGGACACTCCTACGAGGCCGAGGTCTGATAAAAACCGCGAAGTTAACGAAAAAGTTAAACCAATGAGAGATGAATGCTTACGAACGCGCCAAGTCTAGCTTGGGAACGCGATAACTAGCATTAACGCGGGAGATCGGCTAGACAACATCTCTACGATCGATTCTAGAATTAATGGGCATATTCTTGTCCTGCGCAATTTTACGAGTTCAGTGATATTTGTTTCATTCCTGTACCACCATTATTTTGAGAATTTTTTATATAATTTCCCCCCCCCCTACCGATACCTAGGGCCAGTTCATTTATAAGTGGCGTGAAGAGCCAAGAATTATTATTACATTTTGTGCGTCTGAGGACGTAGGTTACCACTACATTGTGTGTGTCGGGAGACACAGGTTATTATTACATTGTGTGTGTCGGGAGACACAGGTTATTATTACATTTTTGCGCGTCTGAGGACGTAGGCACTTGTACTTTGCGTGTCATGAGGACACAGATTTTTATTAATATAAATGTGTTATAAATTCAGTGTGATAGATAGTCACAGTACTATTTTGTAGGGACAGTATCATCGACAATTCGCCAACAGACTGTTCTGGGGAAATAAGTACCTAAAACGGTGAATTTAGTAGGCAGATATCGAGTGTGTAATAATCTATAACTTTTTGCATCAGCACGAGAGATGACATCGCTTATCCTGGAAGAAGTTGGGAACTGTCAACAGTCCGTCGAGATGTTTTAGATGAGCTAAGCAGCATTAAGTAGGGAGATGGCTGCAGATGTTCGCTGAAGGTGACTGGCCGAGGATGAGTACTGAATAATATTCTTATTATCTGACAAATTAACTTATGGTATATGGGACATATTTTGTTTGTAAATATCTTGCTTGCGTTGATTAACGTAGTGTATTTAGTTTTGGTCTGACACACCTTTTGCATGGAAACAGCTCGCACAATTTTTCATAGTCGTAAGTTATTGTTTGTTTGTTTTAACTAACGTGGCTATGTGGACAACCGTGTTTGCATATGTTGTAACGTGTTTTTCGAGGGGTTTTTATGCAACTGGCATAAGTCAGTAGGAAGCCATTCTATATTTATTTACGCGGCAAATTGTTCAGCCAAGAGAATTTTTCATGTTAATTTATTATTATTATTAATTTATTATAATTATTATTAAGGTATTTTCGGAGCATTTTATAAAAATTATTAGCATTCAGATAGGTTTTCTATGTCTTAGAAAACGCTATCAAGCAAATTATTACGAACGACAATATCATAGAAAATTATGTGGTTGCGGAATTTTACGGAGTTTTCGTCAGTTAGGGTATATCGAGAGACGTGACTCACTGGGAATTCAAGTACACGCTTAATCTTGTCGGAAAGCATGACGCAATCCTGGGTCGCAGCGTCAAGGAAAGGCGAATGTATGGAACGGAAAACGACTTCTCCCTCCCGCCGAGTGTAATGAGCCAGAGTGGGGATCTAGCGCGTAGGGAGCAGCCAATCAGTGGAGACCACGCAAGCTAGAAGTCGGATGAAGAGTGGGGATGTGACGGGTGCATATATCGTTCAGTGTTCCGTGGAACGAGGACAATCAGTGTAGAACTTGCCGAGTATGGTTATACGCGGGAGTCGCTTCGATGTTCCGTGGAACGTGGACTATCTGTATAGAACTTAACGAGTACGGTTGTACGCGGGAGTCGCTCCGATGTTCCGTGAAGTGGAGGACTATCTTTTGTAAAACTGAACCAGTGTGGTTGTACGAGTGTTTGGGTCCGATGTACGGACCATAGAATTATCTAATCTACCAGAATATCATCATATATCGACGGAGATGTCGACGTCCAGAAGACTGTGGGAAGCACACAGCATCATCCAGTACGAGGGAAATGCTTTGGCCATTTCCAGTGGTAAGCGCGAATGACGCAGAAATACGCAATCTCTCATTTCTCTTTGTTTTATATTTCATATTTCAGTAACTTCATAGCTTGGGAATAAGAGTAAAATCAATAATTTATCAGACTCCGTTTTCACGTAATTTTCTATCGGTAATATTAAAATCGCAACGCTCCAATTTAAATTTTAAACTTATTATTATTATTAATTTTGCTATACTTGTTTTATATAATAAATTCAATTCTTTTACAATGCAATCTTTGCTTTCAGTAGGTAGCATTAGATATAGACCAATTCCTTCCCCTGATACAATTGTTTCTTGGGTTAATGATCAAATCATACCACGATCTGAGTGAATAGATTCTTGAAGGTGTTCTACCAGAGCTAGACGTTGTTAAATACAAATTTAGATTTCAACATAGCGTTGAGGTCTTGGCGCCAATTAAAACAACATAGCTTAGGCAAAGGTAAACAGTTACATTTATCACCCGACAGTTAGGGGCAGTCAAACCGATACACTTGTTGCTCAACGTGTGGGCTAGCAAAAATGCTACATTTGTCGCTACCAACATGGGGCATTAATTAACGTTACAATTGTCGCCGACAACTTGGGGCTGAAAACCTAATAACATTTGTGGAAGGAGAAGGGTATATATTTCTGTGCCTGTATTTTGGGGGTTGTTCGTCTGTATCAGTGTATATCATTATGGGGGATGAGAAAGAAAGACAGATGAGGTTACGTAGTGGTCATCAACTGGAGAGTGATGATACGAGCAATATGTCGAGTGATGGTAGTACCGGGGTAGCGGAGGTAAATCCCGATACTGAAACAGGGAGTGTAGGCGGCCAACCAGAATTAAAAACTTTACTTCTCGAGTTTATGTATCAGAACAAATTTAGTAGTGATGCCTTAAATGCTAAATTAGAACAAAACAGTAGGGAAAATAGAGAGAGTAATGAAACTTTAAACGCCAGATTAGAACAAAACAGTAGGGAAAATAAAGAAAGTACAGATGCCTTAAACGCCAGATGAGAACAAAACAGTAGGGAAAATAAAGAAAGTACAGATGCCTTAAATGCTAAATTAAAACAAAACAGTAGGGAAATGAGTGACAAATTCGAACTGATGATGATATGATGATAATTGTTGTGTTAAGGGGCCTAACATCTAGGTTATCGGCCCAAATTCGAACTGATTAGAGGTGAGATCAGGGGGGGGGGGGGTGATGGAAGAAAAGGCTAAAGAGATTATTGCAGATGTAGACAGAAAATTAGGAAAAGTACAGGAGGAGTTGGAAATTAGAATCAGTACACAGACTGAAAATTTAAAAGAACTAGTGCAACTGGAAACACAGCAGGTCAAAAAGCAATTGGGGGGAGAAATTGACAAAATTCAGGTAGCTACTAAAGAGGTTAAGGAACAGCTGGTGGGTAGAATTGAGAAAGTCCACTCACAAATAGTTGCAGAAGTAAATGATTTAAGAGAGAGTAATAGAGAGAGCATTAGCAAGATTGAGGAGAAACAAGCAAAGCTATATGATAAAGTAGAAGAATCAGAAGGAAACATTAAATTAACAGTAAACAGTATTGAGAGGAAGGCTGAGGAGAAAATCGCAGAATTAGAGTTAAAATTAAAAGCTAGGATCAGGCAAGAAAATAGTCAGAATAGGCCAGTTTTTTGTGAATAGCACACACAGGGAGGTAGAACTGGGTAAGTTCAGCAATCGACAGGGGTGCCCAATGGAGTTCATGAACACTATAGAAAATAAATTCGGGGAGAGGTTGGAAAATGGTAGTATTGAGTGGTGCCAGGTAGTTGAAATTTTAGAACAAGTGTTTGTGGGGGAAACGAGGAATTGGTTTGCTGTCTACAGAGACAAGTTTACTGATATCAATGATTTTAAAATGAAATTCTGTGAAAAGTTCTGGAATGAGGTTATTCAGTCGCAGCATCGTGAGGGAGTAGTGTGTGCTAAATATAACCCTAAAGGAAGCTCCACCATGACCGAATACTTTTTAGGGCAGGTATTAGTGAGTAAATATCTGGATGGCTTGAAGGAGGAAAGTGATGTGGTGAGGTTGCTACTTAGGCACTTTCCCTATAGGATCAAGGAGGCTGCTTGTATCCAGAATGTAAAGACTAAGTTATATCACAATTAGAAAATTTGTTAAGCACATTTGATGCACTAGGGAGAGGGGGTTATGAGGACAATTTCAATCGGAACCAGGGTAATAATAATAATAGACCTAATGAAGCCAGACATCAAGAAGTTCAAGGGAACGTTGGCGAAGGGGCCAACGCTCAAAATAGAAATAATAATAATCAGCTAAATCAGAACAGAGGAAATGGCTATGGTAATCAGTATCAAGGGAGGAACAATGATTTCAGGGGAAATCAAGGAAGGAACAATGATTACAGGGGAAATCAAGGGAGAAACAATGATTTCAGGGGAAATCAAGGGAGAAATTATAATGACAATAATTACAACCAGAATAGGGGTCAAGGAAGAGGACAGCCTAGTGGTAGTAATATACAGCCAAACAATGACAACACAGCCCAGAACAACCAGACCAGTTCAGTAGTTAGTAGTACTACGGCCAGCTGTAGCGGTTCTTTAAACGCGAACCAGGCTGCGAAGTAAGGTCAGAATCTCAGTCTGTAGCATGCCCTGTCCATACAATTATACAGGAATCCTATGACCTAAATGTAAGAAATGAGTTATTACATGAACTAAATGATGAAGGTATTATTCAGGAAGTGGTTAGTAAGAGCCCCTTAGTTAAATTTAACGTGTCCGAGGCGTACACAGATGTTTTAATTGATAGTGGTTGTATGAAGAGTTGCATAAGTAGTGCATTTTATGATAAAATGAAAGGAACTGGAGTACATTTTGAGGAGATGCCAATTAAAAGCACTTTTGTTATCACAGCTGTTGGGAAGAGGTCTAAAGTAATTTCTAAGCAAGTTTTAGTAGACATTAAAATTAATAATCATGTAGAGAAGCAGATTTGCCTTGTAATTCCAAATTTAGTATTCAGTGTTATCTTGGGTTCAGAGTGGCTAAGTAGAGTGTCTGGTAACTTATGTTATGATGTAGGGAGTTTGAAATTTAAATGGGGAGATTCTGAAGTAGAAGTAGCGTTCAATGACCAAATTCAGAGGAGTAGTATTGTAGGTGTGATTTTTACTTTAAATGAGATATCGCCAGCCGTAGAGCGGGGTTCTCCATGTTTTGTGGGCAGTGTGATTACGAACGGAAGTCTAGAGGACTCGTTACGTGATGCTGCATTTCAGGGTAATATAGAGGTGGAACAATGTGTTCGGCTCTATGATGTGTTATTGTGTAACAGCAGAGTTTTTGAGGATTGCATTGGTATGGCCAATTGCTATACCCATTCATTGAACGTTATTGATAGGTCAGTATTCACAGGACATAGATATCCTGTACCTTTCGCTTATCAGAGTGCAGTTGAGGCACAAATTAACCAGATGCTTGAAGATGGGATTATTGATCACTCTAACAGTCCGTATGTTAATTCTTTGATCACGGTACCCAAAACCGACGGCACGGTTCGTATTTGTTTAGACGCTCGTTTGGTTAACAGTAGAATTAGTTCAGATCAGCTGAAATCTATGTCAATAGAGGAATTAATGCAAACATTTGAGGGGAAGAAGTATTTCACTTTTGTAGATTTGAGTTCCAGTTTTTGGCAAGTGCCACTTATGTACGAGGATAGACCATTTACAGCTTTTAGTCATAAATATAACCTTTATCAATTTTGTAGAACACCTTATGGGTTAAAGAGTAGTTCAGCAGCTTTAATTAGGGCTTTAAACATCGCATTAGGGGATGACACAGGAGAGTTTGTAACCATTTACATAGATGATATGGTAATTAGTTCACGCAGTTTTGAGGAGCATCTAGGTCATTTAGATATAGTTTTTCAGAAGTTAGATCAGGCAGGGTTCACTTTGAAGCTGTCTACGTCGTCATTCTGTCAGTCAGAAGTGACATTTTTAGGTCATAGAGTGTCGAGTAGAGGTGTAACACCAGAAGAAAGTAGGGTTAATAAGATACTTAACGCAGAGGTGCCACAGAATGTTAAACAGTTAAAAACTTACCTGGGAATTTGCAACTTATTCAGGAGGTTCGTTCTTAAATACTCTGGGTTGGTAGAACCATTCAGGGAATTGCTTAAAAATGGGACTCGGTGGAGATGGGAGTCCAAGCATGATCAGGCTTTTAGAGCGCTGAAGGAAGGTTTTGAGAAAGCTGTAGTGCTGAAATATCTGTTGAAAGATAAGGAATATGTGGTTATGAGAGATGCTTCACATATAGGCATTGCTGGAGTATTATGTCAGAGAGATGATGAGGGTAATCTGTGCATTGTATCTTTAGCCTCGCGAGGACTGACAGCAGCAGAGAAAAGATACACGATTACTGAGTTAGAGCTTTTAGGTATTGTTTTCAGTTTAGGGAAATTTAGAATGTATTTAGTAGGGGGGAAATTTTAGATCCACACAGATCACCATGCATTACTGTATATGGGAACTTGTAAACTCAGTTCTAACAGAGTTAGTAGGTGGATTCTTGCTCTGCAGGAATACGAATTCACAGTAAAATATATTAAAGGTAAAGATAACATTCTTGCAGACATGCTATCGAGGGACACTAATTTATGTAGGGATTATCCTGTGGTTAAAGCAGAGAACGGTACTTTAATATGTGCATGTGTGGACAGTAGCAACAGGGCATCGTTACAGACACTGAGAAATATGCTAGTGGAGCAACGTGATGACGTTAAGTTAAAGGAGCCACTGGCTTGGTTGGAAATAGGTGAAGAAGAGTATGTGAAAGTAGGACGGTTCACGTACAAGATGCAGGATGGGCTTCTTGCAAGGAAATGTAGGAATAATCGGTGGGCAATATGTGTTCCTGCCACTTTGCGGGAGGAGTTAATTTGGTTCATCCATAGGGAATTAGGACACTTTGGTGCTGCCAAGGTCTTCTATGAAATTGGCCGTGACTTCATTTGGAGTAAAATGGGAAGGGACGTTAGGAGGATTTTAGCTAAGTGTGACACCTGTCAAAGGAGTAAATATCCAGTTAAATATTTAGTGGGGGAGAGATCTGCAGTTCTCACCAGTAGTCCCGGCGAACTACTGTGTGTGGATTTATTTGGCCCGATCGTTAAAGGACAGTACGGCTACGAGTACATTTTTATAGTTATTGACGCTTTTAGTAAGTATGTCAAGCTATATCCGCTAAGGAAAGCCACGGGACTAGCGTTTAGCCGTATGATCATTAATAAGTATGTACCTGAGTTTGGCATTCCTCTCAGGATACTATCTGACAGTGGACCACAGTTTACTGCAAAGAAATGGAGAACCAGTATGCAGGAAGCAGGTATAACACACGTACCTCTGTAAGGTACCCCCAGGGTAATTCTGCAGAGCGTCCATTAAGGGAAGTGGCTCGTCTTTTTCGGACTCTAGTGCATGACAAGCATGCGGCCTGGGTTGGACATCTTCCCAAGGTCGAGACTTGGCTGAATTCTGTCCAGCATGAGAGCACGAAATTCACGCCATACGAAGTTCACTTCGGAAAAAGACCACAAAATGAACTAGCGAGGGTGTTGGGATTAAATGAGGGTAAGCAACCGGGGATGGATTACATTGTCCAGTTGGCGAAACAGAATTTATCTAAGTCAGCACAAAAGAGAATTCGCCAACAAAAAGAAACTAAATTTGACCTATTCAAGCCGGGAGACAGAGTCTTACTTAGAGTGCCGAAACAGTCAAATAAGCTAGAGAAAGTCATGTCCAAGTTCTTTTTATCTCTACGAGGGCCCATTTATAGTTTCCAAACGTATTGGAAAAACAGCATATGTGCTGGAGGATAGTGAGGGAAACAGATTATACAGGACGTATAATATACATAGTCTACCAAAATATGTGTCATAAAGTGAGTGTGTTTAGCTGGCGAGCCAGCCTATCAAATGAGTAAGTGTGGTATTTGGTGCGTGGGAGGAGATGGTCTTCCAGGCAGGCGTATCAGAAGTCAAAAAGGGGGTAGTATGTAAGTAAATGAGAGTTTTTAAGGTACAGGGAAATATGACGGGATTGTCGGATGCTCTTGAGCACTAAAATGTCTCGATACACCAAGGCCAGAATTTGGTAGCGCTGGTGAATTCCCATTTGCCTCCTAGAGATGGGTGAGCGCTTGGACAGGGTATTTTTGCTTAAGGCGTCCACGAGGCAAAAGATGGGCCATCAGAATGCGAGACAGTCCTTCATGAAACTCATACATATCAGCACACGTGATTTCTGTTTACGGCCTCGCCATGTAAGATTTGTAAGTGTGTAATTTAAGGTAATTTGTACAAAGGTATTATTTGTGTCAGGAGAACTGGTCTGTGTTGAGAACTAGTATTAAGTAGAATATGGTCTACGGGAACTTAACAAGACAGGGCGATTACGGCACAGAAATATTTGGTGTTATATGTAATGCGCATTTACTGTTTTTTTTTTCAGAAGTCAATATTAATTTAATCTACTTTAAAGAGAGATTAAGTATTATGGTCACGAGGCGCTGCCACAATAGTGTGATCGTGTGCTCAGTGATAAGTGAGTTTAAATTTCACCATAAGGAAGGGACCTCCAGTGAAATTAGGAAGTTCTATGGAGATATAAATATATCAGAACACCTTCAATGCGTGTGATATGACATCATAAATACATAGTGCTCACACATTAATTATGTCTATTTCTCCAACATAGAGAAATTTGAGAGGCGGAAATATCCGTGGAACACTATTCTATATGTAAAACATTGGACTGGTTGCAAAGTGCAATCCATAGTGGCAACAAACTTTGACGCAAAGTGCGTGAAGAAAAATTATGAGTGTATATATCTGTAATTTAGGGTGATTTCATTTATGTAATATGTATTTTAGATGGGGATTATTAACGTGTCTGGGATAATCGGATAATGGACCGTCGTCACGGTAAATCATCCGATGATCGAGGCGAATATGTAACGTGTTTTTCGAGGGTTTTTTATGCAACTGGCATAAGTCAGTAGGAAGCCATTCTATATTTATTTACGCGGCAAATTGTTCAGCCAAGAGAATTTTTCATGTTAATTTATTATTATTATTAATTTATTATAATTATTATTAAGGTATTTTCGGAGCATTTTATAAAAATTATTAGCATTCAGATAGGTTTTCTATGTCTTAGAAAACGCTATCAAGCAAATTATTACGAACGACAATATCATAGAAAATTATGTGATGGCGGAATTTTACGGAGTTTTCGTCAGTTAGGGTATATCGAGAGACGTGACTCACTAGGAATTCAAGTACACGCTTAATCTTGTCGGAAAGCATGACGCAATCCTGGGTCGCAGCGTCAAGGAAAGGCGAATGTATGGAACGGTAAACGACTTCTCCCTCCCGCCGAGTGTAATGAGCCAGAGTGGGGATCTAGCGCGTAGGGAGCAGCCAATCAGTGGAGACCACGCAAGCTAGAAGTCGGATGAAGAGTGGGGATGCGACGGGTGCATATATCGTTCAGTGTTCCGTGGAACGAGGACAATCAGTGTAGAACTTGCCGAGTATGGTTATACGCGGGAGTCGCTTCGATGTTCCGTGGAACGTGGACTATCTGTATAGAACTTAACGAGTACGGTTGTACGCGGGAGTCGCTCCGATGTTCCGTGAAGTGGAGGACTAACTTTTGTAAAACTTAACCAGTGTGGTTGTACGAGTGTTTGGGTCCGATGTACGGACCATAGAATTATCTCATCTACCAGAATATCATCATATATCGACGGAGATGTCGACGTCCAGGAGACTGTGGGAAGCACACAGCATCATCCAGTACGAGGGAAATGCTTTGGCCATTTCCAGTGGTAAGCGCGAATGACTCAGAAATACGAAATCTCTCATTTCTCTTTGTTTTATATTTCATATTTCAGTAACTTCATAGCTTGGGAATAAGAGTAAAATCAATAATTTATCATACTCCGTTTTCACGTAATTTTCTATCGGTAATATTAAAATCGCCACGCTCCAATTTAAATTTTAAATTTATTATTATTAATTTTGCTATACTTGTTTTATATAATAAATTCAATTCTTTTACAATGCAATCTTTGCTTTCAGTAGGTAGCATTAGATATAGACCAATTCCTTCCCCTGATACAATTGTTTCTTGGGTTAATGATCAAATCATACCACGATCTGAGTGAATAGATTCTTGAAGGTGTTCTACCAGAGCTAGACGTTGTTAAATACAAATTTAGATTTCAACATTGCGTTGAGGTCTTGGCGCCAATTAAAACAACATAGCTTAGGCAAAGGTAAACAGTTACATTTATCACCCGACAGTTAGGGGCAGTCAAACCGATACACTTGTTGCTCAACGTGTGGGCTCGCAAAAATGCTACATTTGTCGCTACCAACATGGGGCATTAATTGACGTTACAATGTTTACGCAATACGTTAAGAAACGTCTCTCGGAGATATATTGTGTTTCAGAAGTAGGACTGAATTAATATAATCATACAGTAGATTGGAGGGTAAATTAATCTTTGTAATGTTTATTATTGATCAGATTCAGTGAGTTTATTGCCTTTGGAGCGATGTGAGTTGTGGCGAAGAGCAGTCAGCTCTCTCGTAGGTTTTATATTCTTAAATAGATTGTGAGCATCTGATTCAACCGACCTGTGTGAAAAGTATTATGTCATTCCCAGTAGTGTGTGTGTATATTATTGTTCATTACAAGCGGGAATTTCAGCGTAGACTGATTTCTGTCAGCTTGGTGCCAAGTCCATATCGTTACCTTGCGAGTACATATGTGGCTATATCGATTAATGTCTTACCATATGTTTATGTGGTTGAGATTTGTTGCTGTTGATTCTACGAGATAACGGGACAGTTTGTCAAGTTATTTTTACACACTGGAGCTGGACGATGACAAAAGTGAGGAAGGGGGGAAGCTGTTTTCACAAGGCGGGCTGAAAAGATTGCATCGAGGTCATTAGTGGAGTGCTTGTTGGCTCCGTAATAATACTTGAAATACAGAATAAGAACTGATCAATGATAACAATTGTTTAAATAAATGGGAGTTGCCTACGAATCACTATAATCTCCGAAGCGTTAGCTTAACGTGCATTTTTGTTCATATAAGGTAATCTCAGCCGGTGAGGCTTTTGTTGTTGTTGGTTCCATTCCATGTTTATGTTCCATATTAGTGACCCGTGCAGTCACGTGCGATGCTGTCTTTTCCTTGTTTGTGTATTGAGCAATTGGCCGTGTTGGCAGCTCATTTGTCAGATGCGTCATCGCACTGAAGGAGGGTCTCGAGGGAGATTCCTGTAAATATTAGATTTTAGATTTGTGTCAGCATTAATTTTAAGGGTTTTTATTAGTGTTGTGTCCTATATCCGTAAACGTTGATTTACGAGATGATTGTTCGTAAGCATCGTGGCTGTTACCCGCTGTAAACGAACAGTCATCCAAAGTACTCATTCCTCGTAGTTAGTCATTACGCGTACATAAAATTCCAATGCAAGTTAGTGGAACTTGGATCCACATTTTTATGAGGAGGAGATCTGTCTGACTCCTCAACGTTGATAGATATTTCTGTCATGGGAAGATTCAGGGAGGAATATTATTATTGTGGTTGTCTATATTCATTTTTTGCACTAATAGTTATTAAATTATGTTATTATTTTACGTCTTGTCACTTCCTTTCTTAATTATAGTTTTAATCCTATGACCCTTCCCTCAGTAGAGCATGTTGTTTGGCGAACGTAAACATCACACTATGAACTGAGCGCGACCCCTTGATCAAGATTCTTGCATATAAACACTGCGTTACTGAAGGGTTCAGTACCTTTAGATCAAAATTATTGCGTAGGTTCATTACTCTAACGTTCATTTCGATCGTATGATTAGAACACAAGAAATAAGAACTTTGTTTTAAAATTTCGCACAGCCACCATCTTGAGGTTACGTAAAAAATGAACAGAATTTTGTCAATGCATTTCAACGTGTTTAAACATTACCAGGTTGCATTGCGCTCGGATGGTTAAATCGCGAAAAACGTATATTTAAATAGGCTGCTTCAAATTCGCTTGTCCGCCATGTTCGCTTTGTACTTAACAGGTTTTTGAAAGTTGAAAGTCATATAGGTTATCTTCTAGTGCTACCCTTCATCATCGTACAAAATTTCAGATTGATATCTGTTACTATTGCGGAGATACAGACTGCGACTAAAATATTTCGGGCGGCTGCCATGTTAGATTGGTGATATGTATTATAATTTGAAAGGCACGGATGGGATCGGACGAGGTAGTAGTATGTACTTACTGAATTTTATTGAAATCATTTTGGCTGTTTAGAGTTTATTTGGGGGGCACACACGGACAAAAGGTGACCTCATAAGCCTATTTTTTTTTTCACAAATGATAATACGCTAAAATATGAAATATATAAGAGCCGGCGTCCTTCCCTCCTTTCCAAAAATATTGCACTGTTTGTAGCTTCCTTCAATATGCTCAGCCCCACGAGGATTTGCATACTGAAAATTGATTCATATTTTAGAAGCTGTTGTATGTCTCGAGCTGAAGAGATGTCAGTAAGTTCCGATATTTTGAGGGGCTTGGATATCGTAGTCATTATTGTACATGAAAAGTGTTGAATTTGGTCTGATAACCTGTATTTCATGGTGTCTGCAGTGGTGTGCGTATATGTAACTCATGTGAGGATTAGGGAGGAAACAGCCGTGACTTGAAGTTAGGTACTGCCCCCGTAATTGAATTATGTAGAGACCACGGTGGCTCTATTTGAAATTATAATGAAAGTTATGGTTGTCATAGTTATGACGTGGGTAGTCATGACGTAAGCACGGATGACGCTAATGTTATGCCAGCAGGCTACTTGAGCTGAGATTCTCAGTGACGTCAGCATTTAGTCGAGAATGTTCCAAGATTTACGACGCAGTCGCAGGAAACGAGGAATTCTGCTGAGGAAGAAACTATGCTATTGGAGGAGAGGCATGAACCAATCAACGATAGTTTAAAGAAAGAAAGAGATTGCTGAAACTATGGTATTTTTAGTACTTTTGGAATGCAGAATTGTGAAAATCCATTTGCAATAAAAGCATTGATTTGGAAATTTGGTGAAATTTATTTTCAGTTTTTGAATTTTGAAAATCCGTCATGTATTAACGAAGTTGGAACTTTTAGCGATGACGCAGTATCACGCTTTGGAAGGGATGGAAACGCCCCTCGTGAAGTTAATAAAAGGGCTTGCGCAGAAGAGAGGGGCTCTTTCGTTCTCCGATTATTCTCAGATCTCATTCTCAGATCATCGAAGTACAATTGTGAAAGTTCTTTTCTTATACATTCATTATAGTGAGACGTCGAAGTGAAAAGTTGTGAAAAGGAGTCGTCTTTATAACGCGTGGCGAGGCCACTATATTAACGAGATCCAAGTCAAACTAGGTGAAGTTGAAACGGACCTTAGAAAGCTTCTACAAGTTTAGCTTCGAACAGTTAGCGGTCACCGATAAGCTAATTGTATTGTGCAGTGCTACATGCAGTTATAGAGAAAAGCTGAACAATTTCGACCGATTAATTTGAAAGATATTAGCAGTTTTATACGACTGACAAAAGTGATTATCTCGCCACAAGAGAAGCACTTTTGTATAGCCAGAATCAACGCAACGGCTGACGCTGCGAGTGGAATAGAAAGACTTCAGATTGCTTGGTTACAGAACGATATAGTATAATGGAGCAATTGAATACGGCAGTTTGTTCTTCTAACACTACAACCGAAGAGCAGATGGAGGGCTAAAGGGCTTATTGCAATTGGGACATACTTCAACGGAGTAAGATAGCGACATGGAACTTCGCTAATTGCTATTCCACACAAGCGAACATGCGGTGAATACCATCTACACCCATGTTTCGTAATTAAAGGCTGAATACCATCGAACAGCCATAGAAACAATTTCATACTCTGAATATGAATAATTTCTTCGGAAATTTCTACAAAACTTCATGGCGATTGTCTACTGGAACTTCAGGGAATTTTTCAAGAGAGGTCAGGGGTGTCCCGACTCACAAAGAAGATTATTGCCGGAAGGATGTCTATTCGTCTTCAAGGAGCAGAGCGATTCACGGAGAAGGAAGCAGTTCGATTCTCCGAGGGTGCTATTTCCTATTTCGAGGATGGAGCTCAGCTTTAACGTGGTGAAATGGATCCATCAGCAGTCTTCTTTGGGGAATTTTCCTCTGGAAAGTCAATCGGCAGATAAGGTAGTCGTGAACGTTTATTGTATTTGAGTTTATTAATGATGTTTGAGCAACCATTTTTCCCATATTTTTATCCTCATGTTTTTGCCCTATTTTCTTGTTGAGATTCTTATTCTCAGTACACCTTGATGAGTTTTGCATTTTTCGACGATTTATTAAGACATTGTTATGTCATGGGCATAGTTAACGATTTTGGATCAGTTGAGACTGATATTTAGAATTTTCAGTAATTAATATTTTTTTTATAGTCACGATTTGACTGTAAGTTAATGATTTTTAATGGCAGATTTAAATTCAGACAGCGTGTCTACCCCAGTTTAATTACTTTGACCAATTTTCTGTCATCATCAAGAAGGAAGAACATTTAAATGATTTTAGAGCGTTAAAATCTCTTACGTTGTCGACGATCTTGGAAATACTAGTCGTTATTTGAATTGATTGCAACAAAGACATTTATCGTCAGTTATGAATGAACATTGCATCATAGACACTTTTGTGAAAGATTAACTTTAATAAGGAATTATTGAATGCATTAAAGTCAAGTACTTTTGTTAGGAGTTTTTCTCAATTAGAGATTTATATAACGATGTTTGCATTCCCCAGTCTAATTGGATTCTATTCGACTACTTTGCATTTTAGTCGCACTTTATTTGAAGATAGTATTTTCATACTACAATTTTTTTTAAGATGTTAATCTTAAATTTTGATAGACCAGACAGGCGTATATAAGCGTATCCACTATTAAATTTGTTTGTGATTGGCAAGTTTTGACTTCATTTCGGTTCATGAATGAAATCCACGAAGGTTAAATAGAAAAACAGTTTTGAAACAATTAATGATTATAAATTTTTTTAAGTGGAACTATGAATGTATAATCGCTAGTGCAGCGTGTTGAAAGTTATGTGGAAGTTTAATGCCATATAGATTAATATATGATGATTTTGGGCATATTTTTAATGCAGTTTGTGCATTAACTTGTTAGCGAAGGATTTTCCGCTGGAGTAAGATTGTCATAGTTCGTTGAAAATTAATCAAGTGATTTACTGTTATAATTAACACGAGTTTTGAAAGAATTTGAGATAAGATTTTGAATGAAGGTTGCCGTCACAAATCATTATTAAAACCTTTATTAAACCAGATTGTGACCTTAACATGTATAACTAACCTTCATTGGTCGATTATATTAAACACGATTATGAAAATTACCAACCGAATGAACATGTGGTTAATGTATTTCTTAAATTAATAATTTAAACAATTTAAATGTTAATATTGTAAATAATTGCTGTAAATATTTTTGAAAATAATGTGGAACGAGAGTGATGTTAAAGGCGTGTATATAATATTTTTATTGTCTTTGACAAATATTATAAACAATTTATAATTGTTATAAATAATTTTTGTGATTTTGTTATAAACATTTAAGAGCTAATTAAACATTTGGATTGAAGTTAACAAGTTTAAGAAATTAACATAATGATCCAATAGGATGTGAGCAAAGTACTTGAAAGATTTGCGTAAATAATGTGAGTTGTCTTGTAGACAGATAAAAGTTTGAGAGAGCAAGCTGTACTCTTACGTAACTTAGCACGTGAGAAGGGAGTCCATTCAACCAGTATGCAACAGGTTCGAGGGTAGCTCGCAGCTGGGCCAACATCTGGTTATCAGTGTGAGGTCGTCCGCACTCCGGCCTTGCGACTATAAATACCATTCTCATGTTTATTAAAAGGAAACCAAATGCTCTATATATGTCACACCCTGACGTCCTTTTTCCAATCCAATAGTGTTATGAATATTACGTTATTTGGAGCTCTTGGGAGCTAATATGTTTTATATCATGTTGTATGATAATTTTTGCAAGTCCTGCTGGAGGACGTAGTCAGATTGACTTGGGCTACTGATAGCCACGTTGATTTTGTTGTGTTAGTAAAATCATACCCTTTATTAGAAATAAAGCTTTTGTACAGTTCAAAGTTCTCGTCTTCGTTTTTGGTTCATTTTTAAATGTCATGGTGGAGGTTATTGTGTGAACAGACTTTAGTGATCCTGTTGTCAACTCAAACCCCGAGATAATTAAGAGGTAAGTAACGGTAAGTATGAACCCCCGTCTCTTTTGGTGTGTTCCACAATGATTTCCTGTGAACTTCTGTGCTCTTATCTCGATAGTATCTGTCAGTGCCATTTTCATTGATGTAACTGTGCCGGTGCGATTGATAATTGGCAATCCGATTGAGGGGGCGGATATCTGACAGCCTACTATCCAGGTAAACGGGGACAGTACCATCCCGGCATTTGTCTGAAATAGAAGGGTGAAACCAGGGAAAAACACTTCCTGGATAGCTCAGTTTTCCCTTGCGAGGCTGAGTGTACCCCGCTCCAGCCCTCAGAGCAGAATTTAATTCCATAGATCCGGGAGTCCAACCCAGACCTCTGGGCCAGCAGCCAAGAATACTACTTTTTTAATAGCCGCTACCTCGCTTGCTCACCTGCTGAGTTTTGATTTTAGCCCAGTACTGATACATCTTTTCCTGATGTTGGTTTTTCTTTCCTCGAATATAATAATAATAATAATAATAATAATAATAATAATAATAATAATAATAATAATAATAATAATAATATAATAATAATAATTATTAAATATTATTTTTCTCGGATGGGCCAACAGGAAACCTTGCTTGCCAACTGCTGGGTTTTGATTTTAGCCCAGTACTGACGCATCTTTCCCCGAATCCCAACCTTATGCTCTTAGGCCGCGAAGACCTTGCATCACTGTGGACTGTATCACATATTGAAATCTAAGGATGAGGACACTGCTCCTTTAAATACAATGAACGTATGCTGTTAGGACAATGCATTTTCTAGTGCCCGACTTTTGGTGAGGAATCTCTGTCATTTACACATATAATACAGTATTACTATTATTATTATTATCATTTCAAATGATCTTGTCGACTTCGTCGTTATGTTGGGTCTAACGTTATGGGTGTATGACGTCATCATGTTGTTCAGTGCATATGCACCGAGTCTGAGTTTACTCCTGGGAGACGGCGAGTACGTGACGTCAGACAGGAAAACAGGGTGACTCCTAAAGAGGTGTGCAAGATGTCAGACAGGAATACAGGGTGACTCCTAAAAAGATGTTCACGATGTCAGATAGGAATACAGGGTGACCCTTAACGAGGTGTACAAGATGTCAGACAAGAATACAGGGTGACTCGTAAAGAGATATACAAGACGTCAGATGAGATTACAGGGTGACTCCTAAAGGGGTGTACACGATGTCAGACAGGAATACAGGGTGACTCCTAAAGAGGTGTACAAGATGTCACACAAGAATACAGGGTGACTCCTAAAGACATATACAAGATGTCAGATAAGAATAGAGGGTGACTCTTAAGAGGCGTACAAGATGCCAGATAAGAATATATGGTGACTCCTAAAGAGGTGTACACGGCGTCAGACAGGAATACAGGGTGACTCCTAAAGAGGTGTACAAGATGTCAGACAAGAATACAGGGTGACTCCTAAAGAGATATACAAGGCGTCATATAAGAATACAGGGTGACTCCTAAAGAGGTGTACAAGATACCAGATAAGAATATAGGGTGACTCCTAAAGAGATATAGCCTACAAGATGCCAGATAAGAATAAAAGGTGACTCATAAAGAGGTGTACAGGATGGCAGAGAAGAATATAGGGTGACTCCTAAAGAGGCGCACAAGATGTCAGACGAGAATAGAGGGTGACTCCTAAAGAGATATAGCCTACAAGATGGCAGATAAGAATACAAGGTGACTCATGAAGAGGTGTACAGGATGGCAGAGAAGAATACAGGGTGACTCCTAAAGAGGCGCACAAGATGTCAGACGAGAATACAGGGTGACTCATAAAGTGGTGTACAAAATGTCAGACAAGAATACATGGTGACTCCTAAAGAGGTGTACACGATGTCACTCAAGAATACAGGGTGACTTCTAAAGAAATATACAAGATGCCAGATAAGAATACAGGCTGCCTCCTGAAGAGGTGTGCAGGATGTCAGAGCAAAATACAGGGTGACACTTAACGAGGTGTACAGTTTGTTAGATTCAATTCAAATACAGGGTGACCCTTAAGGAAGTTTGCAAGATACCAGATTCAAATAATAGGTGAACCTTAAAGAGTTGTAAAAGATGTCAGACCCAAATACAGGGTGACCCTTAAAGATGTGCCCGCGCGGGAAGCAGAAGCCCTCCTGAGCCTTTCTAACATGTGTAGCATTTGTAGCATGCGTCATTTGAAATGATATAAAGTCTAGTCTTTCAGACTGACTGTAATTTTTATTATTATTATTATTATTATTATTATTATTATTGTTATTATTATTATTATCTTAGGAACAGATAGTGGCATCCAGCATGCCCAGTTCCAAATCGGACTTGGATATGAAGATGTAAGAGCAAAGGAAATTTCGAGCACATAGGAGTAAAAAGGGATCGCTCGACTTTCCCTCCGGAGAGACGCAGCAGCATGTGAAGCTTAATCCAACATATCCGGTCCGGCCGTGCACCAGAAGATTGAGACTTCAGTAGTCAGTATTGACACATTCTCCTCCAGCGGCGATCGACATCGATTTGGATCACAAGGAATTGCCTGGAATCTCCTTGTTTTTGAAGTCACAAGAGGATGGAGAGTTCGTGTAAGCTTTGCTCATCCACAGAATGTCCGTTTCAGATCCCAATAGACCAGTGATTCCTAACTGGTGGGTATGGACTCCCTGCGGCTCGTGAGGCACCATCACTGTGAAAATATCCATTAAGTGCAATGAACTTATCCTGTTAGGATGATGCATTTAGTAGTGCCTGACGTTTAATAAAGCAAAAGATGCTTGTTGTTTTACGTGCACATGGATTGACCAGGTATCAAACTACTGCACCAACAAACCCCCGCCCGACGTTTAATAGGGTATACCTTTAATTTATAAATTAATGAAATATGCACTGCAATTGGGTTCGTTTGTGTCCTAGAATATCTCTTCTCCTCCATCCAGATCACACGGCCCCCTCATATGAACCAACACATATGAAGAGCCCAACCCAACACGGAGAATTGTATCTAGATTTCATCACAGAATCACAGCTACCCTTATACCGGGTGAGTTAGCCGAGGTCGTTGCGGCATGACTGTTGGCAGTCACTCACATCCGGGAGGCGAGGAGGTTCGAATCCCCCCGCCGGCAACCTTGAAGATGGTCTTCTGTGGTTTCCCATCTTCCTTCCAGGCAAATGCCGGGGTTGGTCCCTAACTATAGGCCACAGCCGCTACCTTCCAACTCCTCGACCCTCCCTTCCAACTTTCCTCCCCAACGGTACTTGTAGCTCACCCATTGGGTGTCCGTCTCGAAGCAGCTACAAAACTGGCGAGCCGAACATGTCCTCGGACACTCCCGGCACTAAAAGCCACACGCTAAAAAAAAAGCTACCCTTATGTCTGCCATTTAATTAGCATCGTCAATCACTCAGCGGTCTGCTTTATTCGGCATAAAATGAATAATTACTGAACGATCGATTGATTGATTAGGAAACTAACTTACCTCCTTCAGAAACCAAAAAATTGTAAGTGATAAATCACTGAATTTGTGGACCCAAGCGGAATTAATTTATTCTCGCTTTCGCTCACTCAAAATGGGTGGTGATGAATTCACGTCTAGAAAAAATTCTTACAGCAGTATTAAAGTTTAAATGTAGTTTGTATATGGGTAGTTGCTTCCAAGTTCGCGTTGCGTAGGTCCCATACGCAGTGTCTGTACAGTGCTCAATGAACAAATGATGGTTAAATAGACAGCAAAAGCCTCCCAGTGCACAAACATAAAGTCTGATCTTGGCTTTGTAACGGCGATGATCGCCGGATGCACATTGCTGACGATCTTCGTTGCTTTATCAATGCATGTAAACAAAAGGGGCTGGTTTCCGGTGCCAGTGCAGAGTGCTGGCGATCATCGCCGGAATTGATTTAATTTCAATACGGCAGCAATGATCGCTGGCCTTTCCGTGATCAAAAGAATAACGGCAAAGCAACATGGCAGCAAGACAACTTATATTTTGTAATTATTCGAGATTTAACTATGAAAGGTTATTAAAATGTCTAGCCAACGACTCCTTAATAATGGCAAGTGTAATAAAGTATGCGTAGAGGAACTTCTAAATATTGAAACGATCTTATACATGCCCAATTTCTTGTTTGTTTCGTGTACATTCATTATTACTAGAATCTTCCACTCTTGTTGCTGTAGTATGCAGTAATAAGGACATTTACTCGTCCGAAGGCTATTATGGAAACTTACTGTAAAAAAATGCGTGTATGTTTACCATGTTAGATTGGTAACAGTTTATCCATATTGACTAATGGTAAAATATATATATTATGTAGTCCATCCTGTCAATACTGTGAAATGATGTTTATTAATATTTTATACGTACTATCGCGTGCATAAATAACTGGCCGCCTTGCCAAGCGGGAGTTGAGTTTTCGAGCCATCAGGTTGCCATCACTTGGTGTGTTGTCGGGAGGGGAATGCTGAGAGCCGTGACTGGGCAACAGTCCTTGTAGCCAAGGGTGAAGAGGTGGGGGACAGATCGAGGAGCACAGCGCCAACTTTGATTTTCTTTAGTTTTGCGCTTGGAAGATTGTTACAGATAACGAGACGGTTTTAATAAACCCAAATTGAAATGCCGGGTAACCCATTAATTGTTAAATCTCGTTAGAAATGCACTGTTGAGTTTTACTGTGTGTGAATTCTTTTGAGAATCGAGTTTTCACAGTTAGGGACTAAACGCATTTTAATAAGAAAAAAAAAGGAAATCACAAACGTCCTAAACTAATTATATTTTTAAACAATTTTCGTAATAAAAAATAATTTTCCATAAGAAAAAGACAAATTGAATCTTAGTAATTTTAAAAGCAGTCACGTTAACAGCAGGTTTGTTAGATTAAATAACAGGACTTGAAGCGATGCTTATGTAGCAGAGAATCTTTAAAAATAATTCAACATCCATAAGCTTCTGCTTCGTTTATCATGGATAAAATCAGAGGAGGCAATTGTTAGCAGCAAGATCTTTTTTTATTATTCAACATCAATAAAATATTAAGCAACAGAAAGAAACAGCTCATGAACTTTATTCCCACATCAGTTTTTATAATTAATAATGACAAATTCCAACCTCAATCAACCGAAACCACAGCCTCACTCTCATTTCTTGGTGTCTTAAACTAAGACACTTTCTTTGTCGCTTCATAAGATGATTTTGAGTGTCTCAAAATCTTAAATCTTAAATTAAATATCTTAAAAGTAAGACAGAATTTCAATATGTGTTTAAAATCATTTTCATCTAGACACTAAAAAGCATCTTGTGCGAAGCGTCAAAGAAAGTGTCTTAATTTAGCCACCAAGAAATAGACGTCTATTCTTCTTATAGACGTCAAAGTTTTACATTTTCAGCAAAAATTAAATATTTTAACCATGTTTGAAAAAAGACATATTTAATAGCCTAGGTTATAAGGCAACCTAGCTTATTTTAACCTTCGAAATATCTAAGCTTCAGATAACTCTACCCTGAAAAATGGCATTGGATTAGGCTTATGAAGCAGGTTATGTATGACACGTCATTCTGCGAGCTGAAGACTTTTGAATACGCGATAAGTTTACGTCAGGTTGTCATAAAACCAAGGCTAAGTAAAGTTATTTTCTGAAATTGTGGAAAACTATTGCTACTTTGCCAGAAACGTAAAATTGAGCAGTCTATTAGACGTTTATTTTCTTAGGAAATTTAGTAACAAAACTTAACACTGTTCATAGCAGGCAATCACGGATTAAACTTATGTCAGTCAACAAAAATGTAAACTTAGAGTTTTTGTTTTACTGAGTAAATTATTTGAACCAAAAATGTCAGTCAAATTTAAACTTCCAGCTTTTTTTCAATGAGTACATTATTTCATCCAAAAATGTCAGTAAAATTTAAACTTAAAGCGTTTTTTCAATGAGTAAATTATTTCAGCCGAAAATGTCATTCACATTTAAACTTAAAGAGCTTTATTTCACTAAGAAGTGAGTAGATTATTCCAACCAAAAATGTCAGTAAACAAAAAAGATAACGTCAAGCTTTTCCCCTTACAAACGATACGCGTTGACTGCGCTCAGAACCGCGTCATATCACCATTTGAAAGGACTATTTCACGCAACCGAGTTGTCATCGACGCTACTAGGCGTTCGCACACTTCAGGTCTATTCCGCAAATTGTCCCACACAGCGATGACATGTTCTTGAAGATCCGCTACGTTGCGCTCAGCGCCATTTTCCTATTCGAGAACCGTGCCCATTTAAATAGGTGAAACTTCTATACAAATTGAGTTATAGGCTAATAACCTCGTCGGCGATTCCAACAGCAGCATGTTTTGATAATGGGCTGACCATTTCCAGATTAAGTATTTTAAACTACCAGTAACAGACGAGAACTTAATTCAGTTATTTAATTTGTGATTCGTGGTCGGCCTGGCCGAGGTCGATCCATTAACCCCCACCCAGTATCGTGCCGACCTATCCATCTCTGAACATTGCTTTTGGAAACTCCAAGTTGACGTGCAATTTCTGTTATTCCGGCGCCAGCTTCATAGAGCCCAATCTCCTCACCAAACGGTCGTTTATATTAAAGGTCACGGATCTCAAAATCGAAGTTCGCTGTCGTGTTACTGAGCCACTGTCAGCCTCTTGTGATTAACAGGTGATACCACATTCCCCCTCCTCTCCCCCCTTGCCTACAAGGACAGGTGCCCAATCACGGCTCTCAGCATTCCCCTCCCGACAACACACCAAGTGATAGCAACCTGATGGCTCGAAAACTCAACTCCTGCATGGCAAGGCGGGCCGTTATTCATGCATGCGATTGTACATGTTCCGATATAACAATGAACTTACTGTATCATTGGCTGAATGCGTGGCTCAGCGGTAACGTTCTCTCTTGCTGTGCCCAAAGTTACAGGAGCGAATCCTGGCGTAGTCAGCTGGCATTTGCAGGAGCGCAAATGCGAGGGAGACGTGTTAGTAAATTTACTGGCACGTTAATGATCCCCTTCGGGGCAAAACCCCGGCACCCCGGCATCTCTAAACGCCGCAGTATTTAAAAGGGACGTGAGCACGAATAACATCTCTACTTAGTATAAAACCAAGTCCCCGATTCTTGGATATTACGGGTAAACTCGAGAACTACTGGATGGATTTTGATGCGGTTTTCACCATTCTGTAAAGGATATCTCGAGGATGATTTTTATAGAAAATAATTTATTTATGATCAAAGGAAGCTGAGCAGTAACGATTTAAGTGGAAAAGTCGAAAAAAAACCTGGCATCCGAGCGCTTTGTAAGCTTACGCTGGGCAAACCGTTAAAAATATCTAAATACTATGAGTGTAAGAATTGTTCAATATGAAACGTTTTACAAAAAAAAAAGTCCGCGAGAGCATATGTCTATCTTCAATACATCGCCCACTATAAGTGTTTTGACGTTTCAGTTTCTTCCAACCATGTCCATTCAAATACTGAGGCGACCGTTTAAGAGCTAGCTAAGGGCGAGTCTATCAACCCTGTTACAGCCTAGCTAGCGGGTGAACTTATTTCCCGAGGTGCAGCCAGCAGCAAACCGTTGAGTCGTGTTGCCTTAAGACTTCTGAGAAGGGTGGTTGTGTTTGGAGTTTCCCTGGAAGTGCAACTCGGGTTTTCTTAATTTCGCCTGTGACACACTGTCAAGTTAAGTTTGGACGGAAGGGGGATTTGAGTTTCATTCACCTGGACATTCCCTGGAAGTGCAACTCTCATTTCGCCTGTGAACTTTTCGTTCCGCAAAATTTACAGCCAATTTAAGATTGGACGGAAGGGGGATTATATTATATTAAATTATACTGATTGGCGTATAATCTCTACTTAGTATAAAACAAAGTCTCAGATTATTGGATGTCACGGGTAATCTCGAGAACCACTGCATGTATACGTATTTTGATCTCGTTTTCGCCATTCTGTAAAGGATATCTCGAGGAAGGTTTCTGTAGAAGATAATTTATTTATAACCAAAGGAAGTCAAGTACTAACGATTTCAGAGAAAAGGTCGAAAAGAACCTGGCGTCCGTGCGCCTTTTAAGCTTACGCTGGGCAAACCGTTAAAAATATCTATGTACTATGGGAGTAAGGATTGTTCAGCATGAAACGTTCTACAAAAAAGCCTGGGAGAGCATATCTCTATCTTCAATACATCGCCTACTATAAGTGTTTTTACGTTTTTCATTTCTTCCAATAATCTCCATTAACTTACTGAGGCGACAGTTTACGAGCTAGCTAGGGGCGAGTCTATCACCCCCGTTACATCTTAGCTAGCGGACGAACTTATTGCCCCTGATACAGGCAGCAGCGAACTGTCGAGTCATTTTGAGTTAAAAACTTTAGAGAAGAGTGGTTGTGTTTGGAGTTTCCCTGGAAGTGCAACTCGGCTTTTTTTCATTTCGCCTGTGAACTTTTCGTTCCGCCAAATTCACAGTCAAGTTAAGATTGAACGGAAGGGGGATTTGTGTTTCATGCACCTCGCCCTTCTTAAATTACGTCTGACAAGAATTTGTTGCACATGCATCTCCATGATAATATAATTAATAGTCCAGTCACTGATTTTAACCCATCATGCCGAGACGTAAAACGGACATTGGTCGTTGTTCTTTGACACTGGAAAAAAAAGCGCTCATAACGTAATGCATTCATAAATGTCCCCGGGCGAAGCCGGGTCGGGTTGCTAGTCTAATTGTATAATACGCTAAGGTGTATGTTTCTCAAAACTCAAGCTCCTACACCAGAGGGAGTTAGTAGGTGTGGTTTGTGCCAAACGTTTCCAAATCGTCTCGATATTACAGGAAATATCTTGCATTTCTTGATAAGTCAACGGAAACATACTGTATTTATTTGTTTATAAAGTGCTTTTAAACAAATAAACAAGACGATAGCCCCTGGCAGAATTTAGCCGCATACAGCCCGTATAGCATTTGATGCCGGTCGGGTAGTTTGTACTCATGGGGCGCACACAACCCAGTTAGCCCCTGGCAGAACTGTGTCGCATACAGCCCGTAAAGCATTTGATGCCGGTCGGGTAGTCTGTACTCATGGGGCGCACACAACCCAGTTAGCCCCTGGCAGCAGGGCTGGCATGCGAAATTAAATTCATGGCTGTGGGGACGAAAATAATTTAATTTCGCCGTAAGCGCGATATTCGGGAGCGAAATGATAATGATTGTCGGCGCGTAATTAAATCAAAGCGAAACTTAATTCGAAGCGAAATTAATTTAGTTCCAGACTTATAATTTCGCTCCCGGCGCAAAATTAATATCGTTCCTCACATTTAATTTCGCTCCCGGCGCGAAATTAATTTCGTTCCACACTTTTAATTTCGCTCCAGGCGCGATATTAATTTCGTTCCAGACTTATAATTTCGCTCCCGGCGCGAAATTAATTTCGTTCCACACTTTTAATTTCGCTCCAGGCGCGATATTAATTTCGTTCCAGACGTATAATTTCGCTCCCGGCGCGAAATTTATTTAGTTCCAGACTTATAATTTCGCTCCCGGCGCGAAATAAAATTCGTTACAGACTTTTAATTTCGCTCCCGAGGCGAAATAAAATTCCCAAACGGCATTAAGTTTCGCTCTCCGACGTGTATTTAAAATGCACGAAACATTTAATTTCGTTGTTGAAATTAAAATACAGTATATTCGTTTCGAGAGTTAAATAATGTTCTGTACGATGTTCAAAGTCCTGACGTCTGTCTGTTAGGTAGTCAGCCCGAAGGCTGGTTGGATCCTCAAAAAGTACCGCCGGTAGGTTATGTGGGTAGATACCCACAAAAACTCAAGGCAGCGCTATAGTGAGGCGTACTACACAAGATGGGGGGTGAGGTAGTTTGCCATCGCTTTCCTCACTGAGTCAGAACAGCAGTACTAACCCTATGAGTAGAACCCTTCACAGCATCCACAGGCACTGACTGCCCCGAATTTCATTACTAAGCACCACCCATACCTCTGTAGCTTCCACATAATCACAGCCATGTTTAAGACTGAGACATCGGTGAAAAGCCACATTTTACTCTAGCCCGTGCCAACAGTCAAATGCAAATGAGTCAAGTTACAAAACTCGTTTAATCAACTTGTGAATAAGGATCATTTTCATGAGAAACGTTTCTCTGGACTTTGCCTCACGTATCTTTTGTGTTTGTTGTTTTCTACTTTTGGTTGGTGTTTTTGTGTTTGCTTTGTGCTTTTGCTTTTGAATTTACTTATTGCTTTTCTTTCTTGGTTTTGTGTTTGTGCTCTGCTTTTGCTTTTTTGAATTTTGCTTTATGTTATTTGTTTTTTGTTTTCTGCTTTTGCTTTTGTTTTTGAATTTTGCTTTTTGCTTCGTCTTTTTTGTTTTTGTTTTGTGTTTGTTTTCTGCTTTTGCTTTTATGAATTTTTCTTTTTGCTTTATGTTTCTTGTTTTCTGATTTTGCTTTTTTTGTTCTGCTTTTGCTTTCTGCTTCGTCTTTTTTGTTTTGGTTTTGTGTTTGTTTTCTGCTTTTGCTGTTTTTGAATTTTGCTTTTTGGTTTGTGTTTCTTTTTTATTCTGCTTTTGCTTTTGTGTTTGAATTTAGCATTTTACTTCGTGTTTTGTGTTTTTGGTTTTGCATTTGTTTTCTGGGAAATCAAAATAAAACAAAATCAACAAAACAAAATAAAAACAAAAACAAAATAAAACAAATAAAACAAGACAATTTAAAACAAAATAAAACGAAATAAAGTAAAACAAAAAATAAACAAAACAAAATAAAGCAAAATAAAATAAAACAAAATAAAATGAGGTAAAATAAATAAAATAATTAAATAAATAATTTTACGACATGATCCTTATTCACAAGTGGATTAAACGATTTTTGCAACTGGACGACTCAAATGTAGTGCACGGGGTCGTTGGAATGAGGGAGATGGCTACCTGGGAGGCTTGTCGTAGTATAGTATCTATGTGTGCAGTATATGCGTCGACCGTCGTCTGGTTATCCAGTGGGAGATGGTCCGCACGGAGGTGATTGTTGACGTAGGTGCGGTATTCCTGACAGTTTGCTGTGCAGAAATTCTGGACCATCCTGGGAGGTGGTAGTGGGGGAAGAGGGAAGTTGAGTAAAACGGGGGCATGATCACCTCCTTTGAGTGGCAGGACAGACACGTCAAACAGATGGCGGAGGGAGTTATGAGCAATGACTGCGTCGGGGTGGTATTGGAGGAAGGACGGGTAGATTCTGGGAGAGGGACGAGGGTGGCGTCGATGTGACGTAGGTAGATGTCTAGGCTATGAAGTTCTAGGGCCGAACGGGAATGAAGGTTGAGGTCGGCCATTAGAATTAAATGGGGGAAGACTTCAGACACGTGGGTAATGCAGTCTTTGGGGATGGGGTGGTAGGGACGAATGTAGATGGTGGCTAGGTGTAGGACGCGGGAACAAATAAGGCTTTCGGGGAAGAAAAGAAACAAATTTCATTTCAGAAACAAAATGAAATGTTCCATGCATTTTAATTTCAGGCCGGAGGGGGGGACTAAATGCCGGGAACGAAATTGATGGTCGTTAACAAATTTTATTTCGCGCCAGGAGCGAAATTAAAAGTCTGTAATGAATTTAATTTCGCGCCAGGAGCGAAATTAAAAGTCTGTAACGAATTTCATTTCGCGCCGGGAGCTAAATTAAAAGTCCGTAATGAATTTAATTCCGCGCCAGGAGCGAAATTAAAAGTCTGTAACAAATTTCATTTAGCGCCGGGAGCTAAATTAAAAGTCCGTAATGAATTTAATTCCGTGCCAGGAGCGAAATTAAAAGTTTGTAACGAATTTCATTTCGCGCCGGGAGCTAAATTAAAAGTCCGTAATGAATATAATTTCGCGCCAGGAGCGAAATTAAAAGTCTGTAACAAATATCATTTCGCGCCGGGAGCTAAATTAAAAGTCCGTAATGAATATAATTTCGCGCCAGGAGCGAAATTAAAAGTCTGTAACAAATATCATTTCGCGCCAGGAGCAAAATGTTATTCCATTGAACAATTTCATTTCGCGACGCTAAATTAAATTGATAATGCATTTCGTTTCGCATGCCAGCCCTGCCTGGCAGAACTGTGTCGCATACAGCCCGTATAGCATTTGATGCCGGTCGGGTAGTCTGTACTCATGGGGCGCACACAACCCAGTTAGCCCCTGGCAGAACTGTGTCGCATACAGCCCGCATAGCAGTAGGGCCGGGCGTGTAGTCTGTACACATGGGGCACATACAACCCATTATGCGAGAGTTCCTTCACGGGCCCGCTAGTTATTATTATTATTACTGTATCAGTTTTTAATAAGCTGATTGATGTAAATGAGAACACAACGATGCCATACAGCAGCGGTTCCCAACTTTTATCGCCTCGCGAATGCCTTCTACAACGATCGGAGTTGGGTGAACTACTGACTCTTAAATATACAATGTACATATAACTGTTCTTGTTCCTTAGTGGGGTCGCGGTGCTCTTGTTAGTGTTGTTAGAACACAATGAGGCTGGAAAACTAAATCTCCATTGTAGCGAAATCAAATGCATTCCTAACGTTGTTACATAACCGTAAATCAAACATTCGCGGTAAATATTAATGTATTTTTGTGGAAATAATGTGATAAATTTCCGATGTTACACACATAACAAGGGGCGTTACAGGTTTATTTATTTTTAAAACAATAATAAATATAATAGTAATGTGGCAATGGCACAGAAATTAAGGTAACAGTAATAGGCCTAACTTCAAAACCCACCATTATGGAAAAGTGTTTGGCGAACCCCTTCAAATATTTTGCAACCCCCTGGGGGTTCGCGGACCTCAGGTTGGAAAACGATGCCATACAGAAAAGAACAAAAACGCAAAAGCATATTCTCTATGAAGGACGATGCTCGCCGGCTAGTGAAACCACCTTTTTGACGTTGTGCGCCGAGCGATCCTCGCCGTAGCCAAATCGTAGTTTAAGTGCACTGATTGTTCTAGAAACTGCCCATATCACCTAATACAAACTTGTTATAAGTGTTGTTGCATCTACCATGAGAAGTCTTAATACGCAAAGCTTTCCTCGATGTAACTGAGCTCACCGGACAAGACATTAGTCACCCCTGGAGACAGCATTCTAACACCGTGTGACTCCTCTTCTAGACTTGATAACGGGGAAGAAGGGAGTCCACATTTTTTGCAGGCATGTCATAACTAATTGAGGCCACTTATTGATCGTTGGGTCTCGCAGAGCCACCAAATTGAGGGAATAATGCTTTCTTGAGTTTTACACGCCGTTCTAAATATTTCAAAACATTTCTATGGGATTAATTCGGGTGATTTAACGGGCCATTCCAGGTGCAACAGGGTGTCTGAAAGTTCGTCAAACCAGACGCGTATGAACATGGCTGTTGCCCTCTTGGGAAATGGGAGTGCAAACAGCAGGAGCGCACTGGGAAATAAGCCTCCATACACGTTCTTGAAGATTCTGGGGGAGGGGGGCTCGTGGGTCCAGATGGTCTTATTGTGTTCATTGAGACTGAGGCTGAGACTCATGGCCAACCGATTCTTGGTTTGAATGGACAGTTATCGTAAGGCCGCCCCACTGATCTCGATACATGGATGGCTGGTAGCTAAGGCAGCAGCAAGCCGAATAGACGATGACAGGTATAGCAAGATGGCAGCGAGCGCATGGTGCAATATTGCGAATCCGGCTCTGTGATTGGTTACTGGTAGTTTGATGTTATACATGTATTTATACTGGCAGTAAATATTTTGTGTTTCTTGTACTTGTAAAATGTGCCGAATTTGGTTATTTAAAGCGTAAAATCTTAGTTTTAAGTACCGGTTTGGTGACCCATCATCCCAGGCAAGCCGGTGATACCTTTACTTCTCGGGCAGATAGGTCACTTAGCCGTAATGTTGAAGTTATTGTGAAGTTAAGTATACATATGCGGTGGTGCTGAAGCAGACGTGATTGGGCTAGGTTGATCCCATTTCAGTTTTTTTTTCCGGTTCTGGGTGCGAATAGTTCGCTTAATAGTTGTAAAACGGTGGGGAGAGTATATTTTGAGTAGGTTTTTAGTTGTGTTAAGTTTTATGTGGAGCTGAGGAGTGAAATTGGTTTGGCTTAAAGTGAATTTTTGGCTTTGATCTACTTCCCGTTATTATTAAGTTTATTGTGCTGCTAGCGTGATTAAAAGCTGTAGTATTTAATGTAAAGTGCTGGGATTACTACTCTAAGCTTACTGAATCAAACAAAATTCTACTTTTAACATGATTTTGTTCTTGAAAGCTAAAACATGGTTTGGCGTTTTAATTTGGTCGTAGGATGATTTAACCAATAATAATAATCAGTCCTTATATGGGCTGACTCTACAGTAGTAACACGAAAGAAAAACTGATCTGAATGCACCTTCATAAACGCCAGAGAAAGGCACTTGGTGGGTTTAAGGTGAGGCACATGGTATATAATATACCAAATATACAAGTAAAAAGGAGGCTCTCGGTTCATAGCACGAGCCTCGTGCAATGACGTGGAGATCTTGGCTGGGATTTCAGTATTATCCACTGCGCCCTTTATGCTATAGCCTACCATAAGAGGCTCATTATTAATTATAATAAATGCAAGACTCTTTTGCATTTACTAACGTGGAGAAACAGTGAGTACAAAAGGGAGCTGGGTGCTGCAACACGATTCCGATAAGACGGCCGCTATATGAAATGTTGCTTTTAGATGTCACGACCGGGTCGCTCTTGTATTTATTTAGCTTCAGGAGTCGTTCCATTTTTAAGTTTGGTCATTTTTCAGGGGGGGGGGGTTGTTTACGTTTATATTCATTTTTGCAGTAGTTAGTTTTAGCCAATGAATTCTCGATTTTTGTTGAGATACCCTGACGTGTGATTTATAGTTATGTTCCTGTGATTCCATTTCCGAAGTCCTAGGATTGTAATATAAGTGAAGGAAGTGGACTGAGCACGACCCCAAGAAGAGAATCCGCTCCTAGAAAATCCTGTTTTGAAGGGTACACTACAGAGTTCAGAGCAATATTTGTGGTAATTATTTATGTTTTATTACAGCAACGAAAACAATTTAGGAAAGCGAGTCTTTTTTTTTTGGTGTGCAAGTAACTCTCAGGAAGAACAAAACAACTGCACACATTTACCTATAATATAAGAAATTATTAACTGATATTTTACATATTGAATTGTGAAACACACGTTACCGATCACAGGTCGCAGTGAGTTAAATAATGTAACATTTCGTAAAACCTTATGTCTAGTAGCCTAGCCGTAATTTCAGGGAGTCAAATCAAACTTCGGTGCATGGCCACTTGGACACTCAATTAACGTTTGCGACGAAACACAACTCTCAGGTTCCGCGCGGCTCTTACAGGCTGTTCCAGCCGAGCAGCTCGCCAGGGAGCAGATGAGTACTCGCCGCCATTCGTGATTAAACCTATAACATGCAATACAGCTCTGCTGTGGGGGCTGCCGTCACTGCGCGGTGGATACATCAACACTGGCAGGAAGCCCATGGACTTGTGTTATGAACTTCGACCAGTGACGTATTGGCCATGACCCCCAGTCTCTCTCCAATCGTGCTCCGAGCATCACTGATTAGTACTCGCGTGTACGCATACTCAAACTCGTGGATTTGGAAAAACCTGCAAGTAGCCTACGAATATGTAGAGTTCCGAGAGCTCGCGCCTAAGTGGATGCCACCCACAGAACTCTTAAGGAAGCTTAGGGTGCCTGATTCATAAGGAAAAGGAGAGAAAGGATTGAGCCTTACTCATATAGTCTGGAGTGTAAGAAACCACAACACGCAGGACACAGACACCTATTTTCATACATCGACAGTTACGGTTCTCATCTCGGGGAAGTATCTCCTTATTCAATGGATGGTATCTTCTTGCAATAACAGTTTCCCCCGCACCTCACCTAGAGTACTGTATATCAGCTACAGCAGCATAGCATAGTGTGTTGAGTCATCCTCTACGACTAATGGGGAGCTAGGAATTCGAAGATGCAAGTTTTGAATTTCGAAGTTAACAGGGACTTTTCCGATTTTACCATATGAGTCCATGCAATTGCCAGATGGCATCTCATTTCAATACAATGGGCACCCACTCTAACCCTAGACTCTGTAAATTGAAAATACACATCTGTCACAGTCACCACAATAATCTAGGTTGTCAACAAATACCAAACACACACAAGTGCACAAGACCAACGATCAAAAATCCCTTAGCGTCTAATTGAACCAAAAACAAAATAAATACAACTACACTGCCTCATATGATTTCAGATCCCACAATGCTACAATACAGTATATCAGACAGGATCCACACGCGCGTAAAAACACGGGACTGTGAACTCTGTGCCCTTTAGAAAAAGCGAGACAGACGGGGTTGGTTATGGTTAGTGCTACACGTGTCATATTTCGCCGAGGGAAAAACAAAAGAATGTAGCGAGCTGGCAGAATCCAGTTTTCAAGTTCGCACGTCCATCATAACCACCTCACATCTGTGTGTAGCCTAGAGGAGAATATTATTCCGCGTTGGGTTTATTTAATATTTTCATTATTAAGTCAGATGTTTATGACATATATATATACAATATTACATTGCACTAATTCAAATTATTTATGGAATAGAATGTATAATTACACGTGAGAAGTAAAGAGTCAGGACATATGACAGGGCGTCCTAAAGCTAATTTCGAGAGATACAACTTATCAATTGTTATTTCAAGATGAGGACGTAATGCTACGTTTGTCCTCAAAAGCACGTGGGTTTTATGCTACTTGAGTTGCGATGTTACAATCACATTAATTCTACGACACCTACAACTGAAAGTGAAAACAGCGATATAATTAGCACAAGCAAGACCAAGTAGCCTACGTTATTTTATGCAGGAGAGGCTTTGGAATCTGTATCTGCGAATACGACGACGTATCGAATTATAGAATGTGTACGAGGCATGGCAACTTTACCGACGGCATGGTTTTGTAATGCTTCCATGACAAATTGCATTACGGTAATGGCTTAATTTGGTAGCAGCTGAGGATTTTCAGTGCTACATGATACTGAGGAAGGCTAATCCAGCATGCAACTAAAATCATTCGGTGGAATGCACTAGAAATCCAAGATCGTTTGTTGGCTCTAGCCAAGAAGATACGACCAGTCTAGGACTCATGTCATTGAAGACCGATGGCAGCGGTGCCGGCAGTAGGAGGACCATGGGTTTCAGTTCAGATCCCGGAGAATGCTGTGACAAAGCTCAGCTTCCGGCACTACCAAGGAACAGCAGATGAGGGACTTTGAACCAAAGACTACGTGGCAAGGCCGAGTATGCTCTTGCAGATAGGGGAAGATCTTCTTGCAGTTTTAGAAGATATGCTGAAGTACTTCTTGAAGGAAATGTTCGGCATCCATTGTTTATATAGTTTCACAGCTATCGCATGTGTGTGGTGGTTATAATCGTCGCCATACCTGTATTTTTTTTATCACAATGTTAGGACTATTTCAGTGCTCTGTAGCACCAGGATTAGTCAGTGTTATTTAGATAGGTTGATTTCACATTAAATTGAGCATTCAGAATTCTATGCATTATTTTCAATGCATTTAATATTTCTGGAGTTATTGTAGCAACCAACTAACAAAGTGTTTGAATTTGGTAGCAAATAACCTAGTTTCATAGGGTAGACAAAAGATTGTTTCGTTTGAAATGGATGCTCCATACACATTTGTTGAGTTCGAAAACTTGAAATTTGAATTATTATGAGATTATACTGTATTAAAGTCAGAACGGTCATTGGATTCTTATAATGTTGCAGATCTCAAAACCTCCAGTACATGCAACATTCTAGAATATTTAAAAACCATGTGATGACTTAATTTTTATATGAGTTTCACTTTCTACTCTCTTTCATGAAAACTACAGTCATCACAGAAACGCAGGTTATCAGACACGTTCAAAACGCACCCAACTACACAGGGCTGATGACCAAGAAGTTCTTTCAAATGAGATAATAACAACAACGTTATCATGACCATAACCATTGTAAACACAATAGATGTTCTTGTTGCATTTGTATGGAAGTTTGGAGATTTTAGAGAGAATTTGGGTCAGCGGCGTAGTCATGCTCGTAGAAGTGTGCACCACGGTTGCGAAGGCAGCTGCAGAGAGTCCTCAGATCACATGTTTATGTCCCAGCATCGAGAGTGGCTATCCTGAGTGTGGTTTTCCGCGATTTTTTTCCCACTTCCTCCAGGCAAATGTCAGGATAGTACATAACTTCAAGTCTCGGGGCACCTACCTCACCCCTGTCCCTAATACAGTTTCACACACTACTACAGTCATCATATTCCCGGGTCTGATGACCAAGGTGTCCCAAGCCCTTAAAGTGAATTAACAACATCAACAAGAGAATGTGGTCACATAAACGATTTATTTGTTTACTATCGATTGATTAACTGTGTAATTGAAGACCGTGTGAGGTTCTGATTTATCATGTGCAGTTTAATCATATGATCAATGACTGAATTCCTTTTCTAAGATCGATTACTGGATTAGCCCAATTATATTTTAGAACGGAGGTTTATTCTGATAGACTATATTTTGTAATTTCAAGGAATAATAAACATGACGGCATATTTAGTGAAACCATTTGTTATGGAGGAACGTGCCTTTCTGTGTTATGAGTGTGTATGAAACAAAGGCTATAGATCCAGAAAGTATTTTGCAAATGTGCGATGTTAAATTTTCCTCGTATCCAAATGGAGGTTTATAATTAGGGTATACTAGCGGACCCGTGCGAGAACTCTCGCATAATGGGTTGTGTGCGCCCCATGTGTACAGACGACCCGCCCGGCTCTAGCGTTATACGGGTTGGACGCGACACAGTTCTGGCAGGGGCTATGCTCTTGTTTATTTGTTTAAAATCACTTTATAAACAAATAAATATATTTCCGTTGACTTTTCAAGAAATGCAAGATTTGTCCTGTACTATTGAGACGATTTGGAAGATTTTGGTATAAACCACACCTTCTAACTCCCTCTGGTTTAGGAGATTGAGTTTTGTGAAACATATACCGTAGCGTATTATATAATAAGATTGGCGTGGTGGAAATGGACCCCCACTCCACCGAAACATGTTGAATATATTATGGTATTCAATGGAGTGTAATACGGATAAACTGTTATTAGAATGTGCTTATAATCACCATTTAAAATATGAATGGAACATAAGTGGTAGTCTTGGACACTTTTGGTACTACACACGTTTAAAACAATAAAGAGTACTGTCGTATTAATAAAAAAATATGCCGGAAATAGAACTATATAATTTTAAATGATTACACTGACTAAATCAGAACTCCAAAACTATGTATGTCCATTTGAGTGATAATTTATGGAATATCAATAATTTGATAAAACACCTCATTGGTATAGGAACATCACTGTCATTGTTGAGCATCTTGTTTCAAGATTAAACAGATAAAACACGAGAAATTAAAACATATTTGGGATAATGTGACCGGATTCGATACACATAGGACCCAGTGAGGGACGACTAGTTGTTAATTGACGTAGTTTACAAATTTAACAGGTCTGAATTTGCATGATTTGAAGTAATTATTGTATGCGAACGATGATGAACTACGAGTATGTGTCGACACATCAGATTAATGGAATTTGATGAACAGTTCTTATGATTAATTTAAATAGTTAGTATGGTATTGATGTTTGATGTTTTTTAAAATTAATGTTGGGATTTTTAAATTGTCAGTCTTTGATGGAATTTCAATTAATTAATTTAGTTCGAAACTCATAACAACACATGAGAAGATTGTTAATTACAATTTTTTGATTATTTTCAGTGAGGTGTTGGTCTCACAACAATGCAGTATGAATCGAGTAACACATGTTTTCATGCAATAACTCCTAGTTTGCAAATACACTACTGTACGATATGACTCTAGCAGACATATTTTAGGACTACATTATTGGACGATTTTCTATTTCAGTATGGTTTAACAGATTATCGTCACTTCTTCCAAAGTATGATAGGTGCTTTCATTTAATAAATTAAGGATAAATTTTTATTTTAATCTTAATTAACATATTTTGCAATTCGTATTTCGAGCCCTGTTGTACAGTACATCTTCAGCTGATGTGTCGTTTAACCCGCCAGTGGTCGCTAGATCGAAAGTAACGCGAGTGGTCGCACGGTGTGCAAAATGCTCACAATATAATATGACTTGTTTATGTAATACATAGAAACTGATTTAATGCATAAATGCATTTTCTTATTAAATAAACATTTATGAAACAGTAAAAAGCACATCACAAAATTTAAACATTTAGAACTAAGGATTTTCGAGTTTATGTAGGCTGCAAAATGTTATTGTTTCTTTTATAAAATCAAATACAGTTAAAACCTTCTCATTGTTATTGCCACCCGGGAATAATCTTGGACTGTTCCATCGTAGCACTGTAACCCTTTATTGTTTGTTGTATTCACATTCACAGTCAGTGTCACTCGCTCTCGACCTAACCACGTGGAGTTTCACCAAATCAAACTAAAAAGTCATGACTTGAAATCGTTGTTACACAATAACACAAGTCAACAAACAAAACATTTTGAGTTTAATATCTATTATTTATTGCATATATTCCGACTGTCTACACCGAACATTAACCAAAAACGCCATTCATAATTGATAAAGTTTGCTTTTATACTTTATGCAATGATAAATAAATATTTGAAGTTTTGGCAGACTGTTTAAGGGATAACGGCTTTGAACACGAATGGGAGATGATATTTAAATATTAAATAATTCTTTTTTCTAAATTGCCAGAAGCTAAAATTAAAGCTGGTATTTTCGTCGATCCTCAAATAAATAAACTAATGACCAGAGAAGAATGTCTACAATTACTCAACATCCACAAAAAACAAGCATGGTACAGCCTTAAAAAGCAGTGATCCATGGCTTCCTTGGAAATAAGAAAGCTGGGAATTACAAAGAGCGTATTTCCACTATGCTTGGGAACTTTAAACTCATGGGTTGCAGAATGCTGTGTAATGTTTACATGTTGCATGCTGACTTGGACCAATAAACTTGGGGGCATATTCAGAAGAGGAAGGGGAACGTTTTCACCAAGACGTGATGGACTTTGAGTAATGTTATCATGGAAAATATAATGAGAACTTGATGGGTGATTACATTTGGGAGCTAATACGAGATAGTTCGTACCCACACAGAAGAAGTACCAAATTTTTTTTCTTTTAATATTGTTTGATTTGTAGATTAACAATAACTATGTTTTGTAAATAAACGTAATGTAAATATATAAATTAACGTTTGTTTTCGTTTTGATTTATAAAAATAGAGAATTTCCTTCAAATTTGAACTTTCGTTATGGTAGCTACAAAAGCAAACTATATTAGGTAAAACTACTTTTTCGTTCATAAGTTAGGGATGACAAAATAAAAATCAGACATACCGAACCGAGACTCAAAAATCGTGTTGACTTGTGTAATTGCACCAAATAATTCAAAGAACACTGTTATAACCATGAAACGACATAGGATAGTAATACCGCGTAGGCTATAGTGAAATTATAGCGTACATAAATTAGTGCCAACGTGACTGGTATCGCGCAAAGCGAAATGCTCACTGCTGAGGGAAGGTCATAATTTCTTCCTCCCTGTATCTTCACAATATCATCGAAGTGCGTGACATCAAAGCTGCTGTGGGAAGGCAAACTAACGCTCAACGCTGTTCAAAACGCAAGCTAATTTTCAACAACTGTGAACATTTTGCTCATATGGCAACTACTTCACTCTTCATTCTCTTAGTTGGAATCTCATGCTTTCCTTTGTTATTTTGACCGAAAAATTTACAATTTAATTACAACGACGTCCTTCCCAGGAAATGTGGACAAGCTAACTGGGGTAATTCATACCCCACAATCCGGTAGACGGACACAACCCTAAATGAAGCATTGTAAGCTACTGAAATGTACGTGAAAGCCATGAAGACCATTATCCTTCCATGCTTTAGTGAGCTAAGTGAACTCGATTATCACAAATGGCTACATTTGAATTAGACTCACATGGCTTACCATTTCAACTACAGCCAAATGCTGAAATTGTGCTTTTTTCATGACTATAATTACCTTCCCAATCCTGACCAACATTGGAAATCACACCACACAGCACACTCACACGCTCGCTCTGCCGATTCGTGCAGTCCCTCGTGTGCTCTGCTTTAGAGTGATGTTCAGTAATTTATAATGACTAGGGGATCCGTGCGAGAAATCTCGCATTTCAATATTGTCGATGTGCATTAGCGTCGCACAATACTAAGACTCGACACGACACAGTTCTGGCAGGGACTGGCCGTGTACAGGCCAGGCCTTACTGTTGTGCGGGTTCAACACGATACAGTTCTGGCTGGTGCTGGCCGTGTACAGGCCAGGCCTTACTGTTATGCGGGATCGACACATTCCAGTTCTGGCTGGGGTTATCGTCATTTTTATTTGATTATAAACAAATTGTCAATATTTATAAAATCAGTGTGCAAATTCGTCACTGCTCCGGGTAATTCTATTCCTTTTGAATGCTCCCTTGTTACGATCAGTTACTTGTGTTTATATTGCAAATATCATAACCCATACTTATAAACATATATTTAATAGCCTGAGTGTAAAGTATCTGATGATGATGCTTGACGATCGAAACTGGTCATCCACGTGCAATTATTAATCTCATGTAATTGTTTTCATGATTAGGGAACCACCCATTACAATTGGGTACAATCGTGTTGACCGACTGAAAAACATTACATTTCGATGAGATAAGTCAGTAAAACTTCATGAACTACTTAAAATAGCAGTACAATTAATAAACATGTTCAAGTTGCAAACAACATTGACAGTGGCGACAAATGTTTCCAGCATATTGAACCAGAATATGATCACATGAATGCAATTTAGGAGTTCCTAATGAGTTTTCTTCATCAGATGCGAGGCAACAGGAACTGTTTAAAAGCATGGACATTCTTGATCACTTGTCGTTTATAACTGATAACACTGGCCATCTAAATGAAGTGAACTTGAATCTCCATGAAACAAACCAGTTGGTGTCAGATTTAAAAGTAAACATAAGTGGTTTCCACAGTTAACTGAATATTTTCTTTTTTTCGGTTGTCGGTGATAGATAGAAGACGTTGAAAAGAAGAAACACTGTACTATTCTCAATTCAGTACAATTATGCAAGACATTATGGGTAAGTGTATACAAGTTTTAAAGAATCCCAAGAGATGAATAGCAGCAACAAGCTACGACTATTTAGCAATCCGTTTTCCGTTGACCTCTTCAACTTGAAGTGTGTGTTGTGCAAGGTGATGTGATCTTTCGGGATAGGCACGAAAAGTGACCAGATTATTACAAACCCCTTTTAAATAAACGCTTTCTAAACCTTTGTAGTTTTGGACGACAAAATTTGTCCTCGATGCTTGGCACCACATACGTTACACATGCGAAAATTTCATTTTCACAATTATGTTCATTTGGATTCGCCACAGATGCACACTGACTGATTATAAACTCCTTTATCTTTTGGGACTTTGAACTGAAGAAAATAAAGTGGACATTCCAGACCTTGTTACCGTAGCAGCCTCAGTTTTTGCAATGAAAACGTTCTGAAGAGTTTCCTATTATGTATTGTTTAGTTACGCCGTTATTGTGGTGAAGTTAACGTCCTTGTCCCTCGCTTGCACTTCACCTTTGGACTTAATCATATTTTACTGTAATATGAAATTTCATGGCTTTTTACCTAGTTTTACAAATTTAAATCTTGCAAAATCAGACACCCCAGATTATTTTTAGTAAAATACTGGTTCACGGTGTAAGCAAATAAGTTACTCCAAACTTCTTTAAGACGGTCATTGACGAAAAGTAGGGTATTAATAGATGTTAAATTATTATGTGTTTGCACAGACCGTTTTCCTATTTATAGAAATAAGACTAATGAGGTCGGTCAATCAAATCCTAAATATAATTCCAGACCTCGGGGAAACCCCGTGTGCAGATGGTTACTTGGTATTTACTAGCCCATTGTGAAATATCAAACTCCATATTAGGCATTTCATTAGTTTGGTAAATTATAATGAAGTTCTTTAAATATACTATTTTTAATATAGTGGCGTGTACGCAAATGTAGCTCTGTGTATGAAATCCTTAAATTAATCAATCAATGGGGCTTCGTAACCCTGTGTATGTGATCCTTAAATTATCAATCAATGGGGCTGCGTTGCCCTTTGTACAGGTATGTAATCCTTAAATTAATCAGTAAATGGGGCTGCATAGCCCTGTGTGTGTAACTCTTAAATTAATCAATCAATTAATCTCTATCGCAGGCACAAATTAACAGAAGTCATCTGATATAGACTGTCAAAGTAAATCTTGCTTGCCTTGTCGGACTTAACGTCTTAACCTTGGTATCACGTAGTCTATAGTGACAAGGAAGGACATAGGGTTGTACAGCAGGGATGAGAGGAAAGATTTTCGTGTACATAGCGAGCAAATCCATCTTACTGCAAGCACATACACACAAGGCTAGTCTAAAGGTGTATATTGCTGCTCTTGCCTCAGACTCTGCCCAAAGTATAATCTGGTATGAGGGTTGAAATGGGATGGGCTTATCCTCTTTGAGAAATATGAGAAGAGATGGGATAAATCACAATTCATCCATCCGCTTAGTGGTTTTCTATAGATTCCAATTTCTACTCCAGACAAAAAGCAGAATGGCACGTAACATTAGACCATGGTCACTTTATTCCCCCCTCTTACACTAGTTCACACGCTAGTGCAGACGCCACATTCTGTCGTAGAAAAGATTTTCCCCACACTTTGACATCGTAGTTATCATATAATTATAATTAATGCGGATTATAGAGACGCCAAGGTGACGAAATTTTGCCCCGAAGGGTATCTTTAACTTGGCAGTAAATCTACTGACACTACTCCCTCGCATTTAAGCACCCTCATATGCCAACTAACTGCGTTAGGATTCGATCTTGCAACTTTGGGGCCCGCAGGCAAGAACGTTGCTGCAGCGTAGCACAGCCAGTCCGTGAACTTGTGCGTGTGAAATTTGTCTGATCAATCTTTGTTACTGTGGTGTCTCCAGTATTGTGGGTACTTTGAATTGCACTAAGCATTGGGAAGGGTGATAGTGCCTTTAACGTAAGAAACATTTCAGCAATGGCCTGGCGTTAAAGCGAAAAAAAAAATTACGAGCCTTACAGTAGTCGCATATGATGAGTAACATCTGATATGTTATTCGAATAATTCCATATTACTTACACGCATTTTTTAAAGAATGAACTCATAGTGCTACCTTGTGCCAGCAAACATGAAAGGATTCTCCAATGCATCTGCAGTAGTGACATATACCTGCAACTGTATGCGGGAGCAATCCACTGCCTACTTGATGCGAGCTGCGCTTTATACCGGCCAGTTAGTGAACCCATGCCAGCGGTGTTATTGAAAATGGCCTCTTATTGCCAATATAGCGCACTGCCAAGTATAGGCGCAATTAAAAATTAGGTGTGCAGTAGGTATATTAAATGCGTTTCTCCCAGTGATACGTTTAGACCAACGAAGTTTCAATTATTGTTAGTAGTCGGTGTTAATATACGGAATTCCTACGTTGTTTGGAGTGTTGGTTGATACGATAAGTATCGAGTGCTTAGATTAAATAAGAATACAGCAAAAGTATGAAGATTTAATAAATCGTAATTGTTTTCAGCAAATATGATATAATGAATATTTTCACACCAAAGAACGACAACTTGAAGATGGTATATTGTGGGAATTTCTTTAATGGGGCCTCCAAACCTTGAGGTAAACCGTATGCGATTTATATTCTACATAGTCAGATGGCTTACAGTACGTCGTTGTACTGATCTCCGCCACTGCGCGCGCCCATTGTTTCCGTCCCATGCACTTCCGTCCCATCCACTTCCGTCTCTTTTTCAAAATCACTCCCACAAAAATGTCCAGCAACCGAGTGCCACAAAAATATCCAGATACCGAGTGGAAAGATGTTACACATCAAAAACGGAAAACAACAGACTTATAGATGGCTGAGGGGGGAATCGAATCCACACTCTGCTCAGTTGTTCTCACGAGGCTGAGTGGACCTCGTTCAGGGCTACGGACCAGGAAACAAATTTATTTGCACGGTGGAGAATCGAACTGGGTATTTGAAAGATGGCAGTCAACAACTCTAACCTTTACATCACAAGGTGGTTTATTATCCAAACACGTAAGTTCTCAGGGTTAGTTACCATAATTTTACAATTACCTAAATGAACCAACATCAACTGGAGTAATAATACGTGTCACAAGTCTTTGAATAAAGCCACAGTAGAGCAGGGAATGGAAGTAGATTGCTAAGGAGGGCAATTGAACGTGTAATGCTAGTGAACTGTGTTCTATTATGAGCCAAGAAATGCTTGTAGCATTACAACGCTCATTAAGGTTATCAACAGGTCCACGTCGTCCCACTTCGCTGCATTAAATTTACTCCCATTCACAACGTGAAGGACTCCTGATGATACCGGGACGTTTCAATTACCACATTCAGGTTTCATACAGAAGAAAAACTATCCGTATTCCACATAAAAACTATAGCTGGCAACTACGGTATGAGTATTTAACATTTTCTTTTCTTTTGTTAATTGACCTTGTAAATAATGTTAGCTAGACTTGTCACGGGTTATGAAATACCGTTAACTACTCAAGAGGAACATAATGCACATTTGGTTTAATTGAATTCGGAACGCCCTGAAGTGTCGTCATGAAATTTCTGGGATGCAGTGAAACCAGTCATAGAGAGGTTATGCTTTTTCATTACATTTTAATTGGAAATTGTTTTGCTATTCAGCGTCCAGTTTAGTCTTCAAGCCTCTGTTTGCGAAATCTTCACCTCCATAATCCCTTATTAGCAGCTAACACCGCGGCTTCCTCTACTTTTACACCTCTCACTTTGAAATTGTTGATTACTGAATCCAATCTATTGCCTCTTACGTCTGCTTCTCTTACACTCTACAGCCGAGCGGGGCTGTGGAACTCGAGACTGCGCACACCCATCATTCATTTGCTGCTCATATTGCAATATACTGTCTGTTTTTGTTGCACACATTTTATCGTCAATAGACACTTCCATTAACATATCACATGCCTACCCAACTCCTACGTTATTGCTACACCCTCAGGGGCTCACGTCTGGTGAGTTCGGGAGTTAGCCATCCCGAGGGATTCCTGAGCTGGGTTCGTTTTTCCTCGTTTTCACTGACTTTGGGGCGGGCACCCTCCTCTTTTCTTTCCTATCTGCATTTCATGGCTCCCTTCCTCCCAGTCCCTCCATCCTCATTCTTCGAGGGTTGAGGGCATTTCTTTTATTCCTGTCTTTAAATTGCCTTATTCTTTATTTGTTTACCATTTCTTCTTCTAGTTTGTAAGTCTGTACTTAGTATTAGTTATAGTTTTCATTATCATCTCATATTTCTATTTCACCCAAACCATTAGGGGCCGATAACCTAGATGCTAGGCCCTAAAAAACAACAATTATCATCATCAGCATCATCAACTCCTACGTGTTCCGTAGTATAGCAGTACATTTCATGTTCCGCATGATATGACGATGCATTTTGGGCATCTCAGGCGTCGGGTAGGGTGTTCATCAGAAATGGATATCAGATATTGGAAACGGGCATGCCCCTCCACCCAATGCGCCATGTCGCATCCCACAACTCTACATTACGGTCATGCCATTCCCTTGTCAGTCGTCTCATACGAACAGCTTCATCTACCGTGTTCATTTCTCTCTTCATTGCGAGTATCTTCCTGCCATTGCTCCCATCTGTCTCAGCTATCATTCGTGCTGCCCACAAATCGGTTACCTGTAGGTTATGTATGAGATATTCTAGGTCTACCCAGCTGTCCCTTCCATACAGCAAGGTTGGATTAAATACTGAGCAATGTAGGGAGAGTATCGTCCCTACATTTCTTTCTTGCAGTATACTGTAGATCTCAACTGACAACTCACTGCATTGGCTTTTCTGACCTCAACTCTATCTCTACCTTTGTACTAGCACCCTGAGAGAATGCACAGCCTAAGTACGGTACTAGCAACGGTCCATCTGCTCCAATTTAGTTCCTCCTACCTGGCATTCTATTTTCTAGTGTTTTTCCCCTACCGAAAGCACCTCAAATTTTGAATTGCTAATTTTATACCATACTAGCAGTAGTGCCCGGCTTCGCCCGGTGGATTTATTTGTTTTATTGATGATAATGAATACTACTACAGAACTGGCACGTGATACTTAAACTACCAGAAAAAAAATAATTAAATATAACTTTTTTGTGGTGGTGGTGGAGGTGGCCTGGTTGTAGTGAGGGTGATAAGCAGTACAGTATAATGGACGTAACATTTCGATCATTTTACCCTAATGATAATAATGATAATAATGAATAGGGAAACGGCTATTTACTAACTACAGCACTGACACATGTAATTTACAAACAAATCTCTAAAAAATTATTATAAAGAGGAGTAAGTGAAATAAAAGACACTGACTAGGGCCTATATCTCATTGTCTGTTAGAAATGTAGAGACCAATAGTGTCGTCTTTTGTCGCATAGCACCGTAGGAAAAAATCAGAGCACATTGGAAAACTTCGGCTGTCCCGGAGCTCCTGAGGTAGCAATAGTATCATGTATAGCCACATAGCGCTCGACGATAAGTTTCGGAATAAATTAAGGTAAATTTGAAAGCACCAACGCTTGTTGCAGCTGATAACCTCAATGTACAGCACCAACACCATTGCACTTATACAGAGGCATAATATGTTCATGATGATAACTGTTTTAAGGGGGGGGGGGGCGATAACCTAGATGTTAGGCCCCTTAAAACAACAATTATCATCATCATGTTTTAAGGGGCAAAGAAGTCATTTTGCCCTAATTTCTTCCCATGACTGCAATTTATAAGCAGCGCAAGATTTAACTATTTTCGCAATTCTGCACCATAACACTGGTATGACGAGATGCAGCCTGAATTGCCAGTTAACAATAGACTTATTAAAATACTCTTACAGTTACACTACTACGGATATGAATGATTCTAGGGCCTTAATACATGGTTTTCAAGTTCAGTTTGTTTGTTGTTCTAAATGTAGGAAATGGAGAGCGTTGTCCAAAATGTGTAGTGGACAGTGTTACCAGCAGGGTTTCAAAGTGTATGTATAATTTGGTGCAATTAGGAGGAACGGTGTAGATTTGTGATTTTTTTTTTTAGCGTATGGCTTTTAGTGCCGGGAGTGTCCGAGGACATGTTCGGCTCGCCAGTTTTGTAGCTGCTTCGAGACGGTCACCCAATGGGTGAGCTACAAGTACCGTTGGGGAGGAAAGTTGGAAGGGAGGGTCGAGGAGTTGGAAGGTAGCGGCTGTGGCCTTTAGTTAAGGACCAACCCCGGCATTTGCCTGGAAGGAAGATGGGAAACCACAGAAGACCATCTTCAAGGTTGCCGGCGGGGGGATTCGAGCCTCCTCGCCTCCCGGATGTGAGCGACTGCCAACAGTCATGCCGCAACGACCTCGGCTAACTCACCCGGTTAGATTTGTGATAAAGGGCCTAAATGCAGGAAATGGATTAGTCTGTCCGAAATTTAAAGTGGACAGTGTCACCCGCAGGGTTCCAAAGGGTAAGTGTACAAAATGTGATTCAGATCGGTGAAACTGTGTAGATTTGTGCCAATGAACCTAAATGCAGAGAATGGAGTGGTCTGTCCGAAATTTCAAGCAGACAGTGTTACTCGTCGGGTTCCAAAGTGTAAGTATGTGAAATTTGGCTCAGATCGGTGAAACGGCGTAGATTTGTACCAAAGGGCCTAAATGCAGGGAATGGAGTGGTCTGTCCGAAATGTCATGCTGACAGTGTTATTCGCAGGGTTCCAAATGGTAAGTATACAAATTTTGGTTCAGATCGGTGAAACGGTGTAGACTTGTGCCAAAGGGCCTAAATACTGGGAATGGAGTGGTCTGTCCAAAATGTCATGCTCCAAGGGCTCCAAACGGTAAGTATACAAATTTTGTTTCAGATTGGTGAAACGGTGTAGATTTGTGCCGAAGGGCCTAAATGCAGGGAATGGAGTGGTCTGTCCGAAATTTAAAGTGGACAGTGTTACCCGCAGTGTTCCAAAGGGTGTGTATACAAATTTTAGTTCAGATCGGTGAAACGGTCTAGAGTTGTGCAAAAGGCCTAAATGCAGGGAATGGAGTGGTCTGCCGAAATTTTATGTAGACTGTGTTACTCGCAGGGTTTTGGTTCAGATCAGTGAAACGGTGTAGATTTGTGCCAAAGGGCCTAAATGCAGGGAATGAACCGGTCTTTCATAAATTTCACGTAAACAGTGTTACTCGCAGGGCTCCAAAGGATAAGTATACACATTTTGGTTCAGATCGGTGAAACGGTGTAGATTTGGGTCAAAGGGCCTAAATTCAGGGAATTGAGTGGTCTGTCCGAAATTTAAAGTGGACAGTGTTGTTACTCGCAGTGTTCCAAAGGGTGTGTATACAAATTTTAGTTCAGATCGGTGAAACGGTCTAGAGTTGTGCAAAAGGGCCTAAATGCAGGAAATTTCATGTAGACTGTGTTACTCGCAGAGTTTTGGTTCTGATCGGTGAAACGGTGCAGATTTGTGCCAAAGGGCTTAAATGGAGGGAATGGAGTGGTCTGTCCGAAATTTAACATAGCCTAAACTATTCCGCTTGAATCTGGCTATCATATAAAAAAAGATACGAGCCTTAGAGCAGTCGCATATGATGTGTAACATCTGACATGTTATCCCACTCGTATACTACACAGCTTGCACATTCTTAAAATGTTAATTTACACTCCATTTTCATACTGGTACTATGATGAATGTATAGATTGAATTGGAGATATGCTACTGTCACATATGTGGTGCAGCGGTCAAGCTGTTAGTCTCTCACCAAGGTAGACCGGGTTTGATTCCCGGTCAATACATGTGAGATTTTCGAATTGAAATGCCATGTCCTGTGGTTCGCATTCCACGTAAAAGGGAGGTACCGTGGATCATGATCGTGAAATTAACGGACACGCAAAACTACAAGCTTCCTGCCTTCCTTTTACATTAATAATTCATAATAACAAAGTGACACACAACGTCGACAGTACTCTCAAATACTGTGAGCACATTCCTCAGTTACTATAACATTCATTATTCTCAAGGCTCTCATACAGTTCGTAGTAAACAATCAAAATATGGCTTCCTACAATCATGAAATGGCCTAGTCTCACATATGATGAAAATACAGCTTTTATTCCACTCATATAGCAACATTCTGTTATGCATTTAATATTTGACTACTCACCCACAGCTTGACAGTAATGCCGCTTACTTAAATGTCATTTGTCGTCTTTGTCCTACCAGATATGATATTCAACCTTGAACGTGAAGCTTCATAAACTGCTCAATGACAAATGAAAGTCGGTGGAACATTTGCCACTGTGCTCGTCAAACCAGTGCCTGCTAAATGCACTGCCTACTGTATTGCCATAACATTCTCGCGCTACAGAGCACACACTGCCTTGTTTCCAATACACACATTTTCAATTGTACATCCAGCTGGCAGTCCGTCTTAACTTCCGTCCGATCCACTTCCACCCGATTCACTTCCGTCCCATTTTTCTGGCAGTGCGTCTTCAATTCCGTCCGATCCACTTCCGTTCGATCCACTTCTGCCCGATTCATTTCCGTCCCCAATTTTCAAAATCACTCCCACAAAACTATCCAGCAACCGAGCGGAAAGATGTTACACATCAAAAAAAGAATTTTTCTAATCCAACTGGTAGTTCCAGAGATTAGCGCGTTTAAACACAAAAACACACAAACACACGAACTCTTCAGCTTTATTATATTAGTATAGATTCCCTATCGTATATCCGTTCATGTTTACGTTGTTGTTTTAATGGTACGACATCGTGGTCATATATCCCCGTGTATTTGGGTGTATGTGGAATTTGTGTGGTAGCTTGTCTTACTGTGATGGCTGTGTTAGTGTGTGTATTTATAAAATAGGGATAGGATTGGGAAGGAGGCAGCCGTGGCCTTAGGGTAGGAACCATCACAGTATTTTCCTAGAGTAGAAGTGGGGAAACCACGGAAAACCATTTCCAGGATGGCTGAGGTAGAAATCGAACCCTCCTCTTAGATTTGCCGGAAGACGCTGAGTGCACCCCGTTCCAACTCCTACACAAGAATTTATTGGCAGAGCCGTGAATCGAATCCCGACCTCTGGGGAGACAGCCATGAACGCTAGCCACTACACCTCGAGGTGGTCATGTTGGTTTGTAAGCTTTCAACAGTGTCTGTCAATGCAACCAGGTCATCTGCATAAGCCAGACTGCCTTCTTGGTTTCCACCTAACTCAATCCAACAGAGGCCTTCAGCAAATGGCCCAAAAATAAACAGTAGTATAGATAGATTGCAGTCTTGCCTCATTCCTACAATAACTTTACATCAAGAACTCATCCTACAATCATCTCTCACAACAATCTGATTATCAAAATAAAAGCACCTACTGAATCAAATTTCAGTGTTAGAATTCAAGCATCTCATTTGTTAAAGGACCCTCTTATGTGTCCAATTTCTAATAATCTTGCGAACTAGCAGACAACCAGACTAGCAGACTAGTAGTAGTCACTTCAGCATCTTATAAATAAATTCTCACTGTTCAGATATTAAGTGAAGGTAAAATTAAGTAAATTACATACGGTACGTAAGTAATCTACTTGTTTTGATCTGTGTTAGCGTAACATATAACCAACAAGTAGTTCCGTGAAGAACTATATGGCATATTTTCATATATCCTACTTATGTTAAGTAGGCTACCTCTATCAATATACAGAATTTCAGTTTGATTGATGCAATAGATTCGTAGATATTCAGAACCATCTAAATATTTCGGATGGCCGCCATGTTGGATTTGTATATATAGGAATTAGAGTTATGTACTATTACATGAAGATTATTGTGTAGATGATTTATTCAAACTTCAATCGTACGATTAGGGCACACGAAATAAAAGCGAGATTTTAAAATTTCGCTTAGCCTCCAACTTGTGGTTATGAAAATAATTTCAATGAATCACATGCCAGTGAATTACAATTTTTATAAGCATATACCGTACCAAGTTTCACTTCGCTAGCATGGTTAAATCGCGAGAAACGTCCACTTGAATATTTAAATTTCGCGTCGCCACCATGTTGGATTTGTGCTCACCAGGTTACTGAACGTCTCATAGGTGAACTTATGTTAATGGCCTCTATACACATACAAACTTTCAGTTTGATTGCTGATATAGATTAATATATATTGAGAAATGTCTAAATATTTCTGATGGTCGCCAAGTTGGATTTTAATATATGTAGGCCATAGCGTTATGTACTATTAGATGAGGATTATTGTGCACGTTCATTATTAAAACGTTGATTTCGATCGCATGATTAGAACACAAGAAATTAAAACAAAATATTTAAATGTCGCACAGGCGCCATATTGAGGTAATGTAAACATTGAACCAAATTAGTTGTCAGTGCATTGAAATGTGTATAGTCATTTGCTGTACCATGTTTCACCTTCACTTGGCCGCCATGTACAGTTTGTAGCAAACAGGTTTCTGAAAGTCAAATAGGTGGACGTCTAGTAGTGCCCATTATCACCGTACAAAATTTCAGGGTGATATGAGATATAGAATACCAGTGAAATATTTCGCACAGCCGCCATGATGGATTGATGAGACGTAATAAAATGTAAAGGGCACGGTCGGGGTCGGCTGAAATAGTACTATGACCTTACCGTTTTTCATTGAAATCTCTCGAGCCGTTTAGAGTTAATAGGAGGGGGGGGGGGACAAAACGACACACACACAAACATATACACACACACACATACACACGCACACGGACAAAAGGTGATCTCATAAGTCTGTTTTTCCATAAATTTAAATAGGCTCACAAATCCGGCAAGTTGATGTAATATTTTACTTCAGATGAAACGTGTACTTATAGGAATAAGCTACAGTATTAACGACATTGAAATCTCATTTACTGGTTAATTGTGTTATTACAGAGAGATAATATTGCTTTATCTCCAACACAGACCGAAGGGATGTCGATGATTCACTCATAAATATACCAGATGAATTAGCTACTCACATGAAATATAACAGTAAACACAGTAAAATGGACATATTTTTATTTTATGCAGTTAAAGTAAAGTTTCCTTGTTGGTAAAATACGTAGCAGTATCTTGCTCGACTATGAAGCACAGAGGTATTGGAACATCCAAAGACAGAACAGTTGTTGCTGTGATATCATTTACTGCTTTGCGACATTGTGGTCATGTATCTCCGTGAACACGGGTGTGTATGTAGAATCTGTCTGATAACCTGCGTTGTTTTGATGGATGTAGTAGTGTGTGTAATTGTAACTGAGAACAGAATTTGGAAGGAGGCCACCCTGACCAAACGCACCATCCCAGAATGTGCATGGAGAAGAAGTGGGAAACCACGGAAAACCACTCCTAGTAGAGCTGAGGTGGGACTCGAACCCTTCCTTTCTCAGATTTCCTTCACGAGGTTGAGTGTACTCGGTTCCAACCCTCAGACCAGAATTAGTTTTCTTGGCACAGCCTGGAACAGAATCCAGTTCCTTAGGACCTGGACTGTCAATACGTACCCCGAGAAGGCGGAAAATACAGAACATACTGGCATATCGAAATATTTTAAATCTTTATACTGTAATACATTGACACAAAGAGAAACTAGTGAGTGCGTTGGGAACACGGCAAAGAAGAAATTATTGAACAGCAAGGTGGGAGGAAATCACTCAAACTGCAGTAGTTATAAGTGTGACAGTTGTGTTGCGGCGCGAAAAAAAATCCCTTTGGGTCTTCCCAGGAAATGACTTTACTTGGAAATATAGAGATACCAGTGTTGTAATCCAGAAAAGAACAAATATAGATTTTTAGTTTAAAAAAATGAAACCTTGCAATTTCGATTAAAAAGAAGAGTGATTTATTTCAGAAAAAATCAAAAACCTTAAGAAAAAAAAGCAATACTTAAAAGATTACACAGTTACCTGACCTTTAACTTTGCGATCATAAGACACAGGATCATATTTCTTTTATAAAATCTGAACCACTGCACGATGCATTTTACCTCGATAATTTTGAATACACTCGTATTAACCAAGAATATAAATTGCTCTACCTTGGCGAGAGGCAAGCAGCCTTACCACTGCGCCATCACGTAAGGAACGATTGACATACATGCATCCGAAACACTACAACGTAACCTACCGCCAAGTAAAGAATTTGATTTCAGCACGAGTTGTAAGAAGTTCACGGCTCTCGTTCTGGACAGGCTGCGTAAGATACCGAAATCAGATGGTAGCAGGGAGTCTGGTGAAACCCACGTTAATTGGCAGGAACACCCGAAATCACCGAAAATTAAACATAATGTAACATAAAACTACTATTCCTGGTGGTCATAAAGTAGAATGGATTCCTACACTTCGAAACATTGCTCACGTGCGAAAAAAGAAGGCTAAGAAGTCAACATCCACCCAAAGGCTGGTCAAAGTCTTCAGCCTCCAAAACTTAGAACGTGGCCGGATTTTATGTAATGTAGGTGACCAGTTCCTCCACTGCAACAGTGCCAGGCAGTTTCTCAATTAGCTTCTCCAGGCCAGGTGACCCCAATCCAGTCAACCTGCCAACTATAAATTATGGCCAGGGCCATAGATCAAACCAAAGCCATCCAATCCGGAAGTTGCTACGCTACGCCCAGGCAGTAGCGTTAAACCTATCCTGACCTAGACATATTCAATGTACTGGAGTGAGTCGAGAGTTCGTATATTGACTCTCGTGCTTCAGACGAACTTGACGTAACCTACGGATGTATTTGATCGTAGCCAAAAAAACAAGAATGTGATAAGACACATATTTGAGTAACTCTATATTCCTGCTTACGTTGTGATACTAAAGAAACAAACCTTGGGTATCTCCAATGACTGTATCCTTGAAAGTACTTTCTACACCCACACCACGATACCACGAGAAATCACTCAGGGCTCGCATCTGCTAGAATTCGAGCTGTGGAGTATTCTTCCCTAGTGCACCAATAAGAGTAGACTTTAGTACCAGTGCATATATGTATGTAATACTAATAAGAAGATGTAATAATAATGGAGTAAAATATAATACCGATTTCGAGTAACTATGTAGTTCTATAGACCACAGGGAAGCTTATGCATGTGAGTACGTTTTGTTCTAGATATGAGTATCCATTGAGGAGTAATGTTCATTTCACTTTGTATTACCGCAATGTGAAGCCTGAGCTGGATTGTGTGGTTCATTTACTTTATAAAGAGGTTTTCGTCTTCTGAGGAAACTAACAGGCGGGGAAAGAGAAAAGATACGAACCAAAGAAATCTGATTTTCAGAAAGAATTAACAAATTTTGATTTGATACTTCCCATTTAAGGTAACAACGAGCATTGGGAGAAATATTCACAATTGAGAAAAAGAGTTTAATTCCGAACCGTTTTGTTTTCTGCCAACATTCGTGGTCATAAACCATAGGTCATCGCTAATGTGCCTACTTTAATACCATCAATTTTATGACTGACATAGAGGAATGACTTTTTATCTCTGCATATGCAACGTCCATTCACTAAGCAATCCCAATATCGTAAGTTGTTGTTTTATTATATTTAAGGGTCTTGCACAACGTGGTCATTTAGCCCTGTGTACTTGGGTGAGTGGGAAATTTTTGTCGGATAACCTGTGCTGTTGTGATGGCCGTACTAGTGTGTGTATTTGCAATTTAGGTGAGGATTAGGAAGGAAGCGGCCATGACCTTAAGTTAGGAACTATCCCGGCATTTGCCTGGAGTAGAAGTGGGAAACCGAGGAATATCACTTCTAGGATAGCTGAGGTGAGAATTGTACCCACCTCTTCTTAGTTTGTGGCTGAGTGGACTGCGTTTCAGCCCTCAGACCAGAATTAAATGGCTTGGTAAAGCCAGGAATCGAACCCGGACTTCCCAGTTGACAGCTAAGAACGCTGGCCGCTACACCAGAAGGTGGACCAATACCATACGGTGCAAATATGATTTTGTACTGTTCTTATAACAGAGCCATATAAATACAAAACTAAACACTGTGCCTTGGAATGATCCCAAAGGATTCCTGAATAAGGATATGCAACCTTTTAATTATTTGTTTTACGAAAAGTTCATATAAGTAAACGAAGAAAAGTCATAATTATCTATCAAAATTAAATCCATTTCAAGTGGAAAAACATAACGCAATGAGTTATATAAATTAAAAATAATTCCAATTTAATTGCCAGTAGTGATGCATAGACCAGGTGAATCAACTGCCCCTAGGTCGCCCACGGGCGTCGAATAGAAAGACCTGCACTCGGCCTCTCATGAGGCCACACGACAAAAAAAACTGCCCCTAAAAATATTGTTTTATACAGTCTAACTCACGCGTTTTGTCAGGAAGGTCGATATTTCCCTGCTTGTATCCCGTATGGTACTAATGCACGGCAAGCATATCTCGCAAACGATTCTGAACACTATTACTTTTCCCTCGATCATATTATTCGAACGGTCTGTTGTCACATCGAGCGAAAATAATAGTGTTCAGTAACATTTGCGGGATATGCTTGCAGTGCATTAGTACCATACGGGATGCAAACAGAGAAATATCGACCTTCCTTATAACACACGTTAGTTGGGCTGCATAAAACAATATTAGTAGGGGCAATTGATTCACCTGGTACCTTGTACTGTATATAGCAGGCTGTTCCAGCCGAGCTACTCGCCAGTGAGCAGCGGAGTACTCACCGCCTTGCGTGAGTAAAACTGCAACATGGAATACAGCTATAGCGTGGATGCTGCCGTCACTGTGCGATGGATACTTAAGACTGGCAGGGACGCATGGACTTGTGCTATGACCTTCGTCCAGTGACGTATTGGCTATCACCCTCAGTCCCTCTCCAACTGTACTCCAAGCATCACTGCTGAGTACTCACGTGTACGCATACACAAACTCGTAGATTTGGAACAGCCTGGTATATAGACTACATGAAAGAGCACTTCACATTGCACAGTGATAACTATCCCACCTGCTATGCCCAAGGTTATGGGACCGAATCTTGGCGCAATCAGTTGGCATTTGAGGGTTCTTAAATACGATAGAACCGTGTAGTAAATATATTGGCACTTTAGTGGTTGCCTTCAAGGAAAATGTCCTGTTCCCCAGCGTCTCAAAAGTTCCAGTTGGTGAGAGGGACTTGTACCCTTAACATAATTATCAGTTCATGAGGAATCAGTTTTCAAATTTTTGTTTGGAGTGGTTTTAGAAACACCCCTCATGTAATGTTCATGGCTAGACTATATTAGCTCGTTCGAACTATACGTGAACCGTTTTAGACCATGAAGCTTGAGGGAGGCACGGTGAGATCATACATAGCCAGGCCAGCAAGATCCGCCATGGGGTAATTTTTCTTCCTGTCAAACCGGCAGTCTGAAATCAATAGCTTCATTAGCATTCCATCTACGTCTTGGCTCTTCTCCGGTACCTGGAGGCTTCTCTATTAGAAGTTTCTATAGATGAGTCCTTTCTCCATGAATTTCAACGACGACTCATATGCTATATTCAATCTCGTGAATTCATCATGTTTGACATTGACCAAGGTGTTTAATTGCACGGTCTGATTCTACAACTAAGTTACTACAAACATTCCCTCATCTTTTCCAGCGAAAGGCGATGTTGTAGAACTTAATATTTATACAGGGTTAAAGAACACCCTGTCCCTAAACGTACTTTTGTAAGTTATATCAAACTCAAGCAAAGGAATTTCATTATTATTGTTGCTGTTGTTTCATTTGAGGGGCTCGGACAAATTTGTGCGCTGTACGTAAAACCGACTCTCTTGAGACCAACAAGAGAATGGCGTCATAGTAGCACACACAGCCATCATTCCGTGAGGACTAGTAGTTTAGAGTGAATATCTTCGCGTCATCAGTAGTCCGATTATGAAAGTGTCATAAATATCGATGATATACTTATTATTGACGATTGATTACCAGACGTCGTCCAGAATTTAGATTTTATAACGTCTGCGTTATCAAGCATCTTCGTATTGTATCAACGGCATTTACACAACAAATTACCATACTATGCCCGTTTCGTGGCGGGGAGCGATGGCCCAGTAAAAACATCACAACCTTCCCAGAAAGGAGCACACTATTACAATACAAAACTGTGTGACTGAAATTTGGTTTGATCATGACAAGACAAACATTAGCTCAGTAGGTCGAGATCAACATATCTCAGGGGGCTAAAAGGATATATAGGTGGATATATCAAATCAATTTCTTTTTAAGTCTCCCAAACCAGGGCACAACCATTCAATAGGATAAACTCGGAGAACAATAAAATTCAAGTTTTTTTTTAAAGATATCCACTATTTTCTATTCAATTTTTTTGTGATTTGCCTATCCTACCTCGTGCTAAGCTAGGATGGGAAATCCTTCCTGGGCCCTTAAAATGAAATTAAATAAATTATATAGGCCTCTCCTAACACGACATCTTAATTTATATAACTTCAGGCGACATAAGAAATTATTAAATTGTAATAAAATATCTAAAGTTCTTGTCATCCATATATAAACAAGTACTTTCGTGAAGCACTTAATAGCCTATTTCCATATATCCTACTGGTCTTACTTAGGACACGAGAAATGAAAACGAGATTTTAAAAAATGGCACAGCGGCTATTTTTAAGTTACTAAATTATTGAAGTCAACGTTTTAATAATGAACCTACGCAATAATTGTCATCTAATTGTACATAACTATATGGCCTACATATAGGTCTATCAAAATCGAACATGGAGCTCACCCCAAATATTTAGACGGTTCTCAATATCTACTAATCTATGACAGCAATCAAACTGAAATTTTGTATGTAGATAAAGGCTATTAACATAAGTTCACCTATGGGACTTTCAATGACCTGGTGAGCACAAATCCTACATGGAGGCAATGCAAAAATTTAAATATTTAAACGGACGTTTCTCGCGACGTAACCAACCGTGCGCAGTGAAACTTACCACGAGAAGTGCTTATACCAAGTTTAATCCACTGACATCTAATTTGTTTTAATTATTTTCATAACCTCGAGATGATGGCTGTGCGAAATTTTGAAATCTCGTTTTTTAAATTGTGTTTGTCCTTATCATGCGATTGAAGTTTGAATAATAAACCTACGCAATAATATGCATCTAATAGTACATAACTCTATGGCCAACATACTCTTTATAAAAATTCAACATTGCAACCATCCGAAATTTTTAGACAATTCTCAATATCTACGAATCTACTTTATTACAGCAATTAAACTAAAAATGTGTATGTTGATAGATGCAATTAACATAAGTAGGATATATGAAAATAGGCCATTTAGTTCTTCACGGAACTACTTGTTTGTAACAGCAGAGAGGACGTCTACCTGAAGACCAATATTTTTGAACCTTATTTCACACGTAGAATTGCTCAGGAAAACGTGCGCAACTCATGTTGTCATCAAATGAGAGTCACTACGATTATAAACCTTTAGTGACCGAGTGAAGAGTAGGTTCAGAAGTTTACTCATTCAGTGTACATAGCATTAGTGAAAGCTGATACAAATTTTCATGTTGTATTTGCCCTGTTTTTCTATGAATTTAATTATTTATTACTGACCTACATGTGCATTATTGTAAAGAGAAACAACTTTTATATCTCCTAAGGAGCAGCAACAATTGCCCAGCATTCATTGAGCCTGATCATTTTCTTAGGCATAAAATCGAATTCTTTCCATGTCCATTGCAAGATTTGTCGATAATATACACAATGTGTCAGAATATCAAATATTTTGCGTCAACTTCGCCTGATGTGCTCGTGGATATTCTTTGTTAGCGTTCGTTTAGTTGACGTGAAAACAGAAAACACGTCCAGATGAAGGCAAACTCGTAATGTCTAGACAAATCGGTCACAGCATTTCCAAGACCACGAGAGTTGTGAGATACTTACGTTCAGCTGTGCGAGTTGGCTAAAGGGAAACATACCATGAACAACTGCATCAATTATATTTGTTAGAGCCAAATGACACAGGGACAAACATTCCAAGGAAAATGAGCCATTTTGCCTACTGAATGTTCTTCAAAGGGATTATTGTATTTCTGGCCACAGAGCAGTTAGTGACTATAGTAATCTGCATCTACCAGCGACCATTGACAAGAAAGCACCAGCAATGGACCTTGAATCAATGTAATGTAATTGTTTCGCGTGATGAACCATATTTTCTTTTGTACCATGCTGGGTGCATGTGGATAGCCTCCATGAGAAAATGGGACGGTAAAATAATGCACTATGGGGAGGGGAGGGAGACAAACCTTATCTGTAAGGAGAATTATATAATAAGCTAAAGTCATTGATATGCACGTCAGGCTGACGTAACAAGAAAGTCGTTATGGATTAGGTATTATGTGAGCGTTAACAGGAGTGATCTGTTTAAGCAGTATTATAAGCCCTGACACACCTAATAGGTTTTTCTATAATGCATTTAGGTACATGACGAAGATTTCAAGATGTGTCCCTGACCTTCAAATTTTCCATGATAAACGAGTATTGAGATACTTTTTGTCTTAAAAGAACATATGAAGTAGTATAACTCGCACTTCCAAACGTTAAAGTATCTGCAGGTCCAGGATACCTACTGAAATGTTGTAAGTAGTGCCTCCATTTTTTTCAGTCTGTTTCGGAAGGATATGAAGGAGAGAGGAGACTGTCATGTTCGTGCTTTCAATGTTTGTTTCGTCACTAAATACGATAATTTATTTAATCATTCACTTAATAATCATTTCGTTAGCAGGAAACAAGAGGAGTGTGAAGATGGAATACACTTTGCGTTTAATAAACGGCTCTCACATTGTTCACACTGTTGAACTATTTGCGTTAACTTACCTAGGGGTTGGTTTCCATGATGAATTGTGTATACTTCAGGACAGCAGCATTACAGGACGTCACTTATTCTACATGTCAGCTTTGCTCTACTTTAAGCACAAACGTTACACTGTGGTACTCGAGGTTGTATGAGGTAGAACTGTTGTCGAAAGTGTATTTGTAGCCACCTTCGTGGATGTGAACTAAAACTTGATGAAGTCACTCAATATGCATTTCTGATAAGTATTATCTTTTTGGAGCAACGGGATATCAGCCCTTCGAAAATGAAATATTTTAAGTTTATTCTGTATGCTGTCGATAAGCTGTTGCCAGGAGGCGTACAAAACTTTGAGGACCATCGTTTAACTTTTTGGCTGTATTTAATTACGTTAGCTTATCAAAAGTACACTGAATTTATGAGAAAATGTTAGCACTTTTCCACAGAAGTCGTACCGTACTAATGGTTTCAATTAATTCATGGAACGTAGCATTTTGATCATCCAATATTATGGTGGCTTTAAATTATCCTTCACGTGATGTAGTACGTAAATTGCTATGTGTCCAACTGGCGTTGATCCCACAGGGGAATATATATGCATGAACACCACCATTTTCATGTACCCGTAGTATGGGATTACTTTTCCACTACCGTAGCACTTACAGTCCGCATGCTGAGACTTTGAACCAAAATCTGATATGCCTTCCTTTCACTTATGCTAGGGACTAGGGGTCAGTTAATTACATGCAAGGCAATCATTGTAAAAGACAAACCGCTGCAAAAGACCGGAATTCTTGTATTGTATATGTGCCGTACGTCTTAGAATGAACTCGAAATCTCTGGAATTATTCTACATGCGCTGCAGAACTTAGGCATCTCATATTCTGTTCCTTCTTACTCTGGCGTCTGTTTAAGATATTTATTTGGTGTTTCATGTTATATTTCACATATTTCACATCAGCTAATACGAAGGTCCTCTCTTAGAGAAATATGAAGGCATAAACATCTGATCACCTAATGCAGATATGCATTTGTTAATAATTTGCTTTAGATACATCTACAGGTTAAATCACTTCCTCCTTCCATGTTAATGTCCAAGTTTTTGCACAGTATGTACACAATTAAATTATGTTATCCTTCAATACAACTCTTAGTGAACAAACATCGATTCGATAGGTTTTCCATGCAGATTCTAAGAAGATGATGTATCAGCATTGCCTTAGTAAGATGAGGATGGAATATGCTTGAGAACCCTCCTGATGTGTTAGAATATTTTTCTACTTAAATTGACAATACTGAATAAAAATTCAAGATAAACAACACATTAGCCAATTTATGCCTCGTTATTCCTATAGACTATTTTGATAGTTATTTGGAAACCCATTATTTGTTTTGAAACATTGCAGAAAGGTCATTCTGATGTATTCTCATGTTGTATACCGTACGGGCGTACGGTACATTGGGATTCCATCCAGTTTTCTAGCAGTGATATTTTTTATCTCTCGGCGAATGGTTCCTTCACTTGTACTTCACTGTTTGCAAGCATAATGTAAAACAGTGCTGTTAGTTGAATAGGCCCACAATGTTTGAAATTTGTTGTTATCGCGATATTGCATTGATATGAGGTCCCTGCTCTTGAATTATAAATAAAATTGTTTTAGAGTTCTCTTTTATGTTGCGCCCATGAAACGTTAATTATACAACAATTGTTTAATTATATACAACGTTCCTTTTAATATTTTATCAGTGATGTTGGTTAGAGAGCGTGCAAACAAAACATGAGAATGATATTGTTTAGATGTTTGGAACATCAGTTGAAGTATCGTTTCGTGGCATGAGGCAAAACTGTCTTCTCTTACGGTTCAATAATGTCTTTATTTCTCCTGTCCACGGGTCTCTGTAACTACCCGTCTCATTTTCATACTTGGCCTGTGTTTAAAGCCAGGGAAGTAATTTTTTGATTCTCCCTTACAGTCCGTACATCTATCATATTACGTCCATTTACAATAAAGAGTTATATACCCTTTCGAAATCAGCAGCTCATATTGTGGCAATATTAACCATACATCTACACTTCATATAAAGTTATTCAAAATTCAGCACGTTTGAAGCATAGTTGTCTACGGTCCTTGAAGGATCGTGGGAAAGGAATTTTTGGGATAATCGTAGATAATATCATTAGCTGTTTTAATGAAGGGTGAATGTTATTCGATCGTTAATCAGACTTTTCGTAACAAATCCTATGTGTTTAAATTTAATATATACATGAGCTATGTGAATGTCTCCGGTGATGGTTTGTGCTAAATTGCTCCAATGATTTATCCTTTTTTGCATGGCACACAAGGCTGAAGTGAAGCTCAATCCTGGATGACAACATTTGTGTCAGAAGGCTCTTGCAGCTCAAATCCTTTCAATTAATTCAGAATGCATCGAAAAGGTAATTTTATAAACAGCTTTATATCCCTTCACTTTCTACACCGACTGTCAGTTATGAGCATGATACGTAATTGCGGTCACTGAATTAATTCCCATGTAAATCACTTAGTGCTGTTATTGGTGCCTGTGTTACGCTGCTTCCATGTCTGTTGTGGTACAGGCCCTGATTCTCACACGTACATGTTTTATGACAATCAAACATTGCATAAAGCGTTCTTTAACAACAATTCATTTGATGTCCTTCGACATTTTTCCAGCAAACCTTGTTGCTTCTAAAAAACAAGTGAATTGTTATTTTAATATCTCCATGTAGTAATTAATACATGCTATAGGATATACATTTGTTGTATTTGTGGGCATTTCGCATGAGTAAATGAAATCCAAGAGCCTAAAAGTGTCAGAACTTGCTCTAGTAATTCGTGAACGTTCTCATGTAACTTTATGGTGGAATTTGACTTAAAGTTGTCTGCACACCAGTTCACATCAAGCAGAGGACAAGACAATGCAGTATCACAATATTATAATTAAAAGTTATCATATGCAACGTAAGCTTTTGCAATAATTTCAACAGAAAATATACTATAAGGCATTCTGAATCTCGTTTCCATAGTAGTGCAATGAGAACAGAAACATGTCGTCAGTTTGAAGTTCCATGATCAGTCGCTGCTTTCCATATGTTGAAGTTTTCATTTTAACAATATTTCTATCTGAAGTGTCACGTGGTATTTCTACGTCTAAGGAATATTACATTCCCGATCTCATGAGCATTTCTCCTCAGTTGCCTTCTATATCCGTAACGATATTTGATCAGGTCAGGAATGTTCTTCGTTCTCATCTTGGCGTACACATTCTAGGTTCAGCTGGTACTATTACATTTAAATAGTCCATATCTGGAAAAAGAAAATTACGATATTAGGACAAAATTTCAAACAATCCCAGTTTAAGTAAAATTTCTAGAGAAATACACGTGTGATCGCGCAAATATTCAAATCAACTAGCTGAAGGCTGATTATGAAAGTAGAGGGATGTGTGGGAAACAATATGGTTTCAGCCCAGATAACGTATTCGTGGGAAGAGGCGTTGAAATTTGACGTGTTGGAGCTTGTGTTTACTTCAGCTACAATAAATTGTTGACATTTTTATTTCCGTTCATTCGGATTGTAGGATACGTAGCCAGGAGTTAAGTTATAGATGGCTCAATTCTATAAAGGTTTCTATATCGTGGCATGGCCTCCAGAAGATTCAAAATGCTGTGTCGAACATATCAGGAACAAGCCATTGCTAATATAAGTATATCTACTTGTTGCCTCAAGTGTATTTGACTGAGCAAGCTAAACTATTCCCCGTTAATTTACATGAGAATACTGGTTAGAAAAATCCAATATCAAAGTTTCTTTGCATCTTTTGTAATATATGTGTCATGACATTTACTTTATATAATTTATTACACTTAAGAACACCTCCACTATAGGGGCAGATGACCTCGTAGTTCCGCCCCTTAAAACCACAATAACTAACTAACTAACACCTCCACTATAATGCATCAATTATGATTTTAAAGTGGAAGGCAGTTAACACGGTTAACACGGTTGACCAAAATTCTTAGTTCAGAGAAGTAACTCTAGCTATAAAAACTAATTAATTACCTGATACATATTAAATACTGATCACCTACTTGGACAAATATATTGTCAACGAAGAGAAATGTAGTTTCGCACTATAAAAGATCGCATATAACTAAATCGGATGACCTATTTTACATTGATGAAGTAATTAGCGTATATACAATAATTGAGATATTGTTCCCAAACTTCAGAAAATGGCGAGAAGATAATGGACATACGTTAAACAGAACATTTGTAGACGTTAAGTGACATTTGTTAAGATAAAGCTTTTAAAACTGCGATTTTGGTAAGAGAGTCTTCGTTAAAATTAATAGAGTGAGAAAATATCTAATCTTGTGTTATAGCTGGCTTTGTGAATAATTGAAATCATGATATAACGATTCTCAGCTTAGAGATAGTAATTTGAATTTGGTAAGAATACCACTACCGTCTGTGTCATACATGTCGATGTGCAAAAAAAATCTTGTGTCTCAGAATAAGCCAACCAGACACATTTACAGATTCTCTGCAAGATGGCAGTTCAATACGTCGATGTTGATACATATATGAGCAAGATCAGAGAAGTCCACTGCCATTAGACTATGGCCCTGGGACATTCTTAGGTCCAATGACATTTGAAATATACAACTTTCCAGTCGACAACATTGTTTTATTTCTCTATTAAATTTTGCATGTATTAGAAGTCAAATAGTATATTTCTGTAGAATGAGGTGTTCAAAATTTATTAAGAGGACGTTACCAGTTATAATAAATAGTAACATATTGTTTTATATATCTGAACAGTCACACTGGTCAAATAATACAAACGAAATAAGGTAGCAAGAGCTCGTAAGGACAAACTTAATTGTACAGGAAAATATTACGGTATTATGGCACTGATACGCATTGCTATTCAACGTAGTCACACTTCTTGTCTGAGCACTTGTTCCAACGGTATCTCTTGGTGATAGTCTCCAACAAATCTTCGTCCAGTCCCCGAAGCCACGTCATGAAGGCATACTGAACGGACATATTGTCGATGGATTTATTACTACCCACTTGCTTCTCCAACAGTCCAAACAGATGGAAATCACTGCGTACCAGGTCGTGTTTGGCAGACCAGATAGTTGCTCATATTGCACATCCGTCCTGCCGTTCTGGAACTCAACGCACCAATGCCAAACATATTTCTATGACATGGCATTCATACCGTAGAACTCACCAAGTAGCTGATGAATATCTGCTTATGAGGTGCCCTAGTTCATATCTGGCACACTTCCACTTTCACCCGAAATTGCGGGGATCTAACGCACCACCTAATGGCTGTATGATAAAGCTGTTATCTTCTTCTACGGCCGTGGTGGAATATTGTAAAATGAGGAGAAATTTAGCAACCTAGAGAGCTCTTATTATATAATTATCTTAAAGCAACCGTTTACATACAATTAGATGGGCACTATCAAAAGAATAAATAGATTACCATACACTTCTAACTACTTTTCCGTGTAATTTGGCAAGTTTTGTTTTTATATTTAGGCATGGTAACCTCAAGAAGCCTTGGAGGCTGGTTTTAGACAGCTCCTTAACCCGGTCCATGAGTCAATCCTAATTGGCTACATGGATAATTCTTGCCAGGCGCGTCCACGTCGCGGGGGTGGGCAACGGTACTGTAATATACCATGGAACTACAGTACCGGCTAAGTTCTGGTGAGGACCCAGTCCTATGGGGTATAACATAGGCCCCGTGCACAGGGTTACGTGCGAAGACCTCAACGGAATCTGCAGCGGAGAAGATGGACTTCAGAACGGTGGAGATTGCGGAAGAGGCAACCCAGTACTCAGGGAATAGTATGACTACAGCATCAATCGGCAGCGTCTGTTTCCCATGTTAGGGGCGGCTGCAAGGGCGTCTGTTCTCCATGTTAGAGGCGGCCTGAATAATAGCTGGCAGTAGCTTCATAAAATGCCTTTGGGAGTGGCGACCCCATCGTAATAATAGCCTAAAATGGAAATGGCACTTCCAATGATTCGGAAAAGGTTAGGGCGTACCCTGCAGGTGACGCGCAGTTCCTTTGGTACTGGGGGAACTGTGAGAAATGGGCGACCAGTAACCGAAATGAAAGTGGGAATCATGAATGTCATGACCCTGACAGGCAAGGTGGAGGAGGTGGTAGACTTCATGGAGAGGGAGAAGGTTGGAATGATGGGGCTGAGTGAAGTGAAATGGAAAGGTAAAGGAAGGAAGAAATTGAGGAAAGGATATACATTATACTGGAGTGGTGGCCAAGAGGCAAAAAATGGCGTGGGACTGATAACCTCGAAACAACTGGAGGAGTATGTTGAAGTGGTAGAATGTGTGAGTGACAGAATAATGAAAATTAGAATGAAGATGAAGAATTACATGATGGACTTCATACAAGTGTATGCACCACAGACTGGAAACAGAGAAGAAGATATTGAAGTATTCCTGGAGGATGTAGAAAGAGTAATCTCAGATGTAGAAGTGGTGATCATGGGAGACATGAATGCACAAGTCGGAAATGAGAGACAAGGAAAGGAAGAAGTCGTTGGACCATATGGATATGGGAAAAAGAACCGGGAAGGAGAGGAACTTGTAAACTTTTGTGAAAGGAATGGACTGATAGTGGGTAATTCATGGTTTCGGAAGAAAAACAGCAGGAAAATTACGAGATATGGGTGGGGTGATAGAAGAACAAAATCAGTAATTGACTACTTCCTGGTGGAAAGAACAAATCGCAGAAAGCTGATGGATATGACAGCTTTACCAGGAGAAGCATTTGATGGGGACCATAGAGCTGTGGTGGCAAAATTTAGATGGGGAAAATTGGAAAACCTAAAGGAGATCAGAGAAAGTAAAATAAAACTATGGAAATTGAAAGACAAAGCTGTAAGGAAGATTTTCAGGAGAGATTGAAGCAACAAATCCCAGTTACTGAAGTGGGAAATGTAGAAGAGGAATGGTCCCACTTTAAAAAGGCATTTGCTGGTGCAGCAGAGAGTGCTTGTGGTAGGACGTCAACAAGAGTGAAAGAGAAGGAGACACCGTGGTGGAATGAGGAAGTGAGGAAAGCAGTGAAAGAAAAGAAGTCTGCGTGGAAAGAATGGAACCGAGATCAAACAGAAGAAAGCAAAAGGAAGTATCACGACAGGAAACGGAGGTGTAAGAAAGTGGTAGGAGAAGAAAAGAAGAAAAGTTGGGAAGAATTTACACGAAGAATGGAAACAGATGCAAGTGGCAGTAAAAGGATGCTGTATGGGCTTCTAAGAAGTAAGAGGAAAGAAAGAGTTACTACAAAGCTGGTGAAAAAGGAAGATGGAGAGTTGTTGACACACCCAGAAGAGATAAAGGGACGATGGAAGGAGTATTTCGATAAGCTATTGAATGTGAGCAATTGTACTGGTGAGATCGAAGTGACACAGCCTGACGACTCCATAATAGAAGATGATATAACAATGCTGGAGGTGGAATTAGCAGTACAGAAAATGAAGATGGGAAAAGCAACAGGGGTGGATGAAATCAGTGTAGAAATGATAAAGGCTGCTGGACCTGTTGGTATGCAATGGCTGTATCGACTGCTAAAGTGTGTGTGGAAACGGAAATGTGTACCAGAAGACTGGGAGAAAGGGCTAATAATACCAGTGTTTAAGAAAGGGGACAAGAAAGTGTGTGATAACTATAGAGGGATCACCCTCATATCACAGATAGTAAAAATACTGGAAAGGATATTAGAAAGAAGAATGAGAAGAAAGGTGGAAGGAGAGTTGCAAGAGGAACAGTATGGCTTCAGGAGTGGAAGATCCACAGTGGACCCAATCTTTAGCTTGAGGCAGGTAATGGAAAAGAACTGGGAATATGGAGAGGATTTGATCATGACTTTCATAGATCTAGAAAAGGCATATGATAGTGTCCCCAGAGAAGGTATGGGAAACCATGGTTAAGAAGAGACTGGGAAGAGAAATGTTGGAAATGGTGCAAGCAATGTACAACAACTGTGTTAGCAGGGTACTGACCCCAGTTGGAAAGACAGATTGGTTTAGGAACAAGACTGGACTAAGACAGGGGAGTGTGCTGTCACCTCTTTTATTCATAATGGTAATGGATGAAATTGTAAAGGAAACAAAGGGAGCATATGGACATAAAGAAATGAAGTTACTATTATTTGCAGACGATATTGTGGTCTGGGGAAGGAACACCGAAGAAGTGCAAAAACAACTAGATGCACTGAATGAAAATATTCAGAAGTATGGCCTGAAAATCAGTATAGAGAAAAGCAAGACCGTGGTGATGACAAGAGGGGAAAGACAAGGAAAGGGCACTGTGAAAATTGGAAGTCAGAGTTTGGAAATTGTGGACACGTTCAAATACCTAGGAAGTGAATTGATGCAAACTGGTAGGTTGGACATGGAGATTGGCAGGAGGGTACAGCAGAGCAATGCATTCTATCAAAGTGTAAGAAAACTTGTTTGGGATAAGGAAGTACCAAGGAAAAGCAAGGAGGTGATGTATTGTGCCCAATTAGTCACGGCAGTCTGGCATCGAACTCAGGTCGCATCAGAGAAGACCAGGCACATGGTTATGCCTAGGGTCGAACCATTGGTCTCTAAGGGGGAGCAATTATAGGGAACCCACCGAGCAATGAGAGGTATACTGACATATATTAGTCTAGCGTGATTTCACGAATTATATGTGAAAATCATAGCAATTTAAAGGAGGAATTGTAGCCAAATGCATAGGAAATATACGTTTTCAGAGCATATGAAAACGAGAGAGGCGAGTTTGGCAGTTTACAAATGACCCTTAGCGAGTGGGCGGAGTAGCCTAGGCGCCAACCGAACTACTTATGTCTGGGGCGGAGAGACAGCTCAAAATTAATGACCCGGGTATCCACCATTCGACAACGGGGCAAGCTGCATGCACAAGGAAATTAATTAATTCCAGCTAAATGGAACATTGTAATGCATTGAAATATACACAGAGATGAATGTATTCACGGAGAAGTAATTTAGGAGTGGTTTTTCACCTAAATTGATGCCGATATCTCCAAATGACCGCATTACAACCTAACTCACGCTCAAGAGCAAGGATATTGTAACCAGCCAGCGGGGAACCCCCACCATGGCGTCCTAACGCGCTGAACTAAGGCAATTAATTGTAATTAATTGGCCGAAGCGATCGCCGGCACGCGAATGTTTTTGAAACCTCCACACCTAAATAAACAAGATGCAGATGTCATTTCGGCTGAAGAGGGAGTATTTCAAGAAGGGAGTCGCTCTCACGTGTCCCGTGAACTATTTTGTGCAAGAAACCTTTATAAGGGGGAGCAGCCCACGCCAAGTCAGTTGATCTACAGTCGCTCGAGTTGAAAGTTGTTAGTTGACCTACAGCAGTTGGAAGTTAGTCCTTTGTCTACATTCGCTCTGCAGTAAGCACGCCAAGTATTAAAATATCAACGCGCCGCCGTTGAAGACAATGGAAGCAAGTATAAGCTTCATAAATAATCATGAAGTGCGTCGAAAGTAAAGTAATGCAGATATTTATCTATTATCTGACGCAGATATAAATTCGCTACAGCGAAAAGGAACTTATAATGTTTTCGAACAGTTCGTATACCGGGAGGTATTGTCAGAATTGTATGACATTATCTTCAGGATCACTACAGTGATGGGAGCGTGGAAGTCATTGCCACCTAACCAGGATAGTGAGCTGAACGTGATTGCAGGGAACGAGGATCGAACATCCGTAAAACGCTACTAGATTTCACGTAGACCAGCGGTTGTCGTGATTGCATCGCATCTCTGAGATCAAGCGTAGGAGAAGTCCGGATTAAGGATCAACATGTGAAGTCATGGATGAAGTGTACATAAATTGTGAAATAATGATTTAAAGTGTTCATGTGTCTAATGGTTAATAATCAGTGTATAGCAGTGGTAAAGGCCACTTATAAAAAGATGTGTGTCATGTGGCAAGTGTGTGAATCTCAGTGTTGTGTTAAGGATATCATGATGGCTTAAACCAAACATCATGGTAGCGCTTAAGCTGAGGAGCTGGCATTTTCCAGCAAGAAGGAAAAAAGTGAGTACACATGCAATTATATCCTTATAACTGAATAGTTCACCAGGTAACGATTTATCACTTTGAGATTAAAAGATGTAATAGTCACTTACTGAACGAGTTTTCACCACTCGTCTTGAGTAAAGTATGGATTGGAAGGTGATTTGTTTAGGACCCTTTAGGTCAAAAATAGTGATGGATCTAACGGTAACGGTAAATGAATAAAAATAATAATAAACTGGGGTCGGCAACAATAATGTAATGGGCAAATTTTGGTCTAAATAATGCTCAAATAGTGTCATGTCTAATTTAAAGGTACTGTAATTTGGTAAACAGTAAAAATGTAACGTGGGATAATGTGAAATACGAGAGCTTTTTCAGTGTCAGTGAAAATTTTGAATGAATATTTGATATGGTCAATCCTTAGGATTATGTTTGAGGACCATTAAATTAAAGTAAGCCAGTAAATGTATACATTGTGTTAGGAGCTATGTAAAGCTTTGGCTTAAGAAGTATAACAGAGAGAACGCAGGTGCCTTAATAATGGAGTCATCTATGTGAAATATTGTTTGAGCCGCATGTATAGCATGCAGATTAACGTAGAATCCAGTGATTTACGTAAGATAATCGCGGGGATTGACTAGAATAGCTTGCGCGTTAGGTGGAAAGTTGGCTGAATCTCCGAGGAGTATCGCCTTTGTGCATACTGTATTATACGCAGCGATTTGGATAGATCCTGTCTATTTCCAACGCTTGCATGAATTATGGCCACTATTGACGTCCGTCGAGACGCAGTGAGCATTTGTACCAATGGTCTACCCTGATAGGTAGGATCATATTCGTCGTCTAGGAACGCAGATTTCCTGAGATATTGTTACTGACAGCTGCTGGTGGAAACCGTGGGGTTTCACTATGATGCGCGTCTTAAAGCCACATAATCACCATAGAACCGCAAGGCTATCACTAGAATTCCACCCCAGCCATGAATGTTTATTAAGGAGCCAGTTTGAGCCCAAATACACTAAAGATAGGTGTTAATTAATTAAATGACTCAATTACTTAGGAATCACGCCTAGCGTATCTGTACTGTTATATAATTGTAAACAAGTTTGACCTTGACGATAGAGAGAGAAAGGTAGTGTGGATCACTTCCGTGGCAGCCATCTTGGTTAGCCAGCTGGAACGAATTTTATGACCTGCTGAGGGGGAGAAAGGTCCGTCGACCGATCCCTTGTCATTTACAGTCACAGTAGGACACTGAGGAATCTCGGTATTTAAATATGCAATTAAGATATGAGTATTATAATGATGCCAATTGAATTAAATGGTGTGTGGCATGTCACATACGTTGTTGGATCATAAAAATCAGTTAATATTTGGCGAAGTTATCCTCTGAGGAGGAAAGCTGAACCAAAGTAATGTAGGCATCTTCTTTAAAGTGCATTTTGCCAGTTCATGCTAATTTATGCATACGGGTATGTGTTTTTCCCAGAACATGACACAGTTGTAACTATGGTAAGCCCGACGAGACCCAGAAAAAAATCGTTATATGGTGAAACTATAAAATATTCTATCCATGTTTATTTTTTTTATTAAGGAGCATGTACCACTGTCCTAGATCGTTCATAGGGATGGAAAGAAGGAAGATGATTCGCACGACACAACAAATATTTGTTAGTAAATTCAGAATATAATGAATTTTTGCTAGTTAAAGTAAATGCCGTAAGAGGCGGAATAATGTCTTAGTAATATCATTTTTATGTGACATGTGATTTTTGTGTTAAGATACTCCCATTAACTAAGATTGTGTCACATGATGAACACTATGGAAACCTTGTAATCTGAACTATTATTGACAGGATGTTAGAATTAGGTTTGAGTGCAGTGTAGCACTATTGTTAAGAAGAAAGCTCACAGAATAACCCTATTTTATTTGTGGGAATTAAATGTAATTTGTCCTTTGATTTGTATTTGTTATATAGCCATGATTTTAGACCAGTAAATGTTTTATTTTTAGGAATGTTGTGTATTTCCTGTAGAAGTAGTTACCTGGTAGACTCAAATCCTGAGCATGTGGTCGTATTGAGGGCAGGAACGTCCCATACCTCGAAAGACCGTGAGCTAGTTGGGATACGAACACATGGTCCACATGGTGACAATCGGGTACAGTATAAAATGTACTATGTACCCATATTAACTTATGCAGCTGAGACTTGGACCCTGACGAGCAGGCAAGAGAGTAGAATACAAGCCAGTGAAATGAAATTCCTCAGAAGTATGATAGGAAAGACAAGGAAAGACAGAGTGAGGAATGAAGATGTTAGGAAGGAAGTTGGGATGGGATAACTAAATGAGAGAATTGAGAAGAATAAACTAAGGTGGTTTGGACATGTAAAGAGGATGGAGGAAAATAGAATACCAAGACAGATGCTGGAGGCCAAGTGCAAGGGTAAGAGAGCAAGGGGAAGACCTAGAACAAGGTGGATCGATTCAGTGAAGAACAGCGTGAGAAAAAGAAGTCTGGACTGGGACAAGATCGTGGAAGAAGAATTGTGGAAGGAAAGAGGAAAGTGGAGAAGTGCCATAAATACCCCGACCCGGCAGGAGCTGGATAAGGGGAAATGATGATGATGATGATGAACCTCAAGAACTATAATTTTGAACACACATAAGAATTATAATGGAAAGAGTACAATAGATAAAATTATGAAATTAATTCTTCAGTGTCCTTAGTCTGGGAATCTTCATCAATAGAGTTAATATCCAGTAGAGTAAACTGTAACTTTCATTACATTACCGACAATTCATGTGAATCCATCGAACGTTAGGAAGTTCAAGAAGGGCTACTAAGCACTCTCATAAACGTTATAGGCAGACTGTAAGAGAAGGTTGTGATTGTAAGAAAGGGATGTAAATAGTTAAGACTATATAATGGATATGCTGTGATGGGAATCTGTAATCCAACTATTCACATGAACAGGAATATCGACCAGGAAGGTTCTCTGGACAAGGATAACAAGGTTACTTCTGAGCATTGTTTCCCTCACCTACTAGACAGATACGAAATCTCTTCTTAAATGATTTAGCACTAAGTTTTTCTAATGCACCTGGTGGTCGCTTCAGTGCCATTTCACCACTACGTTCACATATGTACTGAAGGACATGGCATGTTCGTGAATATTATGCCACGCTATGGAGGTAAAATAGAATTGTATTGGTTAATATTATTACTGTTATTATTGTTATTATTTTTATTATTATTTTAAATATCATCACTCACGCCCAGGACCTTCGTCGCTACTAAGCACGGACAATGATATATATGTGACATGACATAAACTTCACCTTACGTTGCCCAATGAAATTTAAATAAGATATGGTTCTGATTGTTAATTCTGTGAAGTTCATCAATAATGCGAATAGGCTTAACAACAGGCAGCGCTTCCATGAGACATTGGCTTAATACTAAAAAATGCCACAATTCACTAGCTAACTACTCGAATGTGATGACGTGAAATATATTTGGAGTGCTTTAGGTTGCTATATACAGAGTCATCGCAAAAGGTTGCAGCAATTTAAAAAAAAAACATAGCTCAAGAAATATTTGAGAGTATTTCTTTTGTTAAATTCAACAACCAAAAAGTTTTTTTCATACCTTATAATGTTTCTACGTGCGCTTCCTTGGTTCGTCACTCGTTCTAGGGCGTCTGGGGGACTTCTTCATGTCAAGGCTGCCAGTGTCCTGAAACTGTTCATACCACCGTCTAATGCTATTAGCATGAGGGGGATTCCTGCCATAAACACGTCGGAAAGTGCGCTGAACAGCTATAACAGATTTGAACTCCGCTAACTACAACACACACTGTGCATTCTGCTGAACTGTCGCCATTGCAGTCACACTCACTGCTGAAACAGTGGCATGTCAGTTTCCTGTCACGCACTCATTCTACGCTTCGGTCGAAGGTCACGGGCGGAGTGCAGTCACATCTAAAACTAAAACTCTATGAGTTCCTGAATAGTTTTCAGATCTAATTAATAATTGATTTCACTTACAACCTGAGTTATGATTTTTTGAAATTGCTGCAACCTTGTTCGATGATCCTGTACTATCAATAATTAATACTATAGGCCATAAAATATGGAATTCTAAATATTTGTTTGAGAAAGACTAGTAAGGTTGGAGAAGTGAGATTTTATCATTTCAAATGATCTTGTCGACTTCCTCGTCATGCTTGGGTCCAACGTTATGCGTTACGGAGACGGAGACGGAGACGGAAGTGACGTCATGCAGCCGCGCGGGAAGTGACGTCATGCAGCCACGCGGGAAGCAGAAGCTAATGGTTATTGGAGTCTGTTGAAAGAGTCCTGGGGCGTCGAGCAACCTGGGGCTTTGTGCGAAGCGAACACAAGAATACAGGGTGACTTCTAAAGAGATATACAAGATGCTATATAAGAATACAGGGTGCCTCCTAAAGAGGTGTGCAGGATGTCAGAGCAAAATACAGTACAAGATGCCAGATAAGAATACAGGGTGGCTCCTAAAGAGATATACAAGATGTCAGATAACAATACAAGGTGACTCTTAAAGGGGTGTACAAAATGGCAGAGAAGAATACAGGGTGACTCCTTAAGAGGTGCTCAAGATGTCAGACATGAATACAGGGTGCCTCCTAAAGAGGTGTGCAGGATGTCAGAGCAAAATACAGTACAAGATGCCAGATAAGAATATAGGGTGACTCATAAAGAGATATACAAATGCCAATTAAGAATATAAGGTAACTCTTAAAGAGGTGTACAAGATGGCAGAGAAGTATACAGGGTGACCCCTAAAGAGGTGCACACGATGTCAGACAAGATTACAGGGTGACTCCTAAAGAGGTGTACAAGATGTCACACAAGAATACAGGGTGACTCCTAAAGAGATATACAAGATGCCAGATAAGAATACAAGGTGACTCTTAAATAGGTGTACAAGATGGCAGAGAAAAATACAGGGTGACTCCTAAAGAGGTGCACCAGATGTCAGACAAGTATACATGGTGACTCCTAAAGAAGTGTACAAGATGTCACACAAGAATACAGGGTGACTTCTGAAGAGATATACAAGATGCCAGATAAGAATACAGGGTGCCTCCTAAAGTGGTGTGCAGGATGTCAGAGCAAATTACAGGGTGACACTTAACGAGGTGTACAGTATGTTAGGTTCAATTCAAATACAGGGTGACCCTTAAAGAGTTTTGCGAGATATCAGATTCAAATAATGGGTGACTCTTAAAGAGTTGTAAAAGATGTCAGACTCAAATACAGGGTGACCCTTAAAGAGGTGCTGAGCCTTTCTAACATGTGTAGCATTTGTAGCATGCGTCATTTGAAATGATATAACGTCTAGTCTTTCAGACTGACTGTATTTTTTTTAAATCTCGTTTTCATTTTTCATGTCCTAAGTAAGATCAGTGGGATATATGAAAATAGGCTATTTATAGTAAAGCCACCTTAACTTCCGACTTGACGTTTCAGTGTTAGGCTAGAGTTTCGTTCACTAAATCCCGACATCGCGAACAAAACTCAATATATCGTGATATATCGATTTGAATGGATGCCTGTGATTGTCTAGTTAAAGTGATTTTCCTTCTGACCGCTAACACTGAAACGTCAAGTCGGAAGTAATGATGGCTTTACTATAGTTCTTCACAAAAGTACTTGTTTTAATATTATGTCACTCTTCCTGATATAGTGTATAGGATGTCCTCCCCTATCATTTCGAAATTTGTCGTCCAAGGATAGAATACAGGCTGGAAACATTAATTTATACAACGACGTATAAGTAAGAACTTCTCAGAGGCAAGAACCTATGGCCGACGAGATAGACTGGCCCAGGCGCGTTCCTAAACTAGAGTTGTTGCGAAGCGAAATAGCGTCTCAGTGTAACTTCGTGCTGATAAGTAAGCCATCTGGTAGATGAGATGGAAGAAGTTAAGTCCACCTCGTGGTGTAGCGCCTAGCGTGGTTCGATTCCCGGCTCTGCCAATAAATTTATTTCTGGTCTGATGGCTGAAACGGGGTACACTCAGTCTCGTGAGCTAATCTGAGAAGAGACGGATCAGATTCCCACCTTAGCTATCTTGAAAGTGGATTTCCGTGGTTTACAACTTCTAACGTTGGCCACAGCCACCTCTTTCCCAATCCTCACCTGAATAAAAAATGCACATACTAATATAGCCATCACATTGACACAGGTTCTCAGACAAATATTCCACGCACACACCCAAGTACACAGTGATAAATGATCATGATATCCAAGCCCCTCAAAAGAATCGACAATAACAACCAACAAATATGTTTATTTCTCTTACCAACATGGTTTTAATGTCATTATAAATGCTTATACATTTTTTTTGCAATGTGAGTGCGATTACTTCGCGAGTTCATTGTACAATTAATAAGAACGTGGGGTGGAGGTGGGGGGGTGATGTTTGGTTTTAAGGGTGGGATAATCAAACTTTCTAATTGAATTAAAGCTATCGAATATACTACACGTCTTCAAATACGCTTAGACCTGAACATGCTAACATCAGTAATGTTATTCCACAAAAACGTGTGTAAAACATGATTTCATTTTACACCAACCACACATAATAACTTCCATTGTTTTTTACATTTATTATGTAGACCTTTCAATTTCTTAAACAACATCTCATTGTGTTTTGGAAGTGGTTTTGATGTTTTTGATAGTCCAGTCACTACCCAGCCGTGCGTTTAAATCGCGGAGTGAAGAATTACAGGAATTCCGACGGCTCATATAAAATCATGAATAATATAAGCATTAGTTATTACCGATGTTAACACTTCAAGTGTGATTGTCTATACTCAACATCCTGAAGCTGAAGCGAAGTACTGAAACGCAGATCACGATGCAGCAAATATGAAGTGAGGTTATGGGTGATAAGGAAGGGGTCAGGTTTAAAGTGGAGATATCAGAAATCAGCCTTTTAACACAGTGTTCTTGAACAGTTATTACTTATTTGTGTTCACAGCTCGAAATCAGAACGCTTATCACTAGTCACTAAAATATATCAAGATAATAATAGTCTCAAATTCGCAGACTAGTGACGTTAATCCACAACTGTATGAAAATAATGTCGACGAGCTAGTAATACTAGGTAATTATCCAGTGTATATAATTATTCACTCTATATTAATGTTAATGTTATTGGTTTTACGTTCCTTTTAACTACTCTGGCTTTTAATGACGCAGGGGTGCCAGAATTTTCCCCGAAGGGTACCCTTAACGTGCTAGTAATTCTACTAAGACGGCTCCCTTGCATTTGCGCACACTCAAATGCCAACTGACTGTGCTAGGATTCGATCCTGTGACCTCGGAAACAACAGGCAAGAACGTTTCCACTGAGCCACGCAGCCAGTCTCATACTTAATTAATCAAGTTCTGAAGATGCCTGCCTGTTAAACGAAACTTACCATCCGTCCAATTATTTTAAGTAGCGCAGTGCTCAATTTAAAAATATGCATTTTATATTATAGTTGTCGTTGTTCATTCATTATGGGGCTTAGCGACATCGTGGTCATTAAGCCACGTATGCTTGGGTGAGTGTGGGATTTTTTTTCCGAGAACCGGTGTGATGTATATATTAGTGTGTTCGTTTTGTGATCGAGGCTAGGAATGGGATGGGGTGAACGTTGCTGAAGTTAGGAACCATCCCGACATTAGCATGGAGTAGAAATGTGAAACCAAGAATAAAAGAGACTGATAGTCAGTCTGAAAGACAGGACTTTATATCATTTTAAATGCTAGCAGCCGAATACCTAGAAGGCAGTGCGAGAACAGAGTTTCAAGATTCTATTTTGTTTCTTCACTGCCTACTTGATTGTTCTCGCACTGCCTTCTTTAAACTCTGTTCTCACACTGCTATCTTGGTACTCGGCTGCTACATCGTACTATGACGTCACACACTTCAGTGCATTCTCGGTACATTTCGTCCCGTCACCGTAACGTAACGCCAGACCTCAGCGTAACGACGAAGTCGACAAGATCATTTAAAATGATAAAACACTTCTAGGATGGCCGAGGTGGGAATCAAACCCACCTCTTCTCAGTTTAGTCCCACGAGGCTGAGTGTACCACGTTCCAACCCTTGGCAGAACCGGGAATTGAACCTGGACCTCCTGGCTAAGAATGCTAGCCGTTACAGTACGGGGTGGTATATTGTTTTATATATTGACCTAGAATATACAGTATTTACCTTAACCACCCGAGATTATTGGGATATACTGTGGGGGTTGACCGACTGAAGAGCATTTTGCTGCTTTGTAATAACAAGAGTAACTTCGAAATGGCGTAGTTCTGAATATTCCTTTAAGCTTACACACTACAGAATTGCTTCTCGGAGGGTTGTGTCAGCTACAAATGACGTCATAAAGCGAGTGTATTGTGCCTGGAGGGGCTCTGTAATGTCTACTTATAACGTCTGAAGTGCTCAACACAGAGTCCCACTTCCAGTGGTATTGTGAGATATATTACAAAAAGGAAATGAAAGTGGAGAAAGATGTGCAAACGGTATAAGTGGAGAGAGCAGAACACGGACATATTTCTCTCCTTTAGCCGACACATAAATTCCCGGGTCATTCAGATTTACAGGCTACCATAATGCTTGATTTCAGAAAGAAGCACAATTTAATGTTGCCACCGTATAGCTGGACCTCTTTATCGCAGGGAAGTGGAAGTCGGTTCAGAGTTCGGCCGTCTAGATTCGTACGGGGGCAATTAAGAAATGTGTTTACCATATAGATATGAAAATCCACAGCCTGCTTCCAGTCTCCGACCGGGTCAGGAATGGAATGAATGAAGCCCCGATCTAGCGGCGAGGATATGAACTGTGCCGGCTGCCGAGGCCTGACGCACTCCTCTGGGGCAATGATTACATGAATGGCAGATGAAATGAAATGATAGTGGAGAGTGTTGCTGGAATGAAATTTTTGACAGGGAAAACCGGAGTACCCGGAGAAAAACCTGTCTGCCTCCGTTTTGTCCAGCACAGATCTCACATGGAGTGACCGGGATTTGAACCACGGACCCAGCGGTGAGAGGCCGGCGTGCTGCCGCCTAAGCCACGGAGGTACCATAGAGATATGTAGTTTTTTATATGAACACTGGTGACGTCACGAGGTATTAGGCCTTACCTTCATACGGACAAGGTATCAAGGCGGCCGAAATTTGTAATGAGGGTCTCAAATTTCTATTTACGTCTGGCTATTGAACTTTATGAACAAAGGACGTTATGATCATCAGGTTTGTGTTCTTGGGTATGTGTTTCATTTTTATGATTACTTGTGCTCTTGTACTAACAAAGTGCAATAATGCTTAAAACTGCTCTCATTAAATGTTCGAATGGGATAGGATCCCCAGGACTTGAATTAAGGCACCTTCTCACAGCCTTCGCCTGGAGTAAGTGTAGAACACCACGAGAGGAATCATACTCAAGATGGCCACTTCCAGTGCGGGGATTCGAACCACTCATCTCCGGAGTTACTGTGCTGTATCTCTGTTGCAGTCGTGGAGGACGATGTAACATCCATCTTACGCCACGGGATTTTATGTTTTCATATCAGTATTCCTAAACTCGAAGTGTTGATTTCTTTATGATTGCACTCACACCAAATTAGATTTTGCAGTCATTAGGCCGAGTTGTATACAAGAAGTACAGTAAATGCGATATAGTTGAGTTAAAACGGCTTTGTTCGACCAGGACCGAATTCAAAGTGTCCAGGATCAAATCCTGATAACACCCTATATTACACATCTATGGCTTGCATGTCTTGTATATACGTATAATACAATCAACATGACCTACATAATAGCTGAGGCACTCCTTACAGTGTTTCTCAGTTACTCAAACATCATGCTAGTCTTTGATTTAGCATAGCTGTTTGCTAACATCTACATCCTCACCAGGGAAAACGTGAATAATGCAAATTTTATGTTATAATTTCCTCGAAAGGCAATTTCACTTCGTGCGAACTAAGACGATTTTAATGTCTCCACATCTTTAGCTATGTAAACATACATGCATTAATAAAAAATTATCAACTTGGCACTTAAGTGGCGATTAAACAGGATTGTAACCTTGGCTACGAATTGTTTGATTAGCGTGACAGGTTAGATAAGTTAAAACGAAGGTCCAGAAATAGGTTTGCTATTATCTGAACCAATATTAGACTCATCGAGAAACTTAACACAACAAATGTTATAGTAATGGAAAGTAATCTTATATGGCATGTATATATTTCTCATACGACAAATAACAACGTATCAATGACTTTCTGTTCATTTAATCTCCATTTTTCTTGAGTATTCGTCAGATGATGCGGAGCACTTATAGTTAATTTCAGAAACCATAAGAGTTATCGAATCAATTTTTGTAAAGCTGTCCATTCCTGACAAGTAATTTCGAAAGCATTCCATGCACAGGCAGGTAGCGGCTCCTACCCAGCTCGTGTCTGTTCGTGGGTGGCGAGCTAGCTGGTATCAAAGGGTTCGAGACACAGGGCCCGGATACGCTTAAGGACCCAGTTAGTGACATCACACGCTGACACGAGCTGGGTAAGAGCTACCTGCCTGTGCATGGAATGCGTTCGAAATTACTTATGTCAGGAGCGCTACATACTTAAAGTCCATTGTGCGGTGATGCAGTAATTTCCGTACCGTTTGCAGGTAATACTGTATTATTGAAAGGGGATAAAAGATGCTTGTTGAATGTTTCTATTTCTATCACACAAGAGGGACTATAAATAGTTCAGTAGGATAAAATAGTTCAGTTGGATAAAATAAATCTTTTATTGTGTTCCGGGGCTCATATTCCTCAAAATGGTCATCACCATAAACCTACCTTTCAATATAAATGTGGCTCATGAATTGTTTTCATGACAAGAATATTCAAAAGACACATTCTTGTGCTGGAATCAAAGTTAATAAAACATAAAGGATATATTTTTTTACAAAACAGTACCAGTACAACACTTGGTTCATATAAAAATTCTAGAGATTAAATAATTCACGATAAAATATTAATTGTGGATAATGTATTAAAATCATGCATCACATTCGATATGAGGAAAGCAAAGTTGGAAAATGTTTGCTACAGTTGTGTTTGAAGTGTAATAATACGAAGTTGATCAAATAAAGTATGAATCCACTCTTTTGGCCAAGTTCAAAACTAATTTAACTGATTAAATAGAGCTAATATAAACTTGAATATATTCCTTCATTTCACTACCTTGGATGATCTAATAATGTTAGTCATACAGCCTAACAGTCTTCAGGAGCATTTACTCTGCATATAATGAATTTCTGCATGCGATGAAATTATTTTCTCGCAGGATATCGTGGTTTCTACCATTAGAGCGAGGCTATCCAAAATGTTCCAGATAAAGCAAGAAATCCTTAATTATGATTTCACGATATTTTTGCTCACGTTTGTAAAAGATACATGTCGACGTTAGTTCAAAACATGGACAACTCAATCTACATTTTTGAGGAAAGCCATTAAATTGGTACATACTGTTTTCTCTTCAGCCTTCCTTGTGACGTCATTAAGCATTTAGTAATTTAGTTCACATATTTCTATCCATTTACAACACGTTTTTACATAACCAAAAATGTTAAACTTAAGAAATATAAGTAGATATAGTACAGTTGGGTCATTTGTGAAATTCCTTTTGGTGGTATATCGCAGTCTTTAAAACTCTTATATCAAGATCTGGCCAGTTTTGATAGACTTTAGGGCAAGGTGGGGATGTTAAATTATTTTATAGGTGCACTAGTCAGATTATCATTTCAGGAATTATAGGAGCAAGTGGAAGGATTTTTATTAAAGAAATGAAAGAAAGGAATTTTTAACCATGCTACATATTTAAATGTATTATTCAAATTCTCCACAATGAGACAGTGTGTCAGTATCGAAACTCATGTACCTCTCAAAAGAACATGTATGATGATGATGATGATCATCATCATCATCATCAATATCACCGTTATTATTAATATTATTAAGACAGTTCGAGAATATCATTGAATTTCTGATGGCAGAAAGTCTCCCGAGACATTGGAGTTCAAATCCTATTGTTATTCACTATAATTAATTCTATAGTTATTTATTTCTCTAAACAAACATTTCTGTTGCATAGTCATGATGACAAGGTGCTGGTTTCATTAAAAATGCTGTAAATAAAATGAATACTGGTGGTTCATGACTCACTCCTTCAGCAGTTTGCACTTTTTTATCCCCAGAATTGCAGATTGATTATTTAGATAACTATTCCCATGAATATCTGAAATGGGGATCTAACCATATCTCAGCTTGGAGCATTATGTAAAAACTTCAAGCGACGCTTCATTAAGTTACAAAGGAGAGTATTTAAAAGCGTGTAATCTAGACATGCCACGCTAACTACTCAAGTAACCTAAATTTCAAGCTGGATTTTCATATGAAAGTAAGTGTATGTACATTGCGTGTGTGGATGCAATTATAACTTCATCCTTTAGAGTTTAAAACCAACCAGTCAGCAATTATTATGCCATCACAACATTTTACTGGGACTTGAAGAAAGCAGCTGAGGTACGGACTTCCATTTTCTCATGGTTGTTTGCAAGAAGAAGGAGCTCAGTGGGGTTCCTCCATAATATTAATTTAGGACCAATAGAATGTTTCCATAACGCATGTTTTACGATATTTTAACAAAACAACTATCACCTACAGTACAATATCTGCCATGCGTATGGGTACCAGCATACGGGTGGTTGATGTATACCTGATGCATAATTGACTCAAAACTGCTTTGTTGTGAATTAGCTGATTTGGCACTTATACCATGATATGAACTGCTATTTTAATTAGCATATTTAAATAATATTCGGCTTCATTTGAAGCTTAATTTTACCATGAACTTGGCACGTGTTCATAGAAGATTATATATGGCTACATTAACACATATTTTTAGTAAGTGGGATTCACCGTCTTTGAAACCAGGCACCTCACATTCTCTTTGTGTCGTGTACAAGCTACATTGTGCCAAAAGAGAGTTATGGCATTTGGCGGAGCAACGTCTCCCTATAGGACAAGTTCAAAGACAGGACGACTTATAATAGTTTATTTCAAACCTTGATCTGTATCTCCTGTCTATTTCCATAGGCCGAATCTACCCCTCAATCATTTACGGTCTTACAGCTTTTAGGATATGCTTTTCGATTTGGCTGCACAACTTTCTGTTTGAATGTCCTACACACTATTTTCTATTAGTTCATGATTGGAGTAGCATGTTATGCGGCGAGACATCAAACGCCTTCGAAAAATCTGTAACTACGACGTCGACTAAAATTCTATTGTCTAACGATTCGCTAATATCTTGCAAAACTAATAGCATCTGACTCTCGCATGAGTAACCTTACCGAAATCCATATTACCTATCATTAAACCATCATAAATTTTCCAACTGTTCCCGTGAGGAGTCGCAATTGAGATGCTACATCTGTTTACATACGATGGACGTAAGACTAACTGGCCTGTAGTTAACCAGTTCTAGTCTGCTCACTCCCTGAAATATTGGAACTACCGAAGTTCTTTTCCAGTCATCGGGGATTTGCGCATTGTTTATGGACCATTTCATCACCTTCAAGTATCGTGCCAAAGCCCTAACCTCCTTATTTAAGCACTACACTGACAATATTATCAGGACCCTTTGATATACTGAAATGTAATTTTATTTATTACGATTTCAATTGCTAACTGGTTTATTCGGAAAAGGGGAGCCCTAATTCATCGATACGGTCCAACACACAGCTGTTGGATATATTGAACACACTACCGTACCAGACATTTAATTAATTATTAATGACCTGTTTCTCAGTAGGCCTAATTAATTTACCGTCAACTTGTTTCCTGAGTTTATCATGAAACGTATCAAGTAGAGCTCTACGAAAAATTATGTGTAGACTCTTCGTTCATGCACTGTAATTTGTGTGGTGGTAGGGTGATTCAATTTTAAGTTAAAATAATATTTGAAGAAAACAGACAACACATTATGTCGTGCAGCGTATGTCAAAAATTAGTTGTAACGAGGCTTACTTTTCTGTTTTCTTAAAGAGTTCATAACTTTGAATATTCATGGTTACACCTGCTTTCACTGAACAAAGTTGACAGTCCAATGTTTTAACAATTAGATAATAATAATAATGTTATTGGTTTTACGTCCCTTTTAACTACACTGGCTTTTAGAGACGCCGGGGTGCCGGAATTTTGTCCCGAAGGGGATCTTTAACGTGCCAGTAAATCTACTGACACGGCTCCCTCGCATTTGCGCACCCTCAAATGCCAGCTGACTGCGCCAGGTTTCGAACCTGCAACCTTGGGCTCAGCAAGCGAGAACGTTACCCCTGAGCCACGCAGCCAGACTTAACAATTAGAAAATCCCCAGTTAATTTAAGAATGCATTTTACAGAAGGAACACGATAAATGACCCTATTTTATCTTTATAAACCTTCAGAGTTGAAGTCAAAGTTGCGGAAGTTCTAATGAGAAATATGATGAACTTCATGTACTTTAGTAAGCTGTATGAGAGACAACGGTGTCTTTTACACTTTCCAGATAATTACCACTTGAATACACAATCCATTGAATAACAGCAAAGATTCCACACCGTATTAGCAATATAGAAAATCTCTCACTCATGACATTCAATTAAGATCACGCTACTCTCTTCTGTGTAACACGTGACTATACCAGGATACTCCAAGAAATTGTGTGGTACTATTCTAATGAGGCGATGTGAAGGCGATACATTTTGAATACAATTGTCGGTTTGTTGTTTCATAAATGAGTATAACGCTCCTAATTTTGATAGAACCTTTGTCGTTACAGGAGAGAAAAGCACAATAGTACTGTACAGCATTGTATTGTGCCGACATAATTCCTTGCACTGTATGTGTTTATTCACTGCACAGTGAATGAATTAGAAACTCTTGACAAAAGTGTCATGTTTCATTGTGCTGATTACTGGAGTCACGTCCTAGTCCGTGAACCATGAGTAGTCATGCAAGTCATGGATGGAAGTCGAAATGCAAAGAACAGATTTCGCTCCTTGTTCAATATACGAGCTTCTCCCAAATACATGACAGGATTAGTTTGGCCAACGGTTTCTGTCCCCTTTCCCTGTTCTTATAAATAAGGGTCATGATATAGTCTCGCAAATTATATTCATACATGATGGGGGAGGCGCCTAGAATCAAAACCCGCCAAATCCATATTTTATGAAAATTGAGATAAGCATTGTTTCATATAGGTTTTGCTGCGCTGAATTCATTAAAACTATTATTTTGTTACAAAACCCGCTACATCCTACTGTAAAACGAAGTCAAAGTTGAGGCTTAGTTGCAATATCCGCCAAGTCCAACGACAGTTTCGCCATTTTTGGTCACAAAACCCGCCACATCCACATCAGCCAATAGGAGCACCCAGTTCCGCCATCTTACCTTCCATGATGCTTTGCGAAATGTTTACTCTTGACGTTCGTGCATTAGTCAGAGAATGTACCTCTGCTGACGTGATTAGAATGGTTTATGTTATTATACTTTCTGATAATAATAATTTGTTTTGGATAATTTTGACAAAGAACAAGAAGAACAATAACATTTTGGTCTGGGTGATGCTTTCCACAGAACTAACATTTGCAAACATAAACGTGTAACGAAACCTCAGTTTGATATGACTCACGTAAAGCCAGAAGACATAAACATAGGGATTGTCCTTCAGGCTCAAGAAGTGAAGGATGTCTCGAGACTGCTTTCGAAGCATTTTGGAGAAAGCTGGAGGGAAAATGAAGAGATGCAGTTTTATTGCATTCTGAAACGTCGTGGCGAACACGAAGAACATGATGATGATTGAGAAACTACTATTGAGGATGAGGTAGAAACAGACATTGTGTAGCTATAACTTCCAGTAAAGAATGTGATTTAATAGTTGAATGACGATAGTTTTGTCTCTTAGGGCCTGGACCATAGTAATTGAATATGAAGTTAATTTGACGTTTTTCCTTATTATTGTTCAGTACTGTAGGCTACAGTATTGCCGGCCCCGTGGTGTTGGAGTAGCGCGCCTGCCTCTCACCCGGAGGCCCCGGGTTCGATTCCCGGCTCCGTCAGGGATTTTGGAAATTGACGTGAGGCCTGGAACGGGGTGCACTTGGCCTCGTGAGGACAATTGAGTAACTGACAGTGAGGCAGCGCCCCGATCACGAAAACCAAGATTAACGAGAGGACCCGATGCGCTGGTCATGCGTCACCCCAATATCTGCAGGGCAAATGGCTGAGGATTGGGCCCTTCACGGGCTGTAGTGTCGGGTTATTTACTGTACAGTATTATTACCCTTTCACGAATTGATTGCCGGCGGTGGAGATCGGAACTGCTTTTTATGTACTTGTGTCACACGTCAGCCTGCTTCGTTGACAGGTACAGTTGCGCGTGTAGGATATGACTCTGCTCCAGTACCCCCAGTCATCATTTCACTGTCCATGGTGACATGAGCTCCTGTGACGCTTATCCGACGCATTGCAACGTGACCTATGTGCAGATTGCACTCTGTCATCGCTGAGTCCTCCGCTTCGCCCCGCAGAGCTCATGCTACAATAAACATAAACGCTGGCACAGCCACGCACAGCGGCAATCAAATCTTGAATGGGTAATATTAGTTTTTTTCCTGTTTATTCTAATAAAACACAAAAAACCGCCCCTTAAAACAACAATAACAACAACAAAACACAAAAATTATACGATTTTTTGATTTTGTAACCTATATTTAGTTAACTTTCATTCAAAATATTAATTTCTTAATAAGACTTACGCAGTTTCTACAATCTCTTCAAATTTATTACGGCTCTTTGGTATCAAAACCAGCCAAATCCAAATCTTGGTAACAAACCCCGATAAATCCGAATTATTGCTTTATATTTTTCTACATACATTTTTAGCTATCTCGGGGATCAGCTTCGTACTTCGTCACTGTTTTAAAAAATAATTAATTCAATTTTTAGTGAAAAAAGTATTTCTTTTTGGGTATTGGTTCGTTTGTGACAGTTTTTACCACTTTGCCAAAAAAGTGAAGGAATGGATTTGGAGGGTTTTGATTCTAGGCACCTCTTACAATGTATATTCACCATATAATTCTTGGTGCTATGGAATGTTTCATCAGGAATCGGTCTTTACAGGTACGTTGGGCACACTTCAACTATTGAGACATCATAAGCTTTAGTAGGAAATACATTTCATTTATGAGAAATGTAATTAATGATATATCACGCACTCGATAACACATTTTGCCTACCTGCAGCAAAGATCAGAGACAAAACATATGCAAGTCAACTATAAACGGGTGGCTATTGCATTCAGTACCGTACTTGTCACGTCCGAAAGTCACTTTCAAGGCCAGCTCATGCAAATAAATAACATACGTGTGAAGTTAGATAACATATTCTATCACTAGTACAGTTATTCAGACAGGAAAGACTCTTAAGGAACAATAACCCCAGAATCTGCGGTATTGGGATTGGCACTACGAGACTCCAGAAGACGATGATTATCAGTTAGGTAAGTTGGATATGTCACCAAACACCACTCCAGTGTCACGTCACATGTCAATGTCATATGTGTTGTGTTAGGAACTCCGAACTCGTTAGCCTTGTACCGACAAGAATTCTTGCTCATACTGAATGTGTAAATATTGAATATATCAATTCTGGAAGCATTTCATCGGTTTCATTCAGCAGAGATTTGGCACATGTAGTCCGGAAGTCAAGTGTGCATAACACCCCACTACCCGAATTATTATTATTATTATTATTATTATTATTATTATTATTATTATTATTATTATTATTATCATCATCATATTCAGGAAGTTGTTATTAATTTGATCAGTAAGAAGGAAATTAGAAGTAAAATTAATCAGAAAGTTACAAAATGTTTGGTCAATGTGGGACAAAGCAAGAATTGGTGTACGGAAGCCAGCTACAGAGCGTACGTTGCCCTTAAAACAAAGCTGTCACCGTTTCCTCAGCTAGCGGAAAAACTTGGATTTCAGTTTCTCCCTAAAATGCATTTCTCAATACACAAATATAGGTCTTAAGAGCCGAGAGTGTTTTATTTTTATAATATTTATAGTTACAAAATGGTGGCTGCGCGTAATATTAAATCTCATATATCGCCACGTTGTTAAGAGAGGGCCATTATATATAACTAACTGAAAGCCAAGTAGTGTGAGCATTGATTCATTGGATGCTGCGTTATGAATTACAATGCTTGCATGATTCACACGACCGCCATTCAAAATGGTACATATGATGTTTTTGTAGTTTGGGAGCAAGACGCATCCCATATAAAGGTATGCTTATATTAAATTTGTTAGAGATCCAATGATTAGTTTAGTCGTTATTTGATTAAATCATTTAACGTTTGGGTGGCCATCTTTTAAATTTGGTTAAGATGGCCCTTTGCTATTGCTACCTTTGTACCAAATTTGGTTCAATTCGGTTTCGTCGTGTTTGAATTGATAGGGAAACAGTCATACGCACACACAGACCGACACACTTTTGGCCCGTGTACATCTCGTCTCTCCTTTCATTTTTTGCAAAAATCAAAAGTAGGCAAATATAAACCGGTCAAATGAAGTTTTGCATATTGCAAGATTATGTATTTGTGGACCAAATATAAAACACGTGATTTATCCGATAACAGTTTTATTTATTTATGTAGCGTATGGCATTACACATGAAACATAATAATAATAATAATAATAATAATAATAATAATAATAAGTACATACAAGCGCAGATATCAACCTTAGGCCTATGTCCAGTCTATTTCTCCAGTCCAGGCTCGATGGCGTAGCACTGAAAAAGTCGTTAGGGTCACCTAGGTGAGCTCTTAGTTTGCAATCTTCGACAATGTCCCTGATGGTCTGGTTCGGTGTACCGCAATCACAGCAGGGATTTGGATACTTCCCCCATTTGTGCAGGTTGTATGCACAAACCCGATGTCCGATAACAGTGTACAGTACAAACAAACAAACAAACAAACATGTTGTCTTAGAGTTCACACATGAGCCAATGCGCAAAAATGATATGTCGTCATATAGCAATGAAAATACAACATCATGCTATATGCAAAAACTTTTTGACCAGTGTATTGCCTCATCTCTGCGCCAATTCCTGTCCAGCAATTAGCCCACTTTATTATCGGAAGGACACGGTAAAAATGAAAGTTGTTCATTTGCAGTAACAGTCTACTATATTACTGAGTCTGAGTGACGTTGTATAGTTTCCCTTAAGAGAAGAAGAATGGGGGTTGTTAAAACATATGTTGGTGAAAATACGAAGTCGCCTTGTCTGACAGCATCCCTTTCGCCCAGTTCTCGTTACATTTCCTGAAACAGTAATCTCAACTTCAGCAGCAAAGCAAGTTTTCATACCTCTTAGAGCTAATCCTGTCCGTAGCACCGACAGACATTCAAGCAGGTCCATTTCCACAGTCTTATAAAGTTTAAAGTTCTTCCTATGAAATAATGTGCGCTATCTCAGTGTGTGTCTGCGTGAGAATCAGGGACGTGTTTCACTCACACAATGCAGAGAAGTTGAAGTTCCTTGAACACGAGAGCTTTATATATTTCCATAACGTTTCAGTCTGTACTCCTGTATGCACAAAAATGCATTCACTCTATCAAGCTTTTATTACTTTTATTTATTTTCTTTTCGGTTATACAAGGTTATTGCACAATTCCTCGCAAGCATTCAACGATGCGCTGAGGAGTCCAAAACACATCCGAAAATATATTTCCTTTTGAACCAATTTTTTGCGTTGGCATGTTAATTTCATTCCCCGATTTCACACTTTAGTTTGCGTATATTAGGCGTAAAAAAGTAATTGTCCGTACTTTGTATGGTTCTTTCCAACATGAACTGGTCCGTATTTACAGAACCCATAACGTTTGGCTCATGCTAACACGTTATAAAGGGAAGTGGAAATGAGATGCATTTTTGACGGACCATGTTTGGCTAGGATGTCAATGGACAGGTCCCACTACAGGTTCTACATGCAAGTTTACGTTACGATAGCTAAACGTTGTGAATGAACGACCACGATGGTAAACAGAATGTGATGACACACATGGAAAGTGCAGTGTACTGTACTGTACATTAGTACCTACATACTGTTATTTGTGGCAGAGCTCCTTGGACATAATCTCAAACAGTAAAATGGCATTTACAAACTAAGAATACGCCGACATTCACCTAGCCAACGGGCTAGCGGGGAATGCCCAATAAGCAAGGGTAATGTACAGCTTCCCAAAGGACGAGTACCAATCGAAAGACATTTGGTGACATAAACAGGAGACTGTTGGAGTAATGATAATTCCGTGCTGCACCAGGGATGTCCGAGAGGAACTCCCAGATCTGCAAATTGTACGGTAGTGTGATATTAATACGTGCAGATCTATAGAAGGGAATGGAGGACTCTCGAATGTGTGCAAGAGAATTCTCTTGTGTGCACAAATGCATGGACAACATTTTGAGAAAAACGTGAAAAGTGATACTTTCTGCATGTACTGTATACCGATTGTAATGAATGAACTGCGTTCAATAAGTAACGTATGTCCGGGTACTCTCTGAAATATGTTTGTTCACTTATCCTCTCGGCTATTGTAACCGTTCTTGGGAAACATGTTAGGCCAAGGATGACGAAACAGTCGATCGTGATCTACCGGTCAATCCTGTACTCATAATTTGTCAAGTGCGATATTTTATTGGAGTAAATAATAATAATAATAATAATAATAATAATAATAATAATAATATTTTAAATAAATACAAGCTCACTGCTTCGCTCACATCATTTCCAACACCACTCACCAGGCATTACCTTGACAGACAATATTTGACGAATACCTGTTTCGCAATAAGGTGGTGTGAGACCGCGCGATTGTTGTCGATGTTTTCTTGGCTCAGAATTTTGTTCAAGTATTGTTTTTAGTGTCATTCATACTTCAAATGTGAATGCACTGAATAGGGTAAACAACTGCTACTTTCATATACAGTACAGTTAGAACATGGTTTCTTTGTCCCTCACATTACAGACCAACATGTGTGTTGATATTGAGCCCGTAAAGCTCATGCCTGGTGATACTGCAATTTCCATGGAATGTACATTACGATCAGCACCGGCCAGTATGAGCCGTCATAACATCGAACCCAGCCCACTTGCTATTTTGACTTCAGCGGTGGACGACATTCTCATTTTCTGAACCACGAGGTTACATTATCGACTGTATAAATCGAGCAAACAAAATTGTTAAATTGAATGTCTATTGCAACGCTCACTAGAATTTATTATTGGATTTTTACTGCTTGTGAACAGGTATTTTACATCGCAGATTTACGAAAGACGGACATCCGACACTACACGACCAGAATCGTACTTCCGAACCCCGTACTCGTCTTCTCGCAGACGTCACAACCTAGTTTTTCGTACTCCCAAATGGAGGCACGTTTTCCGTGAGTGCCGATTTGTAACATAAAATTACACGGTGAACTCATGTTGAAGTAATAGAAGAGTCCAGTGTGACTATTGTAACGTGTTTTGTGCACTGTGTAAGCTATTGTGAGCTAAATCGTGAGTCCGGTGATATTTTGATTATAACTGAGACTGTAATAGTAGTCAAACCTAACTACATGGACCACGAGGTGAGCATAACTATTATATAAACGAGTGAGTTATTATGAACTGTGTACGCTCAGCTACGTAATTTATATGCTGAATTTTCGAGTAATCTCAGGACTAATAGCATTATTGATTGCTGTGTGGACGATTTGCCGATGTCATAACTTTTGTAAGCAGACAACATCCGTGTGTCAGTAGAGCCTGTGGCAGAATTTAATGGACAATTTGTACTTGTCTGTGCTTGTGTAAAGCTTGTGATTGATCTTGAGTATAATATTAGAGCCAGTTTGAATACAATAAGACCGTCATGGAAACCTCGAATGCACACATGCAGGCAATTTCTACCTGTATTGATGGAATGGACATAATGGAGTAAAAAGCACCCATGGTGAGTGAGCGGCTGAAATCAAGGCCCACATGATGAAGAGACGAAAGTGATGGGTTATCGTGGAGCCGAGGCTCGAGCTCAGGCCTTGTCCTATGGCCATAGCTCGAAGGTACAGATGATTCCAGCACGCTGATAATGTGAGTCATTAATTCAAATTCCAAAATGTCAAGGGTTCAATTTCATGTCGACTTAGGATAATGCGGCACTGTAATAGCAACCAGGCTAGGTAGGACGATGTTATTATGTAAGATGTTTTCCAGCATTACCATTTTCACATCTACATTTGATTCTGGTACAATTACTATGGAAGTAACACTCAAATATATGACGACGAGCGCCACGGGTACGCTCAAACAACCTGTATTACGAGGAGATGTTTTCATACTCCTACACACTCTTTATTAGCCTATTTTTATTTATGAAAAAAGTAAAAAAAGTTTATGAGATCACCTTTTGTCCGTGTGTGTGTATGTGTGTGTGTGTGTGTGTAAGCGGGTGTTTCCCCTCCAATTACTTCTAAATCGCTTGAGCGATTTCAATGAAACCCCGTAAGGTCATAGCACCATTTTGGCTGACCTCGACCGTGACCTTCAAATTGTATTACTTATCACCAACCCAACATGGCCGCATGTGTGATATATTTCACTAGCATTCTATATCTCCGAAACTATTACCGATATCACCCTGAAATTTTGTACGCTTATATAGGGCACTACTAGAAGTTCATCTAGATACTTTAAGAAACCTGCTAACTACAAAACGAGTATAGCGGCTAAGCGATGTCGAGACTTTAAATAGACTTGTATCGCGATTTAACCATCCAAACGAAATGAAACTTGGTACAGCAAATGTTTATGTACATTGTAATGCACTGGCTTCTAATTTAGTTCAGTTGTTTATATAACCTCAAGATGGCGGCTGTGCAAAATATTTCACCGGCATTCTGTATCTCCGAAACTATTACTGATATCACCCTGAAATGTTGTATGGTTATAAAGAGTACTACTAGAAGTTCATCTGTGACTTCTAAAACCTGTAAAATACAAACGAACATGGCGTCCAAACGAAGGTAAAACATTTTAATAGACTCTTCTCACGATTTAACAATCTGAGCGCAGTGAAATTGGGTACAGTAAATGTTTATACACATTGTAATGCACTAGCATTTAATTTAGTTCAATTGTTTTCATAACCACAAGATGGCAGCTGTGCGAAATTTTAAAATCTCGTCTTTAATTATTGCGTCCTAATCATGCGATTGAAGTTTGAATCTTCATGTAATAGTACATAACTCTAAGACCTACATATTGTACCCGATACCTAGTTTAGGCTATCGGCTACGCCAGCAGACATTAAGCCGTAGTTGAGGTTTTGGGAAGAGTTAGGAAAAGATAGCGCCCAGATCGCGTCAAGAGGAATGTCAGGATGACGTAGTAGGTCTAGGATCAAGAAGGCACTGACGTCTGTAAGAAGATGGAATTATGGATAGAAATGTGAAGCTTTATTAAGATATGTATGGAATATGGTATTTAAACATCTTAGAAGAGAAGATATAACATGCATTATATGTGGAAATGATTTTAAGGAAGTTAGATAACCCTTAAGTTATTTTATAACGGAATAGCCGAGATGATGAGGGTTCGAGAGTATAATAGTGACGCGAGAGCATAGTGGTGGGGTGAACGCCACGTGACTGCGCCAAGCAGATAAGGAAGAAGACAGTGCGGACACATTCAGTGGAGCTCTGTCAGCCGAGCAAGCAGGATCGAGCTCAGTAGCGCAAGCCAAACGCATGGTGAAGGTCGCGTAGCGAACCGAAACTGTCACGGCAAAGTGTAGGCGACAGTTTCAACATCGCCGAGCAGCGAACGACAAGCAGGTCATTGATCCAGGCGGACTTGCCGAGCAAGCAAGCATAGACGGCCGGGATATGTTAGGGCAGCATTGCAAGTAGTTGGAGACTTTATTACAAGCTGCATTTCAACGCAGTCTGAACACAGTTTTTCTGAATAACTTTATGACTATGCATTTCATAACGCATTCCAAGTAACATTGACAATTTCAAGCAAACGGAATGTCGTAAGCATATGCACTGATGAACATTAGCTCGTGCATTAATGCACTTATTTCTTATGCGTTTTTTGAATTACCAAATATGAACACAACTACAGGGTGTTTCATGAACTTAGACACTCTCATGTAAAATTTTATTTTACGAAAGTGAGACTTAGCAGTTATTGGAGATTGAACTTTCAATACTCAAACTGAACATTTAATGGAACAGTGGCGTAACGTAGAAGAGGAATAGGGGGTCCGCTGTTTCCATGAACTTTTTCGAGAGGATTTGGACAATATCCGCTATGGATAATCAGAAGTTCATCATGTCAGAGTAAACGCCGATAGAGACGAGATGGCACCGCAGAGCGATGGATTCGATTCCTGACGAGAGGAGGTCCACCAGCTGATTCACCTGGGATTTCGAAGGCAATCGTCATTTCATGGATGGAATGATATTCACGCCGATCTTTCGAGAAATTCATTACGTAGGGAAAATCGACGATCTTGGAAATTTAATAACAGCTGATTATGAAAAGGTACTGTAAGAGTTATAACTACCTGATACGATTATTTTCATGAATACTGGGCACACATGTATATTTTTCTAATAGGAGTGATACGATTATTTAGACATGGTTTGACTTTATATGCTTCGAATTTTGCTAGAATATGGAACGACCATATGATATGGCAGGCATCATTATACGAAATTCTCACCATTGGTTGGCTTTATTAAGCAGATGTTTGGTCTTTTAGACATTTTTTCCAGCAAGGATATTTTTCATGAATAGTTTTTTTTTGTGTAACGAGTATTTCGAACTCGTGATCTGCAATTGATTATCTAAAATTACTTCGTCAGTTCATTGCATACTAGCGAGTGTGTATTATTCATCAGTAGGGATTTTTTCCATTGGATTGTTTGGAGATAGTTATTCACTTTAGTGAATAAATATCGCTTTTATATGACAACTAGAAACTTGTTGATTCCTATCTGGTACATTCACTCATATAGTCTACGAGATGGGGTCTTTCGTATTTATACGATTGTATGGTGGCTACTCATCTTACCCATCGTTTAGGGCACTATCATCTTAGTCGACGGGGCGAGGTCTTTCGTATTTATACGATTGTACGGTGGTTACACATCTTACTCGCCATTGAGGGACTCATTTTTATCATCCGAGTGTACACGAGATTGTAAGTGAATCAAACAAGGAACTACTAGTCACATATCAGTCGAAATTTTGTTAAATAAAGTAACGATAAATGTCAGCAGGATTGCATTTAGTAATTCTTGTTTGCCAATCCAATATTTTGTTGCTATACTCTTTTGAGAGTGATTTCAGTTTAACAGCTGATACAGCTGATGCTTTTGATGATTTTTATAATTGTGTTTGATACCTTTGAGAAGGATTTAAAGTAATTGAATCTTGTAAGATGAATCATTAATGGTCAGATTTATTTTAAGGCAGATCAGTATTGCAGATTTTGATATGAGAGATTATAGCACATTGGTGTTTTTCTGTGATGTGAATTATGAGAATTGTAAGAGAATTTATGCTATTTGAAAGCAGATCTTAAATTACTGAAGTAATATTTTTCCAATTGTTTAAGAAGTTGTCTAGATGTGATCAGATTAATTACAGTTATTGGAGATTGTGTGCGTTGATAATTTGAAGCCAGTTATATATTTTTTGTAGGTCATGCAACATGGTTAAGTGGAGTTTGTGATAGGCATTTTGTGGAAGTTGCCAAGTGATAGTAGCAATGTTGCTAATGTATTTTGAAGCAGACATGAGGTCGTCGTACCCAGTCTAGCGTATTTGTTAAGATTCATGCTGTGTATACTGAATATTTATGGAGTTTTGTGGAATAATTGTTGTATTCAAATGTGATATTTGAAGAATTGAGGAAATATAATGTAGTTGTGGATAGTCAGATCCAACGTGATGTCGTGAAGGCAATAATATTTTTTGGCATGATAAATTAAATACGAGATATAACTTGGAAGTGGTAAGACTGTAAGACAACGTTCTATAAACCATATTAAGCAATTTGTTAGGAAATTAAACAAATAAATAAAGTTGATAATGCAAGATTTTCTGAGAATAATAATTAATGAAATAATAATCTGAGATTTAAGCATATTAACGATCTGACCTAATGAAATAAAAATCAGAATGACTAGATGAAATAATGAAAATCTAAATAACCAGAAGAATAAAATTTAAATAAGTTGATAAATTAAATTTTGGAATAAATCAACGAATTAAATAGATGGATGAATTAAAGAGTGGATAGATAAACTGATTTAAATAAATTAATAGACGATTGTAATTATGATGAATAACTGAATTAGAAGGTGATAATTAACTAAAGAAGCAGATGATTAATGAATTTATATGGAATTAAATAAATTTAATTGAGAGATGAATTAAAGGAATTGCAACTTGAGTTGAGGATTTAAATGATGTAATGGTGATGAATTAATGATTCTGACAGGAATATGTAGAATTTTGAGATAAGAATTAATGTGAGAAATATTTAATGATGATGATGATAACGATGACCAATGAGCATTGAATTTTCTGTAATTCATGAACAAGTAATTATGAATGACAATGTAAATAGTGTAAATTAATTATTCCATTTTTAGGAGCATTTGACTAACATGTTCAACATTTAAATTATGCCATGCAAGCCATAAAATACGTGATGTTTAATATATGTGATTACAATATGTGTATGTTTAGACAGATTAATAACTTTTTCAAATCCACATTGATGATGTTAAATTAAAGAGAAATTAGGTCTCAGGTATCACAAATGTCAGTGACGAAAGACATAGTGCTACAGTGATCCTGAGAACCCAAGAGAACTTTAGAGATTTTTCTTGTTCTATGTGGATAAAATATTTTTGATTAGAAAAGAGATGGTTCGATTTTTGGACAATGACAATTTAACGTTGGCATTCGACCATACTCTCAGGTAGGAGGTTTATTTAAAATGTCTGTCTGACTATCAAAGTGAAATAAATTTGTTTTTATCTTAGTGGTGATCTGATGATGGTGTGATGTTCCTTTTTCTTTCCTTGTCTTGAGTAAGGCTTAACCGGAAAGGAAGTGGTTTGCTTGGAATTCAGTTGATGGCGCCCATTTATATTTGCATTTTTTTTATTAAACTTAAGCCCGTAACGACCCTAGAGATACTTTGTCTCGTGTTACCCACTGCTTTTTCGATAACTCAGCTGAATTTCCGACACATTCCTTATTTGACTAGAGGTTCATTTAACTCCGCTCTGTCCTGGAACTCCAGGAATGCGATGTTATAGCAGATGGGTCATCGCATCCCCAGGACGAACGGGTACAATATATTCATATCCAACATGGCGACCATCCGTAATATTTAGATGGTTCTCAATATCTACGAATCTATTACTGCAATCAAAGTGACATTTTGTGTGTTGATAGTGGCAGTTTACATAAGTTGGATATATGAAAATAGAATGTATAGTTCTTCACGGAAGTACTTGTTGTAAATAGTTTCTCTGTACGGTGACGCAGGTCTGCACTTTGAAGGTCTTTAAATATTATACTGAACATACTAGTCGTATCATTTGGCAGATGTAAAGGCTACACTGTCGCTTTAGAAATGGAATATTTAGCGAGCTCTGAAGCCACTACCTTTGATTTTTGAGTGGTTTAGAATTTGTGTTAGGACAACACAAGCTCCAGGAGCCATGCAATTGAGTAATATACAAGTCATATCATTTGACGGCACATAAGGTGTGAGTGGTGTTGGTTATTATTATTATTTTTGGTGCCTAGGGAGCACACTGTTTGTTGGAGAATACTTCAAGTGCATCCGAGTTCACGGTACATGGTTCAGTGACATGACAGTGCACGGACAGAATTGTTGCCGCCGATGCTATGTAAAGCACTCGAGCGGTGTGAAATAGCCTTCGTTTCGCTTTCTTTGAAAATAACTTTATTTTTTATGAGTGTGCCCGAGATTCTCTCTGCGGATGAATTATCATGATATTATGTGTACATGATCGTACGGATAGGACTGTAGTAATTTTAGTATAGCTCATGGTACTTTATGTAAGAATATGAGGTGATTGTTATTTGGCAAATATGATTGTGCCTGGACACTCTAGACAGGGAATGCAATGGTCGCCAGCTGTGAGCGCGACACTCGCTTGTTTTTCCCGGAATGCAATGTTAATGAGACGACTTGAGATGACAGTGAACTAAACATTTATGAATACAAGCTTCCCATGTGTAATTATGATACAAAGCTGAGGTCGCCAATACGCATTATTGTGGTTATTATATGAGACATTCACGTTTTAGTTGGGGCTATGTTTAGCCGTTTGAACACACATTTTGTGGGAGACATTTGAATGTACGAGTTAGATCCGAGAGATCCCTTCCTTTTTATTATGTTTAACAGACCAGACCATGTATAAAATTAGTAACTTTGTGATTGTTGTGTCTTTTGAGACGATTGAATGATGGGACAGACGTTGATCACCCACATTATTTCTGGTGGTTTCGGTGATGAGTTTGCATTTTCAACTCAACAGCCGAAGGTTTAGCGAGCCTGGAGAGCTGCACGTTTCCGCTATTTTTAGCGAGTGTTATTGTGTTACCCGTTGAAGGTAATTTTTCATTTTGAGTGGACATCCACATGGCAATGTTTTTTCTGTTATTGTCGAGTGTCACGATGGCCATTTGGGATATTAAACTACACAAAAGGGATTAAGTCTGAAATTAAATCATGAGCGTAATTACTCTAAAAAGATTTTTTTTCTAAAACGCACCACTAAATAAAATGCTGGAAGAATCTATACTTGAGATGATATTTTTTTCGAATGACCGACACTATGGAAGAGCTGATATTTATGAACAATAATTTAGACCAAGCTGACACTATTTGAGACGTTTTCAGTGCCACGGAAACTCCGTAAAGCGTGGACATTTGGTGACTAAGTGACTTAAGTCGCAGTTTTAACTGTGCTGTCACCACCCTAAACTCATTCACAATAGGTAACGATCGAACGCAAACAGCGATCTGATTAGCATAGGCAGGAGTGTATATAATTGATGTGTATTAATATTAAGAGTGCATTATTTCTACCTTGTATCATGTGTGTATTAGATTAATTTCTTTTTTATAGTGCTTGGCTGCTATTTAGATTAGAATTTTCTTGTCACAGATGCATCTCATCTGGGAGTAATGTAAATTAGGGGTTAGTTAACCATTTAACGTAAAATTAAATGTAAGAAGTGACACGGAAGTATCATGGCTTGGGCCTATACTTATTGGAGCATTAAATTTAAATAACATCTTTTCTATTGTCAACGTATAATTTGACTTGCTTTGCAGTAGAATCAGGGTGTAATTATTATTATTAATTTTCAATGGAGTTTCTTGTATTTGCTTAGGGAACATCTCATGTATTACATTCTTAGCTCGATTGCTGTTTATTGGTTTTTGTGTAATTGAACCCTTATTAATCTGCGATGAATAAGTATTCATGATTTATTATTATTATTACTGAGGCCCAGGCAGTACATGTGGAAATTGACAAAGGGGAAGCCAAGTTAGAGTGTTGCAATGATTACCACCGAGGCTGGCTTGGTAGTTATTCTTGAAGACGACCGGGTAAGCCGAGTTCAAGGACAAATTGTGTAACAACGCGCACCAATATTGGAGTCATTAGGGGATGGTCACGAGTGAGTTTCAACCGACCTAGGATTGAATCACCCAATCAGATGAGACCACGCCAAAACCACGCGATGGGTGGCGTACCCTCTAAAAAAGGCGCGGGAACGCATATCTAAAGAACCGCCGATCCGAAATAACTCTGCATAAGCGCGCTGAGACGTTTGAATAAAATGATGAAGATTGATACTAGTCCCATGTTTGTGAGATGAAAACTCTAGAATATTTTTCTTAATTCTCCCCACTCCACCTCACTCTGTCAGTTTCCAATAAATTGATCGAGGAAATGCTGTTTCGAAGACAACTGTTTTGAGCTCTGGTGAGCTAAGGTCACGCCAGTCTGCGTCACGATTTTCAGCTCTTAATGGGCAAGACTTTATTAACATTCCAGTAGTGCTCATAGCGAGCAAGGTTCACGTAGAACAGTGGAGATATCTAGTGAGATAACGACTGCGAGACAGTCAGGTTTAAGACTTGTTTTTCAAGCCAGTGACGATGTGTTTGAAGTGTATAATTTATGTAAATTTTGTATTGTATATTTTTCAAGTGATAATTGTGCGTGTGTATGCGAATGCTAAGCTAGGGAAAGTCTTCGATCATTAATCGCATAGGACATATCGTGAGTGAAAGTAGTAACTCACAGCGATTATAGCTAGGCAATTTATATTAACATTGAACATTTCTGTCCAAGAGACTACGCCAAGATGTCCGACGTTTGGTCAGGAGACGGATTGATGAGCATCGCTTCTTCGACGACGTCATCGATGGAGGGCTAATTTCCCGTAGGGAAATGAGCCGGGGCGGAGGTTATATGTTCTGCAAGCTGATACGGTGATGTACAAAAATTGATTTACTCAATATGTAGTTAGATAAGGCTTTTCTTGTTTAGATTTTTTTTGTGCACCGACATTAATGTTTTAAATGTACGTTGACGCGTGGCCAAAGTTGTTTGTTGTATATTTTTCTTTGGAGTCATATTCAGTGTACACGGCACGTGTACGTGATTTTTATCTATGCGGATGCGAAACTCGTTACATTCGATAAGTGGTGCTTTATTAAAATTCATATTTTTTGATAGGAAAGGGAGGAAATTATTGTAAGATGTTTGCTGAACAGGTTATTACTCATATTAGGGTTGCCGAGTGCAACGAATTAAGATGTAAGTGTAGAACACCTTCGTTCTAATTTTTTAGATTTTTTTGAGTCCTTTTCAGGTTCGTTAGTCACAGACTAGAACGGAAGCGCGAGCTGGTGGAAAAATATTTATGTCATTTTATTTCAGGTTTCTGTCAAACCCATACGTGTGATTCTGTGTGTGTTCTTGTGTCAAGTGTGTGTTTTGATTCTTCGTGAAGAGGGGTAGATGGTGCAACCGCCCTCATATTGTTGTTGTTGTATTTTGATGGAAAGGCAGGGCACTCCGAGGAGGCTACCTTGCTGAGATATATTTTGTTCTGACACACACACACGTATATATTGTGCTTTGGGGCACGCTTCTTCGAGACTCGATCCCGTGCCTTGGGAGGTCGAGGTTATTGACACGTGGGTTGACAGATGTGCAGATTTCCACTTAGCGCCCGTCTAGCCTCGGTGACTTATTTTGTTAGGCAGTCCTTTTGTCCGACTGACCCCTATTAAGCTATCATTAGCAAACCTGTTCTTTTGTGATGGTTATTTTGGACCATAATTAATTGGGGAGTTCGCCACGTTTGTTACGAATTATTGCATGTCGTATGGATGGAATATTGTGTTAATGATGTAAATGTTGGCTTTGAGCCTAGTGATTTTTCTATGACTCAGTTCATGTTAGTGTGTGTGACACCCGTGTGGTGTAGTTGCATTTTACTTGTAAAAATGACGGCGGTCATATGTGTATTTCTTTTGTTGGTCACGTGTTAACTTACTTGTGTTGATTTGTGAGACGTCCTAATTTTAGGCAGTAATGTTTTGCTACGACAGTTCTTGATTCCAATTTCACGCGGAAATTATTTGTTGTTTATTTAGTATAGGAAGTGTCGGTTTAGTTTTAAGTTGTGTATAGTTGTTCCCCGCGTCTGTCTAGCTCTAAGCAATGCCGATTCGTCTTCTGAAAGTTTATCCGGATGATGACGAATCACGCATTCATTTGTACTCATCGTTAAGCATGTAGAACAGCACACACGTTACATATTGTCATTGCAGATATTGGGACATTTGGTCCGATTAAGAATCTCTCCTGAGATTAGGCCTAGTTTTTGGCAAGTAATTTTATTCAGTGGGAGTCATTTTGGGATTTTTGTTTGTTGATTTCATTTGGTAAATAGCTGATCTGTCATTAAATTCATTTGTTTTAACCCTGGCTTCACTTTTTCCTGCATGTTATTTTGTTATATGTTACCCTGCATGTTAATGAAGCGCTTTAACAACAACTTACGAAATGGACTGTTACACCCCCGAAACTGAGTCTCATAAGCTTCTTTGCAAGGGTTCATTATTAATTTTCAATGGAGTTTCTTGTATTTGCTTAGGGAACATCTCATGTATTACATTCTTAGCTCGATTGCTGTTTATTGGTTTTTGTGTAATAAGGATTTTCATGAGGGTTATTAATTAAATTCTTTTGGGGAATCATAATTTTTATTGCTTTTTAGACTTGCGGACTACCCGAGATTTTTAACCCTCTGAAGTAGGATAGGGGTTCGTGATTTCAAAATACATTTTTAACGAGTTTTACCTAAATCTGGACTATTCATTCCTAGTTTTATTTTTGTGGGGTGTAATTCCTCGGGCTCGTCTATGACGTTTTCCCCTTACTTACCTTATATGCCCTGAGCTATCAGTCTCGTGCCGGAGCTAGTCTGGAGGCACACCCGATCCTCTCAGTGTATGGGTTTGGAGACTAGGGAAGTCAGTAAGGTCAGCTGCAGCAGATGATCTCCTGGCGACCTCGTCTGACGGGCACAATATGTAGTTGTAATGTTGAATTACCAAAGAAGGGAATTCACGTAAGCACTTTTCAAGTCTACTCCTCACTGACTTGTTACAGCGCGCGTCCTTCTGAATATTATTGTACGTTGCATCTGTTTGCAGAAGTTGTAACGGCCTTATAAAAGTGGTCATTGGGCAAATTTGTGTTCACCGACTGAAGAGTTACAACTAACAGTTTGTATAGGCACTAATGAAAGAATGACTCCAAACTTTACATTATAAGTATGTAGAGTAGATCACTAGCTCTTAAAATCTGACCATCCCTGTGTTGCACCTTCATTTAACAGGGTTCCACGGGTACGCGTATGTGGTGTGGAAAGACGAAGTTGGAACTAAACATGAGCTTCTGCCTCGTGCTGACGCGATCTATTGTTAGTCCACTAGCGGATCCATAAGCAATGCATAAATATTATGATTTGTTATACAATTTTATGCGATTGTTCCGTATGCTTGTACGTGTATGATTTGTTTGATAATCCGTGTTATTGTGGTGTCTGTATTAGTGTGTGTATTTGAAATTAAGATTAGGATGGGAAGAAGTTAGCTGTGGGCTTCAGTTAGCAAAAATCCCGGCAATTACCTGAACTAGAAGTGCGAAACCATGGAGAACAACTTCTAGAATAGCTGAGGTGGGAATCGAACCCACCTCTTCTCAATTCTTCCACATGAGACTTCTTTCTACCACACTCCAGCCCTCATACCAGAATTGAATTTCTAAGCAGTGCCGGGAATCTAACCCAGTCCTCAAGCACAAAGAAACAAACCGCCCATTAATAGTTTACCAATTCGGAGAAAAGAACAACACTATATAGACCAAACGATTGTTATGCCAAACGAAGAGGTATCAAGACGATTGGGAGAAGAGATACTTATGTCTCTTGCGACTGTTAATGAAGAGAAGAGATAGGTTGACATGACACATAGTAAGGCACCCAGGATTAGCAAACTTTGTTATGAAAGGAAGGGTCAAGTCCAAGAACTCTAGGGGTATACCAAGGTTGTAATATGTTAACAGATTGGGTGTGGTAGATATGTACGAGGAGATATAAACGATTGGCTCAGGACAGGGAGTCACAGAGTGTCGCATCAAATTAGTCAATGGACTGAAGACTGAAACAAACAATTATTAAAAATATTCCAATTGATTGTAACTTGGCAGAAGAACTGTTTGCTTGTGAGAAATCACACGGGTGGAGTGCTGACCTCAATACACGTAGACATCATACGATGGAAAGTTAATCCAGAATACTTAATTTTCAAGTTATGATATTGCGGAAAAATATATAGGCCAGGGTAATCAGCTCCACATACATGAATTCTTCTGAAATTTGTCTTACAGTTTCTGTAAATGTGGTGTCTGTGTTAGTGTACGAGTATGTACGTGTCATTGGGAAAAAAACTACAAGGGAGGTGGCAGTGATCTTGAGTTAGGAACCATCTAGGCATTTATCTGGGGAAGAGATGGACAACCATGAAAATATTTGGTGATCGATCGATCCTATTCACGACTTTGAGTTAGGACACTACTGCAAGTGTCATCCTCTCTCTGATGGAAGTTAAGTTATCGATTTCTATATAGCCTACTGTATAATCTGTAGTCGACCATTTACGACGCGCATTGATTTACAACAACTTTATTGAAAGTACAATAACTTTCTGTCCTTAAGAGCAGAACATCGTATAAGTTAACTTTACCACCAAACTTCACGTGTGTGTCTAGAGGGTATTTATAAAGTTTTGAGCTGCGGAACGCATGGGTCTTAAAGCCTGTAAATTAACCGGCAGAGTGCTCTGTCGTGAAGAGAGAAGTCGCTGTCTTGAGCTGCTCGTTAACTCCAGTCTCACTGAAAGGTGCAGTGTGGTACGCTGAAAATTAAACACGTGTAAAATACAGGGAAAAGTAAGGTAAGAGATGGTTCCCTTGTAGTTGTAAGAGGTATAGTTTTCAACTTGTATACTCTTACGACTTCGAACAAGTGCTCCGGTGGCGGTTGATTCCTTACCTCAGGGTATTAAAATATTCCAATTGATTGTAACTTGGCAGAAGTTGTCAATGAAGATCAGCCGCACGTGGAACATGCGTTTATTAAGCCGCTATAAAGAATGCAATTCATCCCGTGAACAGTGATGTAAAATTAATAGAAAATGGCAAAACAGAACTTCCCACGACAGATCTATTCTACTTCCTTCACAACGAAGCTGCGTTAGTTATTCATGCTTGACCTCGAACCGCAGTGCCTAGGGATACCAACAACAGTGACTGTGACTTCTGAGGAAAGTCGCACTATTCGTGTTACACACGAAAATTCGAAATTGCAGGTACTTCCGGTCGTGTGGGCTGCTGTGTTTTAGTAATACAAATGGTATTTTAAAAATTCTACGAAGGAAAGCACTGAAGACAGATTTTGTGTGTAGTTCTACGAGACGGTCCACATCTTACTGGAATGACTTTGGTTGGCCAATATTCAACTTTAACGGTAGGAGTAAAACATTGTAAAAATTTAACGCACACTCCAATGTTAACTTTGGCATTTCATCGTCATTTTTAACCATCCATGATGATGATAATTGTTGTTTTAAGGGGCCTAACATCTAGGACGTTTTTTTTTACATCCAAAGTGCATTTCATGTGACGTTTCCTGACACTAACTTTAACATCACATTTTGTCGGAGTATCCATTAGATTGTGTATGAGGATTGATACAATATTTAGTATTGTGGTGATCCCCAATCCATCTATTTTTATGATAAATATTGGCTTTTGTGCGGATAAGTAAGGATCTTTATCATGCATGCCTTTATTGCATCCATAGGCGAATGTAAAAGCCACAGCCTGTTCCATAATGGTGGATACCTTGTTTAAGCCAGTCGCTGGTTGTAAAGGGCTGTTTTTTAAGAGTTCATTCATTATTTCCGAGCATTTCCCTGGTTGTTGTTGTTGTAGTTTGAATTACAGTCCTTGCTTTTCCCTCGTGTAACAAGTTGATCCTGTGCCATACGGTTGCGATTATACAGTATGTTGTGGACCTAAATTTAAAATTTCTTCCTGCCGACATTCAAAGCGTCCTTCTTACTGCCTTCTTTATTTACGTGAATTGTTACAAATAAAGGATATCAGCTGTTAGGGACAAGTGAACTATGCAACAAGTAAAACCTATTAAGATGGGAGGTGGAGAATTAATATGTGTGACCCATACGGTAATCGAACGTACAATTTCCGGCTGTGTACACCGTTGTTGTGTCCACTGAGCTAATGTTTGTGAAGCTAGTTGAATGCTGGCAGTAGCCTGCTGTAAGCTATTAATCTCAGAACTCGTTTTACACAAACACGTTGATGACAAATTTAGGATTTAAAGGATTAGCCTTATTAAGAAGCTCACACACACTGGAGACATTTTGTCGCGGGACAGATTTGCCGGAAGGTGAAGGATTTATAATAATATTGGTATGCGCACATTGGCGACACAAAATGGACGAGACAAAACGGAGTCCGAGCTATGGCGACAATTGGCGTCATTTTTGTCGCCAGGCTGTCAGTCTTCTGTGTTACCGCAGTTACGAGTGCATACAGGGGACAAAAGTGTCGCTCACAACTCGATGTTCACATAGTTTTCTAAACCACAGATCTGAATGTTCAATAATTCGGTTCATGTAGCGGCAATATTTTGAGGAGGCTGCGATCTGGGTCCGTACAGTCCATCTCTGCATAGTGACTGCAGGTATCCAGTGGAACGGAGAGGCAGTTGTTTCGATGTACTGTAATTGTTATTTTCAATTTCATCTGTTTCATTGTTTGCGTCCTTAGGCAAATGTAAAAGCCACAGCCTGTTCCACAATGGTGGTTTTCTTGTCTAAGCCAGCCGCTGGTTTTAAAGGGTTGTAATTTCAAGCGTTCATTCGTTATTTCCGAGCATTTTCCTTGTTCTTGTTGTTGTTGCTGTTGTTTGAATTTCACTCATCTGTAAGTATGACTAAAGATTTGTTTGGTGCTCACGAAAGTCTACGTGTAATGTTTAAAACGTTTTGTTCAGTAAACATGATTATTTTGTAAATGGGATCTGTTTATTTCCTTTCACCTTCAAGTACACAAACAACGGGAGTTTCCAATTAATTCATGTTCTCTACAAGACAGGCGCTACAAGATAGAGAGGAGTGCGTAGATAGTGTAACAAAACAGTCCTGTACCCTAGCTCTTTACGCTGCGTCACACGTCGACAAAATTGATTCGCGGCAAAAATATGCCTCCAGTTGACAGGAGCTCTTAAGTCGTGTGTTGTACAGAGAATATCAGCCTTTAAGATGAAAGGTAGATAGTTAATTCAGTGAGCAATCGTGTACAAAGCTAGAGGACACAGGCAGGAGTCTCGCATTTTAATTTCCTACCATTCATTTAAATGACTTGTACTTCCTGTACAAGGCACAACCTTATATCTGTTGTCTCATTTAAGGGACATGGATATCATGCCCCATGTACTTGGGTGTGTATAGAATTTCCTGAACACCTGTGTCATTGCGGTGCCTGTAATAGTCTGTATATTTCTAATTTCTGTGACGATTGGGAAAGAGACGGCCGTGGCCTTGATTTAGGAATCATCCCGGCATTTGACTGGAGTAGAAGTAGGAAACCACGGAAAAACACTTCCAGGATGGCTGAGGTGGGAATCAAACCCACCTCATCTCAGTTTTGCCTCATGAGGGTCAGTATACCCCTTCCAGCCCTCAGACCAGAATTACATTTCTTGGCAGAGCCGGAAATCGAACCCGAACCTCCAGGTAACAGCCAAGAATGGCAGCCACTTCACCACGAGGTGGTCGACCATATAGCTGAAAGCTTCAATTTGTCATGAAAATACAATTAACTTACACATTATCTACTGGGCATATTGGGATTTCAGATATGAGCTTAGAGAAATAAGTTTCTTTGCGTTTGATCACCCCTGGTTGATGCTGATAAAATTACGTTGCCACCTCACACAATTGAATGTCCTATGACGACATTAGTGGTACCTCTTCTGGCATTATGGGTGCCTTCTGTAGGGTTGCCAATTTTTGCTAGCATGAAGTTGGTATTCACGCAAAGCTTGATCTAAGGTTGTGAAAGACTCTTCGTCGTAGATGACCAAAAGTTGCGCTGGTATATGACAGGCAATATTGGATTTCAGCATCAATATTTGTATTTGACGAGTTAAGGAAAGTTCTCCCTGGTCTGCAAATTCTCATCATTGATCGCGAGGACAGGAGGAACAGCACTGATATCAAGTTTAAGATGATAATGTACGTATGATTCCTGACATTTAAACCAATCAACGATGCTAATACACACTTAATGTTCGACGATGTCGGAAAGTAAATATTATATGTCAGAAAACTGTCCCATAATGGGGGTCATTAAACTACTACTTTTCATTATGATACAGTTTTTCCAACCAATCAGAGCTCATTCATTGACCAATTAGGTAAGGATAGCTTCGCACATGCGCTCAAAATCCAACATGTCGGACCTGAATTACATGATTTGAAAGTTGACAATATACAGTGCTTCAAAAAAATGTATACACACTTTAAACTATCGTAGTTTTCCCGCTCTACAAGGCTAATGTTATATTTCTTCGCCAGGTGGCAGCATAATCGTCCCTCTATGTAATATTTTCAGTTGGAATTTGTAATATCAACATGGCGGACGTACGTTAGAGTTTTGAAGAACGTAAGCAGGTTATTAAGTGGTACTGGAAGTTTGAGAATGTAAATGAAATTGAAAGACAGTGGAGAAGGGAGTATGATACAGAACCACCTTCAAGATTAACAATTACACGCATACGAGACAAATTCGAAGTTCATGGAACAGTGTGTGATGTGCATAAAGGTCATTCAGGTCGACCTCGAACAGCTACAAGTGATGAGTCATCAACGGCAGTCTTGGAACTGTTTCAACGCTCTCCTAACAAATCTTCAAGGCAAGGGGCACGTGAAAGTGATGTAAGTGCTAGCAGCGTGCTACGCATTCTGAAGAGAGGCAAGTATCGTGTTTACATTCCAAGACTGGTGCAACAGCTAAGTGACGACGATCCAGATCGAAGGTTGCAATTTTGTGAATGGGTTCAGGAGATGGTGATACGTGAACCGGGATTTATGGGTAGCATCATTTGGTCGGATGAAGCCCAATTCAAACTTAATGGAACTGTCAATAGGCACAATTGTGTTTACTGGGGTGAAGAAAATCCTCACATTACAATTGAAAAAGCTGTAAATTTGCCTGGTGTAAATGTGTGGTGCGGTTTGTCTTCAAGGGGACTCATTGGACCTTTTCGATTTGAAGGCACTGTAACTGGTATAACTTACCTAAAAATGCTTGCTGATTCCATATTTCCTGCCATTCGTGCATTATACGGTAATGATAATTTTTATTTTCAACAAGATGGTGCCCCGCCGCACTATCACAGGGACGTACGAGCTTACCTGGATCAAAATTTGCCGGGCCAGTGGATAGGACGCAGGGGGCCAATCGAGTTTCCAGCACGCTCTCCAGACCTTACACCACTGGATTTCTTCTTATGGGGCACAGTAAAAGATGAGGTGTACAAACGTAAACCACGTAACCTAGACATTCTTTGGAATGAGATTCAAGCCGTGTGTAGAGAAATCTCATTGGACGTTTTGATACGATGTACAGAATCAGTGGTGACTCGTACTCAGAATTGTATTGATGCTGCAGGTCGCCAATTTGAACAGTATTAACATTTGTCATTTATGTTTCATTTACATCGGACTTTCAGCTTCCTAATTTCCTGAAATTTAACTTTGTAGAACGGTAAATAAATTTTCTATGGAAGTTCAAAGTGTGTATAATTTTTTTTGAAGCACCCTGTATATTCGATCAACCATTGTAGTATTAGTATTAGCGTATGGCAAGGAAATTATATACATAATATATACAATATATACACAATAAAAAAACATTGATTCACTTCAGGCATTAGTGTTATCCGTTATAGCTGAATGTCCAATTTTTGAACCCACTGCAGTGCCACCATTGTAGTTACAATCCCAAACACAAAGAAAAAATCAGCACGAACCTTTGCGGTATCAAGAAAATACTATCAAATATGCAAGAAATTTAGGAATCTACGTCCAGAGGTTTGCAACACACCATCCTACCCTAGCCTATACCGACATGTAAGGTGTGCACCGTACGTAATGTTTGCATAAACAAACTGCGGAATATTGCAAAATAAATAGCACTGTACCTTAATATCCGCAAATCCATTTTCTACTCGAATTTAGTGAATGCTGTTGTTGACTTAAACACATCAGGACGTCATGGAGGAAGCAGTCGTATGAGATTAGATCCACGGGAATTATATTACAGCTCTCTGATCAGTAACGGGATTTTTTATGCGAAACTTTTCCTCCAGATTTCATGATTGTTCTATTTGGGACGACATTGATTTGCCTTCCGTTGACATTCTATACGCATCGAATTTGATGAATAACTAGATGATAATACGATACATTTTAATTTTAAAGCGTTTGTAACAGCATATTTTGTGTTATTTGACCAATATAACAAAATGATCCTACATAGTATCTAGTTCAGGATAAACAACGTTTCAAAGCCTTCGAATTTGTTATTGGGTAGAGAGAAAATGCTGAGTCCACACAATTTCCAAGGAAAAGAAGAACAAAGCTTTAGAAGGAATTTGATCCTTAGTGGGAATCCAGCGCATGCGCTCTTCACTTAATTCAGCTGACAGAATCTCGACAGATATTATGAATATGTATGTGAGAACATATAATAAAGTTAATTATCGTCGAACATAAACAGCAGTATGAAACTCGCCTATCATGGTAATTAAGACACTTGTATAGGCTCGTTGCATAATGTATTATTTTTAAATGCACTCACATAAATCTGTAGTTCCTCCTCCCCATTATATTGTATCACACACTGCAAGAAAATACCCTGTTCTTAAATCAGCAGTGCTGGCTAATAATATAATAATAATATAAGTAATCATAATAATTATTAACTATTATATAATACTCCAAGTTCATCCGACAAGAAACTCAAGCTCCTGAACCAGAGAGAGTTAAGAGGTGTGGTTTGCACCAAAATCTTTCAAATCGTCTCAATAATACAGGAAAAGTCTTGCATTTCTTGAAAAGTCAGCGGAAATATTTTTATTTTCAAGATTAAGTGTTTGCCTTGCGCTCATAAATCTGTGACTGTTGCCATTCAACATTGCCGAGCCACTACTCATTAAATTAAATTAATTTAATAACTGAACGCGCCCATGCATAAGGCATTTGCATTTGAAAACGGACATTAACCAAGTCCTGATAATAAAATATAGTAAGAGTATGAGCGTATGTGCAACATTAATTTTTTGTTAATGAAAAGAAGGACTATTTTTTTCCAGACAGAGGATATGAAGATAGAGAATGGGTGCGCCAACGACAAAAGATGCGTGCGTGAATAGCGCTGTGGTTAAGGCATTTGACGCTAGATCGCTGGAGCCCATGTTCGTTTCCATCTCTCGGCTTTTTTTCTTTTACCACTGAAATATTTTTTATCAAGGAGTATTATTAACGTTTTACATTTTGTAAGTGAGTTATACAGGAGTTTACTGGAATTACAGTATTTCTTCCATAAAGCAGGCATGAAATCTTCGAAAGACATCCATCATGATCGGCGCGCACATTCTTTCAATGCAAAGCTATCTAATATAAGGGCCAAAGACATATCACTTATATTGACCAAGGAGAGAGTTTAGATGACTTGCATGTTGTAGACAGTAATGAAGCGAGTGTGATACTTCTCTCAAACAAGGATACTTTGAGCCTAAGCTGTCGTAGCTGGAAATTTCTAGCGGAGACTTAGGTATCGCGAGCACAAACTCCTGTTCAATTTTCGTGCACAGTCGGAATGTATCGTCATCCGTCGGGATTCATAGAGTGGCAAAGAACAACAGACAAGAGACACTCCACCAGGCGGGTGAAACTGGTACAGAGAGATCTGTTCCCACGGCCAAATTACGTCATGATATCTTTAACTTCTATCTGCTCCACCCTAGCGCTAATGTCGCATGTATCCATAGAATAAGTAAAACAGGATTCTGTACACATAACATAATTAAAACATCTCGAAGAATGCATTACTCAGAGACAAATTATAACACACAACGCTTTTTAATTGTTTAAAATCTCACTAATTGCACGTTCCTTATGAAGCATATGTTATTATGAGATTATAAATAATGTAAGGAACTACAGTCCTGCTTCAGCTGCTCCTGACTTGCCATTTCAATGCTCATGCGCAATCGGTAGCCATTTTACTAATGACACATGCCAACACCTGTTTGAATTACAAACATACCTAATAAGACAACTAATTTCATGAAACAAATTGAATTTGCGTGTGTTATTTGTGTCAAATTTTACATTTGAGATACAGCAACGGGTAACATTACAGTGACATAAAAGACAAGTGAGTAGGCATATAGGCTACAATTATCTTCGTACCGGTATCTTAATTGTTGCAATAACTATATAATAACCTTAGCACGACGTTTTATTTGACAGCAAGACGAGATACAAATATGGGATAGTGTTCATTTTAAGTTTGCAAAGCTCTTCTTTTTATTGACCGTTGGCATAATTATCAAGTCAAATCGGCCCCTGCAGTATAAAGAAAATGAGTGTTACTGCATGTACATAATTAAGGTATTTTGTTCCGATGGCTGGTTTCACTGTGTAGTCTACATTGTAATACCAGTGTTAGTCATTATTGCTACAGACGTTTTGGTATATTGTTGCACATGGGAAAACTGTTTAGCCGATTGTGAATCAAGGACTGTATTTGACTGTAGTATTCTCTCTGCTATCGTATGGACAGTTAATCAGCATATTAGTAAAATGACACCGGAAGAGTTAAATGACAGCATAAAATGAGGCCATATGGGGTACAGACGTATCTTCATGAAAATTGTGAGTGGTGTAAACACGTGCTCGCCTGTAACATAACCTTGATAGAAATGTTAACAGATAGCATATTCATCATCCAAATCTGAAAAACATATCCATGATTCCATGTTCCTCAATGTAGTGGAGGAACTTTCTTTCTTGTTTTGCTTTCTTGGTAGAGTCGAGAATCGAACATAGGGATTTGGGGACCGGAGTCTCTTTGTGTACCTCGAGATCACAGAAGTAGGAAATGAAAATAAGTTTCCTGTGGAGTTTCTCAACTTCATCTACGTCAAACACGTAATTCTAAAGTTCATCTTTCTTTTGGACGTGTATTTCAAATGACTGGCTGTCAGACAGAACAATATTTTTATGTCCTACTATATTGATGTCAATAATAACTCGGGAATGACATGTGGACGAGTAGAGCCCGGGAGCTCTGCCGACGTCATGGATACGCTTCCTGTTCCTTTATTAGTTTACGCTAGACTTGATCAAACTCATTGCTATGAACCCATCACATTTGTGACATTTCAGAGCTACGATAGACTGTGCCCATCAGTCGATTGATATTTGTCAGCGAGCACATCGCCTGCTTCGATATTTCACGGTCTAAGTCATAGAGCCAAAGCCAAAATGCATTTGAGAAACGAGAGCAAATGCACCAGTCTTTGTTCTTCTCCATAGTGCAGTGATGATGATGATGATGATGATCATGTGGACTCCGGAGAGGACGTGTGCAGGTCTTTCTAGTTGACGCCCATGGGCGACCTGCGCGTCGCAATGACGATGAAGTGATGATGAAGTCGTTACTTACACCCAGTCCCCGAGCCACGAGAATTAACCCCAGGAGATTAAAATCCCTGATCGCTCGGCCGGGAATCGAACCCGGGGCACTTCGGGCTAAAGCCTAGCGCGCTAACCATTTAGCCACGGAGCCGGACATAGTTAAGTGGTGTAGTGGATAGAATGCCTGGCTCCCATCACGAAGGGCCAAGTGTAATTCCGCGCTCTGACAAAAAATGTAATTCAAGTTTGATGTATTAGAAAGGTATAGTGGATATGCAAGTCACCCCAGGGGTATCAATCAGTTTCGAAGACTTGCACAGGTCAGTGGGCTACACGAATGTACTTATTTTTATCACAGTGTTTGCAGACCATTTGGGAAGGAGGGGACCACCACGGCAATTCAAGCAGATACGGCACTGAGGGGGCTCCAACTCCCCGCCCCCCCCCCCTCCTCCCGAAAAAAGCCAATAAAAATTAAGAAAGTGTTGCTTTGGTAAGAGCATCACATGATTGTAAATTTGGTTGTACCCTAATCTTAACTCACTGGCTAAGTTAAAAACAATATTAAGATTGAAATTATACTAACTCGTGGTGTAGTGGCTAGCATTCTTGGCTGCCGCCCCCTGTTTACATTTCTGCATAGTAAATATTTAGATATTTGCGATTCATACTCCATAGCTCATAATAGAAAATTCATTAAGTATAAAATTTTATTTGTGCGTTGTGTTTTATTTTACAACTTTTTTGTATCGCCAGTAATAATTGTAGGCGATATACACTTTGAATCTTATCTAAAATAATTACACGAAGTTACATGCTCTAAGATATTGGTTGATATTTCTGGTTATTTTGCGGTGACAATCCCCTGAGAATACTCACAATTTTCCACCAGGATAGTCAGCCCCCCCCCGAAAAAATTGTATATACGCCCCTGGCGGCACACTGGATGTTGTTTTTGTTGTTGATTCATGTAGGGGTTTTGAATCATGGTGGTCATGTAGTCCCGAGTACTTGAGTGTGAGTGATTCTCTAAGATAACCTGTGTCATTGTGATGGCCGTGGCAGTGTGTGTATTCGTAATTAGGTCTAGAAATTGGACGGAGGCATCCGTGAAATTTGCCTGGAGTAGTTGTGAGAAAACACGGAAAACCACTTCTAGGACAGCTGAGGTGGGAATTGAAATCCTCATTTCTGAGTTCTGCCTCACGACGCTGAGTGTACCCCATTTCAGCCCTTAGCCTAAATTTAAATTTCTTGCCAGAGCCAGGAATTGAATCTACTCGCTGGACGTAAACAACCTTTAGTACATTCCAGGCTCAGAAGTCATATTTCCTGTGCATTGCCTGCCTAATACTTGAATTAATCTCGCTCTTCAGTCGGCACACGTTAATAGGGGCCCAATTGCAGTGTATGGAAAATATTAATATCCTTAGGTCTTGGGCATTATAACTGCCACACAAGTTATGGTTCGCTCATTAGTTACCAGGTCGCTACATCAAAAGGTAACCAGTCATAAATTATTTAAGTTACATTGGAGGAACTTCTCTGTTACAGGGACAGTTTTCGTATCCTTAAGTCCTTATCAAGAGAGCTCGTCTTAAAAAGAGGGCTGCTCATGACAGTTATATGCAAGATTTACTTGGTTCGGGAGGTGATGGGTGGAAAAAAATTTACAGTTATGTTAGGAGAAGAAAGGGAAATTCAAATAATTTGTCGATGATAATGTCCGGTGACGGTAAATTAATTACTGAGAAACAGGCCATTGCTAATGAATTAAATGTATTTTACGGTAGTGTGTTCAATAAATCCAATAGCTGTGTGTTGGACCTTAACGACGAATCAGGGGCTCCCCTGTTCCAAATAAACCAGTCAGCAATTGTAAAGCTAATACAAAAACTACGTTTCAATGTATCAAAGGGTCCTGATAATATTGTTAGTGAAGTACTTAAACTAGGAGGTAGGGCCGTGGCACGATACTTGGAGGTGATGTTTAATGTGTCCATAATCAATGCGCAAATCCCAGATGACTGGAAAAGAGCTACGGTAGTCCCAATATTTAAGGGAGGGAGCAGACTTGAATTGGGCAACTACAGGCCGGTTAGCCTTACGTCCGTCGTTTGTAAACAGATGGAGCATCTCATTTGCGACTACTTGAGGGAACAGTGGGAAACATTATCATGGTTTAATGATACGCAACATGGATTTCGGAAAGGTTACTCATGCGAGAGTCAGATGCTATCACTTTTTCAAGACATTAGCGAATCGTTAGACCATGGAGTTTCGGTCGACGCCGTGGTTATAGATTTTGCGAAGGCATTTGATGTCGTTCCGCATGACATGCTACTCCATAAATTAGCTTCGACGAAGATTGATAGAAGAGTAATTTTATGGATCCAAGAATTTTTGACGGGTCGTTCTCAGAAAGTGAAAGTCGAAGGCGTATTCTCGGATGAAATTACCGTAACGTCGGGTATCCCTCAGGGCAGCGTAATCGGAACTTTGTTATTTTTGGCGTTTATAAATGACTTACCAAATGGGATTCGCAGTGACTGTCGATTGTTTGCGGATGATTGTATAATATATCGAAAGATACATGACTCACAAGACAATGCAGTGCTTCAAGAGGACCTGAACCTGGTCTATAAGTGGGCGATTGTAAATAAAATGAAAATAAACACAAGAAAATGTAGTCTCTTAAAAATAGGGAGAGTGCGAAAGCAGGATTTTCAATATAACATTGGCTCGGAAATACTTGTAGAAGAAGATTCTTGCAAATATTTGGGCGTTCACGTAAGGAATGATATGAAATGGAGTAGTCATGTAGGATGTGTAGTTTCAAAAGCTTACAAATCCCTGCACTTTGTAATGAGGGTATTAAGAGGAAGTAGTACCTCTGCTAAAGAATTAGGCTATTTGTCACTTGCAAGACCTATTCTGGAATATGCCTCGGCGGTTTGGGATCCATATCAAGTAGGGCTCATCAATGAGTTGGAAATGGTACAAAGAAAGGCCGCTAGATTTGTGCTCAGTGACTTTAATCCCAGGAGCAGTGTGAGCCGTATGTTAAAGAAACTTGGGTGGGAATCACTGGAGGCTAGGAGGATGAAATCTAGACTCTGCGCTATGTACAACACGTATACAAATCAACCAGCATGGGGTGAGCTTAGCAAACAATTGGGAAAGCCCACTTACATGGGTAGGAGCGATCATCCTTTCAAAGTTAAGGGCCGACCACAGCGAACAAATTATGGTAAATATTCTTTTGTAAACCGTGCCATTGATAACTGGAACTCTCTACCTGCCGCAGTCTTAGAGCCTTTTCCCAAACATATAGGTGTGTTTAAGAAAAGACTGACTATTTGTGTAAATACTCCAGTTTAATTGTTGTATAATTGTTATTGAATTGTTATGTATAATTATTTATTTGTTATGTATATACAATTTGCCACCGGGGGACACACCCCCCATTGCAAATAAATGAATGAATATGAATAATATGAATATCTCTGGGATTAAACTAGCTAAATAGCGGGAGGTTAGCTAATTCCCTACGTATGAGCCTCTAGAGCTAAGCAATGTGTCCATGGCTGGTTCTAGTGTGGCCTAGGCCTTGGGAGATATAAGCTGTATTTAATTAAATATTTGACTCTTTGAGTATTTTAATCACCTAGTATCACCTGGTATGGACTCCGTCGTGAGGAAAGAATTCATGATGAAAATTAATAAATGTAAAACAAAAAAATTGGAATGCAGCCGAAATAAATCAGAAACCTCTATGGACATCAAATTGGCAGGTGAAAAACCAAAGGAAGTAGGAGACTTCTGTTACTTAGGAAGCAAAATAACCAGTGATGGACGAAGCAAAGAGGATATAAAAGTAGGTTAGCTCAGGCAAGGAAAGCATTTCTACAAAGAAGGAATCTGTTGACATCGAATATAGATTTAGGTATTAGGAAGTCATTTTTGAAAGCCTTTGTCTGGAGCGTGGCGCTCTATGGAAGTGAAACTTGGACTATTGGTGCAGCAGAAAAGAGGAGAATTGAAGCATTTGAAATGTGGTGTTACAGGAGAATGATGAAGATCAGATGGGTAGATAGGGTTACAAACGAAGAGGTATTAAGACGAGTTGGAGAGGAGAGATGTTTCTGGCGACTGCTAATGAAGAGAAGAGATAGGTTATTAGGACACATATTAAGACACCCAGGAATATCATGCTTAGTGCTTAGTTATGGAAGGAAGGGTCGAGGACAAGAACTGTAGTGGTAGACCAAGGTTAGATTATGTTAAACAGATTGCCTCGGATGTAGGGTGTGGTAGCTATGTAGAGATGAAACGATTAGCTCAGGACAGGGAGGAATGGAGAGCTGCATCAAACCAGTCAAAAGCTTGAAGACTCAAACAACAGCAGTATCATATCAACTAAGGGCTCTACAGTCAAGTACAGTAGTTGTCGCAATGCATACGAAATTATACTCCATCAAATGGGAGCTATGGCTGGTTGCATGATCAATGACTGAAAGGCAAGAAATGGCAGTCCGTCATGGTGTAGTACTCAAGTAGAATGCTACACACTGGAACCATTTGAACAGGTTCAAACACCCGGATCAGTGGCACAATGTACAATCAGTCTTCTTAGCCACACATTCATCTTTGTAACACAGTGTATGCAGGCTTTACATCACGTTCATCAGGTACTGGCTCTCACTGATTTCCACCGTAGAAAGAGGATTCCCATGCCTGCCAACAGATGAAACATTTATTTAGCATCTTTTGAATGTCTTTAGGACATAAACATTGCGCCCTCTGCAAAGTTTGCTTGTAGACGATCAAAATAATTTCAATTAACGGTCACGTTAAACTACAAGCTTCCTTCCTTAAAATAATTTCACATGACTTCAGTGGTGTACTGAATATTACAACCTGAGTGGGGAATCTCACTTCAAACTCAATGAGGAGGTTGGTTGCATTTGAGTTTGGCGCCAGAGAAGAATAGATTACGTGCCAGCATTAATTTCTCAGTGCCATGTTTTTCATACAGCGATCTCTGTAGTTGAGAGTACAATCAAGGCTGCCCTTCATGTTTGTTGACGAATTTCTATATCTTCATTTCTTCTCGAGAGAATGAGTGGTGGCTCCACACGAATGATCTAGGATGGCTGCGTATTCTACTGTATAATCGAATATCCAACTTGGAGCGTAGTGGCTATTATGTTTGGCTGTCAACGCGGAGGTCCAGGCCCAATTCCCGGCTCTGCCAAGAAACGTAACACCTAATTGAGGACTGGAATAAGTACCTGCCTACCTCTGCCATCCTGGAAGTGATTTTTCGTAGTCTGCTACTTCTACTCCAGGCAAATATATGTACGGCTACTTCCTTCCAAATCTTAGCCTTAATAACAGATACACACACAAGTAGAGCCTTCACAATAACACAGGTTATCACGCAGATTATGCACTCACTCACCCAAGTACACGGAGCTACATGACCACGATGTCACTAAGCCCCTAAATAAATAAATAAATAAATAAATAATGTACCGATGATTCATGACTAATGAGTTATAGCTTACCTCGGTACTGGGATGGCATTGTATGCAGGTGTCGTGGAGCCTTTCCAACACTTTTCGACAAACCCTCACATCTCAGAGCATTATTTGGCACCCTTCACTACTATACGTCTTTGAGGGCTAAGCAATCGGTAGTTTTCAATATTAAGCAATGATTTTGGGTAATGCAAAGTAATGAGTACTTCATTGTGTTCCAAGCACAAGTGGGAATTTATTAATGCATTTCATTTTCTCTCGCTTTATCATTGTTTCATAATATTTTATGCCGAGTTCTAAGGCAATGCAGTTTTTATATCCAACAGTGCATTTAATATATTTTAATCAGAGCACGAAATTGCCCCCGTTGGCTGACAGTGGCGTCGAGCTCTAAACCCCGTCTGTTCTTAAGTAATTTTCAGTTGGAACCTCCCAACCAAACCTTAACTTTCCAACTTAGTTTCTCATTTACATGTCTTGGTATTTGCATCCAGGCCATCTGTTAATATCTGTTCCTTCTCCATGCGCAATCCATTCGTAATATATTCCGTTGCACTTGCTGCCACAGCTTTTAACAAAGTAATGACAAAGAAAGTGTAGCAATTGATCGAACCACGCAGAGGGACGCATAATACGGCTTCGTTAGTCTGAAACTTCAATAAAAATGGTTCTGCTACTAGCATTTATGCGAAGGATTAAAAGATACATCATTAAGACTGGTATAAATACATCTTTCTCACGATACTGCACAGTAGTGGCTACAAAATTTTGAAAATTAAAATGTGCTCTAGAAATAAGATCCAAGGATTTATCACGACTGACGAATTACACCAGCCAAGGAATCTACTGAGCGGAAGCGTGGGCACCGTGCTCGAGAGAATTTTGCTTGCATGGCTGCAACATTTTCCCATATGGCCTCAGAGCCTCAACCGTTGTCTTAACTTACACAAGACAAAACGATGTATCGTTAGGTCATTGCCATCAATACAGTGACCCATTGGATGAGCTGTTCGGACAAATCTTCGAGATATGAGACGGGTGATGCACGCTCAGCGCGTCACAGATGCTCGTTCTCGAGGAAGCGTGTTTTGTTAGCATCGACAAGCTGTTTGTGGTATCTATTTGCCAAAGCAATGGTTATTATATCCTGAGCTCACTGAATTCCACCACCACGATTGGTGCCCAGCAAACCGTACGTGTTGCCTAATGATGTACATTGCCTCCTGTGCTACTACCTCGCAATGTACAGCTACAACAATCGTCCACATCAATCATCCTGTGGCTGTGGACCCACACGAATACCCATCGTACTTATTGGTGTTTTCAAGTTTTACCTATCCTAAAGCGAGAACGCTTTCTTTGTTGACTTCATATGCAACTCGTTTTGTGTGAGATTCTTTTCGGCACCAGTGCTAATGGCATCTGGTGGCTTACTGGTCTGATTTTCTCCCCATAAATATTAATTGTACTCACATATTGGTTTGTTTAACACCCACAGGTAGTTCTGTTTTAAGACATGCAGCATAGTAAGACCGTGCACCTATTTCTAAGTAAATACAGAGCGGTAAGCTCAGCCTTAGGCCGGAACAAAGCATGCATGCACTGCCCGTGAGGGCGTCCCACTAGCGGAGACTTTCGTTCAGCAACCTCGTGCTTTGTCTACTGATAGCATGCACCTTGTTACAAGGGACACTGAAAGAGATGTCCATCTGCACTTAAAGATTCCTGACATTTGTTGATGAAATTACCATTCACACACATGAGTTCGCCTTCGCTAATATTCCAGATGATGAAACAAAATGGGTATTTCCACCAAGATTCTTCTACTGCCTATGATTCCTTAGACGAAGAAGAACATTTTTGTGGGACAGGATTATTTCTTAAGGTTTATGGGATCCTCGTTACCATGTGTGTGACTTTTATTTGAGGGGAATTCTAAAAATAACGTTTGTAGGAATAATCTTCGCACTATGGTGAAACTGAATGAAAGTATTATAGAAGAACTAAGGATGTCAACTGGCCCGCCCCAGAGGCTCTTTGAGTGTCCCACCTGTCTGCCCCAGAGCTCCTCTGATGTGCGGCATGAGTTCAGGTGCCTGCTGAATGAAGCCACAGGAGGTGGAAGTATGCACCAACTGCATGGAAAACACCGTAGTTGCCTAATCTACCTACAAAGTCCATGGAGAGAGCAGAGAGGAAGGAAGCTCATAAATAACGTTTCAATGTGTTTATTTAAGTTACCGTACATGAATAGTTTCGAATTTGTGGTGTAGATTGTAAACAACAGAATGCTCTTCAGTCAGTCAACACGATTGTGCCCAATTTTATTAAGCGGAGAGTACAATAATTATAGGTATATATCCTAATCAGAAAGAAATATTAGATGAATTAATTTTACATGAATTAATTTTTAAATATTTGTACTCTCCACCTAATATAATTGGGCACAATCATGTTGACCAACTGAAAAGCATTCAATAACTATTACTAGGCAATAGTCAAAAGTGTCTTCTAATAATACAAAATTGCAAACCAATAAATTGTGTTTTTCTTACACACGAAAGCAACAGGGAAATTATTCATGGATCCAAATACACAGATGTTTGTTCCTCCCTCCCATGTTTCAGGGTGCCATGAAAATTCGTGACATGATCCTGAAGAAGAACATTGAAATCAATGCAGATATTTAAGCATGTTCATAAACAAACAGAAATCCATTCTTATGGAAGTACATACTGTCGTTTTCTGTACATTATTGTTTACATGTAATTAGTTGTGTCACCGATTAGGAGAGATATATCTGGGCTTGCGAGATGATCTTATCCCAACATTAGTGAGGATTAAGAATGTCTCAAAACTTGAAAACTACAGCTTTTAATCTAGCTACCGAGTGTCAAAGTTAACCAATTGCGAATTATTCAACCTGGTAATAGAACATATGGCCTCGAAGGATCGTAAGAGGTTAAGGATTTATTTCAGTGCAGGCACTAACATCGGTGATTGTTCCGATGGTTGCTTGCAAATCAAGGTAGAGCCAGTTTGGAGGTACTAAAGTAATTTGGCAACCCAGTTTGGAACACACGGATGGGTGAACTAACTTCCCTTCTTCTTTATCTCCTTAGTCTCTCACTCATGCAGATGTTACGTTTTTAGAAACCTTACTCCATCTGGGTCAGTCTCATCCATCCATCCTCTCCTTTCTCTATTCGCGTACAGAAGCCTCCTCCTCTCGTAACATCCACTCCCCGCCTAAACAAGAACCCCGCGGCGTAGCTCTGTCCGTTCAATCACGCACCACGACTGCGATGTGTGGCTGCACCAAACTGACATTGGTTATAATGAGTGTGGTATTTCCCCGCAAGGTTTCCCCCTCCCACACTCCCTCCAGGCAAACGCTGCACAGTGGGTCAAAATCGAAATCTAGGGGGACAAAATTATTTTTACGTTTTAATGAAATTAGAGTGAAAGCAACGTATATAATTTGTTTACTTCATAATAAACATCAGTTAAGAGTTTTTTAAGCTACGTCTACACATGCAAGAAATTGTCTATGACTAGGAGTTGGATAGAGCATTCAGTTATCTTTTCAGAACAATTTTCTACCCCGAATTTTCTTTTAACAAAGTCACAAAGTTCCACTTTTGACATAATCGTCGAACCCAGTGCTTCAAACAGTTGTAAACGTGTGAGATCTGGTTGCGCGGCATCTTCTAAAACGTAAAATAACTAAGTAAGTTGCAAAAAGATGCAAAAAATCTTATAACAGGCCTAAACTACAAGACTTCATCTACATTTTAACATTAAGTAGAAGGTGACGCAGAGTGACGCGACATACTAAAAATCTAAGTGAAAATATAATTTTAAAAATAACAGTTAAATATTAAATTCCGCAAATATAGCTAAAATTACATAACAATTACGCCCTTTAATAACTGAAACACGTTACAAAGATCATACATTCAGCTGCATGTTCCATCTTAAAGCATCACACTAACCACAAAGGCAACCAAACCACAGCCACTTGCATTCACCCTCCAATTCAGACTGCTCGAACAGTGGTGACAGATTTACACTAAGATGCGTTTATATCCCAGAATAGTGAGCGACAATTATATGAGAATGCTGTAGAAGTAATAAATTTTGATTTTTTAATTATGAAAATAAATAATTTGTTCCTCCTAGAATCCGATTTTGGCCCACTGTGCTCTGGGATAGTACCACATTTCAAGTCCCGGTACATCTATCCCATCCCTCTCCCAAAAACAGTTACACACACCACCAATGTCATCACAGAAATACTACTTATCAGACAAGTTCAACATACACCCAAGTACACGGGGTTAATGACCAAGATGTCCCAAGCCACTAAAATGAATTTACCGCAACAACCCTCATCCTGTATATCATATTCATACCACTCCAATCTTCCTTCCTGATCAAACTTCAACTTCAACTGACGATTTTTGTAAATACTCCAGTTTAATTGTCATTGGATTGTTATGTATAATTGTTAATTTGTTATGTATACCCAATTTTCCACAGGGGAACACACCCCCAATTGCAAATAAATGAATGAATGAATGAAATGTTGAGGTTCGATGTTTGTTTGAAACCGTCCAACTGTCCTCATGCCGTGGCATAGCCTATCGGTCCACAATATTCACAATTGTAAACAATATTAACTTCCGAATTATACACACTGTATGTATCTTAAATATCTTTTAGCCTGCTAACATTCATAGTTTAAAACATTTTTGTAGGTTTCTGTTAACTTAAAATTCTATTTTACGAATAGAATTTATGAATATAGTGCGATTTTAGAATAAAATATAAACTTCACAAGACACAGGGAATACAGTGGTTGATATCGAAGGTTCAGCTGTCTCTTATGACTTCGTGTTATTCTATTCGATGACCATTTCATATGAACTATGTAAATATAGTAAGCAGAAAATCGTTATTTTACGGGAGAGCCTGACTATTTTCTTAATTGAATAAACATTTCTCAGCACAGCCAAGAATCCAACCCGGTCCTCAAGGATGACAGCCAAGAATGCTAACGATTACACTACGAGAGAAGAAACTGATTCAGGTTACTTGATGAATTGGGAGCTATCAAAAATTCATGTGAGGATACACCCTTACTGCTGAACATTAGGCTACACATAGTCAATTATTGTTGTTGATGTTAATTCATTTGATGGGCTTGGGATCTCTTGGTCATCAGCCCCGTGCCGTTGGGTGTGTGTTGAAGTTGTCTGAAAACCTGTATTAATGTGATGACGGTAATAGAGATGGGGTAGATGCCCAAGGGCTAGAAGTAAGGTAATATCCCAGCATTTGACTGGAGGTACTTTGGAAAAAAAACGGGGAAAACAACTCAAGAAAGCTGTAGTAAACGCTGGTGTTTGAGTCTGCGACCTCCGAACTTGCTTCAGCTGCCGTCGCGGCCGTGGTGCTCGATTTAAAGAGCATGGCTACGCCGCGGGGTGCATAGTCAATACTTGTGGATATACTGTATTTACTCTTACCACATGTTGTTTCAATGCTATGAGATACGGCTTCGTCAATTTACAATACTAATCGTATTGCTTATGACAGTTAGACCAATGAACTAAAAGTGTGAACAATAGAGGAGATGCGACGACATTCACGTCAGTCTACTTTCTGCCACTGACAGATTTTCAATACATAAGTCATTTCGTAAAGAAGTAGTACGTTGTAGAGTTCCATCAAATTTGAGGTCTCTCTCTTCATCTATACTATGAGCCCATGCTATAGACTCACGAGTTATAGCAATTCATGTTTGGAAAATGGCATGACTACCATAATGAACAATAGAAGCGTACGCGGGAACAAACGCTTATGTTACATTGTGTGTAAATGGAACATAGACATTTGTTCCCGCATACGCTTCAATTAAACAACACTTAAGAGAGATCTATAGAAGGAAAGCTGCACATGTCACCAAGTCATTGCACCAAGCTTCCACATGTCATCAATTCATTACACCAAATTTAACAGATGAGAGGGGTCGGTAGACCTTCCAACCTGTCCCAGCTCCATCTTCTACTAAATTGATTCAAGTTTCAAATGCCTACTATTTGGAAGTATTTTAGTATTTTGTGGGATCCGACTGTGGGTTCGTGAATATGTGAACTAGTTAGAGGCTAGAAAGTTTAACTTCTAAAGGCCACTTACTCCTGTATATCAGATTTCACTAAGTACAGTCTTAAAGAGAACAACTGGCATTGGTTGTGACATCGTCGTAAGTCTGTATTCGGGTAACCCGTGGTTGTAGCTGCTGTAATATTGTGTTTTCCTATACTTAAGTAGGGAAGGAGTAGGTCGTGACATGCACTAGAAGTGGAAAACCACGGAAAATTAATTGTACATTGACTGAGGTTAGAATCAAACCCAACACTTTGCAGTTATCCTCACAAGGCTGAGTGTACTACGTTGCTGCGGTAGGGAATGATTAAATTCCTTGGCAGAGCCGAGAACAGAACTCTGGACTTTCAGAGCTGGAGTCACAATGAATACCACTAGACCACTGATTGATTAATTAAGAGAAAATTTACTATTCTATAAAATAGAGCAGCGTTTCGATTGGACTGATATAAGTAAACATTTTGATATAGAATGGGTTCCAAGACAGACATACATCAGCTAGAAGGCTACAGACGCAGCCGTCATCTTGAATGTATACAATTATGAAATTGATTATTCACCATGTAATAACCGTATAATCGTAAACTTGGCAATACGAAGGAAATGTACACTTATGGAAAAAATATGTGCATAGATTGTATTTATTCAAGCTGGTGGCCATGCGTACCCTACTGTTAAAGCGATAAGACAGATAAATTAGAATGTAATCAGCAGTTATAACGAAACGAATCTTGCATTAGCTACCCCAGTAGCACATATCACAAAATTGTATAGTTAATAATACGCTGAACCGTCATCTTGAATACATAAACTATTGAAATCAATACCCAGAACTCTTAAGAATGATAATAAAGAAAAAACATTGGTAGAAGAACATACCGTATGAGCAAATTACTGTGCTATGTTCTGTATATTACCTATTTAAACATTACTTACAACTACTATCTTATATACTATACATAAATATGACTTATATTCAGGGTGTATCTTAATTATACCGACAAAATAAATCAGGGATGCGCAGCGTTTTATGTAAAAGACGATGCCGCAATCCGATTGCCGGAGAAAAGTTTTCGCTTCGAGAAAATGAGGTTACTTTGTTACTTCCGGGCGCGTGATTCAAATCGACGAACTCGCCGTATTTGCCGAGCAAGAGCGCAAGCCGCTGGCCACCGCTGCGCTGTGCTTCAGGCAAGGGAAGGCAGTGTGAGAGAAGGAGACAGAGATATGCAGGTGGGGATCCCCAAGTTTCCTCGTTCGCCTCGCGCCGAATTGTCCTTGTCCCTTTCAGGCAATATCCAAATGTGTTTACTAACGATGCAGCCGCAATCGCACACACAGTAATAAAGACACACTTGTCAGTCATGAAATGTACCTGATAGTTTCTCTTCTCGTCTGTTCGTTTCAATAACTTTCGTTATTATTTGACATACGTTAAGTTACCGTTGTACGATCGTGCATTCATTTACTCACAATATTGTAAATGGAATGAAATACTGAACGAAAGAAACGATACATCCAATGGTTTGATTACAGTAATTGTTCAATTTGCCCCCTCCAACTTCGATGCACAATTTGCAGCGGTGTATTAGTAATATTTGGACTCTGTGTGTTACGAATGACCTGTAAAGCTGCCTGGATTCTTGATATAATTTCATCTTGTCCTTCTACGGGGTTCTCATACATTAAAGTCTTCACGTAACCCCACAAGAAAAAGTCCATGGGGGTTAAATCCGCCGAGCACGGAGGCCATTTAACTGACCCACTACGGCCTAGGTATCTTCCTGGATAATGAGCATTTAAGTGTCGTGTGACATGGCGAGCTAAATGCGGTGGAGCACCGTCATGGCACAGCCATATTCGCTGCCAAATTCCCAGGGGAACATCTTCCAATAATTCAGGCAGTGATTCTGCAAAGAAACAGTAGTAGGCCTATCCCTCACCATTCAGACGAGAAGGAAGGACAAACGGCCCAATTAAATAGTCACCAACAATGCCAGCCCAAATATTAACACTAAACCTATGCTGGAATGAACGAACCACTGTCCCATGAGGATTTTCATTCGCCCAAAAAATGCCGATTTCTGGAGTCTGCCACGCCTTCTCTCGTAAATGGAGCTCCATCCGTGAAAAGGAGCGATGGCAAGAAATGTGGAATATGTCCATAGCTGTTTAAGACCCACCTTGCACATGTTAGGCGTTGTGGGTAATCCAGAAGTGTTAGTTCTTGCACTGATTGATATTGATAAGGGTAGTCTACAATTGCTGGTCCTTCCAAAACCTCCACACCGTCATATGAGAAGCTCCAACAATCCTCGCGACAGACCTCGTACTGGTTGAAGGATTATCATTTATTTCTTCTAATGCAGCCTCTTCAAACTCTGGGGTCTGAAGGTACCGACGACATCATGCAAGCGTCGTGCATCTGAGGAACGAAGCTCCCTCCTTCACGCAGTCGCCTGTCAATTGACATGAAGGCTGAATGATGAGGTTGGCGGTGATCAGGGTGCCGGACGCTATAAATCCGTGCGGCTTCTTTCCCGTTGCCATTTTCTGCGCCATAAGCTAGGTGCGTATGGGGAGCGTGATGGCGCATTGGCTTAGCTGCTCGTCTTTCACCCGGACGGCCAGAGTTCGAATCCCGTTGACAACGGGGTGAAAATTTCACCTGAAAAATCACGTGGCGTCAGGAAGGGCATCCGGCCTTGAATCCCCGGCCAAAACAAAGAATGAGTCTGGTTGGCTCCGGCGACCCCAATTAATTGGGATAAGCCGAAGAAAGTTTATAAGCTAGGTGCATATCAGCCATTTCTTGGTTAGTGTACCGAAACGGAGCCACTCTCGCCAATTTATGCCGCAAAAGTAGTAGCCAATGCGTGTAGAACAAACTGTACACTGCCCATTGGGGCCGAGTAGCAAGTGCGTCAGTCGCACCAGCATATCTCTGTCTCCGTCTATCATCCCTTTCCTTGCCTGAAGTACAGCAGTCACCAGCGGCTTGCACTCTGGCTCAGCAAATACGGCGAGCTCGTCAATTTGAATCGCGCGCCTGGAAGTATCAAAGTAACCTCACTTTCTCGAAGGGAAACATTTTCTCCGCCAATCTGATTGCGGCATCGTCGTTTACATAACACGCAGAGCGTCCCTGACTTTTTTGTCGGCATAATTAAGATACACTCTGTAGGCCTATATATATATTATATAACATCTTAAAATCAATAACTCATCGTCTAGTAGAATAAGCTTACAAAGCCGAAACGTGGCAGAAATATAGCGTCTTGCTAGGGATTCATCATGAATAGGGATCACATTAATTGAGTTTATATATTGAAGGTACCAGTCAAACGTACTATTAAAGAATAAAATTGATAATTCTGAATATAAGTAAGGAATTTCCAATTAACTAGGAAAATTTACTTATCTAAGGCACAAGGTGTACACATAGCTGCCATATCGAACAAAACATATTAATATTAAATACGAAGCATCTAATAAGTATATAAATTGGCAATTTAGAGAGTCCAGATAAGATGAGACTTGGTGAACAAAGTCTCTTTAGCCAACATGAACTGTTAGTTAGATATAGTGGTTATAGTTGTTTTAAGGGGCAGAGCAGCTAGGTCATCTGTCCGAATATGAACTGAAAGTTCACCCTTTTTGCTGAGTGGTGTTCGCATATAACGCAAAATTTAAATGACCGCCGTTATTGTATTGATTCTTATTTCTCAATACAAACAGAAGATAGAAAGGAAATCACGAATTTTAAAGAAAGTAGGCTGTGTGATCCTTACGGAACATGTTGTTTAAATATTTATTACATGATATCGCGAGTAATTGAGTTGATTACACGGATGGAAAAGATCTGATTTACAAGGTATCTATACTATTTGTTAGAACTTTCCATTGGATTATAGACGTTGACAAGTCAATACGTTCGTGGGCAGGGCGCATAGTGGTGCACTACAGAGGATAGGTTGCACCACGGGATGGACCCGTGTCAGTATAAGCAGAACTTTAATCTCTGTTATGAAGGGTAGTTGAATGTGAACGCGGGAACTCAATAATGTGTGGCATAGGAACATATTGGTTTATAAAAAGGAAGGAAGCCACGGGACCTCCTTTTAACGTGGAATCTGAACCACATGATGAGACATTTAACTTCTAAATTCTTACATTCATTGATCGGGAATCGAACTCAGTTCCACCTTGATGTGAGGCAAGTAGTTTGAACACTGCGCCACTACGCCATTCCCCATTTCATATAAAAATGAAAATCCACAGTCTGCTTCCAGTCTCCGACCGGGTCAGGAATGGAATGAATGAAGCCCCTATCTAGCGGCGAGGATATGAACTGTGCCGGCTGCCGAGGCCTGACGCACTCCTCTGGCGCAATGATTAAATGAATGACAGATGAAATGAAATGATAGTGGAGAGTGTTGATGGAATGAAATATTGACAGGGAAACCGGAGTACCCGGAGAAAAACTTGTCTGCCTCCGTTTTGTCCAGCACAGATCCCATTTCGTATAAATGTTGTAAATAGTTGTCATCCAAATTCAGTTTGATGAATATTTTTAGTCATTCTTTGTGTTACTCTTTGGCGAACAAAGGACAATAAGCAGGCTATTATTTGGCTGCAGAAGTGGAAGTACTTTCATGTTGACATTGAAGTTGCATTGAGCAAAATGGCAGCCAACTATGTAGATGATTCAGAAATTGAGCGCTTGATTTTTGACGATTCATGTGATAGTACGGACGATGACAGTGATTATTGTGTGGATTCGTATGAAAATGAAGATGCTGAAAGTAGTGGCAGTGATACCGGTGAACAGGATGTCCCGCAAGTTATGGAAATCCCCATCAATGCAAGCGATGTTTATCACGTTCCTACATACAATGTAAACATGCCTCAATGTTAGCCGTGAAGAGGTACGTGTGAACTGGACTGATATTCAACCCAATGAAAGTGACTTTCCAGGTAAAAATGTACCGTTTGTCGTTCATCATCCTGGGCCTGTGAACTTGCCTCCCCGTAATTCAACGCCGATTATGTAAGTTATTTCAATCTGTTTCTCACACTGTTTTTTTTGGAGACTTCTCGTTCAAGAAACTAACAGATATGCTGATCAATATCTACATAAATTAGGTGTTCTGCAACGTAAGAGTAGGTTTCGTTTGTGGCCTGAAGGTGGTGTGAATATTACACATTTGAAGCGTTTTATTGGACGTGTTCTCAATATGGGCCTGCTAAAGAAGAAGAATATTTTTCGATATTAGTGTACAAAATATCCTAGTCAGGATACACCCTATTTTAGACGAGTAATGCCTCCTGACATGTTCTTGCTCATAAATAGATTTTAATTTAGTAGACAACAGCTGTAGCAAGAAACCAGGTGATCCAGGATATGATCCACTGTTCAAAACTAGGGCTGCAATTGATCATTTCAATGCATGTTTCAAAATACACTACATTCCTGGAAAAGTTCTAAGTATCGATGAAACATTGGTAGGTACAAAGAATAGGTCTAAATTAATCCAATATTTACCTAACAAACATCACCATCAGTGGGGCATAAAACTTTTCAAGATATGTGAGCCTGGTTCGTATTACACTCTGCAGTTCAGTGTATATTCGCCTGTCAAATCTGGGGCCCCAAAATCGAGTGGAAAAGGTTTAAGTTTTGATGTTGTAATGAATTTACTGAATTCCATAGGAAATATATTTTGGAAAGGGTATCATATAATTGTTGACAACTGGTATACATCTATTGATCTAGCTTTGGCTCTTTGGGAGAAGAAAACTCTACTCACAGGTACAGTTCGCAGCAACAGAAAAAATATTCCTGCTGCTGCAAAAAAATTGCAACCAGGACACATTTTGTATAAAAGAAGTGGCCCTGTGTTATTTTGTGCATGGAGAGAGAAGAAATCCCTGACAGTAATTTCTACAGCATGTCCAGCGATAAATAATTTAGTGAAACGTCGTTCATCCAAAGGGATTGAAGTTTCTATGCCAGCAGTGGCCAGTAAATACACAACAGGAATGAGGGGAGTTGATGTATCTGATCAGAAGATTGATCATGTGTCCTCACAGCAGTCTAGTCACAGGAACTGGTACAAGCTTTTCTTTCACTAGATAGACATGGCAGTGTCGAATTGATATGTTTTGTATTGTAAAAACACCGATTACAATATCCTTATGCCTTGATTTTATTGTGCACCTCATAGAATCACTGTGTAGTGCTGAAGAGGATGATATCCCACTAAACGCTTCTGCAAATTTCCATACAATCGAAACGTTAGGAAATAAACGTCAGCGAAGGTGTGTGGTGTGTAATGGTGGAGAAAGCAAAAAAGTGAAAAGATGTAATTATGGATGTTTGAGTTGTAATGTTGGCATTTGTGTAGAGTGTTACAACGACTTTGATCATAATACAGGCAAAAAGAAACTGACATAAGGAAAAAGCAGAAGGTGAATTTCTCATATAGGCCTATGTGCAAAATGGAGGAATGTCATATTATAAAAATAATTTTCTTTCCTAGTAAATAACAGGAATTATTTAAAACTGGTTCTTGAAATAGTAACAAAAAGCTGTGAACTTTTCATTTATGATGTGTCTGACAAACATTTAACTTGGCAATATGGTTTTCTAGAGCAGAAAAGACAATTTTTATTTTATTTTTATAAAATACTCTTTATGATTAATTCAAACTGATGAGTCTGACTGATTCACCTCTATAAAAATAATATAGAACAGTCTTTCAGCTTTCTATAGATGTATGATAAGTTATATTTATGAACAGAGTTTGCTTACAGAAAAGGCAGAAGGTGAATTTCTCATATATGTGCGTAATGGAGAAATGTCATATTGTAAAAATATTTTTCTTTTTTAGTAAATTACAGGAATTATTGAAAACTGGTTCTTGAAATAGTAACAAAAACAGTGAACTTTTCATTTATGATGTTTCTGGCAAACATTTAACTTGGCAATATGGTTTTCTAGAGCAGAAAATCATTTTATTTTATTTCATTTTTTTATAAAATAGTTTTTATGATTAATACAAACTGATGAATCTGAATGATTCACCTCTATAAAAATAATATAGAACAGCCTTTCAGCGTTCTATTGATGCATGATAAGTTATATTCATGAACACAGTTTGCTTACAGATACCAAATTTCTTTAGTGTGTATTTTATGGGAATTTACTGCAGCATTTGACAGATAAACCTGCAGCAGTTCTAGGGTTAAATTAGTAAGGATTGTATTTAGATAGTTGTATGACCCAACACTCCTTTCTTCTAACGGTATCAAATCGTCGAGTTTCAAAGAATTTGCACATCAATGCAATTTAGTGTTTATATTTTCGATCAGTACCACACAAACACGATGCGCCAGAGCGAAATTAAAGAGCGATGGCTTACACACGCTTTAACATTCACTGCATTCGGGAGATTCTGAATGTCATTCCACTCGGTAACAATAAATATGTATTACATCCATAAATGCATACAGCTACGTATCCTCATGCACAATTAATGAAGCTACCTTGTATCGGGAAAACTTTGCGGGTTCAAATTTAGTAACACATCGGATTTAAAAAAAACGAACACAATGGTCTGACCGGGATGGATTATAGGAACATGGGCAGAGGATTGTATACCTGCTTTACGGTGACGTCAGTCATGCCCGTGGTCATGAGTATAAAGCATGTATCTGCCTCGTTGCGTAGTGGCTAGCATTCTTGACTGTCACCGCGGAGGCCCGGGTTAGACTCCCGGCTCCGCCAAGAAATGTAATTCTTGTCTGAGCGCTGGAACAGGGTACACTCAGCCTCGTGAAGCGAAACTGAGAAGAACCGGGTTGAATTCCTACCTCAGCAATCCTTGAAGTGGTTTTCCGTGGTTTCCCACTTCTTCTCCAGGAACATGCTGGGATGATACCTAATTTAAGGTCACTGCCGCTTCCTACCCAAGTTACAAATTACCTCAATTACTAATACACACACTAGTACAGACATCACAGTGACACAGGTTGTCTTAAAATTGTACACACACCCACGTACACGGGGTAAATGACCTTAGCACAGCCGAGAAATGAGCCTAGGATATACGTAATTCTAGTCCATGGAAAGCAACAGTTCTCAAATAGCTCAGACCAGTTTGTAGTGCAGTGGCTAGCGTTCTTGGCTGTCAGCCCTGAGTTCCAGGTTCGATTTCCTCATGAGGCATAAATTAGAAGAGGTGGGTTCTATTCCCACCTCAAACATCCTAGAAGTGGATTTGCGCGGTTTCCCACTTCTACTCCAGACAAATGTCGGGATAGTACCAAACTTTAGGTCATCGCTGCCTCTTACCCCATCCTAGCCCCAATTCCATACACACACACTAACACAGCGATCACTCTACAACACCCCACCCACCAACATGCACGGGGCTAGAACACCACAACGTCTCAAAACCCAAAAAACTCAAATAATTGAGGTGGGCTTTCGTCCTCGGGCTATAGGGCTGTCACCATTTTTACTTCAGTCAAACTAACCCACCAGCGTAGTCGGGTAGTTTAAGGAATCCACAGTGTGGCCAATAACGTAGTGGTACGTTATGTCAAGTTACAGGTATACATTTTATTAATACAGTTGCACACATTGTTACAGATATCGCTGCAACACAACGTATCACACACATTCTGAACATACCCAAGATCATGGGGCCAAAGATCAGAATCTCATGAGCCCCTAAACAAACTAACAACAATGATGGTGACTCAATAGTCACTCAGACAGATATGTGTCAGACTTCCAACTATGTCTGGATCAATTCACTTGATAGGCTACTGAACACTCATTTGAGTTATTTGTTGTTGCTGTTGCTTCATTTTATGAGGACGAAATAATGACCTCAATAAGTTTAACTTGTACATCCTACTAGCTACTTATGTATTTCAACATTAAATATTTAATGGACATAGTACGTGTGAGACATTTTTTACAATAATAATTTTTCTTACATTTTCTTCATGTATTAAGTTCGCGTATAATCCAGAACGCTGAAGTCTTTTGATAAAGGTCATTGTCTACATTCTATTTGCTCTCTGAGATTGTAATGTTCCATTAGGTAGTCTTTTATTTGATCTCCATGTAGACTGAAGCACGCTTCTCCCTTCTATTGAGCGAGGATCGCAAGAATAACGGCCCCTTACTCCTCTAGTTCTACTTTAGAAATCATTGATTACACCAAGGTTTCACTTCAAAACCAGAACAATAGAGGTTTGAACTCAAAGTTCTTTTGAGACTCCGCATTATCGATTCTATTGGGTTATTCTAGATTTCTTGCCATTGTAACGACTCTTAACCACACAAGCTTCACCCACACGCTCACATGATCGCATGCAATGTATTGTGACGACTTTATCCATTTGCACACAAACTCTCTAATAAGAGTTAGCTATCTATAAGGTGCGTTCAAAAAGTAACGAGCCGGAGGCTGTAATGCGCAAACCGGTGACAACATCGAATAATCGTGGCGTGTGTAACGAGGTGTGGTTCCGACCAGAGCGTGGAAGGTCACAGCCCGTCGCTAGAGGGCACGCGTGCACGTCACGTGACGATACAAAGCGAGCAGCAGGATGCATCAATCGTCCAACGCTGCCAGTCGCATTGCAAACAGTGACATGAAGGCGTCAAACGAAGAGCAAAGAGGTGTTGTTCGGTTTCTGACAGCGAAAGGAGTAGGGGGAACGGACATACATCACCGAATGCCACAAGTGTACGGCGAACATTGCATGTCCCTTGCAAGGGTCAAGGCGTGGCACAAGCGCTTCAGGGAAGGACGGGTGTCGTTAGCCGATGATGCCCGGTCAGGGGCACCCTCTCCCCCCCCCCCCCCTCCTGCATTACCGAGGACAACGTCCAACGTCCAGCTGGTTGATGCATTCATTACCCAGGACCGCCGAGTGACAGTGAACGCCATAGCCACCGTGGTCGGATTGAGCGTCGGAAGTGTGCACACCATCATGAAGGAACGACTGCACTTGCGCAAAGTGTGTGCCCAATGGGTGCCCCACAGTCTTCAACCACACCACGAAGCATGTCGAATGGCCTACTGTCTTGGTCTTGGTTGGACGATTGATGCATGCTGCTGCTCGCTTTTTATCGTCACGTGACGTGCACGCGTGCCCACTAGCGACGGGTTGTGACCTTCCACGCTCTGGTCGGAATCACACCTCGGTACACACGCCACAATTAGCCGATGTCGTCACCGGTTTGCGCATTACAGCCTCCGGCTCGTTACTTTTTGAACGCACCTTATAAAAGAGACTCGTGTCTTTAGCGTCTGTTTCAAGTCAGATAGTGGTCATATTTTTAGCACTGTCATTGGAGGCATACCGTGGTTTGGATTGGCATAGGGTAAAGTCGGGAGAGATGACGCTTCAGGAGAGATGGTGCACCCACTGCCGAGACGACTGTAATGGGGGTAGGTCGTTTGAAGGTTGTTGAGTGGAAGCGTCACTGAGGGAGAGTTGTACCAGTAATTTTGCAGCTTTCTTTTGTTACATACAGTATATTAGTTCCGAGTTCCGAGACGTGGTTTTCATAAAAGAATAGATTTGGCGAGTGCAAATATTTTGTGTGGTCTTCGAATAGCATTCTGATCACCCTGGTATTTCTTATGTACATTCATGTAGCCGTCTCTAGCATTACATTGGCCAAGTTCTCCCTTCACCAGCACAGTTTCGAATGCCGTTAGCCATATTGCAAAATACTAGGTACTGTAGGTGCGTCATCTATCCCAGCGGTTTGGGATAGTTGACGCGTGGTCAGTGCGTTAGGCCCCCTCAGCCGTTTATCTTCAATTTTGTGACTGAGGCGCTGCCTCACTGTCAGACAACTATTCAATTGTCCTCACGAGTCTGAGTGCACCCGGTTCCAGTCCACACGTAAGTTTCTAAGATCCCTGACAGAGTCGGGAATCAAACCTGGACCTGCGGGTTGATAACCAACAATGCTAGTTGCTACAACACGAGGTGGTTGAAATAATAAGAAGAATAAGTAGTAGAAGAAGAAGAAGAGTGAGTGAGTGTTTTCACGTTAATCATCTCTCCCTTACAATTCCGTCATCACTGGGAGAGATGACGAAAAACAATCTTTCATAAAATGTTTCTTTTTCTAAGATAATGTACAAAAGTGTACAGTATACAACTATGTTTTTATTCATAAATAGTGTGTCTACAAAAAAGTCTGTGATTGTCAACTAATTTTTAAGAAAAGGTATAGTCTCTAAGATGGTTTTAAAAACAGTGCGTCATCTCCCCCGACTTAACCGTACCTGTCTAGGCGGAGTTATGATGGCAAAAATCCCGGCCACAATATTACCTTGGCAGATAAGCAATGTGTTCACATATCATTCTAGTGAGAACCTTCCCACTGCCCTTCCCACGTGACTCGTCAGAAATGTCTTCTAATTATTACGTCAATACCAGTCGTTGTTGTGGTTGTTTATCATTTAAGACATTGAGATCAGTTCCGTACACTTGGATGTATGTAGAATTTGTCTGGTAACCAGTTTTATTGTAGTATCTGTGGTAGTGTGTTTATTTTTACTTGAGCCTAGAATTGAGAAGGATGTAGCCGTGGGAGTTATAGTGGGAAACCACGTTTTCTTACAGTAGTTCTGCCTCACAAGGTAGAGTGTACCCTTTTCCAACCCTACAATTAAAACTCAATTTCTCGGCAGAGTTGGGAATCGAACCCGGAACTCAGAGTTGACAGCATACAATGCTGTGGTCAAAGTGGTCAAATGAAATAGCCAAAACTGAGAAAATGCATGAATTTAAAAAAGGCTTAACTAAGCTAGAATTTAATGGAGTAAGCTTAGTCCGTTAAAAATATGTTATGACTTACACGTTTACAAAGAAGGAGGTATATGTGAGGAACAATATCCAACTTTCCTTCGGATTGCAACTCACCTTGTGAGTACCTCGTCCAGATAATGTGATGTATGTAAATATGGAAGAGGCTGCCGTATGAAGCGCTTCGGGATCGATGTGCCTCTCTCTAATGGTCAGTGCTCAACAGTGAGCTGTTCAGCCTTTGTGCGACCATGTGCCATTACATTGATTTAATGCAGTAATCGTTCCTACAATACGTGGGAGGACAAGGACATTGTAAGCTCGACCTAGTCGGTAAATCGCTCCAGCCAATGGAAGCTTTGAATCATGCTGTGTCGAAGAGTGTTAATCAGATTGTTTCAAGATGACACCATTGTTCGTGCCTGCTCCTATGACTCATTAAACTAACACAGAAATTAATAAACTATATTATTTCTAATAATACGCCCGAGTATGCTTTTATTATAGTTTCCAACACTGTATATTGACGAGTATCGAACTTGGCATGGACATTCAGTGGAACTAGGGGCGCATTAGTTACTTTTAGCAAGCGTTATTTTTAAACAAGTTAAAAAATTCCAGTTTTAAGAGCTCACTGAAAATACATGTTATTGGTGTTGCTTCAGTTAGGACAAGGGAGCCTTTGGTCTTTCATATGGGTCCACCTCATTACGTAGTGTATAGCATTCTTGGCTGTCACCGCGCCGACCAGGGTTGGATTCCAAACTCTGCAAAGAATTTTAATTCTAGTCTGAGGACTGAAACTGGGTACACTCAGTCTCTTGAAGTAGAACTGAGCAGAGACGGGTTCGATTCTTACCTCAGATATACTGGAAGTAGTTTTCCTCGGTTTCTCACTTTTAGCCTGACAGGCGGATGCCGGGATGGTACCTAATTTAACGCCACGGCCGCTTCTTAACCAAGTACTACCTCCTTTACAAATAAGCATACTAGAACAGACATCACAGTGACACAGGTTATCAGACAAATTCTACACACACCCAAGTACACGGGGATACACGACCACGTTGTCACAAAGTGGTAGTTCCTTAAATCCACTGATTGGGTGGGAATCAAACCCACTCCCTTTTCATTAGAAGCTCAGCGCCTATACCGAAGAGGCTACGCAGCTCCAGTTTGATGGTTGAGGTTTCACGTAAAAAGGTCACGTAGCTCACAACTTAATATTAAAACTTCTTCCCTCCTACCACCGTTTGTATTTTTCTTAACCGTCTACCAAACAATCAGCAAAGTGGAAAAAAGGTTTAAGTTACATATTTAATGTTGCAAGATGAGACATAATTGTCAACACTGAGCAGCAATAACATAAAAATACCATATTGTGCATGTCAGACAGGAATATCGGGTGACTGTAGACCACCAACAGCCTTCTCGACACCCCTATCCGTCAAACCAATACACTGAGAGGATGGGATGTGTTCTCAGACTACCCGAACGAGACTGCTACACACGGGTAGTGTCGGGTTGGGTGAGAGGTAAGTGGTTGAAAAGACCAGCCCAAGGAACACACCCCCAAAATAGACAATTAGGAATAAGAAGACCTGTCTTAAGTAAAAGAACATAAGATTTATTAATAAAGAACAAATTCCTAGCCTACTTCGGAGGGTGCAAATCAGCTAATGTGAAAATCTAATAAAAAAAATAAAAAAATCCCTTAGCGTAATTCAAGTTAAACCCCCTCGAAGGACTTTTCACAAAAATAATTAATCAACAATGAAGCTAGGAATATGAAACGAAAATATTTCCCTACAAAGGTGTATGAAAAATATCAATAGTGACACCCTGAATCTACAGCAAAACAAATGAATTTAATCCTTGACAATAGCAAGTATTCAATTTACATTTAATAACACCAATAATGATAGCTAAACTAGGACGGTATCACTTCCAACATTTCATTTTACTTTAATCTGTTAGCTAAATCCTATTTTACGTTAAACTGTAGGCGAGACGCGCCCACAAACAAAAAAACCTAGCACAACTTTTGACTACAAGGTGGAAAACAAACATCTAGCTAGTTACACACAAGTCATAAGAAATAGGAAAACACATAGAAAATAAGACTCCTGCTTTTCATGCTATTTGCATGTCTGCCTACCCATATTAAGTACTGTTGACACTTAATTGTCATCTGCATGCATGTTAAATAGGTTGGCGATAGAGTAGTTATAACCAGTCAAACATCGCATGATTGCTAACCGCCTGTGCCATCAAGGTATCACAGCGATTACAATTTGTCGTCTCAAATATAGTGTATTCTGTCCTAGATAATGTCTCTAAATATGCGTCGAGTGTCCATTCAAAGAATGGAGGTCATAGAAATAAAAATATTAGATCAACAATCCACTTCTTAATTAATTTCAGATTATTACGTTCAGTTTAGAAAAAGAAAATTAAGTTCCATGATTTTTATACTGTGATTTAGTTCAAGAATTATCCCTCCTCGTGTGTTTAAATAATCCATGACCAGAACAACATCCTGCTGGCAAGTAGCAAAAACGCTACTTCAGTCTCTCCACCAAATATGAGAAAAAGTTCTGAACTAGTAGACTGCAGCGACCCCCAATAATACGTAGCCATAATAGCGATAATGGTGGCTCTAACAGCTCACCTTAAACCATAAGTCTCGGTAAGACAAGGGGAAAACCGCCTCAATGTCCCCGGAATCACAATCATATGTCGCCTTCATAGCGAAAAATCTGTGGTCAATAAAAATCTGCTCCACTCAAACTGTCTTCCACAGACACAACAATTAAGTCGCCCTATTTGATACATCTTTGGTCACACATTAATATGGGATCTCCTCATTCATTAAAGAAAAATCATGTTGCTGGCTTCATCGAATACCTTCATCATGATTGAAAACTAACAGTGGATGTTTTGATACAATGGAAATAATCAGCCCTAAGTGGCTGTGACCTCAAAGCATTTTCTTTTCGAACCCACGACATAGCGTTAATAAAGCAAGCCTTCTATCATTGTCGGCAGTAGTGTCATCTAAATTTTTAGCTGTTCAAATGCATGGCTAGCATCTACCTAATTCACAGGTGCGATGACAAAAACAGGTTTTCGCTGTACTGGCGACTGTTAATATGCACAGCCTGCCAAACTCGCAACATCAACGATCCAGTTAGCTAGTGCAGTGTTTCATTCCTCATTGCAGTTTCATGCCCCAGCTTAAATTTAAAAAACAAGTTCGACAGCTGACTGTCACATTATCCACAATAGGTTCATACTGGCTTCACCAAAGACCTAAGAGAAATCCATCTTTCATGTCAGGTAGAATAAACGTAAAGATAAAATAGTGCACTACTCCACGACACTTGAAACGATACGAAATATCTCTTCTATTATTCACATGTGGCTTTCCTCAAGCCCTCACAATCATCCAGTCCTTATAAAACCTTTGGAACGAGAGATATTACACTCGATCTTCCCATATTTCTGAAATAATGTAGTTTCATTAACACAATACAAGTATGGCTACAACCTAAGCCTCCATAATTCTTATCCCAAATCCAAAGTGTACTAAACAAAGGATATTCCACTAAAAATTTTGTTTTCGAACAACAGTGGTCCCCCTAGACCTTCCAAATGTGTCCAAATTACAACGATTTACAAAGACGTTTTAGGGAAAGATATTCCACTGCGTGACCTTCGCAGTTAGCTAAGCTGTCGTAATATAAATCGTCTAAACAATTGAAAATTGCCCGCCTGCACGTTGTGCGTAACATGTGGTCCATAATACTACTCGACGAGCTTCTAATACTGTACAGAAATTCATGGTTAAAACTCACATAGTCGTTGGAACTTGTTGGTGCATGTTTTGTCTCAGATCACTGGCCTTGGACCTCGTCCCTAACTCCCATGATCATAACCATCGTTTTCGTCGTTTCATGGTATCGTTTCCAACTTCGGAAACTCTCCAAGCATATCTCAACTACTCCATTAGAACCACCATATCAATTATGGAATTATCAGCCATGTGGTCGGTGATGAACAACCAATTGCTCATGATGCAGATGAAAACACTGTATTTATAATACAGTTTGTACTGTAATAAATCTCACTGATTCTGCACGTGTGCGGACAATTTTGCAAGAATGACCATACTACCTTCCGCCACAGAATTTACCACACTGTTTGTACAGCGTAATTCCCTAATTCTAATACTGGCAAGATCACAAAATTTCTGTGTGATTTTTCACGTCAAATTTTAGTCCTCGTAAAAATAAACCGTCTAGCGCTTCCTTCAATTGTTCTCTGACTTATCAGACTACCGTGCAGTTTCCAATATTGTATCAGAACTCTCCTTATGCACTTTTTCACATGACCATGTGATCGTCCTAAGTCCTCGGTTTGACTCGACCGATTTTTAACAAAAATCACATTAACTATTTTCATACATGGCTCACTCAGCCTTATACATGTACAAATACACTTCTAATACACACAATAGCGTCGCTAAAACACGGCAGATTTTCTTGGATTTAAATTACCACGTTTTACTTCACATAAGAAAAATCCATCCGCCCTCGTGTGGGAACACAACAGGAGTAAGTTCTCTTCTGCCGGATAAGAGCAGGTAAGTTGACAGATCACTCATGAGTTATAGAGCGACTAAATTCACGGTTCGCACGTTGGTGACATCAATTAATGTTTTCATAGTATAGGGAAAAATCTCCAAATAAGTCCATAGTTTCCCAAATTCAGTTCAGGCATTTAAATTGCATCAGTGAGTTAAATTAATTAAATTTTCACGGCATCCCGTGCATGTCCTTCCTTGTTCAAGGAGAAAATAAATTCTCTACTCAGGTCAAAAATTTCAATTGGAGCAGGTTCGAAGCTTCTGAAGTCCATTGCAGCTGTTGTCCAACTTAACATCATGACAATTATCATCGGAGATGAGCCGTTCGGGCTCAATATATGGACGTCGAGTTATTATTATTATTGATATATTTGATCACTAGAGAGTAGCGATAAATTGTGCCTTGGTGCACTCGGCTACAGAGTGAGTCACTAAAATCCTGTACGATGTATTAAAATGATCGCCAATTACTGTCTGGATAACATAATTTTTAGAAGCCTGATGTTTATATCACTCAATTACCGGTTTGTTTGCTTGTTTGTTAATTTGTTTGTTTATTTATTCATTTACCGACAGCAGTGGCTCAGCTGGCTAAAGCGCAGCGTTAGGTCATGGGACCAAGCTCTCTGCTGACTCGGTAGACGCGTGGGTTCGAGCCCCACCGTCGGCCGTCCTTGAAATGGTTTTCCGTGGTTTCCCATTTTCAACACCAGGCAAATGCTGGGACGGTACCTTCTGATAGGCCACGGCCGATTCCTTCCACATCCTTGCCCAGTTTCATTCATCTTCATCCATTCCATCCCGACGCGCAGGTCGCCCACGGGCGTCGAATAGAAAGACCTGCACTCGGCCTCTGAGGAGACCACACGACAAAAAATAATAATATTCATTTGTAGTATTCCGGGATATTGTAAGTTATTGCTCTACAACTCACCACGTTGCAATGATCTACGGGCATTGTTTCGGGAAAATGATGAGAGACATATTACCAATTATACAGTAGTTAAAGGATGAAATTATTTTATACGAATCGTTGAAGGCTTGTTTGTTTATAGGCTATATGAATTTTGTTAATATTGCAAGTTAATTGAGTTCCTCGAGGTATGTAGCAGGAGTATTTAGTAAACACATCCAGTGATTAGTTTCAAACCAGACCTACTGGCCAGAAGAGCAAACATATGAGTTTAACGATTTGCTGACACAGGGGAATGAGAAATGTGTTTCATAGTCAATAGCGAGAGAAAATCAACAGACAGACATGAGGTGGAAGTATGGGACCAGCAACATATTAACCAACAGCCCAAATACGTTTTGTCCTAATGTGGGAGGTATGTGGAGATGCAAAGTCTCATAACTTTCAATAAATGAATAAATAATATTTCCTGATATTCCTTATTTTTCACTGACACGATGATTGCTAGAAACAACGTTCCTTGGAAAACAAGATCGTGAAGAGCATTTCGTGCCAGGGAAATTATATTTAGTTTGAATCATATAATGTGGTTCAGTAGCAAAAATGAGGAATAAGTATAGCGCAGAATTTATCTTTTCCATAATACGGGAAAGGTTTCACGAATTCATTTTAAGCACGTCAATCAGTAACCGCAGTGAGGAACGTTCCTTTTTCAGATTAGAATTCGTGAAAACTACTTCCGAACAAACCTACAACAAGAAATGTCCTTTGTTATTTCCTCACTGTACACGGAGAACTGTCTACTGAACTCAATTTACATAACTATTCGTAATAAATTGTGTTTTCAAAAACGCAGGCCACGTAAACACAGTTTGCATGGATACTGCAAACTTACCATTGATGTAAGGATACACAGCAAGTTATGAATCAAAGTAAAATGCATGTTAAAATATTTATTTTGACTTCATGTACATAGCATTCACTTAAACATTATGCCCAAAGACTGGAAATTTTGTACACGATAAGCCATTTTCATCTTGAAGCTTATACACCATATTTTATGCTAGTTAAGAATGGATCGCTCAAATACTAATATATAGGGTGAGACTTCTGCCCCTATTTACCTCGACGTTTGAAAACTCATCTAGTTTCAGTAACACGATGTGTACTGAGTGGCTGATAGTTTTCGTCTACGTCTGACATTGTGCCAAGCACTTATATTCCACCTTAAAGAAAACAATAACATTGTGTGTATAAGCAGGGGACGTTATTACAGCAGACCATAGTTACTACACGTGTGTGACAATATGCACTGACTTGTTATAAAATGGGCTTATGTTTTCAACCAAAGTGATCTGGTGTAGTAGAATTGCTTAAAGGATTGTACAGGGATATGAAACAAATATGACGAGGGGAAGCTTAAGTGGATGCATATTGGGTATGGTTTGTTTAAAACTAGAAAGCGTATCGCTAGACTTGGTGGGGCAAGAGCTCAATTGCTTATTCAGCATCGGATAAGAATCGAATGTCATCAGAGATGTAAATTGCAATCCCATCCAAAACGTTGATGCGCAGTTGCAGGATTGTTCAACCCATATTCATCCTATAGCACACTGTCGTCATAGGATGAGGATATTTTCTGCCGTAATGATGCTGTTCATTCCCTCTCAATGAGTATAATGGGCGAGTATGATGAAGAACGAAATCACGAGTGTTCGAAATCGCTATACGGTAAAACGTTACACATTCCGCGCTTCGGTTCCTTATCCTTGGAGTGTTTTTGTTATGAAAGAATCGTGTATGAATTCCTCTGATTGCCTACTCACTGATAAATATCACCAGCTGCCACTGGTGAGCTAGCATTACCAGAAGATTCAGCGTATTGGAAAATATGATGGAGATAGTTTGCAGAACATCGCTCGCTAAGACTTTAACGATTGTGGGAATTAAACATAACATCGATAGTGCCTGGATAGCATAGTAATGTGATAGTTAACATGTTACGAATATCAATGAATCAGGTTCCTCAAGTATAGCAATCCAATAATGACATGCTTCAGAGACTATATGAGGAGCTTTCTTCCAAAATGCCGTAAGTCCATCGAAGACAAAAATTTAATTACAGATGGCAGCACATAGTTTGTCATGGCAGGTATTAACGCTGGTGGAGAGATATAACAAAACAAGGTTATGTTTCAAACTGCAGTTAGTCCAATGTAGATTTCCATTCAAATTGACGTCAGTCCAAATCATGTTGCTTTTGCATTCAAAGTGCTATAAGTCCTGTGTGTGTGTATTGATAAACAATTCGGTTTCAATCAAAATGCAGTAAGTGATGAGGAATTAACTTTAATACTTATTTTGGAGCTTAATCGGTTCAAGTTCTGGCTACGGAAAGAATATAGTTGTTATGTTAGCTAACGTGAATGCACATAAGAAGATTACGTAAACTGGCGGGATTTGGCATTGCTTGTTGAAAATAGAAGGTGTGATTATGTATAGTGCTGAAATGCCTTACGTGAAATATTCGTTACTTGAACGTGTATATCTGCACAATACGTACATAAAGTGCAGGAAATCATGCGCTAGAACACGACAAAAGTTTCAAGTGAAATTTCCAGGGAGACCCATTCCTATAAATCGGACAATCAAACAACTGGCTAAGAGATTCAAAAGTACAGGTTCAGTAAACAATAAAATAGACGATAAGGTCGTTATTTCCTTACTGAAGCTAAAATAATCGGATTAACCGGAAACTTCATAGGAAGATGCCGATTATGTTTGGCAGTGGATGGGGAACATTTTCAGCATCTACTGTAAACATAGTGAGTAAACATGCATGATACTGATTGTAAGTACCGTATTCTGACGAACATACGCGCTCGCGTGAGCGAGAATGTCCTAGCCAAGCCAATATAAAGACCATGTATTTCTAAATAAAAGCAGCAAGACAACTTGGCGGAAGACGAATCCCGTATTATGAAATGTTAGATGCCATGGGCGATTCAATCACTCAGGTGGCACCACGATAACTTATTCTTGCAGCTAGACGATACTTTACTAAAAGAGAATGACAATGATGATGAAAAATGTCACTGTGAAGAAGATGGTACTGGACTAAAACTGTAGAGATCTACCCATGAGTGTATGTGAGATCATTTTTCAAATATGAAACTCGAGATATACTCGTATAAGAGGCGAAGGTTAAAAAAATGCTTTGTAATATTACGTGAATTTCTAAATAAAACTAAATACATAATATCTGCATGAAGTAGAATATTTCATTCAAAACTCAGTATAGTACAATATTTAATACACAACGCAGTATGTTAGTGGTTCGCGTACAAAATGCAGTGAGTCCTAGACAAAATTGCCTATAGAAGGCGTGTATAGAAAACGTTTTTTCAATCCCTTGGGGATCTGTAAGGCTAGCTTCGTTTGGTATTATGGCATTTTAAACAATTGATTATCACAAATATTTTACACGCTGCACGTTTTTCTCAAATATCACAAAATCGTTTATGATGGACTTACAGCATTTTGGAAGAGTACCTCTCGCTCTAGGTTTTTTCATATTGTCATTTATCAACGTAAGTTCACTTCGTCACGCATGCTACTTGGTATGCTCTCCCCCGTGCTTATAACAGTTGATATTTTCAATGCCTCTGTGCCTCACATTACCACCGGTCTCACTACATTTTCTGTTGTATACAGGGTGAAAGTAAAATGCCGCACTTGGAGGTCGGCATGCGATTCCTCATCCAATTGCAAGACAAAAGTTCCTATAGCAAAATCGGATCGGGTGCTGTTTAAAACCATAAGTATAAAAGCGAGGAGCTGGCAACACTGTCACATACTGAAGCGCATCGGAATGTACAGAGAAATGTGTATCATACCGCAATACCGTACTATTCGTCGCAGCTCACTGAGTAGACTGTTGGGTTATCAAACCCACATGCACCATCGAGCTACGGTTCGAATCTACGTCAGTTTTTTTTATTTTTTTGCGTGTTACGTCAGTTCCCGTCGTTTAACTGCGTTTGTAAGCATGACATCACATCATTTTGTCACATGCCAGTGAGAGTCACCTCCGTTGCGTAGTGGTCAGCGTGTTTAGCTCCCACCCCGGAGGTCCGCGGTTCGATTCCTGGCTCTGCCACGAAATTTGAAAAGTGGTCTGAGGACTGGTACGGGATCTACTCAGCCTCGGGTGGTCCAAATGAGTAGAGGGGGCTTGATTCCCACCTCAGCCATCCTCGAAGTGTTTTTCCGTGGTTTCCCACTTCGTCTTCGGGAAAATTCCGGGATGGTACCTACCGTAAGGCCACGGCCGCCTCTTTCCCCCTTTCCTTGCCTAATCCTCCCACTGTTCCCATCCCTTCATAAGGCCCCCGTTCGCTTTGCAGGTGAGGTCGCCTGGGCAAAGTGCTAGTCACACTCCCCAGTTGAATCCACAACTCAGAGTCCCAAGCTCCAGGACACTGCCCTCAGTGGCGGTAATGGTGGGATCCTCGCTTAGTCCGTAAAACGATAACGGAAAAAGAACGTACAGTCTTATCCATTAAACGGCATGCATGAGTCGACTAACCACGCATTGCACAACCATAACTGGTCCTGTCAAGTTCATGTAGGGTGGCTTTATGATGGAGTTCACAAATGGCGAATACGTCGATATGCTTTTAGTGGTGGGTGCTGCTCGTGAGTATGCGGCACGGTACCCTCAATGGCGCCTTCCCGATAAGAATGTTTTTCGTCGCCTTTAGCAACGCCTGTGGGAAACCGGTAATCTTCGCCCGCAAGTAGTGGACAGAGGTCGTCCAAGGACTTGACGTAGCCTACTCCACAAACGGAGGACGCAATTCTTGAAACCGTTCACCAATCGCCTCGGTGAAGTACCCGTGATATTGCAAGGCAGTTCCGGGTATCTCCAACACTGGTTGTTGACGTGTTGCACGACGAAGAACTGAATCCATATATTTACACGTTAACTCAACACCAGCGGCCAGAAGACCACATTCAACGAGTACAGTTCTGTGAATTGAATTTGCAATAAGTTAAAGATAACGAATTGTTTATCAAGAATGTGCTATGGAGTGACGAATGTAGGTTCACTCGGGAAGGTATTTTCAACCACCACAACAGTCATTATTGGTCTGACCACTACCCACATGTCACACGTGAACGTGGCACGCTTTGGCATAAGCCTGTGGGTTGGAATCGTGGGAGGAGTGCTTTTAGGCCCTTACCTATTGCCAGACAAGTTTATTACCCCCCCCCCCCCTCTATCGTACGTTCCACTTGGTGTTCGGCGACAGCTATGGTTTCAGCATGATGTTGCACCGACACACTTTGGAATGACTGTGCGTAACTGTTCAAATGAAGCGTGTTTCAGGGAAATGGATTGGTCGTGGGGGTCCAATGTTCTGGCCGCCACGTTCCACGGACAATAATCCACTAGATTTTTATTTGTGGGGACACTTAAAGGAACAAGTTTATAGTACTCCACCCATGGATATACAAGACCTAATAGCTCGCGTGCATGCTGCATCGGTAATGGTGGATGCAGGTGTGTTGCATATGGCCCGGCAAAGTATGCTCCAACGAGTGGCGAAGTGTTTGCAAATGCAAGGAGGTCGCTTTGAACATCTTCTGTGAAGTGAAGGCGTTTCTCGTAAGTGTACGTACCGGCTCTGTGAATATATGACTGGACGTCAAACGTACACTATGGAATTATGGTGCGTAGCATAACGGGCAATCTAGTGTAGGCTACCTACAGTATTGTGCTTCTTTGTACCGCATTGGATAGACACGATGTTACTGTATCCACTATTATGTTCTATTGGTTTTATTTGTGCCATGGACGAAACAAGGGGTCGTTTACCTCTGTAAAAAGTTCATGTTACGTTTGAATGATTAAATACAGATAACTGTAACGGTAAGACATAGTGTATTGCATAGTGGAGGTGTACATTGGATGCAATTTGATACATTACCTGAAAAAAAAAGGCGCGAACGCGACTCGAACATCGGCGCGTCCGCACAACCGGTATTTATGGCATTACCTCGTCTTACTGATCTAATGAGACAGCTCCGGCAGAGTGCCGAGTCCCTGCGACCAGTTTTTGGCCACGCTGCATGCAGTTACAGCGTTGCCAGAGCCTCGTTTCTTAACACGCATTTCTGTTAAACTTATTGGCAGGACTAGTTTTTGCAAGATAATCTTTTGTCGTGAATGTCGACGAGGAACTGCATGCCGACCTCTTAGTGCGGCATTTTACGTTCACCCTGTATATTGTTAATGATTCCTGGCATATTTTTCTCCATTAAATTAACTGTGCATATTTTCTATGATTGTGTACCACACGTTAGAGCCAGTATCACTATTTTTAGGCAAACGTATCCTATAAATACAGTAATTTTATGGGTTTATCGCGTATAAGTTCCCATTTTTGCTTCAATGTTTGCATTTATATCTCTTTTTAATTCATATTTATTTGTCACCAGTCCTAGAAAATACTTCAGCTTAACTGATGTGAGTTTGTAACTTCATGAAACTGCTGCAGGCTTCATGGTCAAGGGCACCATAAACCTGTGAGTTTATTGATTGTTCTGGTAACCTGTGTTAGATGACTCTGGTAGTGAGTGTAACCTAAACTTTTTTGGGCCTAGACTGGCTGCCTAGCTCAGTGGTAACGTTCTCACCTGCTGGGCTGAAGATAGCGGGATCGAATCCTGGCGAAGTCAGTCGGCTTTTGAGGGTGCGAAAATGCGAGGGAGCCGTGTCAGTAGATTTACTGGCGCGTTAAAGATCCCCTTCCGTGCAAAATTCTGGCACCCCGGCGTCCCTATAAGCCTCAGTAGTTAACAGGGACGTAAGACCAATAACATTATTATTATTATTATTGTTTGGGCCTAGAACTGAGGAAAGTGCCCCGAGAACTGAAATAAAATAATCGTCTGATATGATGATTAAGGGTTACTCTGAAATATTAATTGAATATTCATTCACTTTTATTGAAAAGTGCCGAAAGTTACGTTATAACTCTGTCTGACCTTCTTACTAACAAGCAAAGGAACACAGATTGAAATCAAGAAGTAAAATAACATATTTTTTTATCTGCTTTTAACTGAATTTACTGGTGACACAACGAAAGTATTTAACACTTTCCAAACTTGGTACTCCCTAGTGCTAGAATACTTCAGGGCGCAGTTTGTTCCTTACATTACTAATATATCCAGCATGTTTCTATTAAATGCTTTCCTGTTCATTATTTTATCTCTATGTCTCACTCATATGAAACTTTCAATTTATTCTCCATCGTTTCTGCAGAGTGTAACGTATTTCTGCAAACGAATTATAAAATTAAGCTGTTAACTATTTACTTGCCTATGTACATACAACACAAGTGATCAGACAATCACTACACACATTGAAGTAAACGGGGCTACGTGACCACGATGTCTAAAAGCCGCTAGATAAAGACATCAACAACAAGAACATATTCTTTTACCTTCCCCCCCCCCCCCATCTATGATTAATCCCATGGCCGTCGCAAAATGACCATATGTGCTGAAGAGAGAAATGGTCCTGTATTCTTCCTGGACACCACACTAGAAATATGCAAATTGTAGTGTAAAAAAAGATTTGGTTTAGAAGAGATATGAGAGGATGCCGGTAGTCATAATATTCAAACAGTACGTTAAAATCTAACATAATAGTATCCAAGCGAACTTAAATTATTTTGAACTGTACTACTTTAGGTAGTAAGTTATTGGCACAAATTAATGCATATTTTTGACATCAGAATAAAATTCAGCGTGTATTTTGATGCAGAGTTGTTTCGGTAAACTTGTGGACTACTTGGGGGTGAAAGGAAGACAGACGTTGTGTGGGTCCAAAAGAACGTTTTGCATGTGTAGGGATTTATTCTCAGACAACTGAGTGGTACGTGTGTATTCTGCATATCCTCCAGGTAATTGCGTCGCTGGGTATCATCATGCAAATGTGATGTTGGCTGGTGTGATTTATAGGTTTTATTGTAACGTTATAAAAGTCCATTAATGAAACGGAGTAGCATACGATACGAATGCACATCCTGTTGTGACTGTTTGAGATCGACGTTTGTAAACTCGGCAATAACGGGTTTCATTCTTGACCAGAAATTTCTCTGGATACTTCCTCGCCCCTCAACACAGACTCCAGGCAAATGCCTTGATGATACTGTGTCATTATTTCACAGTGGTGTCTCAGCCAGTATCCGAAGATGGAGATGGATCGCAGCAATTTGTAGTAGAAATTACCACAAATTCACACTGGATAAGGACCTGCTATCTATAGGAATGCTATAGTTCTAATATACTGGGTTCGGTTAACTAACTACTCTGGAGAGTGAGAAACTTTCGAATCTCGGGCGTAACGGGATTAGGTTGTGGGTTGTAACAACTACTCTACTACTATAGCATTCTTAACTTAACCAAAACTGTTGTGAATGATAATGCAAATGTTCTATAAAAATATAACACGCAGCCGTAAATACGTGCCTGACTGATTTATTCAAATAAAGGTAAACAATTAACAGTTAAAGTAAATTCAAAATAAATGCAAACTTAAAAACCAAAACCTGTTAGTCGCTGCTAGAGAAATAACTTATACTTCGTAAATGAACTCAATTATGGCAACTATCTGCTGTTCCCTAGGTTCCAGGTGTAAAAAGAAAATAAAACTGTTGAAATTACGTAGAATTGCCAGAAAATACTCTATTTAGCGATGGCCTGTAACTATTTCATTCGCTACTCATTATGTATAACTCATGGTTCCTACACTTATCCTTATCTAAATTAAATCACGTTGACTATACGCTTCGAACTAACTCTAATATTTACATACTTTTACACAGTTTCTTCCTTTCTTACTTCTCAATATACTGTAAATACAAAATTTCCACTAATTTGTATCAATATCGGTAATAATTGTCAATATAGGGATCTATAATCCGTTCACTAAAGCCTAGATTATATAAAAATCATACTTCCAAGTCTTTCAAAATATAAATAGCAATAATAATCATCATGGACTTTTTCGTCATACATAACCAATTTTGGCATTTCTATTTTTAAATAGAATCATCTGATCTAATTGTGACTTTCACTTTACTCTCGAACAGCTGTTAACTTACATTTTGCCTCGTTCCAAATATCTACCAAGAAACATCGCTTAACAACATCGAACTAACTTCACTCAGAACAATAACTTCCTTAAAACACCTCGTATTCCATTCTAGTATGCATTCTTTTCCACATATACAGTATATCATCGCAGAATAATCTCATAATAACAAACTTCCATTCTGTAAACAACAATGCTGTCATAACTCATTGTTACTTCGCTTAATTATGCATATATTTTCATCCAATACCTGGGAATCATTCCTATATTTCCTTACAATATATCTCGTCGTAGCTTTCATATATTAACAATAATAATGCTTCCGTTAACTTCACCTTTGTCTTAGTTTCTTTCTCTGCTTATTTATTGGACAATATCTAACACAAGGTATTCCAATATAACACTTCATAATACCAGCTGATCTACTAACAAAAACACTTTCTCTGGTCACTGGTTCATAACTTCACTCAAAATATCTGGTAAATAAATACTCTTTCATAACATCAATAGCTCTATTATCTCGTGAACTCCCTGCACCTTTACTATTAACAATAGAAATGTATCCTTGACAAAATGCCCTTCTATATTTATCAATACATTGTCGTAACATTTTTAATGCCTGTGGAAACTTTTATAATTTGTCAAAATATTATTCCACTATTCATAATATTCACTTTCATCATCAAATTTTACACATAATTTTACATTTCCACGAGAGATGTTCTTCATCTGACTTGTCATTCTGTTGACTATAGATATGCATGTGCTATCGTCGATCAGAATAATGATCGTCATCCTACCATTCATTTAAATATTAATATGAATGAAAACATCGAACAAAATAAGCCGAATAAAAATCTCCATAGCAAAAAGCTCTAATACTAACTTATAAATCCGAAATACCTGAAAATATCAATAACTCGGTCTGAAACCTCAAATTTAAATACCTCGTCACTCAACGAATAAAACATTCTACAATCGTAATTTTCTAAATCGAAAAGAAAGCACAACAACTGCTTAAAATACTCCAATATACTTATTAACTTTTAAATAGAAAATAACGCCGAAAATGGCCAAACAGCTTTTACCAAAATGGGCAACTGAAGATAATTCTTTCCTCACTTTATGTTTCGTATAGATGTATAGTTGAAGATTAAGAACTGGGTTCCATACCCAAGTTCGTCCGTCTCGTACTTCTCTTGTTTCTAGTTCAATACTAGCATTCGCCTTACAGCTCCAATCCGAACTGCATCTCTCCGTCTTCGACCTTCCTCCTTGTTCGACTCCGGACTCTGGTACTTCATTCTTGTTCTAGAGTACTTCTAGTTCCGACTTCTTCTTCATCTCTTCGGTTCTTCCTGTCTTTTGCGTAGAATTCTATCATCATTTTCTTCTTAGTAGTGTCCATTTAGTTTAAGAATTTTGTTTTTTTAAGCGTATAGCTTTTAGTGCCGGGAGTGTCTGAGGACATGTTCGGCTCGTCAGTTTTGTAGCTGCTTCGAGGCGGACACCCTATGGGTGAGCTACACGTACCGTCGCGTGTTGTCTGGGGAGGAACGTTTGAATGTAAGGACAAGGAGTTGGAAGGTAGCGGCTGTGGCCTATAGTTAGGGACCAACCCCGGCATTTGCCTGGAAGGAAGATGGGAAACCACAGAAGACCTTCAAGGTTGCCGGCGGGAGAATTCGAACCTCCTCGCCTCCCGGATGTGAGCGACTGCCAGCAGTCATGCCGTAACGACCACGGCTAACATACCCGGTAGAATTTTGGTAATATCGAGGAATAAATTCTTCTTCTCGCTCCTTGAAGTTTTATATCACTGTTGATATTTGAAGTCCATTTTAGGCTATGTTTCCCGCTGCATATATAGTACTGTATCATATCGACTTTCACAATACTCGAAAATGTCCCTCTCAATCTGAGTTGTTTCATCGTATTGTTATTTCGAAGAAATGTTTATAATAATAATATTCACTGAATTGTTCACACTTCCAGTAATACTAGAAACTTTTACTGTAGTGATGAACAACTTCTGCGTAAGTAGTGTGTCTGTGAGAGTTCTAGCACCACCTCCACCTCACCCACCTCACAAGATGGCGGCGGCACGATATCTCTCCAACGCATGGTCGGATTTTGACGAATGAGGTGTTGTTGAACTCGGGCTGACACTCCCTTTCCAATGGACAACATATTTCAACCCCAAAATAAAAACCTACCCCTAATAGGGGGTGAAATTGTAATTTTTTAGAGAATCTCGCTTTCCAAGTGCAACATGTGTGAGTTTGAATGCCAACATGGAATTAAACGTTGTTTCACACAAGTGACATATATACTGTGGAATGCCAATATGAATTAACATGCTTGTTTTTTGTTTTTATGCATGCCCACTCATAGCTTTTGTAAGAGGGCGGGCTTTTTAAAGATGGCGGTTGTAGTGTAACCAAATCTAACTCAACCCATGAGGGGTGATCAAAAAGTATTCCAAGTGACGCTTGTCGATAGGCAGACTGATAATTAAAGAGGGGCATGTTAGGTCTTGAGGCCAGAGCCCCTTTTGATTGATCCTTGTTGATTTGTCCCTTTGGACTGATCCCTATTGACTAGCCCCTTGGACGGGTCCTTGTTGACGGGTCATTGTTGGTGGATCCCTGTGGATAAGTCCTTTCTGACAGGTCCTTGTTGACGAGTCGCTATGGACGAGTCATTGTTGACGAGTCCTTGTTTACAGGTCCCTGTGGACGGGTCCCTCTGGTCGGGTCCCTGTGGACAGGCCCCTTTGGCCTGATCCCTACGGACTAGCCCATGAATTTATTCAAATTGTGCCAAAGGGCCTAACTACATTTGTGTATAAAGCAGTGTGTTGAACTGACGTTGTTCACCAGCCCTCACTACTACAATGTGATTACGATATTAAAGGAAAGTGACGAAATGCATGTGAACACGTGTGAGATGACATTGTTACCGTCCTCCTCGTGAAACAAGTCACATCCTGTTTTGGTTTGTATAAGTGTAAAACTTGGTGGATAGAAGACATGCCAAGGGGCTAAGTGCAAAACTTGGTGGATGAATATGTTCTAGTGCTAGGGTTAATGAACACACCCTAGTACACGGGACACATGCAATTTGAGGACTGGCCAAGGGACATAACTTGGTGGATGGATGTGTCATTTGTAGTTGAAAGAAAATAATGCACGTTCTTAAGATGTTAAAAATGAGGATATTGTACGTGCAGTAAGTCGACTTTTTATTTCCTGTGTCATATTGCTGACATAGCAGAGAGCGCACAGTTCTGTTGCTATGACTATCGCTGCAGTAATTTGAAACCGCAGGTGTTCATCAAGACAATGGGTGATGATCATGCAAAGTTAGCAGTCGTTGGATATTACGCAGGTGTTCTTTCCGGTGTCATGTTGCTGACATGGCAGAGAGCGCGCAGTTCTGTTCCTATGAATAACACTGCAGTAATTTAAAACCGCAGGTGTTCATAAAGACAATGGGTGATGATCATGCAAAGTCAGCAGTAATCTGATACCGCACAGGTGTTCCTAGTCTACTTTAGACTGACAGGTGTATAGGAAAGGAATTGCAATGATCTGCAAAACTGGTGACACAAGCAATCTCAGCCTATATAATGGAGGTGTCATAATTCCCTACTGTATGTCTTTATTACTCGCTACGAGTGTACAGTTATTGATCAACAGTTGCAAAAAGACTTTTTGGTGGAAAATCATTAAATTATTTTCAAGGTAAGTACTTATTATTAATGGATTGTAGTCTTTTATTACTAATTGATGTTGAAGTTATTGATTGGAATGTATTTATTGATTGATTTATTTATTTGTTTACAGATAATTGACGTACCTGTGGGTTAGCAGATTCTAGTACCAAGTTCAGTCAGTGGCAGCAGTTGATAAATTATTAAAGGTAAGTACCCCCTCAAATAACTTTTAAACAGCTAGAGCGATATTTTCCAATGTTCACCGCTAGATGTTAATGACAATGGTTTATTTGATAGTCAAAGTTGGAACTACTTGACTATGATGTGTGAAGCTAAATTTTGTAGGTTAGATTTGATTAACACTCTATTAAGTTCCAACGTTCACTGCTAAGTGTCAGTGACAATAATATTTGTTAACCAATGTTGGAACTACTTGACAATTGTGTAAAGCTAGGTTTATAGGTTAAATTTGATTGACGCTTTATCAAGTTCCAACGTTTACTACTAGGTGTCAGTGACAATGGTACCTGGTAACTAAAGTTGGAACTACTCAACAATGGTGTGAAGCTAAATTTGTAGGTTTGATTTGATTAACGCTCTATCAAGTTTCAATGTTCACTGTTACGTGCCAGCGACAGTACGATATTTACTAACTAAAGTTGGAACTACTCGACAATGGTGTGAAGCTAAATTTATAGGTTAGATTTGATTAACACTTTATCAAGTTCTAACGTTCACTACTAGGTGTCAGTGGCAATGGTACCTGGTAACTAAAGTTGGAACTACTCGACAATGGTGTGAAGCTAAATTTGTAGGTTAGATTTGATTAACGCTCCATTAACTCTGAACGTTCACCGCTAGATGACAGTGACAGTGACATATCTGCTAACCAAACTTGGAACTACTTGACAATTGTGTAAAAATAGGTTTATTGGTTAGATTTGATTAACCCTCTATCAAGTTCCAACGTTCACCACTAGGTGTCAGTACCAATGATATCTGTTAACCAAAGTTGGAACTACTTGAGATTAGGCTTGCTGAGAGTCCACAGACGTTCAATTCAAATACTCTGCTATGACCATTAGCTGTAATTTATATATAATAATTAATCTATTTTATTAACATTTATGATTTCTTTCTTTTATAGGTAATTTGGAAAGTGATTGATAATCATTATGTTCAAGTAAAATGCAGTTTTCAAGACCTGACAGCCTTCAACGTCATGCAAGTACAAAACATAATCTTAAAATGTTTGTGTGCAGTTATTGTATTACCACATTTAACAGACAGGACAATCTTGCACGTCATGTAAATTTAATGCATGTTAGTTCAGCACCTTTTTCGTGTTCAGTTTGTGATCTTGGTTTTTCTGCTGTAAAGCGATATCAATCCCACATGGTTGAAGTGCATGGAGAACAAAAGGAATTAAAAAACGCAAAACCATCAACTAACACGGAACCTTTAAACAAATGTGATGCTCAAAAGCGTAAATGTTCTCAAGATTGTGAAAATAGTTGTACAGCAAAAAGAATGAAAAACGGTGAACCATCGATAACACATTGTGATGTATGTAATATTGATGTATCTTGTTCAATGATTCAAGGGCATTTACGCAGTATTAATCATAAAAACAACGCTTGCCTTGAAACTAATTCTGCGAATATTCAACAAATTAGTAGTGCGTTTAAAAGTCGAATTGCTAGTTACAGACTTCATAGTAAAGAAAAAACTCAAAGTATTGAAACATTTAAAAAAATGTTCAACCTAGTGTGTTTGGCTTGGTAGATAATGTTTTAGTAGAGCATAACACATTTAAAATGAATTTCGAACTATTTGGGTTATATGTAAAAACTGGGAGTGAAGGTGAAATTACTGATATCAAATCCTTTAATACAAAAACGTAATTGTTAGTGAATCAACTACTATCAGTGATATGTGTCAAGATATTTCTAGTGCTATCATTGTGAAGAGTGAAGAGTTCCAGGAAAGGGAGTCAGGCTGGGCGTTGGTTGAAGTACTTTATTTAGAAACCAACATGAATAAATACAACCCCCTTCGAGCATCATCATACATTGATTTGCCAGTATGGATCAAACGAAAGAAAGCTTGTGTAAACGTTATGAATAGTGATCATGCATGTTTTGCGTGGGCTGTAACCTCAGCTCTCCATCCAGTAGTGAGAGCTGTGGAGAGAACATCATCTTATCCTCACTATTCCTCAGTGTTAGATTTAAAAGAAATAGAATTTCCTATGGAGATAAAAGACATAAAACATTTTGAAGAGCTAAACAATGTAAGTATTAATATGTATGGAATTGAAAACAAGAGTATAGTAGGTCCTCTATATTATACTCAGGAAAAAAAGGATGCACATGTAAATTTACTGTTCGTAACCAAAGGTGAAAATGCTCACTATTGCTGGATAAAACATTTAAGTAGACTTGTCAGTAGTCAGGTTTCAAAACACAACGGTAAAAAGTGGTTGTGTGATGGCTGTTTGCTACATTTCCAAAAAGAGGACCAACTAATTCAACATCAAAAAGGGGATGTAATCATGTTTGTACGGTATTACCTACTCCAAAAATAACATTCTAAAGTTTAAGGATTATGAGAAACAGCTTCGATTACCATTTGTTATATATGCTGACTTTGAAGCTTTGCTAAATACATTTAATACATTTCCATCGAATCCAACCAAACCTTTTACCAACACCACTCACATTCATGAACCTTTTAGCTTTGCATATTGTATTAAATGTAGTTACGATGACTCATTAAATAAGTTTGAGCTCTATAGAGGGCCCGATGCACCTAAAGTTTTCATGGAAAGACTTGAAAAAGATGCCATCCGTATATCCTCTTTTTTAAATACTATCATTCCAATGGAGCCATTAACATCATCACAGCAAATGGGTTTTGAAACTGAGACTAATTGTTTTATATGTGGTGAATGTTTATATACAGACAGGGTTCGCGATCATGACCATTTAACAGGGAAATATCGTGGTGCTGCTCACCAAGAATGTAATTTAAAGTATAGAATAAGTAAATTCATTCCAGTCATTCTACATAATGGTAGCAAATCCAATAACCACTTTATCGTTAAAGAATTTGGAGCTTCAGATGTGAAAATTGATGTGATTGCAAATAATAAGGAACAATACGTATCGTTCACAAAATACATCAAAACTAACAATAAGAAAACTATAAAACTGCGATTTTTAGATTCATTCAGCTTTATGTCAAGTAGTTTTGATAAGCTTTCTAGTAATTTAAAATCGACCAGTTTCGTGAAATTCAACGTGTCTTTCCTAAAGAAGATGATTTTAATTTGGTTCGTCAAAAGGGTATATTCCCTTATGAATATATTAACTGTGTGGAACGTCTTGAGGAGTGTTCTTTACCACCAAAAGATGTATTTTACAGTTCCTTAAACACAAGTCATGTCAGTGATCAGGAATATTTACATGCACAACGTGTATGGGCACAGTTTGACATTCAAACTTTAGGTGAATTTTCAGACATATATTTGAAGACAGATGTGTTGTTATTAGCAGATGTTTTTGAAAATTTCCGGAATGTTTGTATGAAAACTTACGACCTTGACCCTTGTCAGTATTTTACTGCTCCTGGGTTAAGTTTCAGTTCAATGTTGAAAAAAAACAAAAGTAAATTTAGAATTGATGACTGATATAGACATGATTAATTTTATAAAATCATCAATTCGAGGTGGATTAAGCCAATGTAGTGGACGGTATTCTAAAGCAAATAATAAATACATGCCTAGCTACAACCCTCGCGAAGAGTCAAAGTATATTGTCTGCCTCGATGCAAATAACCAATATGGTTGGGCTATGAGTCAATATCTACCACTGAAAGATTTTCGCTGGCTAACACAACCTGAAATTGATGTCTTACATGTTGACACTTTAAATGATAACGATGATAAGGGATATATTTTAGAGGTAAATCTTGAGTACCCAAAAGAGTTACATGATGATCATAATGATTTACCATTCTGTCCTGAGAATATGAAATCTCCATATATCACATCACGAACAAAAATGTTAATTGCTAATGTAAATGATAAATGTAAATATGTAATACATTATCAAAACTTAGAACGGTGTCTACAGCATGGATTGAAATTAACTAAAATTCATCGCGTATTACAATTTCATCAGTCAGCAGGGCTCAAGCCATATATTGATCTAAGCAATAATTTAAGAACACTATCAACAAATGCCTTTGAAAAAGATTTTTATAAACTCATGAATAATAGTGTTTTTGGAAAGACTATGGAGAATGTTGATAAGCGAGTTGATATAAAGCTGATAACTAAGTGGGAAAATGATGGTAAAAGGTATGGTGCGAGCATCTTAATAAGCATGCCTAGCTTCCATAGCTGTTCAATTATTCATGAGGATTTAGTTGTAATACAAATGAATCGCCTTAAAGTAACTTACAACATACCTATATATGTGGGTTACGCCATTCTGGAATTATCAAAAACGCTTATGTATGAATTTCACTATGATTTTGTAAAGAAAAATTATCATGATAGTGCAAAATTACTCTACACAGACACAGATTCTTTTATTTATGAGTTTAAAACTGATGATTTTTATGAGGATATCAAAACTGGGCTAAATAGGTTTGAGACAAGTGACTATCCCAAGGTTAATATTTACCATTTACCTCTTGTAAACAAAAAGGTTCTTGGAAAATTTAAGGATGAATGTGCTGGTGGTGTTATAGACACCCTTGTACATGACAATTGATGATGTAGTAATAAAAAATTAAAAGGAGTAATGAAGAATGTTGTTAGTGAAGAGTTAGATATAAGTGATTATAAAAACTGTATAGTTAGTAACCCACCCGTATTATATAAGAAAATGTGTGTATTTAGAAGTAAAAATTATCAGCTACATACCAATTTGCTGAACAAAGTTGCTTTAAGTAATGAAGACAACAAACGATTCATTATACCCACAACATTTGATACTCTTGCTTGGGAAAACAGTCGCATTGATGGCTATTACTTTACTCAAGTCTAATGTTCACCATATTGTATTATTTGTAGTATGTTTTATATTGTGATGTTTTTGTAAAAACTGTAAGTATAATGTATAATGTTAGGCTACTATAGTTTTAGTTAAAAATATATTTTACTGTAAAAATTAGCTTTTTATATTATGGTAAAAAAAGATTTTAAAAAATGTACAAATGTGAAAACTGAATAAGGTAATGTAAAAAAATGTTAAGTGGAAATTGAAAATATTTATGTGTGAAAAATGGTTAAAAATGATCTTAAAAATGTTGTTGTTGTTGTTGTTTGAGTCTTCAGTCTTTTGACTGGTTTGATGCAGATCTCCATGCCTCCCTGTCCTGAGCTAATCGTTTCATTTCTACATAGCTACCACACCCTACATCCGAGGCAATCTGTTTAACATATTCTAAACTTGGTCTACCCCTACAGTTCTTATCCTCGACCCTTCCTTCCATAACTAAGCTTGCTATTCCTGGGTGTCTCAGTATGTGTCCTACCAACCTATCTCTTCTCTTCATTAGCAGTCGCCAGAAACATCTCTCCTCTCCCACTCGTCTTAATACCTCTTTGTTTGTAACCCTATCTACCCATCTGATCTTCATCATTCTCCTGTAGCACCACATTTCAAATGCTTCAATTCTCCTCTTTTCTGCTGCACCAATAGTCCAAGTTTCACTTCCATAGAGCGCCACGCTCCAGACAAAGGCTTTCAAAAATGACTTCCTAATACCTAAATCTATATTCGATGTCAACAGATTCCTTTTTTGTAGAAAGGCTTTCCTTGCCTGAGCCAACCTACTTTTTATATCCTCTTTGCTTCGTCCATCACTGGTTATTCTGCATCCTAAGTAACAGAAGTCTCCTACTTCCTTCAGCTTTTCACCGGCCAATTTGATCTCCATAGAGGTTTCTGATTTATTTCGGCTGCATTCCAGTATTTTTGTTTTACATTTATTAATTTTCATCATGAATTCCTTCCGTAAGACGGAATCCATACCATTCAAAAACTCATTCAAATCCTCAGGCTTGTCGGCCAAGATGACGATGTCATCAGCAAATCTCAGAGTAGAAATTATTTCTCCTTGAATCTTCACTCCCACTTTAATTTTTTCTCCAATTTCCTTCATTGCTTGTTCAATGTAAAGATTGAAAAGTATGGGTGATAAGTTGCGGCCTTGCCTTACACCTTTCTGAATACCAGCTTCTCTCTCATGTCCTTCAGCTCGAATGACTGCTGTCTGGATTCTGTATAGATTGTACACACATCAAAAAAGGTTTTGCATCACCTCGGTTCCCAGATCTCCGGCATATAGACGTTGACTGTGTATATTGTATCCAAGATACAGTCCCTTTGACTGTTCATAGATGTCACTAAAACTGCTCAAAGATGTAAACAACCATGCATGAGCAGGGCCTATTAGACGGAGGGGGTACGACAGCCGATCAGTTCCAGTCATTCCACCAGGACGAAGGTACGCTGCTCATGTTGTCTGTAGTTCTACCATGCCTAGAAGGTCAATACCGCAGTTCGATCGCGTCCGCATTGTTACTTTGTGTCAAGAAGGGCTCTCAACAAGGGAAGTTTCCAGGCGTCTCAGAGTGAACCAAAGCGATGTTGTTCGGACATGGAGGAGGTACAGAGATACAGGAACTGTCGATGACAGGCCTCGCTCAGGCCGCCCAAGGGCTACTACTGTAGTGGATGACCGCTACTTACGGATTGCCGCTCGGAGGAACCCTGACAGCAATGCCACCATGTTGAATAATGCGTTTCGTTCAGCCACAGGACGTCGTGTTTCAACTCAAACTGTGCGCAATAGGCTGCATGATGCGCAACTTCACTCCCGACGTCCATGGCGAGGTCCAGCTTTGCAACCCCGACACCATGCAGCGCGGTACAGATGGGCCCAACAACATGCTGAATGGACCCCACGGAATTGGCATCACGTTCTCTTCACCGATGAGTGTCGCATATGCCTTCAACCAGACAATCGTCGGAGACGTGTTTGGAGGCACCCTGGTCAGGCTGAACGTCTTAGATACACTGTCCAGCGAGTGCAGCAACGTGGTGGTTCCCTGATGTTTTGGGGTGGCATTATGTGGGGCCGACGTACGCCACTGGTGGTCATGGAAGGCTCCGAAACGGCTTTACGATACCTGAATGACATCCTCCGACCCATAGTGCAACCATATCGGCAGAATATTGGAGAGGCATTTGTCTTCATGGACGACAATTCTCGACCTCATCGTGCACATCTTGTGAATGCGTTCCTTCAAGATAACGACATCGCTCGACTACAGTGGCCAGCATGTTCGCCAGACATGAACCCTATCGAACATGCCTGGGATATGTTGAAAAGGGCTGTTTATGGACGTCTTGACCCACCAACCACTCTGAGAGATTTACGCCGAATTGTCGTTGAGGAGTGGGACAATTTGGACCAACAGTGTCTTGATGAACTTGTGGATAGTATGCCACGGCGAATACAGGCATGCATCAATGCAAGAGGACGTGCTACTGGGTATTAGAGGTAGTGGTGTGTACTGCAATCTGGACCACAAATGCTGAAAGTCTAGCTGTATGATGGTACAACATGCAATGTGTGGGTCTCATGAGCAATAAAACGAGCTGAAATGTTGTTTGTGTTGATCTCTATTCCCTTTGTATTTAACGGTTCCGGAACTCTTGGAACCGAGGTGATGCAAAACTTTTTTTGATGTGTGTATATCACCCTCCTATCCCTGTACTTTATTCCAATAGATTTCAAAATGTCAAACAATTTAGTCCAATCAACGTTATCAAAAGCCTTTTCTAAGTCTACAAATGCCATGAACGTTCTCTTATCTTTCCTTATTCTACCTTCCAAAATCAGCCTAAGACTTAGTACAGCTTCCCTTGTTCCTACATTTCTCCTGAAACCAAACTGGTCTTCACCCAACTCCGTTTCTATCTGGCTTTCAATCCTCTTGTAAATTATTCTAGACAGGATCTTTGAAGCATGAGTAATCAAGCTGATTGTACGGTAATCTTCACATCTGTCAGCTCCAACTTTCTTTGGTATAGAGATGATAACATTCTTCTTGAAATCAGGGGGTACATCACCTGTCTCATAAATCCTACACACCAAGTGAAATAACCTGATCAGACCTTCATCTCCTATGCAGCGTAGAAACTCAATCGGTATATCATCTATGCCTGGTGCTTTGTTCCTGCCTAAGTCCTCTAATGCTCTGTCAAATTCTGATCTCAATATTAAATCTCCTTTTGCATCCTCATCAATTTCCTCCTCCCTTTCCATTACATGATTCTCGATCTCCTTTCCCTTATACAAGCACTCTATGTAAGCTTTCCATCTCTCAACCTTTTCTTCCCTATCTGTTAGAGGCTTTCCTTTTGTGTCCCTAATAATACAACCCTTAGTATTCTTTTCCCCAACAGTATTCTTAATCCTTCGATAAGCTGTGTCTACTCTTCCTAATTTCAGATAATTTTCTATACCTGCACATTTCTCTTTCAACCATTCTTCTTTCGCTTCCTTGCACTTCTTGTTAACCTCATTTCTCAGACGTCTGTATTCTGCTTTTCCCTTTTCATCTCTTAGATTCTTGTGTTTCCGCCTTTCATCCATCAATTCTAGTATATCCTGAGTGATCCACGGTTTTCTACCTATTCTTTCCTTCCTACCAATGTTTTCTTCTGCGGATTTTGTTATTTCATTCTTCAAAAGTGCCCATTCGTCTGCAATTGAAGTGTACAAACTGTAAAACTAAACCGGGGTAATGTAAAAATGTAAAGTGGAAATTTTAATATTCATGTGTGAAAAAAAAATAAAGAAATGGCTATCACCATTTTAAAAATTAAAAGACATTGTGATCTGGTAAACCTTGTTTTTTATTTCACAACAAATACGGCTTTACAAAATAGAATACATAAAATACCAATTCCTCAATCCTTTTCAATGTTCATGTCCACTCATCATTAACATTCCTTTTATGACACTAATTACAATGAGGGCTGCCAACCTTTCTCCCACTGAGGCATCACAGGATGTCAAACGTTGTTTAGCTTTTTTTCAACAATACTTTATCCACCACACGTCTTAATGCAGGATGTCTATGGCGATAAGAAAGGTCATGTTCTTTGCACACTTGATCCAAAGGATTAATAGGTACATCACCACGTAGCAAACGTTGATTCAGCTTTGTTCCAAGACCACCAAAACGATAACCAGGAAGATGGATTTCAAAAGGTAAGTATTGAATGACTTTGTCAATGACGCCATGACCAGTACAAGTTTGTCATATCCTTTTCCATAGGTGGAGAAAAGGTTTGATTTTCCTCTTCATCTGTAGACGATGCTGATGTTGTTGCTTTTTTCTCGCCATCACACCCGTGGAATGAGAAAACAAAGTCTTTACACTGACTTTTATGACCGTGATAGAGTTTGACCAGCTGGAAAGTAGCACACTGTCGCATAGAGGGTATTTTTGCCATGGCCACTTGCTTATGATGATCATAATCTGTACATGGTTGCAATTCACTTAACACAGGGTCTTGAGTCCATGATTTTGTTACATGTTGCCAGATTTCTTTCACTGCATTTGCTGCCACATGATAAATGAACGATTTTGGAAGAGCCAATAATTCTTCTTTGGTAAAACTGTCTAGTTTCTTTTTACACACAAAAAACTTTCCAATCGCTTTATCAGTAGCATCCCCTTTCTCCATGGTATCACGTTAATGTTTACACGTCGCTTGTAGAAATCTCACTGGTGTCATTCACAGGTAAACCTAGAGTTTCAATTTTAACAACTCCCAGCAGGCATTGGTGGTTAGCCAATGAAACAATTGCCACACCTGTGCCAAGGCTTTATGGTTAATGTTTTGACAGGGGCAGCGGTCCATGAGTGTTTGCAGCGAGGGACAGCCCATGTTAATTAAATCGATACATTGACCGCAAGACGCCAAAATTGGTTGTAGCCATTGACATTTTTCACTACCTTTCACAAATACCACATGGGCAGAAGACAAGTGGGCTTTCATGACCATGTCCAGGTGCTTATATGAAATTATTCCTTGCTTCCAGTCTAGTTGCATATGAGTTTCAATCCACTGGGTTTGTTTACGGTCTTTATCAAACAACAAATCAAACGCATTAGGTGGTTTAAACACCAAATGGGTAGCTTGCGATATCCAAAAAGTGGAACAATCGATGATGGCCACTTCTTTAAATATAAATTTGGTATCTCCAATTTTAAACACTTGACAGTCGACAATCAGTGTACGCAACATGTTCACTCTTGTCTGGATCAAGTCCAACTGACCACAGACTGACTATCGTCCAGTAAGGTGTACCCATGAAAATTACTTACATTCCATTCTAGTAAAAATAAATAAAAAATCACTGCCTAGTCACTATTGAGGTTAGGGTATGACAGGGGGCATAAGAAATAATAATATAACAACAACAACCAATTTTTTATTACATTATTTTATTAGCATAACAAGTTTTACAATCATTTGTCAGTCTAGGATAGGGGCGGTACCAACTCATACAACCAAAAAGTATTTTATGTTTATAGCGTCCATAACACCGATGATATCCCAATGTCTCTAAACTAGGTGTTTTTGACTGTGAGCTGCTCACCGAAGTATCGTTGACACCATAAAGTCCACACGTATCATAACTTTTTTCATCACTCAGAGGCACCAGTGAGGGGTAACTCAAATCCATTCTACACAGGTAGGGGCAGGCGGGTGACCAGCGCTGATGTTCTTTATGGGTTCATCACTTTCTTCCAATTGGTCTATGATAATGGGACAAAACACACATTTCACTTCATCTCTTGTTTTTAAATAATAGAATCCAGTGGCCGCCAAGGCTTGAGGGTTTATAAAGGACACAGGCCACGTTGCAAAGGTCTTGAAACGTTGTTCCTCAGATTTTAAATTCATGGGTGTGACGTCTCTTGATGTTTTAAAGCAAGACATGACCGAGCAGCATGATGTAGGTTGACCTGTTATTTATACACTTGTCTCTTGGTGGGACAGTGGATAATAGTTGACTTGTTTGTGATGAATAATCAAACAGTAGGCCGTCGTATTGGCTGGAACATTATCATGTGTTTCGAAATTTAGTCGAATGTCAATATTGGATGACTTGACAGACTCTTCCAAGTAGGAACAGTCAAAGACAATCAGTGGCGCCCTTGTCTTAAAAGCTTGGGGTGACAACATGGGGCAATTCTCTTTTTGATAATACGACCATCTAAATTTAGAAAACAAGTCGTACAGGGGACAAAATCTTATTTTTTGAAAAATCCAAATCCAGTCCTTCATAGGGAATCACAGCACCGTTGAGGAAAAGACGTGCATTTTTTAATTGCAGGTGATCAAATTGTGTGGCATCTTTGGTTTTTTGATACTTGCGATTTGTTTGAAAACCAACGATCATGTAGAGAGGTCTCTCTGTATAGCGGGCTGTTTTTACAGACCAACTGTGTGTGTTGGTGGTGGGCAATAGTGGGTACTCATGGAGTGCCCAGCTTCTAAATTCCATGGGTAGAGGCATATCTCTCTTTACCATATTGAGTATGTTCAGTTTTTTGCTGTCGTCAAGAGTCACATGGGGCACTTTCCATAGCATGCGTTGTAGTTGAATTTTTGAATCTGTGGGGGCATATTCGGCTCCCTTAAGTGCATTATTATCACTCCTGTCTCCCACCAAATAAAGCACTTGCCTCGCATTCACCACAATGCGCTGGTGATCTTCAGCAAAGCCTAAAATCAGTTTAAGAGGTAAATATCCAGTAAAGGTCCCATCGGTGTGTACCATCCAGTCATTGGTTGAGTCAGGACACCAACCTGCCATGCAAAGTGTTTTACCTTCTTCCTCACTATAAGAGGGGTATAGTTTCATGACACTGGAAATACCCACATTTCGAGTGCCATCCACCACGATATCGTTAATGACATACCGCACCTCAGAAAACAGAAAGGCAAAAGCATGGTTGGCCAACATGGATGTGGTAGGTGTAGAGCCATCGGCTTTGGTGAACCGACCTTCAATATGAATGGCACTTTCATGTGGTAGGGTGAAAATATCTTGGTTGTTGATAACAAATTGAATTTCATCATTGTTATTGAGTCCAGGTGTTTGAGCTTGATAGGAATGGAGATCAATTCTTACCACTCCTGGTTGCTCCTCGATGTGGTTCGCTACCTCTAGGATAGAATTCATCATGCGGGTTGACGTGGTAACCCAAATGCTGTAAAATCTGCCTGTCCTTAGATGTTAACGTGTATTCACGTGGTAAACAACTAACACCATTCCTAGACGGTGTTGTTGCTTTATACACAAACTTCATAGTGACTTTAGCACCAACTTGCAAGTCACTGGGGTGGTAGAATCTAGATCAATGAGTTGTTGATCTCTATTGATCAGTCTTAATGTTATATTACTTATATCATTGACAGCCACAGAATGAAAAAGCACCACCGGGGGATTTTCACGATTAATATAGCCATTGGGCGATGTTACAATAATGTCATAAAGCGAATGCGGTGGTTCTTGATAGGTGTACACTTGGCTAATAATATTACACGTCACCGACACGTGATGGTCCTCAATGAATTTCACTTCATGGTCTGATTCATGTTTTTTGTTGGGCTCCAACACCCGTGGTTTAAATCCTAGCAATGGACCAATGGAATCGGGGCGTGTTTTAAAGTCAATTTTGAATGTAGAAAAAATACTGCAGCGATGAGTGTTGGTATTTCCTACAAGTTCAAATTTGTGAGTTCCATCGAGAAATGACTTTAAACCATATTCATTGATCAACAACACATAAATGTGTTCATAAATGTCATCTATCGTGTCATCTGAACCAGAGTTCAGGGTGAGCACACAATCATCATGGTAAAACTTGTTGTTCACATTTTCACGTATGTTGTATATTCGATTGTACGTTTCAAGTGAAACAAGTCCCAAACCATAAGGTCATTCACTCAATTCAATAGGCGGGTAAAAGTCTAGGCTGACTTCAGGTCCATGTCCATGCAGTGTAAACGTCTTAGTTTCTGCCGACATACTGTTGACGTATTTGCTCATGCTGAGTCTTATATAAAAAAATTAAGCACAAACGTCCACACTGTTGGCTGTTAAATGTTTGCTCACGTTTCACATTATAATATATCTTGATCCTCTTTCCAAAATAGGTCACTAATTCCATGGGCGGGGGCAAGTTCCCAAAACTGTCAAATTACCATACGTTGGATCCCTCTTTGTCATAAGCTACATAATGTGTTCCTGGTCCTCGGTGATCATCCTAATTGACAACAGCACATTCATGTTTCCAGGGTCGTGGGGGTAATTGGTTTCGCATAAACACACCTCGAAAATGAGAAGGCTTTAGTTGTTTAGCATAACTTTCCACTTGTTGATGCGTCAGGGCATGTCTTGCTATGGCTGAGGTTAAAGATGGTTTTTTTTTTAATTTCGAAAAGGTGAAATTCCAAATCCTTGTTCATAAAAGGCTGGCTTCAAATTAGAATTTCTAGCCCCCATAGCAATGGCTTCCATCCTTTCATTGTGTCGCTGACTTTCTTTTAGTTGTTGCTTGCCCTGCTGTGCGGATTTAATAGTTTTTGCCACAGCACTGGCACCGCCCAAAAGTGAACCCAGAGCAGCCAGACTAGTGAATAATGCAGGTAAAAATCCAGCTCGTTTGGGGACGGGAATCACTCGCCCTTGTTTTGAACCCTGTCGCTGACGTTTTGGAATAACATGCCTCTGTGCCGCTCGAAGAGCTTTCCTTATGGTCAACACATTATTTTTTATTTTTTTCTTTCGCGAGGGCTTGTCCACGAATGCCTTAAGCCCATGCTTTGCCAATGAGAGGGTCTTATTTTTAGTCTTTTTATTCTTTCTTACCACATATCTTTGTTTCACCATGATGATGACCAACAAACTTTCACAAGAAAGTTTAAGTCATAACTAATGTCAGCTTGTTATTTCATGGCTGTATATTCCAATTCCACATAAAGCGGGAAATCGTTTATGATTTTTCCAACTTGCTTTTCTTCCCATATCAACATGAGGTGAAAGGATAATTCGTCACCTGCATTGACCATTTAATGGTTATGGACCAACATCCTATGACCGTTTATCTCTATTTGAAAATGGTTTTCATCAGGCATCGCGTATTTCATTTGAATGGTTCCATTATAGTGTAATCGATAGTGGTTTAAACCCGAAGCAAGCACATAGGTGAGGTTCTGGTCATGGACTAGCGGTATATGGTTTCTATCATTGACAGGTTTTTCATTTGTCAGATACACTAAAAATACAGATGGGATAAATTTATAAAGCCTTTTCATTTCATAGGTCACGTAACGCTTGGTACAGACATCGTCTTCGTCTTGTGGTTGTTCCACGTGAATAATGCGGTGATGATTAGCGGTATAGCCATCCACAGTAAGCTGAGGCACTTTGTTATATAACTCATGCACCTTGTTATCCACATAATTTTTTGTAGTAACGTCTGTAGACACTTGAGGATGTTTCACACGGGTTAACCGCTTTCCCTTAAAGTCATAATCTCCCTGTTTTGTGCGTGGCACCACAGACCTATCCACATAGTGTTTATTAGCAGAATCTGTGTCTTGTTTAGGATCATGTATGGGGACAGACCTAGCTTTGGCCATCAATGCACGTCCAATGACATCCATCGTCAATCTGTAGTACGAGTCTACTGTTTTTATGACAAGGTTCGGTGTCCTGTATATAGACAGCCTGCTAGCCTGTCTAAGCCTTAGTTGAAATGAAGATTATTAAGCAGCAAGAGTCATTCCCCGTGGGGGACATGGTTTCCCATCTCTGTCCCACATCACGTGAACAACGCCATGGTTCACTGTTTCGATCTTCCATTCGCTGCATCATTGTGGGGCCTTCGGGATGTGGAAAGACCAATCTTTTGCTGACGCTTATTACAGCGCCCAAGGTCTGCGTTTTCAAAATATTTATGTTTTTGCAAAATCTCTCTACCAACCCCTCTACGTCTTTCTGGATCAAGTCATGTCTGGATTACAAAATGAGAATATGGGTTATTTCACATTTTCCATGCAAGGAAATGTTATTTCACCGGATGAGGTAAAGCCTGATTCACTCATGATTTTCGATGATGTATCCACTGAACGACAAGGCATCATTCAAAGCTATTTCAGTATGGGTCGACACAAACATATCGATTGCTTCTATCTTGGACAAACGTATTCTAAAACGCCCAAAAAGTTGATTCGTGACGATGCCAATGTCATTGTTTTATTTCGCCAGGACGAGAGGAACAGTCGTCACATTTATAATAAACATGTGAATCCGGATATGACCTTTCAAATGTTTACTGAATTGTGTGCCAAGTGCTGGAACACTCAACGTCATGCCTGTTTAGTGATTGATAAACAAAGTGAACTCAACCAAGGGCGGTATCGCTTAGGGTTTGATCATTTTATTGCTATTTAAGGCACTGTGTCATTCCCTCTCAAGTCATTTGTCAAGACACCATGGCGTTAGCAGAGGGTCAATTGAAAAAGCATATTATTAGAGCAAAAAATACTATTCGCCAAAAGTTCCGTCAATTGAAACGATCACCTGCTGATTATGCTTTGTTTATTCAACAACATTTAGCACCTCCGCTAAAAGCCACGTTGAAACCCTCTTTCAAGCCATCTGAAACGCTACCTATCGTTTCACAAGCCACTCAGACGCACCACGAGAACCCTGAGGAAGAGGAAGAGGAACAGGAAGATTTAACTAGTGTTAGCGAGGTTGAGGATGACGAGGAACAAGTGTTTACACCTCAAAAAGAGACCTCACCCCTCGCAGAGTTTTTACGAAAAAAGAAATCCTTGGCCATGGTCGAAACACCTTGCCCTTCCAGATCGTCGCCGTTTTCACAACTCTTGGCCAACCCTCAACATAAAGGTCAAATGAAACATATTTTAATAAAATATTATGGATCAACACTGGAACCCTATTTCACCGATTTATTTATTGGAAACACAGATACCACATATGGTGTTCGCTATGAGGATGATAGTTTTAAAATTTGGGATTCATCGATTAAATTTGCTCGCACTAAAGCTGTCATTAAAAAGATCAATTATAAATTAACACCAGGACTGTTAAAGCTGCTATTCTCCCGGACCCCCTCTTCCCATGATTATACGCCAGAGGACCTTGCCAAATATAAATCCATTTTTTTGAACACCCATGCCCACAAAAGACAGTATGATCCCACTCAACAAGTGAATGCCAATATATCTCAAAAATATAAAACCATCATTGCAAAAATGTTCCCCACCATTCAATGTGGTCGTCGTAAAGTGTCCGCTTCGGGAGTGACATTTAAACCATTAATACCACTTGTGGATGTTACCTACTGGCACAATCCCAATAAGCTCGTACAGCGACTACAGCTGTTGCTTGCTTCACGTCAAGCTGGTCACACCGGTCACGATTGGGAAATTTAAGAAATTGAAGAATAACTTCGAAATGTCAAAATTATTGTTTAAGCCTTCACCCATTAAAGTGGGTATTGCTCATGAGTTGCATCGTCCAGCTAGACGTCCCTATCCACGACTTAAGGTGATTTCACAAGGTGTGGATGAACTTTGACAAGCCGATTTAGTGGAAATGATTCCCTATGCCAGTGTTAACGATGGTGTACGCTATATGTTGACGGTCATTGATGTGTATTCCAAAATGGCATTTGTTCAACCCGTGAGTCCCAAGTCTGGTCCGCAAGTCACCAAGGCCTTTAAACATATTATTCAACAATCCAAACGTCAACCTCAGTTAATACAAACCGATCGGGGAAAGGAATTTTTCAACAAGGATTTCTCCAGTTTTCTCAAATCTAAGGATATTCACCATTACACCACATACAGCAATCTCAAAGCCAGTGTGGTCGAGCGGTTTAACCGAACATTGAAAACCCATATGTGGAAAGTCTTTACCGCTCAAGGCTCATATCGCTGGCTGGACTTATTACCTGAGCTAGTATCACGTTACAATGACACCAAACACAGAACAATTGGGACTAAGCCACGACTTGTAACCAAAAATATTCCGCGACTGGATAAACTGTTTAACCCCAGAAAAACAGCAGACCCTAAACGTCATCGCCTTAACATCGGGGACTATGTTCGTGTGAGCAAATTTAAGTCTGTCTTCGACAAGGGCTACACACCAAATTGGGGGACTGAACTATTTCGAATTCGATAATTCAACCTGAACAGTCCAGTCACCTATTTACTCGAGGACCTCAACTATCAACCCATAAAAGGCAGGTTTTATCTCCAAGAACTCCAAAAGACAGCGTTTCCAAATCATTACCTTGTGGAAAAAGTGTTGAAACAAAAAGGAAATAAACTATATGTAAAATAGTTGGGATTTAGCTCAGCCTTTAATTCATGGATTAATAAATTACATGTTGTATGAAACTGTGCACCTTGCATTTATTTATTCACTCATGTTGTACTTAACCTATAGCCCTATGTGTGTACAGTCCTCAGCTCCACATGTATTATTATAAGCAATACATATTTCTTCCTCCCTTCACCTGTGTTCTCTCTTACACCGACTCTCCCCCTCTCCTCCCCTTCACCTCCCACCAAACTCAAAACAGGATGTAACTTGTTAGCTCTTATCACGCACGTGCACAGCTAACGTTCAAGGTGAACACCTGTGTGTTTGGTCATATTACACATGAACTTGCATTTTCTCACGTATGAACCGAAAGAGGATGTGACTTGTTTCACGAGGAGGACGGTAATAATGTCATCTCACACGTGTTCACATGTATTTCGTCACTTTCCTTTCATATCGTAATCACATTGTAGTAGTGAGGGCTGGTGAACAACGTCAGTTCAACACACTGCTTTACACACAAATGTAGGTAGGCCCTTTGGCACAATTTGAATAATTTCATGGTCTAGACTATAGGGATCAGGCCAAAGGGGCCCGTCCACAGGTACCCGACCACAGGGACCCGTCCACAGGGACCTGTCAACAAGGACTCGTCACCAATGACTCGTCCACAGGGACTCGTCAACAAGGACCTGTCAAAAAGGACTAATCCACAGGGATCCACCAACAATGACCCGTCAACAAGGACCCGTCCAAGGGGCTAGTCAATAGGGATCAGTCCAAAGGGACAAATCAACAGGGATCAATCAAAAGGGACTCTGACCTCAAGACCTAACATGCCCCTCTTTAATTATCGGTTTGTCTATCGACAAGCGTCACTTGGAATACTTTTTGATCACCCCTCATGGGTTGGGTTAGATTAGGTTACACTACAACCGCCATCTTTAAAAAGCCCGCCCTCATACAAAAGCTATGAGTGGGCATGCATAAAAACAAAAAACAAGCATGTTAATTCATATTGGCATTCCACAGTATATATGTCACTTGTGTGAAACAACGTTTAATTCCATATTGGCATTCAAACTCTCACATGTTGCACTTGGAAAGCGAGATTCTCTAAAAATTACAATTTCACCCCCTATTAGAGGTAGGGTTTATTTTGGGGTTGAAGTATGTTGTCCATTGGAAAGGGAGTGTCAGCCCGAGTTCAACAACACCTCATTCGTCAAAATCCGACCACGCGTTGGAGAGATATCGCGCCGCCGCCATCTTGTGAGGTGGGTGAGGTGGAGGTGGTGCTAGAACTCTCACAACCACACTACTTGCGTAGTTTGAATTATTTTTAATGATTTTGTAGAATTTTGTTTCGAAAGAAATAGAGGTTTTCTTATCGAAATTTTACATATCATTCGATGAGATTATTATTTCCACTGCTTTCAAATTGTCCCTCAACGTTGTCTATCTTCACTTCACTTTCACTTCACTTCTTAAACAAAGAGCCTACTTCTCGCTTCTTTTTACATATTTTCCGTTATAATTCACCAATTTCACGTATAAAATTATACTCATACCCTTGCTGACATCAGCAAATGTACAGTAATGGTATGATATGTTACATCACTTTACCATTATATTTGCGTTGTACAAAAGCGCGCACTTAGTGACCGTGGTTCGACACGTCTGTTCTCCGCCACGTCTCCCGAACCAGAAGCCACGAGTCCCTCGCTCGTTTCCCCATCTCTATTCAAATTTTCGGCGACATGATAAAAAAATACGCGCGTGTCTTCGTCGGTATTCTCTATTATCGACTTTCTGCCTTTATGAGACTTGTTTCTCAAGAACTTGATATTCGATAAATCCTTAAATATTATACTACATATTCTTGGTTCATAAAATACCTTAAAAATTCCTTGCAATAAGGTAATGAGGAGCTTTGCTAATTACATCCAATCTAATTTTCCTATCGGCTCTCGGCTATCACGTGGTACTTATTCGCGCACTTTAAGCTCATGTGGAGATTACTTGTCGCGTGGCAACAATATCACACCTCCTCTCTTTTTATAACCTCTGCGGGTTGCTTACTTACTCCTGCCACTATTCTACCTGTGGTGTCAAGTCGAACTATACATTAATCAAAACTGGTTTACGCCGCCTCTAGTATATTTTCCTGTAGTCATTCTGTGATTGGCTTGTCCTTTTAAGAAGACACCGTCCCCTTCGTTGCTTCATGCTAGACTCTGCTCCTATGCCATTTCCAGATGCAATAAATTTTCAAAACTGTGACTTTCTTCATGGGCTATAATAAATTAATTCAAACCACAAATTCGAGTACAGTACGTTATTTCATTTCTCAGGTTACATACCCTAATTATAGGCCATGATAATACAGTTACGCACCGCTTAAGTCAGCATAATAATACAAGTCATCAGACCAACCCTGCTTGTCGAGAATGGAACTTGATCCCCGAGAATTTGAGAGCTACAAAGGACCCTCATTCATTTAAGGCAGCTGTGTGGAATTTCCAGTGCAGACAAAATCGACTGCTTGTGTCTGACGTTGCCTTCTTAAACAAGACGCAACTTTTATATCCAGCTGTTCGATTCTTCACAATGTCAGCGACAACTGCTGAATTCACTTTAGAACCAAAATTATATTTCATATTGTAACGTGTTTTTCGAGGGGTTTTTATGCCACTGGCATAAGTCAGTAGGAAACCATTCTATATTTATTCACGCGGCAAATTGTTCAGCCAAGAGAAGTTTTCATGTTAATTTATTATTATTATTAATTTATTATAATTATTATTAAGGTATTTTCGGAGCATTTTATAAAAACAATGAGGACAATTTCAATCGGAACCAGGGTAATAATAATAATAGACCTAATGAAGCCAGGCATCAAGAAGTTCAAGGGAACGGTGGCGAAGGGGCCAACGCTCAAAATAGAAATAATAATAATAATAATAATCAGCTAAATCAGAACAGAGGAAATGGCTATGGTAATCAGTATCAAGGGAGGAACAATGATTTCAGGGGAAATCAAGGGAGAAATAATGATTTCAGGGGAAATCAAGGGAGAAATTATAATGACAATAATTACAACCAGAATGGGGGTCAAGGAAGAGGACTGCCAAGTGGTAGTAATATACAGCCAAACAATGACAACACAGCCCAGAACAACCAGACCAGTTCAGTAGTTAGTAGTACTACGGCCAGCTGTAGCGGTTCTTTAAACGCGAACCAGGCTGCGAAGTAAGGTCAGAATCTCAGTCTGTAGCATGCCCTGTCCATACAATTATACAGGAACCCTATGACCTAAATGTAAGAAATGAATTATTACATGAACTAAATGATGAAGGTATTATTCAGGAAGTGGTTAGTAAGAGCCCCTTAGTTAAATTTAACGTGTCCGAGGCGTACACAGATGTTTTAATTGATAGTGGTTGTATGAAGAGTTGCATAAGTAGTGCATTTTATGATAAAATGAAAGGAACTGGAGTAAATTTTGAGGAGATGCCAATTAAAAGCACTTTTGTTATCACAGCTGTTGGGAAGAGGTCTAAAGTAATTTCTAAGCAAGTTTTAGTAGACATTAAAATTAATAATCATGTAGAGAAGCAGATTTGCCTTGTAATTCCAAATTTAGTATTCAGTGTTATCTTGGGTTCAGAGTGGCTAAGTAGAGTGTCTGGTAACTTATGTTATGATGTAGGGAGTTTGAAATTTAAATGGGGAGATTCTGAAGTAGAAGTAGCGTTCAATGACCATATTCAGAGGAGTAGTATTGTAGGTGTGATTTGTACTTTAAATGAGATATCGCCAGCCGTAGAGTGGGATTCTCCATGTTTTGTGGGCAGTGTGATTACGAACGGTAGTCTAAAGGACTCGTTACGTGATGCTGCATTTCAGGGAAATATAGAGGATGAACAGTGTGTTCGGCTCTATGATGTGTTATTGTGTAATAGGAGAGTGTTTGAGGATCGCATTGGTATGGCCAATTGCTATACACATTCATTGAACGTTATTGATAGGTCAGTATTCACAGGACATAGATATCCTGTACCTTTCGCTTATCAGAGTGCAGTTGAGGCACTAATTAACCAGATGCTTGAAGATGGGATTATTGAGCACTCTAACAGTCCATATGTTAATTCTTTGATCACGGTACCCAAGACCGACGGCACAGTTCGTATTTGTTTAGACGCTCGTTTGGTTAACAGTAGAATTAGTTCAGATCAGCTGAAATCTATGTCAATAGAGGAATTAATGCAAACATTTGAGGGGAAGAAGTATTTCACTTGTGTAGATTTGAGTTCCAGTTTTAGGCAAGTGCCACTTATGTACGAAGATAGACCATTTACAGCTTTTAGTCATAAATATAACCTTTATCAATTTTGTAGACACCTTATGGTTTAAGGAGTAGTTCAGCAGCTTTAATTAGGGCTTTAAACATCGCATTAGGGGATGACACAGGGGAGTTTGTAACCATTTACATAGATGATATGGTAATTAGTTCACGCAGTTTTGAGGAGCATCTACGTCATTTAAATATAGTTTTTCAGAAGTTAGATCAGGCAGGGTTCACTTTGAAGCTGTCTAAGTCGTCATTCTGTCAGTCAGAAGTGACATTTTTAGGTCATAGAGTGTCGAGTAGAGGTGTTACACCAGATGAAAGTAGGGTTAGCATGTGTGGACAGTAGCAACAGGGCATCGTTACATATACTGAGAAATAGGTAGGTAGAGCAACGTGATGACGTTCATTTAAAGGGAGCCACTTGCAAGGTTGGAAGCAGGTGACGCAGTAACATTTATAGTTTCCAAACGTATTGGCAAAACAGCATATGTGCTGGAGAATAGTGAGGGAAACAGATTATACGGGACGTATAATATACATAGTCTCCGAAAGTATGTGTCATAAAGTGAGGATGTTTAGCTGGCGAGCCAGCCTATCAAATGAGTAAGTGTGGTAATTGCTGCGTGGGAGGAGATGGTCTTCCAGGCAGGCGTATCAGAAGTCACACAGGGGGTAGTATGTAAGTAAATGAGAGTTTTTAAGGTACAGGGAAATATGACGGTATTGTCGGATGCTCTTGAGCACTAAAATGTCTCGATACACCAAGGCCAGAATTTGGTAGCGCTGGTGAATTCCCATTTGTCCCCAAGAGATGGGTGAGCGCTTGGACAGGGTATTTTTGCTTAAGGCGTCCACGGGACAAAAGATGGGCCATCAGAATGCGAGACAGTCCTTCATGAAACTCATACATAACGGCACACGTGATTTCTGTTTACGGCCTCGCCATGTAAGATTTGTAAGTGTGTAATTTAAGATAATTTGTACAAAGGTATTATTTGTGTGAGGAGATCTGGTCTGTGTTGAGAACTAGTATTAAGTAGAATATGGTCTACGGGAACTTAACAAGACAGGGTGATTACGGCACAGAAATATTTGGTGTTATATGTAATGCGCATTTACTGTTTGTTTTTCAGAAGTCAATATTAATTTCATCTTTTATAAAGAAAGATCAAGTATTATGGTCACGATGCGCTGGCACAATAGTGTGATCGTGTGCTCAGTGATAAGTGAGATTAAATTTCACCATAAGGAAGGGACCTCCAGTGAAATTAGGAAGTTCTATGGTGATATAAATATATCAGAACACCTTCAATGCGTGTGATATGACATCATAAATACATAGTGCTCACACATTAATTATGTCTATTTTTCCAACATAGAGAAATTTGAGAGGCGGAAATATCCGTGGAACACTATTCTATATGAAAAACATTGGACTGGTTGCAAAGTGCAATCCATAGTGACAACAAACTTTGACGCAAAGTGCGTGAAGAAAAATTATGAGTGTATATATCTGTAATTTAGGGTGATTTCATTTATGTAATATGTATTTTGGATGGGGTTTATTAACGTGTCTGGGATAATCGAATAATGGACCGTCGTCACGGTAAATCATCCGATGATCCGAGGCGAATATGTAACGTGTTTTTCGAGGGGTTTTTATGCCACTGGCATAAGTCAGTAGGAAACCATTCTATATTTATTTACGCGGCAAATTGTTCAGCCAAGAAATGTTTTCATGTTAATTTATTATTATTACTAATTTATTATAATTATTATTAAGGTATTTTCCGAGCATTTTATAAAAATTATAAGCATACAGATAGGTTTTCTATGTCTTAGAAAACAATATCAAGCAAATTATTACGAACGACAATATCATAGAAAATTATTTGATTACGGAATTTTACGGAGTTTCGTCAGTTAGGATATAATGAGAGACATGACTCACTGGACATTCAGATACGGGCTGATTCTTGTCAAGAAGTATTACGCAAGCTTGGGTCGCAGCGTCAAGAAAAGGCGGATTGTGGGAACGGAAATCGACTTCATCATCCGCGCGCCGTGTGTAATGAGCCAGAGAAGGGGAAGTAGCACGTGGGGTGCAGCCAATCAGTGGAGACCACGTAAGCTGGAAGTCGGTACCGAGGTGGGGAGCCGACGTGTGCATATATCGTTCGGCGCGCCGTGGAACGAGGACATTCTGTGAAAGACTTGACTAGTTCGGTTGCAAGTGTGTGTCGCTCCAATGTTCCGTGGAGTGGAGAACTATCTGTTTGAAACTTAACCAGTTTGGTTGTACGAGGGTATGGCTCCGTTGTTAGGACCATAAAGTCACAAAATCTACAAGTATATCATCAAATATCGACGGAGATGACGACGTCCAGGAGACTGTGGGAAGCACACAACATCATCCAGTACGAGGGAAATGCTTTGGCAATTTCCAGTGGTAAGCGCGAATGACGCAGAAATACGCAATCTCTCATTTCTCTTTGTTTTATATTTCATATTTCAGTAACTTCATAGCTTGGAAATAAGAGTAAAATCAATAATTTATCAGACTCCGTTTTCACGTAATTTTCTATCGGTAATATTAAAATCGCAACGCTCCAATTTAAATTTTAAACTACTACTTTCTTCGGCTTTTCCCAATTAATTGGGGTCGCTGGAGCCAACCAGGCTCATTTGGGTTTTGGCGGGGGATTTAAGGCCGGATGCCATTCCTGACGCCACGTGATTTTTCAGGTGAAAATTCCACACCGCTGTCACCGGGATTCGAACCCCGGCCGTCCGGGTGAAAGACGAGCAGCTAAGCCACTGCGCCATCACGCTCCCCTCCAATTTAAATTTTAAACTTATTATTATTATTAATTTTGCTATACTTGTTTTATATAATAAATTCAATTCTTTTACAATGCAATCTTTGCTTTCAGTAGGTAGCATTAGATATTGTACAGCATCCCAGGGGTATGCACCCCTTGGAGACCATCCCCCCAACATCTGGCTAAATCCCCTAAAATGGCAACCCTTGGAAAGCCGGGGCAACATCCATTAATACTGTAAGGACAGCTTGCTACTCCATAAAGCAGCTCAAGCCTTACGTAATCATTACACTCAGCGACATAGTACTAACTGGGCCAATACATTGCTGACAGGAGGGCGTCAGAAGGTATAAGAAGACGTCCTAATGAGGTCAAACTCTCTCTCCATTGTCAGTGCTCCATCAAGACGGCCGAAGCTACGCTGGTGTCAACCGAGGTGAGTCAGTCAATCGTGTTCAGAGTTCCTATTTATGTAACCTGCAACCCACAACTTGTATCACATTATAAACATAATTTCATTCCCTACAAGGGACTCACACAAAGAATATCACAGACCAATAAAACACTTGGTCCACACTCTACACTAGCATTACTGTTATACGCCTCTTTACATCCCAACGCCCTTCCTTATTCCCGTCACGTAAAGACGTGACAGACGGTAAGCCATTAGCGCTAACTCAGGTATCTTTGTGTTTCTCGAGCCGGCTGCCAGCAAGCAGCGCGTGCCACCCGGCTGATACGAGCAGAGTCGATTACATAACAAGCAGTCAGCTGAGCGACTAGTACAGCGACCCTTTGCAGTGGGTCCCATCCCCTCAAACACTACCACATTATTTATAGGAACGCCCCCTAGTTCCTAGCACACCACAACACACTACACAGGTCAGCTTGCCCTGTCAAGGGAAGCTACCCTCCTTTAGGCACAACCTCATAAATTAGTACAGCAACTCTCCCTTTTAGATCCACCCCCAAATAAGGGATCTAAAACACTGGTGGAGGCGGGGTACTACGCATAGAGAAAAGGGACTCAATCAACGAGCCCTCGTAGTTAAAACGACCCCTTCCGTACCGCAAAAAGCCAAGCAAATAGTGAGAAAATTTTTCCCCCAGACAAAAAGCACCATTTTTTTTTTGAGTGCTCCAAACTAGCTACACAGGGGAAATTCTTAACAAACCAACCCCCCAGCCCCATACAGAATCAGAGAAATATAAGAATACACTGTCAAAACACGCACAGTTTTTTTTTTATTATTTTTTTCACATACACTCCATTCAACATGGCCCCCCTATACCGCCTAGCTGTGCTAAGGAGCATTGGGGAGTACCAGGAATTAATTGCCTGGCACAGAGTTTTTGAAACTAGGCAGGACTACCTCAGAAGGTTTCAGCAGCTCCTGCACGCCCAGTACATGCGGATCATAAGAGCCCTTGTCCGGCCACTCCGCAGTGCTAAAAAAATCGCAAGATTCGGGCGAAAATCCCCACCCTCCGCACACAAATCATAAAAGCACACTGGCAACTACACTGTCGACACGAGTTTATGTTCCAACAATGGGAAACACTCATCACGGAACACAGACGGATAGGGACTCAGGACACAAAAGTCGCTGAACAGGCCATATGCCTCAATAGGCAGTACACCCAAATTTGGGATGAATACCGGGAGCTCCAAGCCAACAAGGCCATTTTTGAGTTCATGGTAGGGCCATCAGCCCCCCCGAGAGAGGACATAAGCGTGGATACGCTGACTCGACAATTTGCGAGGATGTCCCTCTCGCCACGTACTGCCACAGAATGGAAGGAGTTCGCCGTGGCCACAGTCAAGAAGACGGCCAGGTTAGGCTCCAACTTACTACAAAATAAACCTAACACAAACACACGTCCTTCAGCTCCGGATCGGAAGGCAATTTTGCCAAACCGAGGGGCAGAGCCTAGAACAATCCCCTCGGAACAAAGGGACGAGGGGGAGTTGAAGCCAGGGCCATTAAACACACATGATATGACAGGGAAACAAAGGGACATAACCACGTCATGGGCTGACGACATAGAGCCCGCCCTACAGTATATAAAGCCTACATACACGTACACAGATAGGCTAACACATTGGCAGGAGTCGGCCGTGGCCACAGGCCGAAAAACGGTCAGACTACACGCCACCACATTGCTAGGCCGGACACAAGCCATTAAGCGACCTTTACCGCCAGTTCAAAGGGCAAATTTGCCAGAACAAAGGCGAACACCGGTATTAGGCCCTCAGGGTGCACGATATACGCACGAACATTGTGACCGGGCATTACCACACAGTACACGGGGATTAGGAAAGGTGTTCTCACCTACCCCACAAAACCACGCAGTCAAATATATCCACACTCCCGTAAAATCTACTAGGGCAGCGTCAAGCACAATTAGGCCCTCGAATACAGGTACATTTAAACCTATAGACACGCGCTACGGTGGAAGGAGGCCTAAGCTTACTTTGCTAGAAATTCCGCCGGAAGGTAGCAAAGGAACACCCCAGTGGATTTCAAAGGCCTATAATCTAATAACAGGGCAAAACCCTTCACCTTTCTGAGCACTGAAGCTCGAAAGAGGATAACGACTTCCACCAGGGCCACAGAAATAAACTAACATCGCTAACACCAAAATTATAGGCCACATAAGTTCTTTCACACGGGGGCGATAAGAAAATGGTCCAACAAGTACATAATAAACATGAAATCGCATATTTTTCTTTCTTATTTTAAGTATATACAGTGCAATATAGCCAAAGTAGAAGGAACAATTCTAAATCCTTCTTGTTTTTTTTTTCGGAACCATGGCATTTTTCTCTCAGGCCATCAATGGTTATTGGGCGAAGTGATTAACGCCATAACGTAAAGTCTCTAATATGCTAAGCCAAGTGGAAGCCAAGCAGGCTTCAGGACGAAAAAGAGATATTTTGAACACAACTTAAGCATAAAATCACAGCATAAAGCTTAAGTGAGTCTTTCTAAGTAGAAATGACTAAACGTTCTATGTTAGGGTTCCACAGTTTGATAGATTCTCCCGTTGCGGGCGAAAGCCGTAAGTGTGGCAGGAATTAAGAATCTCAAACTAACTTCAAAAATTTGGTGAGGTGTGCTTTAGCCAACTGAAAAGCCCAATTGCACATCGGGACGAGACACTGTCATTTTGGTGAGTTACAATTACTTTGAAGGGCAGGTTTGACTCCCATAGTGCACTGGCTTTGCTCGTGACGTGGATACAGGTATATCAATTACGTCTTGCAATGGCCTTCCTAATGTGTACTAGACAGTGTCGGTAGATTCCCCTGAGACGTAACCAGATTACGGTAGTACTCACGTTACCAACATGGTAAATATTACACTCAGGTCCCAAGCACCAATTTTTTTTTATTTTTTAACATTTTTTATGGTGTTCACGACATAATTTTTAGACATAGGTACACGTAAAGGCGGAAATACTGCCAAAAGGAAAGGAAGTAATCCCACGGGCAGGCGTGAAAAGAGGGCCAAGAAATAGCCCACTGACCGCGCCGGGATACGATCCTAACACTCACCAGAACTGTCCCGGAGACACAACCTTCATGGTGCCGGAAACAATTACTCTGGGTAAAAGGCGGTCTCCAAACCCGCAACCTTCTGAATACCAGGAATATAAGGTTGAGTAAATATCCAGTCGTAGAATAAGGATAATGGGAAAGCTAAGACTAATTGGGACAGTCCCACTAACAGCGGGTCATAAACGAAAAACAATACAATCGCCTCTGGCATCTGGTCACCAAATACGCGACTAGCGGACCAGACACACTCGCGTACAACGCATATGGGATTTCCGAAATGAAATGCCATGGCCTGTGGTTTGGATTCCAAGTAAAACGGAAATCCCCTGGCGCATGAGCTACAAATCAACGGTCATATTAAACCACAAAGTTTTTTTTCTACAATGAGAGAGGCACTGCTAGCAATCATTATAGGCAGCAATCAGGTTCACACACACACACGTGCAGAAAACTAGGACGTGGGCAGAGCATGAAACAAATGAAAGCACACAACATCGTAATTCAACACCGTCGTATCAGCTGTAACATACTCCTCAATGAGCAAGACTGCTCGACGCAGACAAGCGAGCCAAAGCCTACTGGACAGAAATCAACACATCATTCACGCCCGATTTAGAGACCCTATATCTTCCAAAATTACACTACGTGGGGAATTCAAAAACGTACAAACTCTACACAAGTATGCATGCTTTCATTTGCGCATTGCACAGCCACGGAAACGTGCCATATTATAAGCGGCACGGAAATGATTACACCAAGTCTTTACAGACAACCGGATTCGAACCCATGACCACACACCACACGCGTACCAAAAACTAACTATCCAATGGTATTTTTGGTACACGGAACACAAGCAAAGACCACACTGGGAAAGCCCCAAGCCCTGTCACACAACGCAAACATAAAACACAGAGAATGACATAAGGTCACGGGTCTGAGTTCCAGTGAAAATTTAGACGCAAAGGAGAACAGCTATTCAGGCGTCCAATCATACTGAAATTGGCCCAGACAAGTGCATGAACAGGGAATACTACATTTCCTCCCACTAAAAGCCAGACATAAAATTTCGAATTACACCAGGCATAGAGGAATACATTTCACGAACACAGGTAGGAAAATTTCGCAAGACACAGGTCTTAGAGAACAATGGCCACACGACGTCATTACCTAACTAGGGCGAATTGCTACATTAGGCTAGGAATCCAAAACAATGACCACACTTGCATACTTGCAGAATTGCACATACCAATTGCTGACTGCAGACTATTCACACTGCAATACTGCGGTGACGAGACACTATTGCGTATAGCCCGTGACCATGAAATTACACACACATAACAATTATAACGCCATACATTTTTTTTTCTCCACACTGCAAAATCATTTGGCAATGGACAAGACGTGACACAGCGAAACTTATCTTGGGCCTATAGGGCACGGTCGCAAGGGCACGTTGGCAAGCCACGGGCGCCTTCTGCCCACAAAGGCGATACATATTAGGACTTAGCCTTATAACAGACCAACCGTCCGCGTGGTGTAGCGGAACGTAGTCACACACACACACGCACTCGCACTCACCAATTAGGAGCGAACATAGGGACTTTGAGGAAACAGGACCTCCCCTTAATAACTTCTTTTCGCGATTCTATTCCCCAAATAAATCATTACAGATGACTAGCACATGACCAGTCGCGTTACGACCACTGGCCACATCTCCACTGCAAATGGCCGACCAGATTAGGTCATGCAGCCCTACTATCCCAAGGCGCGGATAGAAAGCCAACATGGACCAAGGGAGGACGACAGGAGAACAGGCTACCAGCGTACCACCTTACTCCCCTCCCATAACCTTCTCACGCCCAACATAAACAACGCAACCACATCTACACGACCAAAAACAGATATACTACATTACAAAAACACACACAGGGGTTGATGGACTTCATGCGTCTAAAGAGCAGGCAAGCTACGCCTTGAGCCCCGTTGCACCGCCTGAGTATTAGGGGTGGCTCAGCAAACATTAAAAGAAGCATAATGCGCCTCTCCAAATGAGAGAGGAGGCCATAGATACATATTAACCATGCTTTAGTACTTAAGCTCTCCCGCATGAAAGGAACATATGGTATTATGCCCCATCCTACACCTATCCGTACATGAAGGCAAAAAACTTCATATCCAGACACATGCATGAGTATCCCATCCAATTACCAGGGATTTTAATATCAAACCTGCATGAATTTTCGTATTTTTGCAATCCCGGGAATTACCTCCCCACTCCACTCACTATAGAAGCATCCCAGTGCCACCACCGGTTCTAGGCCACCACTAACGTGGAACCCAAAGGTGCGCAAAACCCTTCCTACCATGCTTTAAGCCCACTCAACGAATAACTACCCCCAAATCCTAATAACAGGGTACCTGACATTACAGACCCTACTAACACCTCCATTAAGGTAAAGAAGGCATTATTGCTGGGAAGCTGACATAGCGATGGTAGGCCAGAAGTAGCCTATGTACTTAGAAGATCTACAACCCCGCTACACTGGAAATATTTCACATTTTACACAGAGGTTGAACCATTCACACAGGTTACGGCACATTTTTTTTTCTCTCTTACAAAGGAATCTGATACGAACTGATGGTTGACAACGGTGTAAGCCGAAGGTCAGGAGGGACCACACTGGAGCAGAGCTGGGGAAGGCGATGTGGACCCTTACCCCAGTTGGCTCATCAAATCACTGACTAGACCAAACAGACGAACCACGTAAGGTCAAAGCATTCGGGACCTGACACGGGCAAACATCGAGATCTAGGGGTGCATATTAGCCCATCCCCCTTGTCGGAGAACGTTACACCCACTATGTGTCACGGTCATCGAAGCCGAGATCTGCAGGGTGACTTTCTGAGGATGGCGGGAGAAATAGCTCACTCAGCGCCGGCCTCGGGAACTATCCCTAGAGACGACCCCATTATGACTAGACTGTTAGTTAAATTTACGTAAGTAGGACTTCCATGGCGGGGAGTCAGACTCCTATTCGTCAGGAGTGAAGCAGGATCCAAGGGTTCAGCAGGACCAATCCTAGATCCGACAAGTCCTTACCCCGCGAGGTGAAGGTGAAGACCACGACGGTAATCGATAATGAAGAATGAAATATGAATATATATATATGGAATGTACGCGCTCATTCGGTCCTGCGCCCACGTAAATGGACGACAACGGGTCGCCAGAGTTCTTAAATGAGTAGCATAGCGGGCACTCAAAAGGGTTCAGTGGGCCAACCCAGCAATGCCGACACAGGCGAAGAGGACTCCCCGGACGCTCACTTCCCGGAGGACACATGAATACAAATATTGCGGCCGACACAGGCGAAGAGGACTCCCCGGACGCTCACTTCCCGGAGGACACATGAATACAAATATTGCGGCCGACACAGGCGAAGAGGACTCCCCGGACGCTTTCTTCCCGGAGGATATTATGCCATTGGACCACACTGTCCAATGCCCACATAAATGGCGACGCAACGGGCAACCAGAGGGCATTAAGAGAGGGGCATTGCGCGCCCCTCACAGGAGCCAAGTGGGCGGCTCACCTACGTCAAATAGGAACAGCACACGGTTATGAACACGAAAGTTACAGCGGGCGAAACGGTTAGCTTAGTGGCACCGTAAGGCGCCTGCGAATAGGTTAGTACTAGTATTAAGACCTAGAATAGATGTCGACAATAGTATTAAAACGGAGGGGACTACGAGGCATTGTTGGGTTCCGGTCCCGACAATGTACTACAAGGGCGCCCCCGCGAGAGAAATCAAGCGGCCAGCCTCCATCTAAATTTTAGTACTTAAGTCATAGTGCCATGTTAAGGTCACTTAGATGTAAGCAAATTTACTGACAGCTGTTGCTAATAATAGCACAGCACATTTCGGCTTTAGAATAAGGTCCACTCGGCATGTAAATACAGAATAGTTTTACAGTTAAGTAATTTTATCAATAAGTTAAATAAGTAAGGTAAGACATAAGGTAACATAAACCTACATTTAAGGCATTTTTTTTTAATATATATAGATCACCGTGGAATATATCGGCACTCGGTGACTATAAATCCGTTACCGAGGTAAGCCCGACAATACTTAGGATAAACTAGATTAAGATAGGAATAATCAAAGTGGAATATATCGGCACCCGGTAACCACAATTCCGCTACCGGGGTAAGACCAACTATATATTATTTACGGCATTACGGCACCGTATAGGGTAAGCCCGGCCTTGCAGCTAAGTAACATTAATCATGTTTTTTTTTTCAGTAAAAGACCAGCTTCAACCAGTACTAATATGTTTTTTTTCTAAACCTCGCCATTTTTTTTCACAGGCATCGTCACCAGATACAGAAAACTGGTGACAGGAATTTCACTGCCATATAGCAGTGGCATATTATTTACAGCATGCCATGATGTGTACTATTTTTTTATTTTTTTCAACTTGCACTAATCCCGACACACTCGCAAACACTCACCACATTTTTCTTTTTCAGCTACACACTCTAAAATGAATCTGCACAGCAGGACTGGTGCCTGTGGGGTACCAGGCTTACTGGCAGATCAACTCAATTAAAACACATAAAGCGTCAAAATGTGACGCAGATTACGACAATGAGGGCGCAACCGGTTTGTGGCAGTGACTCTCATTGTCAAGTGTGAAAGCATTCACCCACAGAGGATGCTTCACAGGTTAGGTATTAAGCACACATACAAGCGGTACGACCACTATACCGTACCAAGAAGTGGCCGTACAGAATCAGCCGTGAGACGGCAAGAGTACGTACAGACGGGTAGCGTGCACGCGAGGTACCTCATGAAAACTATAATTATAAGGGATTAGCGCGATTAAGTAGACATAAGGTCATTGTAATTTATAAGTTTTTCAGGATAAGCTTTATACAACTATACACTATATATATTTTTGTTTGTTCACCAAAATGCCAATGTCCATCATGTGTATGATTTGTTTTCTTTCATTTTTCCTTCTTCTAACTTCCCCATTTGTCAGGGTGTTCCGTTTTTCCCACACAAATAAATACTTTTGAATATTTCCCTTAAATTATACCCTGGAACACCCATTTTTCTATTTTCTTCTACCTTTCTCATTGCAGGGAGCATTTTTTCCCTAAGATGGGGCGGACGACGCAATCATCCGTTCGGCCCTGGGTTTTTCCTCCCTGCACAAATATGTAACACATAACCATCAGAAAGCATGTTTTTTTTTAAACTAGCAATATGCCAGCAAATGCAAGGGCAATTTTTTTTTACAGATCGAATTTATTTTCATGTTCAATTTTTCTCAAAATGTCAATTTTTTCCCAATGTTAATCAAATCTTTCGCATATGTCAATTTTTTTTTTGTTTGTTTTTTCACAATGTCAATGTATACATATATATGTAAATCCCATAACCCTCCCCTCTGAACACGGGCTCACCTCACACCCACACTTCGATACGACGCCACCAGGAGATACGAGAGGGTTTTCCAGGACCACTACGTCAACATCCCAACTTCCAGTTCCGTTCCCGTTCGCGAGGACGCGAACAAATGAAGGAAGACTCTTGTACAGCATCCCAGGGGTATGCACCCCTTGGAGACCATCCCCCCAACATCTGGCTAAATCCCCTAAAATGGCAACCCTTGGAAAGCCGGGGCAACATCCATTAATACTGTAAGGACAGCTTGCTACTCCATAAAGCAGCTCAAGCCTTACGTAATCATTACACTCAGCGACATAGTACTAACTGGGCCAATACATTGCTGACAGGAGGGCGTCAGAAGGTATAAGAAGACGTCCTAATGAGGTCAAACTCTCTCTCCATTGTCAGTGCTCCATCAAGACGGCCGAAGCTACGCTGGTGTCAACCGAGGTGAGTCAGTCAATCGTGTTCAGAGTTCCTATTTATGTAACCTGCAACCCACAACTTGTATCACATTATAAACATAATTTCATTCCCTACAAGGGACTCACACAAAGAATATCACAGACCAATAAAACACTTGGTCCACACTCTACACTAGCATTACTGTTATACGCCTCTTTACATCCCAACGCCCTTCCTTATTCCCGTCACGTAAAGACGTGACAGACGGTAAGCCATTAGCGCTAACTCAGGTATCTTTGTGTTTCTCGAGCCGGCTGCCAGCAAGCAGCGCGTGCCACCCGGCTGATACGAGCAGAGTCGATTACATAACAAGCAGTCAGCTGAGCGACTAGTACAGCGACCCTTTGCAGTGGGTCCCATCCCCTCAAACACTACCACATTATTTATAGGAACGCCCCCTAGTTCCTAGCACACCACAACACACTACACAGGTCAGCTTGCCCTGTCAAGGGAAGCTACCCTCCTTTAGGCACAACCTCATAAATTAGTACAGCAACTCTCCCTTTTAGATCCACCCCCAAATAAGGGATCTAAAACAATATAGACCAATTCCTTCTCCTGATACAATTGTTTGTTGGGTTAATGAACAAATCATACCACGATCTGAGTGAATAGATTCTTGAAGGTGTTCTACCAGAGCTAGACGTTGTTAAATACAAATTTAGATTTCAGCATTGCGTTGAGGTCTTGGCGCCCATTAAAACAACATAGCTTAGGCAAAGGTAAACAGTTACATTTATCACCCAACAGTTAGGGGCAGCCAAACCGTTACACTTGTCGCTACCAACATGGGCCACTAACTAAATAACGTTACACTTGGCGCCCAACGTGGGGAAAAGTAATTAACGTTACAATATGTTGCCACTTGTTTACGTTCTATTAATTTGTTATGGAGATATTTTTATTGCTTAGTTATTTAAAAGAAAATTATTTGTAAAGTAATATCGAATATATTGTGGTTAGTATAACATAAGCTTAGGTATTTCAGCTCTATCATAGCAATCGGTAGCTCATACTAACGCACATTAGGCCTACTCATAGTTCATTTGACTGGCTGAGCAGCTTAGCGGTAACGTTTTCCCCTGCTGTGCCCAAATTTGCAGGATGGAATCCTGGAGTAGTCAGTGGGCTTTTGAGCGTGAGAAAATGCGCGGGAGCCGTTTCAGTAGATTTACTGGCACGTTAAAGATCCCATTCGGGGCAAAATTCTGGCACCCCGGCGTCTCTATAAAGCCGCAGTAGTTAAAAGGGACGTAAAATCAATAACATTATTATTATCATACTTCTGTAACATAATTTGTCTGTTATATATCAGATGAGATGTAAGAGCAGACCACTGGGTCGATATCTTGGCAGGGTAAATAAAATAGTTATTAATTAATCAATCTAACAATCAATTACTCATAAACACAATCAAGTACACGGGCCGGGTGATCAGACATATGAAGCCCCTAAATGAATTAACGACAGCGACAACAGCGTTGACATAGGTCATAGGAGCAAATGTATGAGCGAGAGTTCACAACTCTGCAGTGAAGAACTCGTATTTTCCAGTCACCACTCATTCGAAATTAAACTCACCTTACCTGTATGATCCTTCTCTAATTTGGATCAAAATTACTTCATCCAAGTAATTAGTCCCTAATTCAAACAGCCAACGAACTTGTGCCAATGTGGATGCTAGCCCTAGTGGTACTTTGGCTAATAATTATACAGGGCGCTGGAGAGTTTTCTCCGCAGTGGGTACGTGCAGCTGTGAGTGGTTGAGTCATGAGTTTTAGTTGGCTGCACTGCACTGTGTCCTTCAAAGCGGGACTTCCCTGAGTGAGCTGTCGATGTGCATCGCGATAAGCGCGCGAGCCAGCAGGTCTTCAGCGTATATTACAGTCAGCGAGCGTTCGGATAGATTATTATTGGAAGAGTGCAACAATATACAGGCGGTAATGTTTACTACAGAAGAGAGAGTTTTGTTTTTTGGTGGAATACGTATTTCGCGAAGGCGCGGTTTCCTAATTCAAAGTGTCCAAACCGTGATACCATTCGGGATTTGGTAAGTAAATTTCGTGTGACTGGCTCAGTTCACGATGTACCGGGAACAGGCAGGCCTACGCTTTTAACAGACGAAAAACTTGATGAAATCTCCAATATAATGCTGCGAAGCCCAAGTAAATCAACACGAAAATTAGCTCAACAAACAGGAATCTCAAAGTCGACAGCACATAAGCTGTAAGAGACAAGCTTCAGTAGTTCCCTTATAGTGGGCGATGTATGGAAGATAGACGTTTGCTCTCGCGGACTTTTTTCTAGAACTTTTCATGCTGAACAATTCTTACACTCATAGTATTTAGATATTTTTAACGGTTTGCCCAGCGTAAGCTTACAAAGCGCTCGGACGCCAGGTTTTTTTTTATCGACTATTCCACTAAAATCGTTACTGCTCGGCTTCCTTTGATCATAAATAAATTATTTTGTACAGAAATCATACTCGATATATCCCTTACAGAATGGTGAAAACCGCATCAAAATCTATCCAGTGTTTACCAGTAACATCCAAGAAACGGGGACTTTGTTTTATACTAAGTAGAGATGATGCAAGCGGCAGCCGTGCTACCAACTTAACTGCTGTAGCTAGCTCTCGCAGACGCATGTAGGCGCTGCGGAGAATATTCCCGGACTCACTGTACTTCTCCTACTCTGAAATAAAGCATCAACAGCGATCGATATTGAACATGTGGACAGTACTAATAGCAATGACGCGTCGAACCGTCAGCTACAACCGCATTAAGATGTGCTGAAAGAAATAACGGCCGGCCCCGTGGTGTTAGGGTAGCGCGCCTGCGTCTCACCCGGAGGCTTCGGGTTCAATTCCCGGCTCCGTCTGGGATTCTAGAAACTGACGTGAGGGCTGGAACGGGATGCACTCAGCCTCGTGAGGACAATCGATTAGCCGTCTGACAGTGAGGCAGCGCCCCGATCACGAAAACCAAGATTAACGGCCGAGGGGATCCAATGCGCTGATCACGCGTCACCCCAATATCTGCAGGCCAAATGGCTGGGCAGTGGTCGCAGCCCTTCACGGTCTGTAGTGCCAGGGGTTATTTTTATTTTATAAGAAATAACGCTGTTTATTATACCCGCTGTTGTAGAACGAATGCAATGCACATTTCTCCAAATGTATGTTCAAGCCATTCCATAAATAATACGGCCACTATCTGATGACGCTAGGAGCGGGTGGTAGGGTACTTAAAGGGTCTCAGACTTAAAGGACAACACCCTCGACAGCAACTTGAGAAAAATCTCCTTTGTGTTTGCAATTAGTTGAAATGCGGCTTCTCATGACCTCAGCAGCACAGTATAAACGTGTCCATGCCACAGTGCAAGCACTAATCCTTATCCAGGATGAAGGTAATTCATGCACCACGTAATTCCTCAACCAAAAATAAGACGAGAACATTCTGGAGAAAGTAAGAATGTTTGTTTAAGTTTGATTCACGGCAAATGAGGGAAGTACGCTGGGTATGAGGATCCAAGCCAGTCTTGTAGTAAACTGTCTCAGTTATGAACAGTGTTCTGAGGTACAGTGGTTCAAATCCCATCCCCTCACATCGAATTTTTCATTTACAATTTGTGTTTTACTTGTATAGGCTATATTCATAATTTATTTTTATAGTGTCTACTATTATATTACCAGTTCATGCAATTCAAATTTCAAGAATATTTAATACTAGCAGTAGTGCCCGGCTTCGCCCGGTGGATTCATTTGTTTTACAGAACTGGAGTGCTCAAGGATAAGGATCTGAAAGTAAATTTGAAAGCACCAACGCTTATTGCAGCTGATAACCTCTGTATACTGCACCAACACCATCGCCCTTATACAGAGGCATACTATGATAACTGTTTTAAGGTGCCTAAGAAATCTTTTTGCCCTAATTACTCCCCGTGACTGCAATTTATAAGCAACTCACAATTCTGAACCAGAGCATTGGTAGCGGCGACGTGATGCAGCCCGCATTACATGGCAACAATAGACTTCGCTATTATTGAAGCCGATCTGGAGCACTTGTTCTTCCGACTTACTGAACAAAAAGCAAAGTTAAATGTTACCTGAGAGGTGTAGGCTAATGCTACTTAGCCTAAACTATTCCTCTTGAATCAGGCTATCATATACAAAAATAATTTTTCGAATCCGACTGGTAGTTCCAGAGATTAGCGCGTTTAAACACATATACATACACACAATCTCTTCAGCTTTATTATATTAGTATAGATATTCGATCAATCAAAAAATCTCAATCATTCAATCAACCAACTTTGTATGTCTCAGATTAAAGCTGCATTGCTCTAGTGGCAAAATACAGTTGCACATCACTTAATTACACAGATAATCCTACAACAACATATAATCAAACACATTTTACGCAGCTATCGCCAATAACTTTCATTTTATTCAAGCGTACGCTAATGCAATGAATCAAATTGAAATATCCACCTAAATATTGCTTAAACGAGTGAACCATTAAAGCAAAGCATACAACACTTGGAGATGAAACAAACGTATCAAATCCAGACGAAATCTTCCTAAACTAGTGTCTAATGTCGTGTACAAAGTATGCCACATTGACATAATATAGCCATAGAGAAAGTTTAAAAGAGGGCATGAGAACTGAAACGAAGAATTTCCTGGAGAGGATTGGATTGGATTGGATTGGATTGGGTGTGCCTCACCCAAATTCAAGGCAGTCAGAAAAATTAGGAGTCCTTTCGCAATTCAACTTGTATAACTAGGTGTTGAGAAGGGATTTCCCGTGCGTGCCTTCCGAACCCGTATGTGAAAACTGACTGAGAATAGAATATTGTTCATGTGATACAAAAATAAACAGTTCTACAGTTTGAAAGGTTCAACAATGGACAAAGTGTAGAAACATGAGACTAGAAGACTCCTGTGCCTAACAATTAATCATGAAAAGCTGAGCAAAATTTTTAGTTTGTTGAATTTGTATCATCAGACAGGACCTACAGACACGATATTGTATGACATCTCGGGAGTGAACAATATATTTTGTCCACAGTAACACCTTGGTGGTTTATTGATTTCGACGCACTAATCATTAGGGAGTAAGTAAAAGATTTCCCCTTCTTAGCAAATTTCACCTCAGTACACTGAACTGGGTGGATTTTCAGCACCCACCACGAACCCCAACTAATAACAATGCCATGTACTTCTGTTCAAATTATGAATCTTTGATCTTGGCAAGCTGCCTGAACAACTTTGTGGCATCTGTGAACATCAAAACTTGGGTACTGATTGTATTCGGAAGAGCACACTTCAATTCAACCATGATGTGGGTAAATATTAGTGGCCTTGGGAGGTTCCTAGAAGAACTCCTCAAGTAACTGAGTACCAATCATAAATGGATCTGGAGGGAACTACGCACTGAGGTCTATCCATAAGAAAGCTATGGAGAGAGTTTAAAACATTCCGCAGGTAGCAAACAAGGTAATATGAGTTGCATAAAGAGTGTGTTATCAATTGGCTCAAGGACCTTTTGCAGTTCAAAATAGGCGTTGTATAGTTGAGATTTTCATGCTATAGTGGAAACGGAAATCCGTTTAAATGAGACTAGTTGTAATTAAAAAGATGCTCTAGGGAGGACACCCCACTGGTCTGTATACCAGGAATGGTACAGCATATTTGAACTGACATTGATTATCTTTTCATCAATTCGTCTGTGTCGGTAGGAACTTGTGAACATCTGTTTGCCAAATATTACTGGGGGAATCAGAATATCATTTTTCCATTAGGGGAGGATGGTTACCCTTGGAGGTAAAGAGGGTTAGCGGACTGTCAATTGGTTGCGATAGAGAGGCGATAGTGCTATCAAGAGCGGTAGCCCTAGGTAGACTGGGTAAGTGAATCGAGACTTACCGTTCAACTTCTCCAAGTAGTGTTCCATGTTGTTTCTTAGAAAGCTGTCAGATTCAGGAATCAATGGGAGGTTTGGCAGAAAAGAAGGAGATGTAAAGCATGAGCTGAAATATTCATTGAGCAAGTGAGTTCTCTCTGGTGCAGTGGATGATTCGTCATCCTTAGTCACTTCCAAGGGCAATAAAAATGAAGACTTTTGCAATTTCATTACAGACCAGAAACATTTCGCATTATCATGACAGTTTAGGGTAATTATTCTGACGTGGGTATATTTTTCGGATTCTAAGAAGGCCTTGCACAGAATATCTGATATATATTTTCGGTATGAGTATTCGGGCAATGTTTGCACAACGGACCATATCTCAATTGGATTTGCAGTAATAGTCTGATGGAGGTAGAAAGATTCTGGACATATTTTTATGGCCTGCTTTATTTGAAAGAAACCTTGTTTCTGATGGTAGTCATGCACCAGTCTTTGAGAAACTCAAATATTAACTATCTACTCACAGGTAGTGGTCTCATTCTTCTTTTCTTGCTTCTATTATTGGCTTGGAACATCTTTGGCCACCAGCTTGTTGTTCTACGTGGTGTATAGTATTTGTCTGATAACCTGTGCTATTAAGATTACTGCAGTAGTGTGGGTAACTGTAATTATTATAACCTATGTTTGCGATATATGCGCCTCGACTGGAAGTCAGGAAGTATCCGTGATTTTTTCTGAAGTAAGTTTCGAAGAAACCTGGGAGAAACTACACTCAGGATTGCCACTCTAACGCAATCGTGGGGTGTGACTTATCATGCTCGACTGCACGGCTGAGTGGCTAGGTATTGTTAATTTATTCAGGTCTGAGGGCTGGAACGGTCTATCCTCATGCTCGCAAAGTAAAACTGGAATGAGAAGGGTTCGATTCCCACCTCGCCAATCCTACAAATGTTGTTTTCGTGGTTTCCCAATTCTACTCATTCCAAAGAAAAGCTAGGATGGTTCCTAACTTAAGGCTATGGCAGCCCCCTTCCCAATCCGCACCTAAATTACAAATACGCACTACTACAGCCACTACAATCACAGAAGTTATCAGACAAATTCTACATACAACAAAGGGCTAAATGACCACGTCATCCACTCCTCTTAAATGAAACAACAACAACAAACGACTTGTCATTAGCAGCAAATACTACGAATGCTCGGTAGACGATTCATGGGGCATCGAACACACTTAATAAATACACACGGCGCGGCGTAGCCGTGCTCGTTTAATCGTGCACAAGGGCTACGAGGGTTGCTGAAGTAAGGCCGGAGATCACAGGTTCGAATCCACTGGCAGCGGCTATCCTGAGCACGGATTTTAGCCTACTTCCGATTTTTGCAAAAAATGAAAGTAGACTTATGAGATCAACACAGGGCCAAAAGTTGTGTGTCTGTCTGTCTGTCTGTGTGCGAGTGTGTGTGTGTGTGTACTCTGGAATGTCTAACACGGTCAAAGCGAACTGAACAAAATTTGGTACAGCGGTAGCACTAGCAAAGGGCACCTCAGTGTCAAGTTTTATATCGCCGCCATTTTGACGGAAACGTAATGGTTGCCACCCAAATGTTCAAAGCTTAAATCAAATTACGACTAACCTAATCATCTGATCTCTACCAAATTTTATAACAACATACATCTATATGGGAAGCGTCTAGTAACCAAACTATTAGGTCATCAGCCCAATAATTTGCAGATGGCGGCCATGTATGTGTGCAAATGGATTCCTCCTATCAATTCAAACACGGTGAAACCAAATTGAACGAAATTTAGTACAGAGGTAGCACAAGCAAAGGGCACCCAATTGTCGTGTTTTATATCGCCGCCATCTTGACGGAAACGTAATGGCGGTCACCCAAAAGCTCAAAGCTTAAAACAAATTACGGCTAATCTAATCATGTGATCTCTACCAAATTTTGCAACAACATACATTTATGTAGGAAGCGTCTTTTGACTAAACTACAAGGTCATCAGCCCAATAATTTGCAGATGGTGGCCATATATGTGTGCAAATCGATTCCCCCTATCAATTCAAACACGGTGATACCGAATTGAACAGAATTTGGTACAGTGGTAGCACTAGCAAAGGGCACCTCAGTGCCATGTTTTATATTGCCACCATCTTGATGGAAACGTAATGGCGGCCACCCAAATGTTCAAAGTTTAAATCAAATTATGATTAACCTGATCATTTAATCTTTACCAAATTTTGCAACAACATACCATGATGAGGGAATTGTCTTTTGACTAAACTACAAGGTCATCATCCCAATAGTTTGCAGATGGTGGCCATGTATGTGTGCAAATCGATTCCCCCTATCAATTCAAACACGGTGAAACTAAATTGAACAAAATTTGGTACAGAGGTAGCAATAGCACGGGATAACTCAATATCATGTTGTATATCGCCGTCACCATAACACAAAAGAAATGGTTGCCACCCAAATGTTCTGAGCTTAAATCAAATTACGACTAACCTAGTCATCCGAACTCTACCAAATTTTGCAACAATATACCTTAATGTGGGGAGAGTATTTTACCCACACTAAAAGGTCATCAGCCAAATAGTTTCAAGATGGTGGATGTATGAATCATGCAAGTATTATAGCCTAACCGTAACTTACGATTCAACAAGGCCTGGCCTCAACAATTCAGCTTATCGTACATAGGGAGGTTTAATATGTCCTCAAAGAGGTGACCGGTAGGATATTAGCATATTCAAATAGAATATGCAACCGTAGAAGTCAGGTCAGGCTTACCGTGCCATATCGTTGTGGGCCCGTGCCGTCCTGTTGTCAAAATCGCCGCTATTTTTGCTCGTAAATACATATATTTCCGTAACATCCTAAACGTATATCCTTCTATGAATGTACTGAACAAAATCATACATATTTAGTATCAAATGGTTTATAGAAACGCCAGTAAACGCTAATGAAATCGATGATTTCAACACAAAATATGATACAGTTATACTAAACCAGTTGCTTATCAAGTATTATCATAGCGCGTCCGTGGCGTATTGGTAGCGACTTGGGCTCACAGTCTGGGGGGTTCGTGGATCAATTTTCTGCAGGTTCAAATGTCTTTACTTCGTTTTTTCTCGTATTTATTGATTTATAACTACTCACACGTTATAATGTTAAGCAT